>CM059432.1:33029795-34239848 GCA_030390025.1 Squalus acanthias | reverse complement strand
GACTATCTTATATTTATGACCCCTAGTTTTGGACTCAACTACAAGTGGAAACATCTTCTCTATGCCTATCCTATCAAACCCCTTCATAATTTTAAAGACCTCTTTTAGGTCACCCTTCAGCCTTTCCTTTTCTAGAGAACAGCCTGTTCAGTCTTTCTTGATAGTTAGAACCTCTTAGGTCTGATACAATATGTAAATACAAGCCACGTTTATGCAATCTGCCCTCATAATTGAACCTTTTAAGCCCGGGTATCATTCTGGTGAATCTACGCTGTACCCCTTCCAAGGCCAATATAACCATCCTAAGGTTCGGTGCCCCAAACTGAACGCAGTGCTCTGTACAACTGAAGCATCACTTCCTCCCTTTTGCATTCCAATTCCCTTGAGATAAAGGCCAGTGTTCCATTAGCATTTTTGATTACTGGATTTCCCTACCCAACATCACTGAAAGGACTATGGTTCAAGCAGAAGGCCTACTATCACCTTCTCAGGGCGGCTAGAGATGGGCAACAAACGTGGCCTTTCTGGCTTTGCCCACATCCCAAGAACAAATAAAAGAAAAGCAGACAAATCTTGGTTTAACACCCAACTGAAAAACAGCACCTCTAACAATGCAATGTTGAGCCAGTATTGCATTGAAGAGTTAGTTTAGATTACATGTTCAATTTGAGCCATAACCTCTGCTTCAGAGGTGAGAGTGCAACCACTTAACCAACCTCACAATATATACTGACAATATATCCGTATTAAAAAATACTAAAATATACCAGCAACATACCAATATATAAACATGCCAGCAACACAGTAGCATTAAATTATACCAGCAACATATCAATACTAAAGTATACCAGTAATCTATCAATGCTAAAATATACCAGCAACATACAAATATTCAAATATACCAACACCACATCAATACTAAAATATACCAGCAACATAGCACTATGTCAATACACATCATCTGTACCATTTCCATGGCCTTGCCATCCTTTCTAAAGTAACATGCCCAAATCTGGACACAACATTAACGGCAGCCTAACCCATGACCTCTATAGATTTAACATCTCTGCTTTTCTTTTGTACTCAGCACCCTATTTATAAAATTTATATTCCCATACAGCTTTATTTATAACTTTGTCAACTTGTCCTCCTACTTTTAAAGATTGGTATTTCTGAACACCTAAGTCTCTCCTTATTCTTCCTCCCAAACTTTACCATCTTGCATTTTCCTGCATTAAATTTCATAAGGCATCTATCTACCCAATCTATTAACTTGTGTTGTCTTGAAATTGCTTACGGTCCTCTTCATGGTTAATCATTCTCCGTAATTTTGTGTCATTTTCAAATATTGATATCATCCCCTGTATCCTAGTCCAGATTATTTATATGTATTAAAAGGAATAATAGTCCCAACAATGGCCCCTGGGGCAGCTTTGTTTACATTCCTCCAGTTCATAGAATGATACAGCACAGAAGGAGGCCATTCGGCCCATTGTGCCTGTGGCGGCTCTTTGAAAGAGCGATCTAATTAGTCCCATTTCCCTGCCCTTTCCCCATAGGCCTACAATTTTTTCCCTTTTCAAGTATTTATCCAAATCCTTTTTGAAAGTTATTATTGAATCTGTTTCCACCACCCTTTCAGGTAATTCAGATCATAACAACTGGCTGTGTAAAAGGTTGAAAAAAGATCCATTAGCCACTACTCTCTATTCTATTTCTTATTAGCTTCCTATTCCCTTTAATATTATGTGCCTTAACTTGATCAAGAAGCCTCCCAAGTCACACCTTATCAAAGGCCTTTTAATCTAAATAGACAACATCTACTGAATTTCCTTTATTAATACCTTTGTTATTTCATCAAAGAACTCTATTAAATTTGTCAGGCATGACTTGCCTTTTAAAAGTCCATGCTGACTGTCTTAATAGACTCATATCTTCCTAAGTGAGTATTCATTTTATCCCATATTATGGATTCTAGACATTTACCCACAATTGATGTGAAGTTGATGGTCTATAGTTTCTCCCTTTATGAACAGAGAAGTTAAATTTGCTACTTGATGGCACTGTTGACTCCATCCATCACTGTTGATTATTGGAAGGAGCCTGATAGGGTGGTAATTGGCCAAATGATCCTGGTTTTTTTTGTGGATAGGACATAACCTGGGCATTTTCTACATTGTCAGGTACATTCCAGATCCACAGTTGCATTGGAAGAGCTTGGCTTAATGCATAACTATTTCTGGTGTGCAGGTCTTCAGCACTGTAGTCTAGATGTTGCCAGGACCCATAGCCTTTACTATATCAGGTGTTTCCTATCAAGTGGAGTGAACCAATTTGACTGTCATCCATAATTGAGGGGACCTCGGGAGGAGGTCAAGTAGGATCATCAACTTGGCACTTTTCACTAAAGGTGCTTGCAAATACATTAGTCTCATCTCTTACACTCATGTGTTGGGTGTTATGGTGGAGTCCAGTTGCGAGTGCAAAAGACAAGGCTAAATGTTTGCAAGCATCTTTAGCTAAAAGTACCAATTGGATACTGATTGAGGATGAGGATGTTCATGGAGCCTGATTGTCTCCCATAATTGTTGACTGACTCTTCCAATACAACTGTGGCACTGGAATATACCTGACAATGTAGAAAATGCCCAGCTTATGTCCGATCCACAAAAAACGGGATAATTTGGCCAATTACCGCACTATTGTACTGAGGGAGTGCTGCACTGTTGGAGGTGCCGTCTTTCGGATGAAATGTTAAACCGAGGCCCCATCTGCCCTCTGTGGATGTAAAAGATCCTATGACACTATTTTGAAGAAGAGCAGGGGAGTTATCCCTGGTGTCCTGGCCAATATTTATCCCTCAATCAACATCACTAAAAACAGATTATCTGGTCATTATCACATTGCTGTTTGTGGGAGCAAATTGGCTGCTGCGTTTCCTACATTACAACAGTGACTACATTTCAAAAGTACTTCATTGGCTGTAAAGCGCTTTGGGACGCCCAGTGGTCGTGAAAGGCGCTATATAAATGCAAGTTTTACTGGATGTGGTTGGGCTACAGAGCTTTACTCTGATCTGTTGGTTGTGGGACTCCTTAGCTCTGTCTATTACATGCTGCATTTGACATTAATCATGCAGGTAGCCCTGTGTTGGAGCTTCACTAGATTGGTACCTCATTTGAAAGTTCTTGTTCTTCCTGGCACACCATTCTACAATCCACTTGAGTCAGGATTGGTCTCCGGCCATGATGGCAATGGAGGAGTGAGGGAGGTGCTAGGCTACTGATAGCCTACAGTGCGTCATGATACCTTGTTCTGTGCTGCCAGGTTTGTTCTTAGTCTGTCCTACTTAGCACAGTGGAGGTACTACATTACATGATAGAGGATGTCTTTACTGTGGAGGTGAGACTTTGCCTTCACACTATTGTGTGGTGGTCACTCCTACCAATGTTATTTTGGACAGATGTGATGGTGACATTAGTAAGGATTTGGTCAAGTGAGTTACTCTCTTTTATATTGGTTCCCTTAGCACGTGATGTAGGCCCAGTCTGGTTGCTAAGTCTTTCAGGACTCAGTCAGCGGTGGTACTATCGAGCCAATATTGAAGTTCCCCCACCCAGAGTACAATCTGTACCTTTGCTTCCCTCAGTGCCTCCTGCAAGTGATGCTCAGCATGGAGGATTACTGATTCATTAGTTTGGGCTAGGTGGTGACCAGCAGTTTCCTTGCCATATTTGACTTGAAGCTATGAGACTTCATGGGAGCTGGATTCAATGTTGAGGACTCCCAGAGCCACTCCCTCCTGACTGTGTACTACTGCGTCTCCTCCATCTATTCGGCTGGTAGGACAGGACTTACTTACTTGGGGATGAAGATGGAGGAGTCTGGTATGATACCAGGATAAGAAACTTTGATTATGTGGGAAGAGTGGAGATACTGGGACTATTTCCACTGGAGCAGAGAATCTAAGAGGAGTCTTAATATGGGAGTTTAAAATGATAAAGGTTTCTGATTGGGTGAACAGGGAAAGACTATTTGCTATGGTTGTGTGTCAGTCATGAGAGATCATCAACTTAAAATTGTAACTGAGTGAGAAAAGGGATTAGCAGAAATGTCTTTATACGGAAGGCTGTTGGTGAATGGAATTTGCTGTAGGGAGTAGTTGAGGCAGAGATCATTATCTTTAATGGGAAAACTGGATATATAGAAGATAAAGATCAATGATGAGAGCAGGGCAGCATGATTAGTTTTGGATTGTTTCCACAAAGAACCACAGATATAATGGGCTGAATGGCTTCCTTCTGTGCTATAATCGTCTCTACCAGCTACACATAATGCCAACATATACCAGAAAATTGTCAACATTAAAATATACCAATAATGGACCAATGCTGAAGTGTATGGAGAACAAACCAACATAAAAATATACCAATAGTCAAATATACCAGTTGTACATGAACATTGAACTATAGCAACACACCAAAGCCAAATTATACCAGCAATGCTCCAATAGTAAAATGTACCAACAACACACCAGTTTCAAAATATACTATCAATGCTCCAAGCTTAAAATAGACACCAACATTGAAAGGTACCAGAGACACACCTAGATTAAAATGTACCAGCAACTCACTGACATTGAAATACACTAGAAACACATGCTTAAAGAAAAGTCTGAATTAAGCATGTAACATTAAATGTATGGATTGGCACACTGAAATAAGGCTGAAGGTTAAAAATTAAGGGACACACTTTTCAGATTAGATAAAATGAAGAATTTTACCAGAATGATTCATTGATGTAAAAATCCCATACCAAGACTACACATAAAAACAGTTAAGCATTAGAAATCACTTAATCATATTATTCAATTTGTTTTCTCAGAATGGTTCCACTGCCATTTCAGATTGCTGGCCCAGCCGAATATTTAGCTGCATAAATTAACATTTGCAATGTAAGAATTACTTCAAAATAAGGTTGAATAATTCACACTAAAATAATTAAACTTACCAATAAAATTAATCACTTAATGTTAGAAATCCCTGTTAGATGGTTCCTCCGCAGAGGCCTGCCCCTTTTTCTCTGGCCTAGGGCTTGAGTTCTGCTTCAGTCCCAGAGTTGGAAATTTCACCTGAGCCTTGGGTGCTGGGGATTTCAAGCTTCTGTGGACAACTTCTGTATGTGAGAGAGAGATGCATCATGGGAGTTGTTTTCACCCTGCTCATGTGGAACTACAATACCCAGAGTATACCAGAGAAATGGTGTCACATGAGACAAAATTCACAAATAATGGCAAGATGTGAAAGGGTGGGTGGAAATGATGGAAAGATATCATATTTTTAATTGTTTTATACAGTTTAAATAACAATTCTTAACTCAAATGTTGCTTGGCGTGAGGTTTTTTGTGCTGTTGAAAGGGACTGATTGGGTTGAAAAGGATGTTTATGAGGTTCTTTGATGCTGAGTTTCGACACTGGCTGACGTGAGTCAATCGTCCAAGTCTTTATCACATAGAAACATAGAAACATAGAAACATAGAATCTAGGAGCAGGAGTAGGCCATTCGGCCCGTCGAGCCTGCTCCACCATTCAATACGATCATGGCTGATCATCCAAATCCAGTACCCTGTCCCTGCTTTAATCCCCACAGTACACATATCCCACCCTACCCCCGTAACCCCACGTATTTAATTCCCCCTAACATATCCCATCCTATCCCCATAACCCCACATATTTAATCCCCCCCTAACACTAAGGGTCAATTTATCATAGCCAAATCAACCTAACCCGCACATTTTTGGACTGTGGGAGGAAACCGGAGCACCCGGAGGAAACCCACGCAGACACGGGGAGAATGTGCAAACTCCACACAGACAGTCACCCGAGGTCAGATTCGAACCCGGGTCTCTGGCGCTGTGAGGCACCAGTGCTAACCACTATGCCACCGTGTTGCCCATTAAACATGGTTCACAAGTTCAAGAATCTGGTAATTGCAGAGTCAAATATCCTCCCTGTTGGAATGGTACACCAAGGGCAGTTTTAGAAAGAACTGCCAAATACAACTTGGGAAGTAAAGGACAGCAAAAATATACCCTTTATCACCATGTACATAACTGAGAAAAAAAGATTTTAGAGAGGGAGAAAGGATGAATAAAATAAATAAAGCAGTTGCATCTTTAGCAAATCCTATAAACCAATTGTTGTAGGTCAAGCAAAAATATAAACATAATAAACAAAACTGAGACAAGGATGTTTTGGAGAAGGAAGAATAAAGTTTTGTAAAGTGATCTGTAAATTATATGATAAATATTGTATCTGTGAGACTTGTATCTTTTAGCAGTTGTAACATGTTTAATATTTTGTCAAGTGTGTGACATATCACTGGAATAAATTTAGTTTATTTAAGCCATGGATAAGTTGTGTTTAACCTGTCACGCAACTGTGCAAAGCATCAGAAAGAACAATCCAGCTTCTGGATTAGCTGCAAACAATACTTTGGGAGGTCTACCAGTTAATAACACAATAAACCATCAACAGACCAATATAATAATGTACCAGCAACAAATCAAAAGAAAGCTTTAAAAGCAACACACTAATATTAAAATCTTCCAATGACACCAATATAAAAATATACCAGGAATACATCAGTATTGAAATATACCAATGTGACAAAGGAAAGTCTGCATTTGAAGTTTTGCATTCCTTGGTTATTTTGTAATGTGCTCTTCAAGGTTGGGGACAGGTGATTTTATTTTATTTTTGTGTCTCTGAGCGAGAATGCAAAAACAAAAATAGCATAGAAAGCATTATTTTAAAAGAGGGAAATCAAGGAAGGATTGTACCATCATTCATATAAGGAGGGGAGGACTGGATTTAGACATGATATATAAGCAGGAACTCTATGGCGATAAGCAAAGAAATAACTTGCATTTATATAGCACCTTTCATGACTTCAGGACTTCCCAGCGAATGAAGTGTAGTCAGTGTTGTAATGTAGGGAAACATAACAGTCAGTGTGATCACAGCAAGGTCCCACAAACAGCAATGAAGTAATGACCAGATAATCTGTTTAGTGATATTGGTTGAGGGATAAATATTGGTCAGGACACCCCCACTCTTCATCAAAATAGTGCCATGGAATTTTTTATGTCCACTTGAAAGAGCAGACAGAGCCTTGGTTTAACGTCTCATCCGAAAAACAGCACCTCTGACAGTGCAGCACTCCCTCAGTATGGCATTGAAGTGTCAGCATCGATTTTTGTGGTCAAGTCTCTAGAGTGGGACTCGAACTTACATTCTTATGACTCAGAGATGAGAGTGCTATCACTGAGCCAAGGCTCAGATGCTTGCAAAGATGTTTAGTCGGGTGGAAACCAATGTTTCCGCTAAGCTGCATGGCCACGCGGCCACGCAGCTGCGCAGCGATCGGGAGGTCCCGCGCAGGCCGGTCACCAGCTGCAACACTGGAAAAGATACCGCACAGCAAATTTAAAGGGACCGTGCACCTAAAATAAAAATTAGAGGGAACATAGGTGGAAACTATGCAAACCAGGCTAAAACATCCTTAAATTTGGGGTTTCAATCCTCATCATCTTCTCTTACCTGATCAAATAGTTTGTTTATTTGATAATTATAGGTGAGGCCTGAATTGATTTCTCTCTCTCAAAGGTGTTAGAACTTGTACTAATTTTGTTCAGAACTTTGTACTCTGTACCTCTATGCATGCAGGAATCATGGAAGGAATTGTAAGGCAGATTAGTTAATGCATTTGCCAAGAAAGTGTTCCATTTCTAATGAATCATACAGCACAGAAGGAGGCCATTTGGCCCATCATGCCTGTGCCGCCTCTTTAAAGGAGCTCTCCAATTAGTCCCACTCACCCGCTCTTTCCCCATAGGCCTGCATTTTTTTTCCTTTTCAAGCATATATCTAATTCCCTTTCGACAATTATACCCACTCAAGGAAAACATGTTGGTAGTGAATAAAACTTGCTTTTAACACACTTGTCTAAATCCTGTGTCTAAATGAGGTAGAGAGGATAGGAAGGAAGGGAAATGAATGCAGAAACATGACATAGAATATCCTCAAAGAACTGACCAGATTGGAGGTGAAAAGCCAAAGTACCTTTTCTCCCTTGCGACACCTGTAACAACCAACATTAAAAAACACCAACAATGTACCAATATTAAAATATACCCGCAACACACCATCATTAAGATATACCAGCAAAAAATCAATGATAAAGATGCAAGTAGACAAACCATTGCTAAAACATACCAGCAACATATCAATACTGACATATACCATCAAGTTACCAATACAACATTTACCACCAACATGCCAATACTAACATAGACCAGCAACATATCAATACAACATTTACCATCAACATATCAATACTAAAATATATCAGCAAAACGTATCAACACTAAAATATATCTGCAGCATACCAATACTAAATATACGAGTGACACCAATACGAAAATATACCAGCTGCATCTCAATACTAAATACACCAGCAACACACCAATACTAACATATACCTGTAACACTCCAATACTGAAATATACCAATAATATATCGATAATATATACCGGAATCATAGCAATACTAAAATATACTAGAATCATATCAATACTAAAGTATACCAGCAACATATCAATACAAAACATATACCAGAAATATATCAATACTGAAATATACATAATATTACACAGTATTTACAGCACAGGAACAGGCCATTCGGCCCAACAGGTCCATGTTCCACACGAGCCTCCTCCCACCCTACTTCATCTAACCCCATCAACATGTCCTTCTATTCCTTTCTCCCTCATGTACTTATCTAGCTTCCCCTTAAATGCATCTATGCTATTCTCCTCAACTACTCACTGTGGTAGTGAGTTCCATATTCTAACCACTCTCTGGGTAAAGTTTCTCCTGAATTCCCTCTTGGATTTATTAGTGACTATCTTATATTTATGGCCCCTAGTTCTGGTCTCGGCTGCAAGTGGTAACATCTTCTCCATGACTACCCTATCAAACCCTTTCATAATCAGGTTACCCCCTTAGTCTTCTCTTTTCTAGAGAAAAGAGCCCCAACCTGTACAATCTTTCTTGATAGCTATAACCTCTCAGTTCTGGTATTATTCTAATAAATCAATTTTGCACCTTCTCCAGTGCCTCTATATCATTTTTATAATATGGAGACCAGAACTGTTCACAGTACTCCAAGTGTGATCTAACCAAGGTTCTATACAAGTTTAACATAACTTATCTGCTTTTCAATTCTATCCCTCCAGAAATGAACCTCAGTGCTTTGCTTTTTTTATGGCCTTATTAACCTGTGTCGTTACTTTTCGTGATTTGTGTATCTGTACCCCAGGTCCCTCTGTTCCTCTACCCCATTCAGTCACTTATTTTCCAAGGAGTATGGGGCATCCTTATTCTTCCTACCAAAACGTACTACCTCACACTTATCTATATTGAAGTTAATTTGCCAATTACATGCCTATTCTGCAAGTTTATTAATATCTTCCTGTATTAAGTCGCAGTCCTCCTCTGTATTAACTACATCCCCCAATTTGGTTTCATCCGCAAATTTTGAAATTGTACCTCCGATTCCAGAGTCCAAATCATTTATATAAATGGTGAACAACAATTTAGTTTTAGCAAAAGTAAAACATACCCGCAACATATCAATACTAAAACATACCAGCAACATATCAATACTGGCATATACCAACAACATATCAATACTAAAACATACCAGCAACAGATCAATACTGGCATATTGCAGGAACTTATCAATACTAACATATACCAGGAACATATTAATACTAAAATTTACCTGCAACACACCAATAATAAAATATACCAGCAATAGATCAATACTGGCATATTGCAGGAGCATATCAATAGTAAAATGTGCCAGCAACATACAGATGTTAAGCACACCAGCAAAAAACTAATATACTAACATATACGTGTAACACACTGATAGAAAAACTCACCAACGTTAAAATATACCAGCAACTTATCAACATTAAAATATAGCAGCTACACACTAAAATTAAAATATACCAGCAATGCACCAATATCAAAATATACCAACATACCATCACTATATATCAGCTTCTCATCAATAGTAAAATATACTGGCAATACTCCAATATTAAAATATTCCAACACACCAAAATCAAAATATACTAACTGCACAACATGAAAATATACCAGTCAAACACCATTAAAATATCCCGGTGATATGAATATTAAAACATGCCAAACACACCAATCTTAAAGCATACCAGCAGACTCACCAATATAGATGTACAAACACCATCCCATATTAAAAGATACCAACACACTATGAAAATACCAGCTAAATATCACTATCAAGATATACCAGTAAACTCTTCAATATACAAATATTAAAATAAATCAAACACCGATTTTAAAACAGATCAGCAGCACACTGATATGAAAATATAGAGTATCACCCAGATATTAAAATACATTAGCAACATACCAATAATAAAATCTATCAGCAATACACTGATACTATAAGACACCAGCAACACATCAACATTAGAATAAACCAGGAACATATCCATATTAAAATTTGCCACAAAATACACCAATATTAAAGACATCTCCTCGTGACTGGAGAAGAACTTGGAGTGGGAGGGGGAGGATCCAGTTGTCGTGGTCTACGTAGGAACCAACGTCATAGGTAGAACTAGGAATGAGGTTCTGCTGAGGGAGTTTGAGGAGCTAGGATCCAAATTAAAAAGCAGAACCTCAAAGGTAATAATCTCTGGATTGTTACCTGAGCCACGTGCAAATTGGCATAGGGACAAACAGATTAGAGGTTTAAATGCGTGGCTCAAAGAGTGGTGTGGGAGGAAGGGGTTTCAGTTCATGGGGCACTGGCAGCAGTACTGGGGAAAGAGGGAGCTGTTCGTTGGGACGGGCGCCACTTAAACCGGGCTGGGACCAGTGTCCTGGCGAACCGAATAACGAGGGCAGTGGACAGGGTTTTAAACTAATGAAGCGGGGTGGGGGGGGGGGGGGGGGGGGGGTGGCGGGAGGATTTAGGAAAGAGTAAATTTAAAAGCAGCGAGAGAAATGTCAAGGCTCTAGAGCAGAGTAGAGTTTTGGGTAAAAATAAGCAGAGTGGGTCAGGAAGGGACAGAGAGAGTAACAAAGGTAATAAGGCATCAGTGACTAAGGTGACATCAGGGAAAAAGACAAATAAGTCAAAGCTAAAGGTACTATATCTGAATGCGCGAAGCATTCGCAACAAAATAGATGAATTAATAGCGCAGATAGAAATTAACAGGTTTGATCTAATAGCCATAACGGAGATGTGGTTGCAAAGTGGCCACGGTTGGGAACTAAATATTCCAGGATACATAACTTTTAGAAGGGATAGGCAAAATGGAAAAGGAGGAGGGGTAGCCCTGATAATAAAGGATGGGATAAAGTCGATAAATCTCAAGGACCGGATGACCTACATCCTAGGGTTTTGAAAGAGGTGGCCATTGGGATAGTGGATGCATTGGTTGTCATCTTCCAAAATTCTATAGATTCTGGAACGGTTCCTGCAGATTGGAGGATAGCAAATGTAACCCCGCTATTTAAGAAATGAGGGAGAGAGAAAACAGGGAACTACAGACCTGTTAGCCTCACATCAGTAGTTGGGAAAATGCTGGAATCTATTATAAAGGATGCAATAACTGGGCACTTAGAAACTAATAGATTAAATGCGTGGCTCAAAGAGTGGTGAGGGAGGAAGGGGTTTCGGTTCATGGGGCACTGGCACCAGTACTGGGGAAAGAGGGAGCTGTTCGTTGGGACGGGCACCACTTAAACCGGGCTGGGACCAGTGTCCTGGCGAACCGAATAACTAGGGCAGTGGACAGGGTTTTAAACTAATGAAGCGGGGTGGCGGGAGTCAACATGGATTTATGAAAGGGAAATCCTGTTTGACAAACCTATTGGAGTTCTTTGAGGATGTAACTAGTGGCGTAGACAAAGGGGAACTGGTAGATGTGGTGTATCTGGATTTTCAGAAGACCTTCGATAAGGTCCCACACAAGAGGTTGGTGAACAAAATTAGGGCACATGGAATTGGGGGTAATATACTAGCATGGATTGAGAATTGGTTAACAGACAGAAAACAAAGAGTAGGGATAAACGGGTCTTTTTCAGGATGGCAGGCTGTGACTAGTGGGGTACCACAAGGATCGGTGCTTGGGCCCCAGCTATTCACAATCTATATCAATGATTTGGATGAGGGGACTAAATGTAACATTTCCAAATTTGCTGATGACACAAAGCGAGGTGGCAGTGTCAGTTGTGAAGAGGATGTGAAGAGGCTTCAAGGGGATCTCGACAGGCTCAGTGAGTGGGCGAGAACATGGCAGATGGATTATAATGTGGATAAATGTGAAGTTATCCAATTTGGTAGAAATAACAGAAAGGCAGAGTATTTCCTAAATGGTGAAAGATTGGGGAATGCAGATGCTCAAAGGGTCTGGGTGTCCTTGTACATGAGTCACTGAAAGTGAATGTGCAGGTGCAGCAAGCCATTAGGAAGGCTGGCTTTCATTACAAGAGGATTTGAGTACAGGAGTAAAGAAGTTTTACTCCAATTATATAGGGCCTTGGTGAGACCACACCTAGAGTACTGTGTAGAATTTTGGTCTCCTTACTTAAGAAAAGATATACTTGCCATAGAGGGAGTGCAACGGAGGTTCACGAGATTGATTCCTGGGATGGCGGGACTGTCATATGAGAAGAGATTGAGTAAACTAGGCCTGTATTCTCTTGAATTCAGAAGAATGAGAGGGGATCTCATTGAAGCATATAAAATTATTACAGGGCTTAATAGGGTGGATGCTGGGAGAATGTTTCCCTTGGCTGGGGAGTCTAGAACCAGGGGCCACAGCCTCAGGATAAAGGGTAGGCCATTCAGGACTGAGATGAGAAGAAATTTCTTCACACAGAGGGTGGTGAATCTTTGGAATTCTCTACCCCAGAGGGCTGTGGCAGCTCAGTCATTGGGTATATTCAAAACAGAAGTCGATAGATTTCTGACTAGTAAGGGCATCAAGGGATATGGCGATAAAGACGGTGAATGGAATTGAGGCAGAAGATCAGCCATGATCTCATTGAATGGCAGAGCAGGCTCGAAGGGCCGAATGGCCTTTTCCTGCTCCTATTTCTTATGTTCTTATAAAGACAGTAGAGAGAAAGGATCTTAGCTCCGTAAATCAAGAAGTAGAATCAGTTTGGGTGTAGCTAAGAAGCAGCAAGGGGCAGAAAACATTGGTGGGAGTTGTTTACAGGCCCTTCAACAATAGTTGTAATGTAGGGTAGGGTATAAATCAGGAAATTAGAGGCGCTGTAACAAGGGTAATACAGTAATCATGGGGGACTTTAATCTACATATAGACTGGGCAAACCAAATTTGCAGTAATAGTGTGGATGACAAATTCATGGAATGTATGCAAGATAGTTTTCTAGATCAGTATGTTGAGGAACCAACTAGGGAACAGGTTATTTTAGATCTAGTATTGTGCAACAAGAAAGGGTTAATTAATAACCTTGTAGTAAAGGGGCCTTTAGGGAAGAGTGACAATAATATGATAGAATTTTATATTGAGTTTGAAAGTGACGTAGTTAAATCCGAAACTAGGGTCTTAAATCTAAACAAGGCAAACTACGTAGGTATGAGAGGTGAGTTGGCTAAGGTAGATTGGGAAACTACATTAAAAGGTATGACAGTGGATGAACAATGGCTAGCATTTAAAGAATTAATACATAATTTACAATAAATATACATTCCTTTAAGGCACAAAAACCCCACAGGAAAAGTGGTCCAACCGTGGCTAACAAGAGAAGTTAAAGATAGTATTAGATCAAAGGAAGAGGCTTACAATGCTGCCAAAAAGAGCAGTAAGCCTGAGGATTGGGAGGATTTTAGAATTCAGCAAAGGAGAACCAAGAAATTGATAAAGAAAGGGAAAATAGAATATGAGAGTAAACATAGAAACATAGAAACATAGAATCTAGGAGCAGGAGTAGGCCATTCGGCCCGTCGAGCCTGCTCCGCCATTCAATACGATCATGGCTGATCATCCAAATCCAGTACCCTGTCCCTGCTTTAATCCCCACAGTACACATATCCCACCCTACCCCCGTAACCCCACGTATTTAATTCCCCCTAACATATCCCATCCTATCCCCATAACCCCACATATTTAATCCCCCCAAACACTAAGGGTCAATTTATCATAGCCAAATCAACCTAACCCACACATTTTTGGACTGTGGGAGGAAACCGGAGCACCCGGAGGAAACCCACGCAGACACGGGGAGAATGTGCAAACTCCACACAGACAGTCACCCGAGGTCAGATTCGAACCCGGGTCTCTGGCGCTGTGAGGCACCAGTGCTAACCACTATGCCCCGTGTTGTCTTTGTAAACTAGGGAGGGACATGAAAACAGACTGTAAAAGCTTCTATAGATATGTAAAAAGGAAAAGATTAGCAAAAGTAAATGTGGGTCCCTTACAGGCTGAGACAGGATAAATTATAATGGGCAATAAGGAAATGGCAGAGAAATTAAACAAATACTTTGTCTGTCTTCACGGAAGAAGACGCAAAAAACTTTCTGAAAATAGCGGACAACCAAGGGTCTAGTGAGAATGAGGAACTGAAAGATATTAGTATTAGTAAAAAAGTAGTACTGGAGAAATTAATGGGACTGAAAGCCAATAAATCCCCTGGACCTGACGGCCTATATCCTGGGGTTTTGAAAGAGTTGGCTATAGAGATAGTGGATGCATTGGTTGTCATTTTCCAAAATTTCATAGATTCTGGAACAGTTCCCGCGGATTGAAAGGTAGCAAATGTAACCCCACTATTTAAGAAAGGAGGGAGAGAGAAAACGGGGAACTACAGACCAGTTAGACTGACATCAGTAGCAGGGAAAATACTAGAATCTATTATTATGGACGTGGTAACAGGGCACTTAGAAAATAATAATCGGATTGGGCAGAGTCAATACGGATTTATGAAAGGGAAATCAGGTTTGACAAATCTGTTGGAGTTTTTTGAGGTTGTAACTAGCAGAATTGATAAGGGGGAACCAGTAGATGTGGTGTATTTGGATTTTCAGATGGCATTCAATAAGGTGCCACACAAGAGGTTATTAAACAAAATTTGGGCTCATGGGATTGGGGGTAATAGACTGGCATGGATTGAGGATTGGTTAACGGACAGAAAACAGAGAGTAGGAATAAACTGGTCATTTTCGGGTTGGCAGATTGTAACTAGTGGGGCACCGCAAGGATCAGTGCTTGGGCCTCAGCTATTCACAATCTACATCAATAATTTGGATGAGGGGACCAAATGTAATATATCCAAGTTTGCTGATGATACAATGCTGGGTGGGAATGTAAGTTGTGAGGAGGATGCAAGGAGGCTTCAAGGGGATATAGACAGGCTAAGTGAGTGGGCAAAAACATGGCAAATGGAATATAACATGGAGAAATGTGAAGTTATCCACTTTGGTAGGAAAAATAGAAAAGCAGAGTATTTTTTAAATGGTGAGAGATTGGGAAATGTTGGTGTTCAGAGGGACCTGGGTGTCCTTGTACACGAATCACTGAAAGTTAACATGCAGGTACAGCAAGCAGTTAAGAAAGCAAAAAGTATGTTGGCCTTTATTACAAGAAGATTTGAGTATAAGAGTAAAGACGTCTTACTGCAATTATATAGGGCCCTGGTGAGACCACACCTGGAGTATTGTGTACAGTTTTGGTCTCCTTACCCAAGGAAGGATATATTTGCCATAGAGGGAGTGCAACGAAGGTTCACCAGACTGGTTCCTGGGATGGGGGGATTGTCCTCGGAGGACAGATTGAGTAGACTAGGCCTATATTCTCTAGAGTTTAGAAAAATGAGAGGTGATCTCATTGAAACATACAAAATTCTTACAGGGCTTGACAGGGTAGATGCAGGGAGGATGTTCCCCCTGGCTGGGGAGTCTAGAATCAGGGGTCACAGTCTCAGAATAAGGGGTCGGCCATTTAGGACTGAGATGAGGAGAAATTTCTTCACTCAGAAGGTGGTGAATCTTTGGAATTTTCTACCCAGGAGGGCATTCGTTGAGTATATTCAAGACAGAGATCGATAGATTATTGAATATTAAGGGATTCAAGGGATATGGGGATAGTGCAGGAAAGTGGAGTTGAAGTAGAAGATCAGCCATGATCCTTTTGAATGGGAGATCAGGCTTGAAGGGCCAAGGATTTAAGTTGCTCCTCTTGCTCCTATTTCTTATGTTCTTATTAAAATACACCAGCAACACACCAAAATATCAAGTAAAAACTGAGAGTGCTGCAAATACAGAAAAAAGACCAATCATCACTTGAAGCTGCCTTTTCTCTTCCTAGCTGCTGTTTTTATTTCAGATTTCCAGCATTTGCAGTTTTTATTTTACAATATTTTTTATTTTACTCACAGGAACCCCAATATTAAATTATACCAAAAAAAAACTTGCATTTATATAGCGCCTTTCACGACCACCGGACATCTCAAAGTGCTTTACAACCAATGAAGTACTTTTGGAGTGTAGTTACTGTTGTAATGTGGGAAACACGACAACCAATTTGCACACAGCAAGCTCCCACAGACAGCAATGTGATAATGACAGATAATCTGCTTTTGTTATGTTAATTGAGCGATAAATATTGGCCAGGGCACCGAGAATAACTCCCCTACATTGCATCATAGACACATGGGAATTTACAGCACAGTCGGAGCCCATTCTGCCCGTCAAGCTTATGTCAGCTTTTTGCTAGTGCAATCCAAAACTACTATCACTGTTCTGCGTTCTCCCCATAACCCTGTATCTTCCTCTGCTTCAAATATTTATCCAATTTTCCCCAATAAAACATACAATGGTCTCTGCCTCAACTATTCTATGTGGCAAAGTATTACGTGCTCCAAAAACCCTAAAGAAATTTCTCCTCACCTCCTCCCTTTCTTAGTGACAATTTTAAATTGATGACCCCTCATCACTGAACCCCATAATTAGAGCAAATAGTCTTGCTCTATTCACTCCATCAAAACCTTCCATAATTTTAAAAACCTTTATTAAATCGCCTATTAATTTTCTCTGCTCCAGTGGAAATAGTCCCAGTATCTCAAGTTTTGAGATTGTGCTCCCCATATCCAAGTCCAAATCATCTATGTAAACTGAGAACAAAAAATAGACCCAGCACTGAACCCTGGGGTACACCACTTCCAACCCCTCTCCAATCTGGGCAACACTCATTTACTCAAACTCTTCATTTGCTGTTCGTCAACCAACTTTCTATCCATTCTGCTACATTTCCTCTCATACCATACACTTGAATTTTTCTAACTAGCTTCTGGTGAGACACCTTATTGAAAGTTTGCTGAAAGTCTGTATGCAGCATATCTGCTGAATTCCCTTTAAATATCTAAGTAGTAACTTCTTCAAAAAAGTTTTAGGTTTGTCAATCACGACTTGCCTTTAACAATTCCCTGCTGCCTGTACTTGATTGACTATACATTTCAAAATGCTCATTTATTTTATCATGCATTATGGATTCTAAGAGTTTGCCCACAAGTTAGACTAACTATAGTTACCTGGTTTATCCCTCGCTCCCCTCTTGAACAAAGATGTTATATAAGCTGCTCTCCAGTCTCAATTACATAATATGCAGATTTAAAGAACATTGAAAGCTTGTGGCCAAAGCCTATGACCGTTTCAACAGGGTCCATGCCATCAGTGCCCAGTGACTTATCCACCGTGAGTTCTGCTAATTTTTTCAGAACCAATTCCCTTTCTACAATTATCTCTAATATTTACTCAGTCTCCTCCACCAGTACATCGACAGTTGCACTTCCACCATCATGGAAAATGTTTATTTAGTATCTTTGCCATACCTAAATCCTCCACAATTAGACTCCCTCCTATATCCCTGAGTGGCCCTATCCTCTCTTTAACTATTCTTTCACATTATATATTCTTATAAAAGCCCTTACTATTCCTTTTTATATTATCTACTAGCCTTCTTTCATATTCCCTTGTAGTCCTTCTAATCTCCCTTTTGACCTCTCTTTTACACTTTCTATATTCCTCATAATTATCTTTAGTATTGTTGCCATTTTATTTTATCATATGCCTTTCTTTTAACTTTTCTACTTATCTGCAGACTCGCTTTTCTTTTTGTAGAAATATTTATTTTGTATTTGAGCCATCTCATATTTGAAGATTTCCCATTGCTGTTCTGTCAAACTCTTTGTTAACTTTTCTACCTAGTTAATTTGGGCCAGAACCTTTCTATTCTCACTGAACTTTGCCTTTTTCCAGACTCTTCATTACCCTTTTCTATTCTTAAATTGAACCTAACTATGTGTGGTCACAGTTTTCCAATTGTTCTCCTACCCTGACATCAGTTATTTGCCCCAATTAATTTCACAGAACTAAATCAAGTATTGCTTCTCATACACAGTGATCCACAAAGCAGTGCTGGGTGCATTATAAGAACATCACTCAGACTGATCCCATGATTTACCTTTATTCCAGTCCATCTTGGGATAGTTAAAATCACCCAATATTATTGCCCTGTTGTCCTTGCATATCTCTCTGAACTGCCTGAAGATGTCTTCTTCTAGCTCAACTCCACTGTTTGGTGGCCTGTAATGTACAACAAGGATTTACATTTGTATTTCTTAACTTTAACCACATGGATTCCATCCTAACATGACTCCCAAGGACATCCTTACATTCTGGTACTCTGATAGAATCCTTTACCTACTCTGCCACCCTATTCTCCCTCTCCCTATCTCCTAAAAATATTATAACTAGGAATAGTGGCCCAAAAATTCGGCCCTTCCCGGGTGAGTACGCACTCTGTACTCACCCATATTGCTTCCCGAAGTGCCGGTTTCCTGCATGCACTGCACATGCGCGGGAAACCGGAACTTCCAGTATGGTGAAGGGGGCGGTTCCTAGGTGAACCGTGTGCGCGCTAGAGGCTGCGCGCACGCAGCACACTTAGATTTTTTTTCAGGTTTCTACGCGAGGGTAAGTATTGAAGATATTACGCTAATAAAAAGGAGGTGTAAGACCCCTTTTGAACAAGGTAAGTGGTTAATTAAGTATAATTTTAAATTTTTTTCAACAGGTTTATCTTTTTTAGATACTTTAAAGAAAGGTAAGTTTATTTTTATAACTTTTAAAAAGTATTTTAATTTTTTCAAATTAAAATTTTTGTTTAAAGTGGTTAATTTATTTAACTATAGTTATTTTATAAATGTGATGGTTTTTAAAAAAAAATTATTTGAAGTTTAGCTGTTCTTTTGGGGCCGATTTCAATTCACAGATTTGACAGGTCTCCTGTCAAATCTATGAATGAAAGATGGTCTGCTGCCATTGGCTCTCCATGGCCCACGTGATCCCAGGGATCGCATCGCACTAACTGCGCCCCTGGAACACGCAAGCACTGCGCGCCGGCTCTTGGGAGAGGCCCAGGACCCGAAGTTCCCGTGGGCCCAAAACACAACGGCAGGCGCGGTGGGTAAGAGCGCGCGCGATCCTTACCCCCGCGGCAAGCCGGCCACGTGAATTTCTGGGCCATTAAGTTCCTAGTCCTGTGCAAATTCACGCCATGTCTCTGGTACAACTATTATATTAATCCCTCTACTGTATAGAAGCAATAGGAACATATCAACAGAAGGAAGCCATTCAACCCCTTGAGTCTGTTCCATGACTCGATAATCTGTTTTTAGTGATGTTGGTTGAGAGATGAATATTGGCCAGGACACCAGGAGAAGTCCCCTTCTCTTCTTCGAATACCATGAGATCTTTTACGTCCATCTCAGAGGGCAGACGGGGCCTCGGTTTGCGTCACATCCGACAGACGACACAGTGCAGCATTCTTACAGTACTGCACTGAAGTGTCAGCATAGATGAGGACTCAAGTGTACTTAGTGCAAATACGCTGCCCCTTGATACACTGAGGATCCATGATGGCTCACGTCTCGTACTCCACACACGTCATTCCACTGTTTCTAACATAAAAATGTAAATAGTTTTCGCCTGAATTTCCAACAGCACCAAACTCTCGCCAGAATCAAACCCTGCTTACTCACTTCAGACTAAAATTAATCATAGAAAAAAACTGTTGTCCAACTGCACCTCAAGGCTGAACTCCCTCTAAGGCTAAACTGTACTGACCTTTCATACACAACTGACTTCCCAAAAATATGCCAACAAACCCACAAATATTAATACACAAATCAAATGAGGCCTATAATGAATAGGTGATCTGCTCTGCTAGTTTACCACCCAAGGATGAAGGTCAAAATTATCCCCATTATGTGAGGTTTTGGAATTGCTGATACTTTTTATCTTCACAGAAAGGATTTGGGAGCTATGTTTAACTGTTGTGACTTAAGTGAATTCACATAGGTTTTAAAAAAACAGCAGGTTTCAGGCATTGAAGATGCGCACTAAAACCAGATAAGCCCGTTTGTACAATGATACTGCTTACAGTCTATTACAAGATGATACCATGGGTGCTAATTATTGTATCACAAGCCCATTAAGCCAGTATTTTCCTCACACATTTTGAGATAGCAGGAAATGTTTTCTTTAAACCATCAGTTCAAGGGGGAGGAGATAGATTTTTTTTGACAAGGCTACTGGTGAATTACTGATTGGGAAAGGAGTCAGAGGGACAGCCCTCCCAAGATTGGGTATACAAAGAAAAGGAACAAAGAGACACATAGGCATTCAGTCAGCCAACTAAGTGTGGGAGGAAGCGTGTCCCAGTGAATAGAAACTCATTCATCTCAAGCCCAGAGCTTCTCAGAATCAGAAGTGCAAACCGGAAAGGCTACACGAGCTCACTAATAGGAATGGTGTGGTGTATTTCTTTATGATTTTCCTTCTTCTCAAGGAGATTTCTGTTGCTAGTTGACTCATGGTGAGATTTGATTATATCTGTTACTCTGTATGTTTCCTTGCTGTGAAATAAAGCAGCTTAACAATTCCTACTTGGCCTTGTCTTACTAAGTGTTTCTTTCTACCTGCGGAAAGGTTGGAGAAGCACATGGAGGGGACACATGTGAAAGGCATGACATCCAGGTCAAATCACATGGGGGGGGGGTTCCTATTGTTACATCTCTGGGTTACACTACTGTATAATTAGATATTGAGCAGTACGAGCACACTCCTGAACATAAGATACGCAGACCGCTTATGGCAGTGACCAGTACCACGGTACCCAAAAAAGAAATTTAAAGTAGACCTGAAACTTATAACACATGAATTCTAAAATATACCAGCTGCACAACAATAATGAAATATACCAAAAACACATCAGTAATAAAATATATCTGTGCATTCTTCTGGTCAATGTTTTACACCACTGATGGTGGTGGAAGGGTAACAGATTTACATAGGAATTTATGATGGAAATATAATAAGTACAGGATGTATGAGTTTAACATGGCGACTGACTGCTGTCTGCACACCCTGGTCCCCAAGTTGTGTTACATAGAAACATAGAAACATAGAAACTAGGAGCAGGAGTAGGCCATTCGGCCCGTCGAGCCTGCTCCACCATTCAATACGATCATGGCTGATCATCCAAATCCAGTACCCTGTCCCTGCTTTCTCACACAGAATCCCCATCGAGCCTGCACCGACACATATCCAACCCTATCCCCGTATCCCCACGTATTTAATTCCCCCTAACATATCCCATCCTTTCCCCGTAACCCCACATATTTAATCCCCCCCTAACACTAAGGGTCAATTTATCATAGCCAAATCAACCTAACCCGCACATTTTTGGACTGTGGGAGGAAACCGGAGCACCCAGAGGAAACCCACGCAGACACGGGGAGAATGTGCAAACTCCACACAGACAGTCACCCGAGGCCAGATTCGAACCCTTGTCCCTGGCGCTGTGAGGCACCAGTGCTAACCACTATGCCACCGTGTTCCCCAAGGGTCAGTGCTGGGGCCACTGCTTTTTTGATATATATAAATGACCTGGATATTGGAATAGAGAGTAGAATTTCTAAATTTGCTGATGACACCAAACTTGGGGGTGTGGCAAACAGTGAGGATGGTACCAATCGACTGCAACAGGACATAGAAAGGCTAGCAGAATGGGCAGACAAGTGGCACATGGAATTTAATACAGAGAAGTGTGAGGTGATGCATTTTGCCAGAAGGAACAGGGAGAGGCAATATACGCTTAATGGCACAGTTTTAAAGAGTGTGCAGAGACAGAGGGACTTGGGAGTTAATGTGCATAGGTCCCTGAAGGTGGCGGGACATATTGAGAGAGTGGTTAGCAAAGCATATAAGATCTTGGGTTTCATAAATAGAGATATTGAGTACAAAAGTAGAGAAGTTATGCTGAACCTTTATAAAGCGCTGGTTAGGCCACAACTGAAGTATTGCGTCCAGTTCTGGTCACCACACTTTAGGAAGGATGTGAAGACCCTTGAGAGGGTGCAGAGGAGATTTACCAGAATGTTTCTGGGGATGGGGGATCTTAGCTACAAGGACAGGTTGGAGAAGCTGGATTTGTTTTTATTAGAGCAAAGGCGGTTGAGGGGTGATTTGATAGAGTTGTACAAGATTATGACGGGTTTGGATAGGCTAGACGGGGAAAGGCTGTTCCCACTAGTTGATGGTACAAGGACTAGGGGACACAGATTTAAGGTTTTGGGCAAGAGATACGGGGGGACGTGAGGAAAAACTTTTTAACGCAGCGAGTGGTGATGACCTGGAACTCGCTGCTGACGGAAGTGGTGGAAGCGGAGACACTCAATGTTTTCAAGGGGAGACTGGATAGGCACTTGGATAGAGCGGGGGAATGGGACTGACTGGATTGCTCTACAGAGAGCCGGCATGGACTCGATGGGCCGAATCGCCTCCTTCTGCGCCGTTATGACTCTATGACTCTATGGGCCAAATATCCTCTGACTTCTAACCCCATCACACCTGAATCCACTTCTAGATTCCTTTGGGGTCGCTTTTAAGTTTTTGGTAGCTGACAGCCATGTCGCAGCAGTGACGAGGCAGCCTTGATTTTGAGGCCCAGACCTCATTTACATCAGACCGGTGAGCTACAATTTACTAGGAACACACCTAATATTAAAATATACCTGCAACATGCCCACACCAAAATATATCAGCAACACACCAATACTTACATATACCAGCAAGATACCAATATTAAAATACAATAGCAATACATTTAACAGCAGCATAAAAATATTAAAATATATTATCCACACACCAACAATAAAAATATACTAGCAGCATACAAATATTAAAATATAACAAGAAAGCACCAACATTAAAATATACTAGCACCACATCGAGAAAATATAGCGGCAATATATGAATATTAAATAGACCATCAACAGATGAATCCTAAATTACACCAGCTACACAGCAATATTAAAATGTGCCAATAGCATACTATTAATTAAGCAGACAACCGATGCATCTGTAATATATAAAAATCCTTGGATTCGTCATGATTGTGACCACGTTATTGGTTGAGTAATGCTTCAATACATTGGCTTGAAATGGTAGCATTGTTACAGGTAATGCCAGCAATGCATCCTTTGTCCATTGATGGCGCTGTGGCACTCCTACATCCTCGCAAACTTGTCTCAGCATATTTGCTTACTCTAACAACTTCAAAGCCTACTCACGATTTAAAATTCATATAATTTTAAATTTCAACGGTATAAATGTTTACTTTTTCCGTGCTAACCTTTCCTGGTAGTTTGTTCCCCGATAAAGAAACAAATAAATTGTCACATGGGCCACACCTTAGCCTGCCTCACTGTTATGTTGTTATTCTGATCTTTCATTTGTAGCCGTATTCCTGCTCATGATTGATGATTCATTTTGTATGGTAGACCTCACCCGGAATTCAACTTCACAAGTTACTACGGTGGGATTCAAACTCTAGATCTAGTTGCTAGTCCATACCATAACCACTAGGTTGCCATGCCCATAGAATATGCTAGCAACATAATAATAATAATATATACTATCAACACATTAAAAATAGGAGTGAGCTTGGCGCAGTGGTAGTATTCCTGCCTCTGGGCCAGAAGGTACAATCATAGAATCATAGAATGGTTACAGCACAGAAGGAGGCCATTTGGCCTGTCGAGCCCGTGCTGGCTCTCTGCAAGAGCACTTCAGCTAGTCCCACTCCCCCGCCCTTTCCCCGTAGCCCTGCAAAATGTTTTCCCCTCAGGTACTTATCCAATTCCCTTTTGAAAGCCACGATTGAGTCTGCCTCCACCACCCTTTCAGGCAGTGCATTCCAGATCCTAACCACTCGCTGCGTAAAAAGGTTTTCCTCATGTCACCTTCGGTTCTTTTGCCAATCACCTTAATCTGTGTCCTCTGGTTCTCGACCCTTCCGCCAATGGGAACAGTTTCTCTCTATCTACTCTGTCTAGACCCCTCATGATTTTGAACACCTCTATCAAATCTCCTCTCAACCTTCCCTGCTCTAAGGAGAACGACCCCAGCTTCTCCAGTCTATCCACATAACTGAAGTCCCTCATCCCTGGAATCATTCTTGTAAATCTTTTTTGCACCCTCTCTAAGGCCTTCACATCCTTCCTAAAGTGCGGTGCCCAGAATTGGACACAATACTCCAGTTGAGGCCGAACTAATGTTTTATAAAGGTTCATCATAACTTCTTTGCTTTTGTTCTCTCTGCCTCTACTTATGAAGCCCAGTATCCCGTATGCTTTTTTAACCGCTTTTTCAACCTGCCCTGCCACCATCAACGATTTGTGCACATATACCCCCAGGTCTCTCTGTTCATGCACCCCCCACTTTATGATTGTACCCTTTAGTTTATAATGCCTCTCCTCGTTCTTCCTACCAAAATGTATCACTTCGCACTTTTCTGCGTTAAATTTCATCTGCCGCGTGTCCGCCCATTTCACCAGCCTGTCTATGTCTTCTTGAAGTCTATACCTCCAAGTTTAGTGTCATCTGCAAATTTTGAAATTGTGCCCTGTCCAAGTCATTAATATATATCAAGAAAAGTAGTGGTCCTAGTACCAAACCCTGGGGAACACCACTGTATACCTACCTCCAGTCTGAAAAACAACCGTTCACCACTGTTTCCTGTCACTTAGCCAATTTCGTATCCATGCTGTCACTGTCCCTTTTATTCCATGGGCTTCAACTTTTCTGGTAAGCCTATTATGTGGCATTTTATCAAACGCCTTTTGGAAGTCCACATACACCACGTCAACCACATTGCCCTCATCAACCTTCTCTGTTACCTCATCAAAAAACTCAATCAAGTTAGTTCAACACGATTTGCCTTTAACAAATCTGTGCTGGCTTCAAACCCCACTCCAGAAAGTCCTGGCGTGTGGAGTCAGAGCTCCGGCTTTGAATTCTGGGTTGACATCCAGTGGGATACTCGCATCCGGTGGGTGTGGGTGGCACTCATTGTATGGGTTGTGGGAGCCCATAAAACCTTCCTGCTGTATAGGACTAACCACCCTATCGGCCATGGTTATGGTCATGGAAGGAGTGTTAACGCGGCCAGTCAGACTGTTAATCAGCCTGCAAATCCTTCAACTACTTCACACTGTTCCCCAAAGGGAAAGAAGAAGAAGAAGACATTAAAAATAAAATACAACAATAAAATATTTTACAAGTTTTGGTCTTGCCTTAGATAGTCTCTCAGTACATCACATTAGAATCAAAGAATCTTATAGCAGAAAAGGAGGCCATTTGGCTCATCTCTTAGAAAGAGCTATCCAATTTATCCCATTTCCCCATCTTTCCCCATAGCCCTGCAAATTTTTCCTTTTCAAGTATATATCCAATTCCAATTTGAAAGATACTATTAAATCTGCTTCCATCTCCTTTCAGGCTGTACATTCCAGATCATAACACCTTGCTGCGTAAAATAAAATCTCATCTCCCTTCTGTCATTGTCAATTATCTTAAAGATGTGTCCTCTGGTTACCGACCCACCTGTCAGTGGAAACAATTTCTCCTTATTTACTCAAAACCCTTCATAATTTTGAACACCTCCACATAACTGAAGTCTTTCATCCATGGTATCATTCTGGTAAATCTTCTGTGCACCCCTTCAAAGGTGCTAGCAGTATTAGTCACTCCCATAAGTGGTCTGAGTGTCTTAGTTTTAGGGGTGTGCCTGCACTGCTCAATATCTAACTATACATTAGCATAAACCGATGGTGAATTGCTACTAACGTGATCTGATCTGGATATTCATTACTTTTGCACATGCTCCCATGTACTCCTCTCTAGACTTTTTGAAGGCAGACCAAGATAACACTTGGTAAGATGAGGCCAGATACAAATCATTAATCTGCTTTATTTGACAGTAAATGGGCATATAAAGCAACAGTTTAGATTGGGCTCACTTAACTGAATCAGTACAACTTGTCTTTGCATAATAATACAAAGCAATGGATACGCCATGCTTCCTCACATTAGTGCATCATCTTACTTAAACAAAATAGCTCCTAACTGCTCTCCTGCATTCTAACCTTCTATATCCTGCAAAACCTTGTCCTTGCAGATTTTGGGCTGGATTTTGTCAATGGGGACGTGATGGAGGCGGGACTCCCACTTTTTGGGTTGTAGTCCTGCCTCCATCGACTTGTGGCCAACCCACTGTATTTTCCCTTGATTGACCTTGTTAAGCCCGCCCAGCGGGCTTAGCAGGCCAATCAAGGGTCCCTTGGATGCAGGTGACGTCAGCCATTGAAATTTCATCTGTCAAGAGCTTTTGACAGATGAAATTTCAGCGTTTGACAGCTCTGTGAAGCTGTCAAACACTGACAATATGATTTCTAACTAGAGTCCCTGTACTTAGACTGAGTTACAAATCAATCCAGCACAGAAAGCAGAGACTGCAGCTTTTGACAGCTCCGCGGCCATTCTGCTTTCTGTGCCGTGGATGTGAGGGATTCCCGAGACCTGAAGGGAGGAAGCCTGCAGGACAAAGTTAAGGTAAGTAAAAGTTCTTAAAACACTTTACACACATCAAACACACTTACCTCTGCACTCATGCACCCATCACTCACCTGCACACCGGACATCTCGACCCCTCCAAGCCCTCCAGACCGACGGTCCGCCTCGCTAAATCGGCGTGGTTCGGACCTGTCGGGAAGCCCACACTTCAGGGCTAAAAATAGGGATTAGGCAAAAAACTGCCTGTTAACTACCTGTTAACAGGCAGTTTATTGGCACTAATCCCCTTCCCGCCTCGGGGAGGCGGGTCCCAGCACAGGTCGGGTACCCGCCTCCTGGGAAACTGGCATGGAGGCGGGTTGGGGGCGGGGATGGGTTTGGGACCCCCGAATCTGCTATTTTCCCACCCCACACGCCTCCAAACCCGCCTCCACGGGCCGGTGAAAATTGAGCCCTAAAACTCTGACTCCCAGTGAATGTTTCTGTCTATATTTTCATCTTCCAGTATTCACAACCTGAGGGGGAGGGTCTGTTGACATTCCCTGTTGAGTGCCCAGTACCAGGAACCTCGCAACACAGGTGTGAGGTGTTTATCGATACTTGTGCATCCCCAACTTTCTTCGCCTCACCGTTAGTGGCCAAGCCTTCAGCTGTCTCGGCCCTAAACTCTGCAAATCCCTCCCTAAACCTCTCCACCCCTCTCTCCTCCTTTAAAATGCTTCTTAAAACCTACCTCTTTGACCTGTCCTAATGTCACCTTCTTTGGCTCAGTGCCAATTTTGGTCTGATTACGCTCCTGTTAAAGGCTCTATATAAATGCAAGTTTTTGGCGCTCCCAATCAGCAGTGGGAACGCTAGTGCGTTTTCCCCCACATTTTTGTTCATAGCTGCTGGGCTCAATTGAAACTAAGTTCAACAAACTCACCATAGATCTGGGGTTGAATTTGGGACCTTCTTGGTTAGTATGACTCAGCTACTGACTGTTGTAATCAGCTGAACAATGGAGCCTCAAATCATTTTGAAGTAATTTGATTGAAGGACACTTTTGCTCATTTTGCAGGGGTGTTTAAGCTTTTTGCAGTCAAACAGGCCTCACTATGGTTTGGCAGGAATCCAACGTCTTGCAGCATTAATCCCCAAAGACTGAGAAGATCATTTATAGTGCACAAAAAATAATCCCAGGGATTACCGTGCACTGTGTTCCATGGTATTATGGATTGAAGAATCCCCTTTTGTTTTGTGCTTCTTTGCCCCACCTACATTATTAACCATTTCACTGTTGTAAGGGTTGAACATGATCAACAGAATTTACCTGGCGGGTTGAAATTGTATCCCATTATGATTATGTGGTAGCACTCCTGTCTCTGAGTTGGGAGATTCTTGGTTAAAACCTGCCTCCAAGACAATTGATAGACTTTTCCTATTATCATTACACACTATATTCAATATCAATTAATAGACGTTCCCTATTTTCGTTACACATCATGTTTAATCCCTATTAACAGATGTTCCCCATTATCATTACAGACCATGTTCAATCCCCATTAATAGTCATCCCGCAATATCATTACACACCATGTTTGATTCCCAAATTCCAATTAATAGACATTCCCTATTATCAATACACACCATGTTCAATCCCCATTAAAGACCTTCCTCGTCATCATTGCATGCCCATTAGAATTTCCGTGGGGATTCTCCCAATCTTCCAGGAGTTCAGCAGAAACCTTGGAGTCATGCTGTAAATGCTCTTTTCTGCCATTTCTGCAGGGTTTCTCTCAATCTTCCAGTGCAGTAACAGTGGGAGATCGGGAGAACCATTATGTTCAATCCCTATTAATAGAACTTCATCATCAGCATTATAAACTCTGGCCCTGAATTTCATCGGACCTTCTGCCACTGCCCCACTAAAACTTTGTTGAGGGTGGCAGAAGCCCCATTTCTACGTGTAAACAGGGTTTCCACTGCACTTCCGACAAAGTTAGGCGGTAAGTCCGAGAAGGGCCCCATCTGCCCACTCTGGTAAACATAAAAGATCCCATGGCATGATTTAAAGAAGAGTATGGACTTCATGTCCTGTCCAGTATTTATCCCTCAATTAACAACACAAAAAAACAGCTGATCTGGCCACTTATCTTGTTGCTGTTTGTGGGACCCTGCTAGGCACAAGTTGGCTGCCACATTACAGCAGTGACTACACTTCAAAAATACTTAATTGGCTGTGAAGCGCTTTGGGATGTCCTGAGTTCTTTCTTTTACGTTTCATTCCCATCTAATAGACATTCCCAATTATCATTGCTTTCTAGGCTTAATCATCCTTCACATTTTCATATCATTAAGCTAGGAAGGGGAAATTCACCTGGTTCAGTCTCAGCAAGTACATTATTTCTTTACAATAGCAAAATACTGCGGATGCTGGAAATCTGAAATAACAACAGAAAATGCTGGAAACACTCAGCAGGTCAGGCAGCATCGAGGAGAGAGAAACAGAGTCAACGTTTCGAGTCGGGGACCCTTTGTCAGAACATTATGGGGGAAAAATTCGGTTGATTAGTGCCTCCCGTTAGCACCCTAAGAGAGCACTAACAGGGCGCAAAGCAACTAGCGCCTGGGCGCGGCGCCGCTAACGCCTCCCGCAAAATTCAGTGGGAGGTTAACGGTGGCGGTAACCGTTAGCACCCCGCGGCGCTGTGCCCTGGCTGCGATCTTTGGTAGCGCCCCCTGACTTACCGCCGGACGCTATGTCCGACAGGGTCAGGGGGGCCTACCTGCGGCCGGGTCGGCGCAAATTAAAGGGGAGGCGCTGGGTGACCATTTTTGTTGCTGGCCGCCTGCCAGCACCTGCCCCTGTTGCCGTCCCCGGCCTCCTGTGAAGCCCCCCCGCGGGGTGCCGGCTGCGCTCCATGAGCCCAGCACTCCTCTTGAGTGCCGGACTCTTTTGCCGGCACTCCGATCCCTGGTGGCACAGCGCTGGGCCCCGGGTTGCACTGCGCTGGGCCCCTGCCCTTCAATAAGGGGAGGAAGGCCTGTAGTACCGTGGCACATAGCGCCGCGATATTCACTCGCAGTGCCCCAAGAGGGAGGCGGGGTTCTTCCAGTAGTGCCCTGCCTTCCTCTTGTGGCACTACCAGTGAATTTCGGGCATGGGGCGCTAAAAGAAGCGCCCCGGCAAAGTTAGCGCCCCAAAGGGGGCGTGACCCAATTTTGCCCCTTATTTCTTTATATTTTATCTAATTCTTTTCACTCCGTTGGCCTGATGCAGCCGTAATGGTGGGCAGACAGCTGCTAGGCTTTCCAGGGCTCTCCCTTCAATGCTTCCTACCTGTTGCTGGGACAACACTGCAACCTCTGATTACCACCTCCAACACCCTGATGTGACTCAGATCAGTTCAGAGGCACTGAACTCAAACTGAGTGAACATTAAAGTGCTACAATTCATCACCACTGTCTCGGAGTAAGGCATGCTTAAACCGTACAGTGCTCAGGCCAGATTGCTACTTCAAACTAGGCCACGAGAGGAGGGCAAGGAAACACAGGTTCAAGCCAAATTTAGGGCTGATGTAGGAATGCTGTTAGGAAGCTCTATCTCAAAGAATAGTCAACATGCGTTATGGTAGTGGAGACAAAAACCTTGAGATCATTTTTTTTAAATGCTGGATGCGATGATAGGGAGGACTGTGCCCAAACCTGGTCACGAGACAGGGGTGCCATTGAAACTCCAGAGGAACTGCAGAGGAGAACCATGAGGCTGATCCCCTGAGGTCAGAGATCATCTTCGGAGCAACCAAAGCTCTTCAGGTTTAAAAGGAGACTATTTAGAGGGGATCTTATAAAAATAAATGATATCAGCAATAGCGACCATGAAGCTGTTGAATTGTTGTCAAAACTCGACTGGTTCACTAATGTCCTTTAGGGAAGGAAACCTGCCGTCTTTACCCAGTGATTCCAGTCCCACACCAACGTGATTGACTCTGAAGTGGCCTAGCAGGCACCTCAGTTGTATCAAACTGTTACAATTCAAGAAGGCAACTAGGGATGGGCAATAATTGTCAACCTTGCCAGTGACAGCCACATCAATTAAAAAAAAAGTAAACAGTATGAAAGTTCTGAAACACTACTTCAAATTAGGCTACGAGAGGAGGGTAAGGCGACACAGGTTCAAGCCAAATTTAGGGCTGATGTAGGACTGGTGTCAGGAAGCTCTATCTCAAAGAGTAGTCAACATGCGTTATGGTAGTGGAGACAAAATCTTTGGGATCATTAAAAAAAAACTGCTAGATGCGGTGATAAGGAGGACATTAGGTTCTTGTTTGGACATCAGGCTCCCTGTCCCCCAACAAATCGAATTTAAAATCCTTGGCCTCACCTTCAAATCCCTCTATCATCAATGATGATTAACGGGATGTCTATAATGCAGATATACTGTACACATGTGCAATTGAACCCCAATGAGCAGAAGCACACAGCATTTTCTTAGATGCTCCTTTCAAACTGAGCGACAGCACCTGAGCCTTGACTGTACCTTGTTTATTTAGGCTGGATGTCTGATCAGATAACTGCTTAATTCTGTTTAACACTCACACACCTGATTTGTAGGAATGTAAACTCAATGCAATGACTCAACTGGGCAAATACAGGTTACAGCAGCACTGTAACACAGTACCAGTAATTAACTGTTACTAAAGACTCTCGGAACAATGGATAAGCAGGCATTGCAGGCTGAAATCCAATCAAAACGCTCAGATGGTTTATATATAGAATAATGAATACCTGGGAGTGAGTTACAGGCTGGAATCTAATTGAGGGGTTCAGGTGGTTTATATATAGAATAATGAATACCTGGGAGTGAGTTACAGGCTGGAATCTAAACGAGGGGTTCAGATGGTTTATATATAGAATAAAATGGCTAGAACTGTAGTGGATGGGCAGACTGGACAGTACAGTAGGTTAAATACTGACGTTTCACATCGGAGACCTGGGTTCACATCCAGCTCAGAGTAATGGATGAAAGTTTCTGCTTGCTGTGAAGATCCGATGTGAAGTAGTGTTGACCCAGTTTCTAGTTCCTCATTGACAAAATTGGCAATTGACAATCTTACTCAGAGAGAGCACAGGATGGCTAGGACGGGAGATGGAAGTGCCCCACTGCTTCTGAGGTTTGCACTGAAGCATGCTGTTGGTTAGTGTAGAGGAAATGTACTCTGCAACTGATGCTACGATACCTGAACTGGAAGAGCTTGATAAAACAGATTATGCTATACCTGAACTGGGAGTGCTTGGTGCTGATACTGGATGCTGTGACATGGAAAGTGTTCCATTCCCCAGCATAGACACCCCATAAACTGAAAACTGCAAGATGCACAACAAACAGGGTGTGAAATTGGCCTTTGGCGAAAATGCGCAATGGCTGATAGCAAATCGGCAGCCCGTTTTATACCACGCCCATTGACTTTGATGGAGAAGAAAATTGGGCATGGTGTAAAACAGGCTGCCGATTCGTTATCTCCCATTTCGCGTTTTTGCCGAATATCAATTTCACCCCACAGGTTTAAGAAATAATGGGGTAGAAATTAGGTTGCGCCCCATTTGGGGCGCAAATATCGTCTGGACGCAAATATTAGCGCCTGGCGCTAATTATCGGCACTGACTGGAAACTTCACTTTTACCGCCCCGGGAGGTGAGCGGAGCGCTAAATCAGGCGCTGCACACCTGTCTTAAGGCGCAAAGGCCAAGGAGTGAGGCGCTACCTCAGAGCGCTGGCGAAGCTCATGCAATGTCAGTCAGCAATGGAACACACACACAATGGCACGGGCCAGTCCTTAAAGGGGATGGTTAATCTTGCTTTCCATCCACATCCTGTTCATTGCAGCCTTGAATCTCGGCCTGGAGAGACTTGCACATCAAATGTGCTGGAAAGAACAATGGAGAGTACCAGGCAAAGAGCTCAGAGTGCAGCTCCCACAGTCTCTGCTAAATCGATACAAGGAATGGCAAATCAAAATGAACCTGCAAAGTGCTGCTCAGTACCCAAAACTCCTTCCCACAACGTTGAATCTCTCCAGAAGTCTCTCCCTCTCTCTCTCAGAATGCGTAGTTCAAAAATGCCACCAACAATAAAAGACAGGAAGAGGCCCCCTTTAAATAGCGCCCCCCCCCAGCCCCACAGCGATTGATAGCGTTCCAGTCTTCTGGTCGTTGGATGCGCCAGGCGGTAAGGCAGGGGGCGCCACTCAATTTCCGCTCCGGGGCGCCACAAGGACGTTGCACCATGGAATGACGTCACAATCTGCGCGCGCAGGTGGTCGCAGCGGTAAGTTTTAGCGCCGCCGCACAATCTCAAGTTAAGTTCTCGAGCGGTGCAAACATCGCTGCGCCCGGGCGTTAGCGGCTTTGCGCCCCATTAGCGCCCTCTTAAGGCGCTAACGGGAGGCGCAACCAACTGAATTTTTACCCCAATCTGTGGTAATCTATCTCTGGGTGATTGGTTTAGTAGGAGTTAGTCGTGTTAGCCGTGGCTAACTGGTAGCATTCTTGCCTCTAAGTCAGAAGGTTATTGGTTCAAGTCCCACTCCAGAGACTTGAGGCCAAATCTAGGCTGACACTCCAGTGCAGCACTGAGGGAGTGCTGCATTGTTGGAGGTGCCGTCTTTCAGATGAGATGTTAAACCGAGGCCATGTCTGCTCTCTCAGGTGAACGTAAAATATCCCATGGCACTATTCTAAGAAGAGGAAGGGAGTTCTCCCTGATGAATATCTATCCCTCAAACAACATCACTAAAAACAGATTATCTGGTTATTATCCTATTGCTGTTTGTGGGACCTTGCTGTGTACAAAGTGGTTGCTCCATTTCCTACATTACAACAGTGACTACACTTCAAGAGTACTTCATTGGTTATAAAATACTTTGGGACGTCCTGATGTAATGAAAGGTGCTATATAAATGAATGTTCTTTATTTAGTCTTGCACCATTTTGGCTGTGCATCACTGCAGTATGACTATAATCAGTCAAACTCACCTTAATGGCCCAAAAATTCGGCCGAATACGGAGAGTGTACTCACCCGTATTCGGTCCCGAAGTGCCGGTTTCCTGCATGCACTGCGCATGCGCGGGAAACTGGCACTTCCGGTATGGCGAAGGGGGCGGTTCCTAGGTGAACCGCGTGCGCACTACAGGCTGTGCGCACGCAGCAAACTTAGATTTTTTTTCAGGTTTCAACGCGAGGGTAAGTATGGAAGATTTTACACAAGAGAAAAGGAGGCGTAAGACCCCTTTTGAACAAGGTAAGTAGTTAATTAAGTATAATTTTTAATTTTTTTCAACAGGTTTATCTTTTTTAGAGACTTTAAAGAAAGGTAAGTTTATTTTTATAACTTTTAATTTTTTTTTAAATTTTTTCAAAAATTTACATTTTTGTTTAAAGTGGTTAATTTATTTAACTATTGTTATTTTGTTAATGTGATGGGTTTTAAAAAAAATTTATTTGAGGTTTAGCTGTTCTTTTGGGGTCTCTTTCAATTCACAGATTTGACAGGTCTCCTGTCAAATCTATGAATGAAAGATGGTCTGCTGCCATTGGCTCTCCATGGCCCACGTGATCCCAGAGGTCGCATCGCACTAACTGCGCCCCTGGGACACGCACACACTGCGCGCCGGCACTAGGGAGAGGCCCAGGACCCGAAGTTCCTGTGGGCCCAAAACACAACGGCCGGCGCGGAGTGTGATATCGCGCGCGATCCTTACCCCCGCGGCAAGCCTCCGAGTCAAATTTCTGGGCCAATATGTTCACTTTAGCAAAATGGTGACAAAGGAGTTGCATACAAACACATTAAGGTTTCAAACAGCTCACTTTCAAGGTACAAGACCCGACTCCAACTCATTCTTTCTCAGGACCTCAACACCGTAGAACTGCTTAGCTCCCTCAGTCACCCTTTCTCCTACAATCTCGAGACTTTAAAACCCAAGCACGAATCTACCTAACAACTTACTTTTCCTTTTCTCCCACTCCTCTCAACTTCGGTATTTTTCTACACTGTGGGCCTTGACCATTCACCTTGGTATCTCAGTAATTAAAAAAGGCGATCGATTCATGCTGTGTATATGATCGACTGTCTTCTTTTACAGCAAAGAAGGAACTGGCCTTTGTTTGCAGCATTGCCTCAGAGGGAGTCAGTTCCCTAACTATTTGTGTGCTGATTTCTCCCACCTTCTCTTCCACTTTGATGGTACCATGCAGCAAGCTTTCTCAATCTAAAAACAAACTCCTGTCTCCAAGATGCTAAAAGTGGAAGAGGGGATACAAGACTGTTTCGAAGACATTGGGCTCAATTTTCACCGGCCCGTGGAGGCGGGTTTGGAGGTGTGTGGGGTGGGAAAATAGCAGATTCGGGGGTCCCGAACCCATCCCCACCCCGCCTCCATGCCAGTTTCCCAGGAGGCGGGTACCCGACCTGTGCTGGGACCCGCCTCCCCGAGGCGGGAAGGGGATTAGTGCCAATAAACTGCCTGTTAACAGGTAGTTAACAGGCAGTTTTTTGCCTAATCCCTATTTTTAGCCCTGAAGTGTGGGCTTCTCGACAGGTCCTGAACCACGCCGATTTAGCGAGGCGGACCGTCGGTCTGGAGGGCTTGGAGGGGTCGAGATGTCCGGTGTGTAGGTGAGTGATGGGTGCATGAGTGCAGAGGTAAGTGTGTTTGGTGAGTGTAAAGTGTTTACTTACCTTAACCTTCTCCTCCAGGCTTCCTCCCTTCAGTTCTCGGGAGTCCCTCAGCTCACCGGCACAGAAAGCAGAATGGCCGCGGAGCTGTCAAAAGCTGCAGTCTCTGCTTTCTGTGCTGGATTGATTTCTAACTGAGTCTAAGTACAGGGACTCAAGTTAGAAATCATATTGTCAGTGTTTGACAGCTTCACAGAGCTGTCAAACGCTGAAATTTCATCTGTCAAAAGCTCTTGACAGATGAAATTTCAATGGCTGACGTCACCTGTATCCAAGGGACCCTTGATTGGCCTGCTGAGCCCGCTGGGCGGGCTTAACAAGGTCAATCAAGGGAAAATACAGTGGGTTGGCCACAAGTCGATGGAGGCGGGACTACAACCCAAAAAGTGGGAGTCCCGCCTCCATCACGTCCCCATTGACAAAATCCAGCCCATTAGGTACATCAGGTACATTACCAAAACCATGACATAAGTAATATTCTATTACATGGCACTTTGTCTAATGAAGGTAGGCCTTTCTGATTAGTTTCAATACAATGAATAAATGCCTAGGAATCGGCCTTGGCTCATTAATGTCATCTCTGAGTTAGAAGGATGTGGGTTCAAGCCCCACTCCAGAGACTTGAGCAGGTAATTTGGGCTGATACTTCAATGCAAAGCAACAACTTTCATTTATATAGCACTTTTATCATTGGAAAACTTCCCAAGGTGCTTCACAGGAGCGTCATCAGACAAAAATTGACACTGAGCTAAAAAAGGAGGCATTAGGACAGGTGACCAAAAGCTTGGTTAAAAAGCTAGGTTTTAAGGAGTGTCTTAAAGGAAGAGAGAGAGGTGGAGAAGCGGAGAAGTTTAGAGAGGGAATTCCAGAGCTTGTGGCCCAAACAGCTGAACGCACAGCTGCCAATGTTGGGGCGAAGGAAGTGGGAGATGCACAAGAGGCCAAATTGGAGAAATGCAGAGTTTTCGGAAAGTTGTACGGCTCGAGGAAGTTACAGAGATAGGGAGGGATTTGAACACAAGGATTAGAATTTTAAATTGAGGCATTGGTGAACCAGGAGCCAACATTGGTCAGTGAGCAGAGGTGAACAAGACTTGGTTCGAGTTAGGATACGGGCAGCAGCGTTTTGGATGAGCTCAAGTTTATGGAGGATGGGAGGTCGGCCAGGAGGGCATTGGAATAGTCGAGTCTAGAGGTAACTAAAGCATGGAAGAGGGATTCAGCAGCTGATGGGCCGAGGCAGGGGTGGAGGTGGGCGATATTATGGAGATGGAAGTAGGCGGTCTTGGTGATGGAGAGGATATGGGGTCAGAGCCTCAGTTCCGGGTCAAATAGGATGCCGAGGCTGCAAACAGTCTGGTTCAGCCTGAGACAGCTGCCAGGGAGGGGAATGGAATTGGTGGTTATGGAACGAAGTTTGTGGTGGGGGCTGAAGACAATGGCTTTGCTCTACCCAATGCTTAATTGAAGGAAATATCTGTTCATCCAGTACTGGATGTCAGATAAGCAGCCTGACAACACAGATATTGGGAGGGGTTGAGAGAGGTGGAGGTGTGGTAGCATTGAGTGTACATATGGAACCTGGCATTGTGTTTTCAGATGTTGTCAATGAGGGGCAGCATGTAGATGAGAAATATGAGGGGGCCAAGGATAGATCCGTGTGTGACTCCAGAGGTAATGGAGCGGGAAGCCAGAAGCCATTATAGGAGATTCTCTGGCTTTGCCTGGATCAATAAGAATGGAAGCAGGCGATGGCAGTCCCACTCAGATGGATAACGGAGGAGAGGCAATGGAGGAAGATGGTGTGGTCAACTATGCCAAAGGCTGGAGACAGGTGGGGAAGGAAAAGGAGGAATAGTGTACCAAAAGAAAGAAAGACTTGCATTTATATAGCACCTTTCATGACCGCAGGACATCCCAAGGCGCTTTACAACCATGGTCGCATAGGATGTCATCTGTGAATTTGATTCGGGTCCTTTCAGTGCTGTGGCAGGGGCGAAAACCTGTTTGGTGAGGTTTAAGCATGGCGTTGCGGGAAAGGTGGGCACATATTTGGGAGGTGACAACTCGTTCAAGGACATAGAGAGGAAAGGGTGGTTGGAGAAGGGGCGGTAGTTTGCAAGGACGGAGGAGTTAAGGATTAAGGGTTTGAGGAGCACAGTGATGATGGCAGATTTGAAAGGGAGCTGGACTTAACCAGAGGAGAGGGAACCATTTACAATATCAGCTAGCTTGGGGGCCAGAAAGGAAAGTTGCTTGGTCAGCAGTTTAGTGGGAATAGCGTCAAGAGAGCAGGAGTTGGGTTCCATGGCTAAGATAAGCTTGTTTTGTGTGTGGACTTGGGCACAGGAACCGGCTCGGCTGTGAGACCCACCACAATCAAACAGTCTGTCGACTCTCACTGCTCCAATGTGAAGAACAGCACTTGGGGGAGTTGGCAGAGGGCGTCTCGGTGCTTGTAGAATCGTACTCCGGCCAAGAGTTGACGTTGTCAGGGATGAGGGAAGGAAATTAACCAATTAGAAGTTCAGAAATATCAATGCAAGTCCTGATACCATTAAATAAAGAAAAAATCTTTGTTTTGTTTATTTTCTGACTGTGGCTCCCTGAATCATTTAATGGTGCTCCCAATTCTGCGCTTATTAATTTTATTCAGGAGCGCCACGAATCAGGTGTGCCCGAGGCCTAGCCGTGGACTTCAGACAAGTTCATTAGTGCTCGTTGAGGACCCAACATGGAGCCTCGCTCACTGGCACTGCCAATTGGAGAATTGGCCACAGAGGTTGGCAGGCCTGATTCACAGCACTCCTGATTAGAATGAATGACTGTGGAATTGGGAACAGGGTAAAATGTGATGCAATCACCACTGTGTCTGATTCTCTGATCCTTGCTGATAACAAACAAGTTTTCATGCCCGGAGCTTCATCTCATATCATTGACCCTGGTGTCTCAGTTGTTTGCGTAATAAACTTGAAGTCCTTATATAAACAGCCATACTTTGGTCTGAATTGCAGAAGCAAAATATTTAGGTGTCAGTATTAAACAGACAAGCTGGGCATCATAATTACATATTTTCCTTAAAAAAAATGTTTTTCTTGTACCTGATGCCAGTAGTTTGTGACAGTTCATCTTAAGCCCAACTCTTCTGTCAGCCTCACACGACTCTGAGTGCACACTGTGGAATGCACGGTTGTCTTATAATCGACTGACTGTGTGCACATTATTCCGGGGCAAAAAAACCGTGGTCGAGTGATATTCTGTCGATATATGTCGTGCTGTTTTTTGCAATAGTATCTGATTGTCAGTCTGTGTCTGTTCCTATGTCTATGTGACTGTCTGCGTGTATCTGTCTGCGTATCTACCTATATTATAAAACAGTACATCTGTGCACACTTCCTGTCATGTGACTGTCACTTTCCAGTCACAATTATCCGTCACACTTGGATTAGCTAATGATAAAGAAATGAGGCTAATTTATGTAAATTCCATGACTTTTCTTTAATTCCTTTTGGCTCCAACAAATCAGAATTCGGTTACTGGGAATAATTCAGAAGCCTACCAATAGAAACAAGAAACAGGAGCTCAACCAATCACGTCAAAACAATCAAAATAGTTTCATCTACCATCTTTTGTTTTGCAGTAATCATTTCTAACCTTCAAAATAAGCTTACTAACACAGTAAATATAGGAAAAATGTAATCCTTATAATACTACAATTAAAATTGTATTTCATTAATAATTTTGGTCAGAAGCCTGCTTGTGGTCAAGGAGCCTGCGGCTATAGGTTGCTTTGCATTTCATTGACGTTTGTTTCTTCTGGGAGAAATTGAGTGCAGTCCACGTATGCTGGATATGCTTTAAGTATTTGTGCTGGCAGTTCTGCTCAGCCTTCTTAAGTAACGGAGTGACATCTGCAATTTCTTCCTTTATTTCTTTTAATACCCTAGGATGCCTCAAGGACAAACGAAATAAACCTATATTAGATCGGGCCATTTTTCAGGCATCCCTGGCAATATCCTAAAACAGGCGTTCGGCCCCTTATGAATGTCACTGAAGGGCCGAGCACCTTTTTTAGGCTCCCTTTGATAAATTGGATTCCGATGAGGGGAACAGACTCCGGGCCTGCACCGCTCAGGATTCTTCAATGATCTCTGCAGCCTAAGCAGAAACCTCCATCAAAAGGAACTTTTATTTTTGAAGAAATCCTTCCTGTGGAGCCAGGAGGAGCAGGACTGCTCCTGCTCACTGCCGCCTGGCAGAGGGAGAGGCAGTGACGGACACAAATTGAGAGAAAGTCAGACAGCTTTTTTCTCATTTCAAAAAAAATTCATTCTCAGGGTGTGGGCGTCGCTGGCAAGGCTGGCATTTATTACCCGTCCCTAGTCGCCTTGAGAAGATGGTGATGGGCCTCCTTCTTGAACTGGTGCGTGCTTGCGAGGCCATTTGAGAGGGCAGGTAAGAATCAATCGCGTTGATGTGGGACTGGAGTCAAATATAGGCCCAGACCGTGTAAGGACAGCAGGTTTCCTTCCCTAAAGGACAGTAGTGAAACATTTGGGTTTGTATGACAATCCGACAGCTTCATGGTCATTTTTACTGATACCAGCTTTTTAATTCCCGATTGCTTGAATTCAAATTCTCAAACTGCCATGGTGGGATTTGAACTCATGTTCTCTGGATTACATCCAGTAACATGACCACTACACTCCCATACCCTTCTAAGTTGGTTTCTTTAAAAAAAAAATGTAAGTTGAATTTTGAAAGCAAAGTCTTTTTGAAGGAAACAGGAGGGTAGGAGGATGAATGGCAGAAACTGATTGAGGGTTAGTGGCCTCTGGGGGGGAATGAGTGTCATTGCGGGGTGAGGAAGGAGGGTTAAGGGTCACAGTGGTGTAAGAGGTAGGGGAGCATACAAGAGGTTGAGCGGGTAGTTCAAAGGGGAAGAGGTAGGGGTAGTAATGGGAGTGAAGGGAGTGGTAGGTTGGGAAATTGGTAGTGGGAAGGTGAAGAGGTACAGAGTGCAATGGAAACGAGAGGTGTGGGGACACACGAGTGATTGGGGGAGTGGATTGGAAGGGAGCTGCTGAGGGCCACATTTTTCTTACAACCTCCGCCACAAATACAGCACCAGCAGCCATTGGTGGCTCCTTGCCCTCCCACACCACACCCACCACCTCCTACCTGAAAGGAAAGAAAAGGTGAAAAAGACAGCAAGAAGCAAACAGAAGAGTTATGGGGAGAGGAGCAGAAGAGTGAGACAGGAGCAGAAGAGGAAAGAGGGAAACAGCGAAAGACGCTAACAGAGAGAGTCCAACCATGTGCAAAGTCACAGGCGATTGACGAGTCGCTTTTAAAAGAGGAGTGGATAAATATTTGTAAAATACATTTTTTAAAGGGTATGAGCAATGGGCAGAGGAATGGGACTAAATGGGCAGCTCTTTCAGAGAGCTGGCACAGACACAATGGGCCAAATGGACCTGTAGGTGCTGTGAAATTCAATGACTTGATGATTCTAGCAGTCCTGTGTTTATTTACTGTTTCAGAGAGACAGAAACAAACTGCAATCTGTATATTTATTTATGCAGCCAGGACATTTATTTTTTGCAGGAAAACAATAATTACTTATTTTCCAGGAAACAAAACATTTCAATCAATGTCCGCAGAGATCTCTTTGAATCTTGCAAAGCCATGCTATCAGGCCAACACCCTGCTGCTCCCAACTGTTGACAAAGGCCAAGAATCCACCAGACAGACAAACCCAAATTCCTAATCTTGGTTCTGCCAAACCCGAGGTTGTCCCTGCACAGTCGTGTCAAGGTGCAGGATCACTGTCCATTCTGATAAACCAGAGGACCCCACCCCAGTTATACCAAACCAGAGGACCCCACCCTCCCCCCGAGTTATACCGAACTCCAGGACCCCCACCCCAGTTATACCAAACCAGAGGACCCCACCCCCCCCGAGTTATACCGAACTCCAGGACCCCCACCCCAGTTATACCAAACCAGAGGACCCCACCCCCCCCGAGTTATACCGAACTCCAGGACCCCCACCCCAGTTATACCAAACTCCAGGACCCCCACCCCAGTTATACCGAACTCCAGGACCCCCACCCCAGTTATACCAAACCAGAGGACCCCACCCTCCCCCGAGTTATACCGAACTCCAGGACCCCCACCCCAGTTATACCAAACTCCAGGACCCCCACCCCAGTTATACCAAACTCCAGGACCCCCACCCCAGTTATACCAAACTCCAGGACCCCCACCCCAGTTATACCAAACTCCAGGACCCCCACCCCAGTTATACCAAACCAGAGGACCCCACCCCCCCCCGAGTTATACCGAACTCCAGGACCCCCACCCCAGTTATACCAAACTCCAGGACCCCCACCCCAGTTATACCAAACTCCAGGACCCCCCCCAGTTATACCAAACTCCAGGACCCCCACCCCAGTTATACCAAACTCCAGGACCCCCACCCCAGTTATACCAGACTCCAGGACCCCACCCCAGTTATACCAAACTCCAGGACCCCCACCCTTGTTATACCCAAACTCCAGGACCCCCACCCCAGTTATACCCAAACTCCAGGACCCCCACCCCAGTTATACCCAAACTCCAGGACCCCACCCCAGTGAAACCCAAACTCCAGGACCCCCACCCCAGTTATATCAAACTCCAGGACCCCCACCCCAGTTATACCAAACTCCAGGACCCCCACCCCAGTTATACCAAACTCCAGGACCCCCACCCCAGTTATACCAAACTCCAGGACCCCCACCCCAGTTATACCAAACTCCAGGACCCCCACCCCAGTTATACCCAAACTCCAGGACCCCTACCACAGTTATACCCAAACTCCAGGACCCCCAACCCAGTAATACCCAAACTCCAGGACCCCCACCCCAGTTATACCAGACTCCAGGACCCCCAACCCAGTTATATCGAACTCCAGGACCCCCACCCCAGTTATACCCAAACTCCAGGACCCCCACCCCAGTTATACCAGACTCCAGGACCCCCAACCCAGTTATATCGAACTCCAGGACCCCCACCCCAGTTATACCAGACTCCAGGACCCCGACCCCAGTTATACCCAAACTCCAGGACCCCCACCCCAGTTATACCCAGACTCCAGGACCCCTAGCCTGTGCTGCTAACCCCTTCTCACCCCCGTGCTGCTAACCCCTCCCCCACTGTGCTGCTAACCCCTCCCACCCCCGTGCTGCTAACCCCTCCCCACCCCCGTGCTGCTAACCCCTCCCCCCCTGTGCTGCTAACCCCTCCCCCCCCACCGTGCTAACTCCTCCCCCCCCACCGTGCTGCTAACTCCTCCCTCCCCCCCGTGTTGCTAACTCCTCCCCGCCCCTATGCTGCTAACTCCTCTGCCCCTGTGCTGCTATTTGGTATTGGTCTCCGACTGGGTACATCTTGCATATAACCTTGTTACATGTCCTTGTTTTTAAAACTGGGATGAGCATTAAACACATATAAGTAAAGGAGTGTATGTGAATAAATAAAGGTCACTCATTTATGGTTTTCACAGAATAGTGGCCTGAGTCATGGAATTTCATTCCTAAAATACCAGGCAGAATCCCAGATACCAGCTAATTAAAATGTAATTTGACTTAGTCAGTTACTGTGAATCAATGGTTCTAAGATCACATCTTATGTGACACAACACAGCAGCCTATTGTAAAACAACGCATCCTCTGACTCAGCATGAGCACTGAAGATCTGCTAGTATATATGTGTAAACATATTGTGATGTACAATCAGATAGATTTCACCTTACTTTGTTTTACATCTCGTTCCATATTTCCCAATCTCTATAATTATACAAAAACTTTCTAATGTACAATTTCATCGATTTTTTCAATTACCTTTATTTAATTTCAATTTCTCGTCACCATTTGCTGTATTTCATATTTATTTATTTGTTTTTAGTCAACATTTGAACTAAACTAATTAACAATAATACATTCTCCATCAGACCGGATAACCCCCTCTCTGTATTAAACAACTTTCCCCCAACTCTCCAGGAGCAATGCCATAGGAAGCCAACCAGTACTATTACAACATATCTGCACATCTTCCCTCCATCACACTCCCCTGGCATGGTTCAAGTCTCCTCCTTAAGTTTTAAAGAGAATTAAAGAGAATATTTCCAGAAACACAGAATGCCGAAGCCAGAATGTCTGCAGCTTCTTAACTGAGCTCCTAAATGGCGAACCCCATGATTACTTACTGGGCGCCCTGTAAACCCCCTAGCAATAGTGTCAGCAGCTGAGAACAGACATTTCTTTGCGCTGTCCGTCAGTTACATGGTAAAGTTATGTTGGGAGACGAGTGGTAGCCCACAGAATTGCAGGCTTACTGCGTTTCACATGACAGTGTTCCTGTTTTCATAAAGCAGCGCACCCTCTCAGTTACAGTGAGCAACACTGTGGGAGATTAGTTAAAATATACACGAATGCTCTCTGTTACATAGGAACAGGAGTAGGCCATTCAGTCTCTCATGCCTGGTTCACCATTCCATCAGACCATGGCTGATCTGTACTTCAACTCCATTGACCCACCTTTGTTCCATATCCCTTAATACCCCTTATTTAACAAAAATCAATCAATCTCAGTCTTGAAAGCTCTAATTGACCCAGCATCAAGGGGGAGCGTGTTCCAGATTTCCACTACCCTTTGTGTGAAAAAGCGCTTCCTGATTTCGCACCTAAATGGCCAAGCTCGAATTTTAAAATTGTGCCCTCCTGTTCTTGATTCCACCACCATTTCTACCCTATTGAATCCTTGTATCATTTTAAATACCTCAATCAAATCACCCCTCACCCGTCTAAATTCAAGAGAATACAAGGTGAGTTTATACAATTTAACCCTTTAAGCCCTGTTATTCTGGTGAATCTGCACTGCGCCCCCTCCAAGGCCAGTATATCCTTCCTGAGGTCAAGTGCCCAAAAATGAAAGCAGTGCTCCAGATGGGGTCTGGCCAAGGCTCGATACAACTGACGCATCATACATATTTTTCTGTGTGTTTGTGTATGTGTGTATGTGTGTGTACGTCTGGCTGAGTCCAGATACATGTATGTATATGTGGTGTGTGGCTGTGTATGCCTGGGCATAAGTAAATTGTCCGGGTCTGCATAGTTGTATCTGGGTTTAAGCAGATGTGTTAGATGTGACTCTGAGTGTGTTCGGGTATAAGTAGATGTATCTGATGTATCTTTATGTGAATCTCTCTGTGTGACTGTGTCTCAATTTCGGTGGATGTGTTAGCATGTGTGTGTGTGTGTGTGTGGGATACACACATCTCTTCCTCTCTGTCTCTCTCCGTGTGTCTCGGTATATCTCTCCCTCTCTCTGTCTCTCCATCTCTCTGTGTATCTCTCCCTCTCTCTGTCTCTCCATCTCTCTGTGTATCTCTCCCTCCCTCTGTCTCTCCATATCTCTGTGTATCTCTCCCTCTCTCTGTCTCTCTCTCTCTCCCTCTCTCTCTCTCTCTCTGTATCTCTCCCTCTCTGTCTCTCTCTCTTGGTATCATTTTTTAATCTCCCCCTCTCTGTCTCTCTGTGGCTCTCCATATCTTTGTGAGTGTCTCTCTCTCTCTCAATCTCTCATTCTCTCACTGTCTTTCTTTCTCTGCCCCGCTCGCAGGGGGACCAGTTCATTTCTCACTGTGCTGAAGGTCAGCTCCCCTTCACACTCGCACTGTCCGTTATACTGCCTCTGTCGGAACGCGATTACAGAAACGAAGTGTAAAGCTGACAATTTAAATAGACAGCGCGGACGGTAGATGGTAAAGGGAGGGATCTAGATTTTTCCGGGAAAACAGATAGCGCGAAAATACAGATAGAGCGAGGAATCGATATTGAAAGGAGAGACAGGCATATAAATAAATAAATAGTCAGAGATAGAGCGAGAGGGAGAAGTAATGAAAGAATAGACAGAGAAAAATAGGGAAACGGGGAGAGTGGAATAAAGATCCAGACAGCAGAGGGAGGAAAGAATATAGAGAAAGTGAGGAGGATAGAGAAAAATAATCCCATGGCTAAATATCTCTGTTCACCTCTCACACTCTATCCCTCTTATATCTAAAGCTTTGCTCTATGCTCGATTCCCCTTTCATTCTATATTTCGGAGAAACGGACGGAACACGCACACATATATAGATACAGAGATATAGCTACATAGATCTAGAATAATTAAATGTAGTAGGAAAACCGAGAGAAATAAACAAGGAAATGTACATGCATTGAGAGAAATGTATAGAGAAAGCTAGAAATGCAGATATACTGAAATAGATAAATAGAGAATAGGGCGTTAAATCTGTAACTATGTAGAGAGAGTGCCTATATAGAGACAGAGCGTGATAATGTGAGAGGGAGAGGTACACACACTGCGCCGCCTTTGGCTCTAAGCCCGTCTCTAACACCTGCTCACTCTCGCGACCCACTTTAAACAGTTTTCAAGCTCAGTTCAGCACATTCTCATCTCCGAAATCCCCTCTTTACAGCAGGCTGTAACAGCGCAATGTTTTATCTTTGTTCTCGAGTGACCTTTCGGTACAGAACGATCCCATATCTGGAGAAAGTCAAACTGGCGTCACAATACAGCCCGAGATATTAGAAATACAAGATTTACTGCTCTCGTAGTTCTCTTCCTTTTTTTTGCTCTCAGCTCGCCTGGGCGTCAAATCTCAACTTACCTGCTTATTTTGCTCCAAGCAAATAGTTCTAACACCTGACAAACCAGCATAGACACACATACATACACACACAGAGACACACAGAGAGAGAGACACACACACATACACATACAGAGACAGAGAGAGAGAGACACACACACACACACACAGAGACACAGAGAGAGAGACACACATACACACACAGAGACACAGAGAGAGACACACACACACATACAGAGACACAGAGAGAGAGCGAGACACACACACAGAGACACAGAGAGAGAGACACACACACACACACACAGAGAGACACACACAGAGAGAGAGAGAGAGACACACACACACACAGAGGCACAGACAGACAGACACAGACCGACACACACATGGACACACACACAGACACAGACACAGAGACAGACACACACACAGAGACACACACACAGAGGCGCACACAGACAGACACACACACACGGACACACACACAGACACAGACAGACACGCACACAGACACACAGAGACACACAGATACCCTACCTACATACACATAGACACACACACACAGACAGACACAGACACACAGACACAGACAGACAGACACACACACACACACAGACATACATACACACAGACATACACACAGACAGACACAGACACACACACAGACAGACAGACACACACACAGACAGACAGACACACACACACACAGACAGACAGACAGACACAGACAGACACACACACAGACACACAAAATCATACACGCACAAAAACAAATAAATGCACACGCAAGAAAAAGTTACTGCACAGCACCGGGTGTCAGCCTCTACCACCTCCGCTCTCCCCTCTCCGACTTCCCGATAAAAAGTGAGGCATGCAGTTCAAACACCTGATACTGTATCCTGTAACCTAAACAACTGGAGGATGCTGAGGGTTAAAGTACAAGCTCTCTCTATATTTTACATTAGCTTTACCCAGCAGAGAATCTACAACGCAACATTTAGTGAGAGATACACCCCAAGTAAAAAAAAAAGTTTCAAGAAAACGTTGAGAAACTTTTCCCAACTTACCACCAAACTGGGTAACTTGCCATGACTTGCTTCACGTTCAGTAGAACCAGGTAATATCCAAACAGCCGCATTTCCATAACTAGTCAGCGTTGTAAATCTTCCTCTTTAAATAAAAGCCCTTTGGAACCGAGCTAATGTTTTTCTCTATTCTCTTTTCGTGATCGTTCAGTAAATCCCATTCAAAAATTTAAAAAAAATCTAGAATAGCCAGGGATTCGCAAAGCACAGGATCCAACAATAGGGACTAAATTATACCAGAGAAAAATATTAACCCAAAAAAGGAGAGTTGACGAAGGGTGTCCAATCAGGATCCATTGCCACAGGGAGCAGGGTGATTGTACAGTCAGCAACTGTCAATCAGAAGAAAGCTCGTCACCAGACAACTAGCTGGAAAGAAGTCTCATAGAACACATCACAGCCTGTCCTGGGCTACCACCAGCTTCAACTGTATCAGAGTCAAACTGGAGGGCTTTGAGGAGTGGGGAAGGGGAGTGAGCAGAGAGGTGGAGTGTGAGTGTGTGTCTGCGTGTGTGAGCGTGTGTGTCAGTGTGTGAGTGTGTGTGAGTGTATGTGTGTGTGAATGAGTGTGATTGAGTGTGTATGTGTGTGTGAGCGTGTGAGTATGTGTGTGTGTGTGAGTGAGTGTGAGTGAGAGTGTGTGTGAGTGAGTGAGTGAGTGAGTGTGAGTGAGTGTTTGTGAGTGTGTGTGAGTGAGCGTGTATGTGTGTGTGAGCGTGTGAGTATGTGTGTGTGTGTGAGTGAGTGTGAGTGAGTGAGTGTGAGTGAGTGTTGTGAGTGTGTGTGAGTGAGTGTTTGTGAGTGTGTGTGAGTGAGCGTGTGTGAGTGAGTGAGAGTGTCTGTGTGAGTGAGTGTCTGTGTGAGTGAGTGTGTGTGAGTGTGTGTGAGTGAGAGTGTGTGTGTGAGAGAGTGTGTGTGTGAGTGAGTGTGTGAGAGTATGTGTGAGTGTGTGTGTGAGAGTGTGTGAGTGAGAGTGTGTGTGAACATGTGTGTATGTGAGTGAGAGTGTGTGTGAGTGAGAGTGTGTGAGAGAGTGTGAGTGGGAGTGTGGGTGAGTGTGTGTGTGAGTGAGAGTGTGTGAGTGAGTGTGTGTGTGAGTGTGTGAGTGAGTGAGAGTGTGTGTGTGTGAATGAGTGTGTGTGTGTGTGTGTGAGTGAGAGTGTGTGTGAGTGAGTGTGTGTGTGTGAGAGTGTGTGTGTGTGTGAGTGAGTGTGTGAGAGTGAGTGTGTGTGAGTGTGTGTGTGAGAGTGTGTGTGTGTGTGAGTGTGTGTGTGTGTGACTGATAGTTTGTGTGTGTGTGTGACTGATAGTTTGTGTGTGTGAGTGTGTGAGTGAGTGTGTGTGTGAGAGTGTGTGTGTGAGTGTGTGTGTGTGTGTGTGAGTGTGTGTGTGTGTGAGAGTGAGAGTTTGTGTGTGAGTGAGTGTGTGTGAGTGAGAGTTTGTATGTGAGTGAGAGTGTGTGTGAGTGAGTGTGTGTGTGTGTGAGTGAGTGTTCGTGTGTGAGTGAGTGTGTGAGTGAGTGTGTGAGTGAGCGTGTGTGAGTGAGAGTTTGTGTGTGTGAGTGATTGTGTGTGAGTGAGAGTGTGTGTGTGAGAGTTTGTGTGTGTGAGTGAGTGTGTGTGAGTGAGTGTGTGTGTGTGAGAGAGTGTGTGTTTGTGTGAGTGTGTGAGAGTGTGTGCGACTGAGAGTGTGTGTGTGAGTGAGTGTGAGTGAGTGTGTGTGTGTGTGAGTGAGTGTGCGTGTGTGAGTGAGTGTGTGAGTGAGTGTGTGAGTGAGCGTGTGTGAGTGAGAGTTTGTGTGTGTGAGTGAGTGTGTGTGAGTGAGAGTTTGTGTGTGAGTGAGAGTGTGTGTGTGAGAGTTTGTGTGTGTGAGTGAGTGTGTGTGAGTGAGTGTGTGTGTGTGTGTGAGAGAGTGTGTGTTTGTGTGAGTGTGTGAGTGAGAGTGTGTGAGTATGTGAGTGTGTGAGTGAGTGTGTGTGTGAGTATGTGAGTGTGTGAGTGTGAGTCTGGGTAGCAGCCGTTGGAAATTTGTTCAAGGAATAGTTATTTTAAAATTGTAAAATGCAGAAAAAAATAATATCCTTTTTAAAGTCCGAGTAAAATATATAATTGCACCTAAGTATATCTATTATATATTAGTCGATCTCCTGTGGCATTGCACACTCAGGCCATGATGTCGCCTCGGTAGGCGGGTCCGGGGCGGCTGGGGTCGGAGGCGGGGTACGACCCTGCTGCTGGCTCCATCCCGCTCTGTGAAAAGAATTTTACGCTGAATGGGCTTGTTAAGCCCGCCCAGCGCGTTTTCCGGTCAATTGAAGTAAGCGGGTCTGATGACGTTACTTGATTTCTTCACCCAGTGGGTTGTGGGGGTTTGGAACTCACTGCCTGAAAGGGTGGTAGAGGCAGAAACCCTAACCACATTTAAAAAGTACTTGGATGTGCACTTGGGATGCTGTAACCTGCAGGGCTACGGACCTAGAGCTGGGAAGTGGGATTAGGCTGGATAGCTCTTTGTTGGCCGGCGCGGACTTGATGGGCCGAAATGGCCTCCTTCCATGCTGTAATTCTCTATGATCAGCTGGTTTCCTTAAAGGGACCATGCGCAAATTTGACATTTGTGCTGTCAGTGTTCGACAGCATTGAGGTGCTGCAAACACTGACAAGCACTGCACAGAGGTGCACGGCTGCACCCAGGCTCTCCCATGACTCCCTCCATATGCTTATGGAGGGAGTTACAGCATGCAGGGAGGTTCTATTCCCTTCCCATGGGTGGAAGAGACCTCCCCAGGTGATCAACGCAGCCTGGTTGCACATTGCACAGGATGGCACAAGCAGAGATGTCGTAAGGAGGACCAGGCTGCAGTGGTGCAAACCTTTCAATTATCTCAGTAGATCACGAAACATTACTGCAAAGCCACACTCAACCTCATCCTGCTGTGCCATAGATCACATCCCCATCATTCTGCCTTCCCTACCCTACTCATGCACATCCTTACTCATACATAGAAACATAGAAAAATAGGAGCAGGAGTAGGCCATTCGGCCCTTCGAGCCTGCTCCGCCATTCAATATGATCATGGCTGATACTCTATATCAATACCATATTCCCGCGCTCTCCCCTTGATGCCTTTTGTGTCTAGAAATCTATCTATCTCCTTCTTAAATATATTCAGTGACTTGGCCTCCACAGCCTTCTGTGGTAGAGAATTCCACAGGTTCACCACCCTCTGAGTGAAGAAATTTCTCCTCATCTCAGTCCTAAATGTCCTACCCCGTATCGTGAGACTGTGACCCCCTCGTTCTAGACCCCCCAGCCAGGGGAAACATCCTCCCTGCATCCAGTCTGTCTAGCCCTGTCAGAATGTTATACATTTCAATGAGATCCCCTCTCATTCTTCCAAACTCTAGTGAATACAGGCCTAGTCGACCCAATCTCTCCTCATCCGACAGTCCTGCCATCCCAGGAATCAGTCTGGTGAACCTTCGCTGCACTCCCTCTATGGCAAGTATATCCTTTCTTAGGTAAGGAGACCAAAACTGCACACAGTACTCCAGGTGTGGTCTCACCAAGGCCCTGTATAACTGTAGTAAGACATCCTTGTTCCTGTACTGAAATCCTCTTGCAATGAAGGTCAACATACCATTTGCCTTCCTAACTGCTTGCTGCACCTGCATGTTTGCTTTCAATGACTGGTGTACAAGGACACCCAGGTCCCTTTGTACATCAACATTTCCCAATCTATCACCATTTAAATAATACTCTGCCTTTCTGTTTTTCCTACCGAAGTGGATAACTTCACATTTATCCATGTTATACTGGATCTGCCATGTATTTGCCCACTCACTCAACTTGTCTAAATCGCCTTGAAGTCTCTTTGCATCCTCCTCACAACTCACAATCCCTCCTAGTTTCATGTCGTCAGCAAACTTGGAAATATTACATTTGGTTCCCTCATCCAAATCATTGATATATATTGTGAATAGCTGGGGCCCAAGCACTGATCCCTGCGGTACCCCACTAGTCACCGCCTGCCACCCTGAAAAAGACCCATTTATTCCTACTCTCTGTTTCCTGTCTGTTAACCAATTTTCAATCCATGCCAGTATATTACCCCCAATCCCATGTGCTTTAATTTTGCACACTAACCTCTTATGTGGGACTTTATCAAAGGCCTTCTGAAAATCCAAATACACCACATCCACTGGTTCTCCCTTATCTATTCTACCAGTTACATCCTCAAAAAACTCCAGTAAGTTTGTCAAACACGATTTCCCTTTCATAATCCAACTTACCTTGCACCTCCACCCATATCTCTCCATCTACTTCCCCATCTCACTAGCCACCTCTCACACTCACCCTCATCCTAGTCCAATCATATTAACTAACAACCTACAAGGGTAGGCACTTGGGTGTTTTAGCCAATGTTCATGTGAAGTTTCTGGTAATGTACTGTCAAACATTGAAATCTTTATTTTCAACACTTTGCGTTCTTGGACAGATTTGTCTGCATCTTTGGAAGTGGCTTAGTGAGTTGCAGTGAATGGTGAGACATAACAGTACCCCCCGCAATCGCGTTGAGTGTGAAAGGAATGGCTTGGGCATTGTAGGGATGCTTTATGGTGTTGGTGTGGGGTGGTGCCAACCTGTCGCATCATGTGGCAGCCAGGGTGTACAGCGTCAAGTGAAGTAAATGTGGCCATGGGGAGGCCATCCCTGGCGTCCCGGGCAACAACGTGGTCGGGTGCTGATGCCCTGTGTCCTGTGCAGCACTAGCCGATTGCAGAGAAGGTTGGTGTTGTTATTGGTGCTGCTGGTGTGCTGGTACTGCTGGTGTTGGGGCTGATCGTGGTGGGATTCTGAGGACCAAGATGAGATAGTTTCAAAGGCACCAATGCTGATGGATGAGATGGCAGGTGAAGTTGAGATGACAGAGGTGATCTGTCAATGGTGAGAGAGGTTGTTCCAATGAGGTGACACTGGATAGAGTTTGCTCCAAACACTTGCAAGCTGCATAAAGCTCAATCTGTCTTCCAAATGCAGTAAGTAACAGCTTCTAATCTTGGAAAGTGAACAGCTATGAAATGGGAGCTTTTATAGACCATTTGCAGCTGTCAAGTAAAGAAATCATCCCATGCTGACACAACACCCGACCTCCTTACCTGACGTGATCCCCGAGCAGCGGGGAAGTCATTGGCGAATTCTAAAAATCTAAAGGTAAGCATAAAATACTAGCTAATTGCCTCTTAACAATCTCTCTAATGATCTAAATTGGCTCCCCCGCCGCTTAGTGTCGGGCCTGTTCAGCGATGACAGATCCGATATCTGGGAGACTAGTGTGGAGGCGGGTTGACAGCGGGGTCCCTACCTCTGAAAATTTCCCCCAGGGAGTCAGAACACAGTGTAGTCTTCAGGTAAAGTGTGGTCAGAGTGGAGGGATGATCAGACCAAGGTTTGCAGATGTAATTTGGTTCCCATTTTAAAGTCATATGTTCTGTCATCAGTTTTATATTTCTATTATAAAGTCCTTTGTCCACATTAATAATGGGAACTGCCTATGAAGCCTCTCATGCTGTAATTACACCCACTTGTTAGTGATGGCAATGCAGTGCTTCTGCTGGCGGGAGGGTGCAAATACAGTGTGATAAGTTTATATAGGCAGTTCCCTTAATAAATGTGGATGTAGTAATTCTTAAAGTTAATATAAAATATTACCAAATATGAGAGGGTGAATTTTCTCAGCGAGTCTCCTGCTCATCCACTGTAAGTTCAGCAGAAGAACAGCATAAAAAGCCTTTACATTTTTTCTCTAAGGGTCCTGCAGCTCTTCTCCGGAGTTGCAAAGGACAATTAAGAGAAGCATTGAGGGTATTTATCCCTTAATCGACTTCTCTTCATTTTAAGATAATTAGCAAAAGAACCGGGGGGGGGGGGATCAGGAGAAATTATTTTACGCAGCGAGTTGTTATCATCTGGAATGCGCCGCCTGAAAGCGTGGTGGAAGCAGATTGAATAGCAACTTTCAAAAGGGAACTGGATATATACTTGAAAATGAGCAATTTGCAGGGTTATGGGGAAAGAGCGGGTGAGTGGGACTAATTGGATCGCTCTTTCAAAGAGCTGGCACAGGCACGATGGGCTGAATGGCCTCCTTATGTGCTATAAGATTCGGTGATTCCATGATTCAAATTTTCTCAATTCAGATTATCTGATGATCTATTTACCATACAGGATACAGTAGTGTAGCAGTTATAGTACTCGACTGGTAATTCAGAGGCCTGAACTAATAATCGAGGGAATATGAGTTCAAATCCTATCATGGCAGTTTGAGAATTTGAATTCAGTTTTTATTCTCGTTCGTGATCTTTCAGAAAAACACATTCAAAAATGAAATTTTTTGGAGGAAGTCAAGCTCAGCTCAGAGCTAAAACTCTGAGCATTTCTACAGCATTGCAAAATCTCACACTACTATTAGCTGCTTCATGCTAAAAGCCTTTCACCGTTTAAACGAAACCCTTCGATCCCAGTACATTTTAATGAACGAAAGAACTTGGGGGAAAAATTCGGTTGCTTTGTGCCTCCTGTGACGTCATCGCCGTGCGCAGCGCCCCGCTCGCGCCCTGGCCACAATCTTTGGTAGCGCCCCCGACTTACCGCCAGACGCCATGTCCGACAGGGTCAGGGGGGCCTACCTGCAGCCAGGGCGGCGCTAATTAAAGGTGAAGTGCCGGGCGGCTATTTTTGTTGCTGGCCGCCTGCCAGCACCTGCCCCCGTTGCCATCCCCGGCCTCTTCTTCAGCCCCCCAGCGGAGTGCTGGCTGCGCTCCGTGAGCCCGGCACTTCGCTTGAGTGCCGGGCTCTTTTGCCGGCACTACGATCCCTGGTGGCCCAGCTGGGACCCAGGTTGCGCTGCGCTAGGCCCCTCCCCTTTAAGAAGGGGAGGAAGGCCTGCAGTACCGCGGCACGTAGCGCCGCGATATTCGCTCGCAGCTCCCCAAGAGGGAGGCGGGGCACTTCCAGTAGCACCTCGCTTCCCTCTTGGGGCACTACCGATGAATTTCAGCGCGGGGGTGCTAAAAGTAGCACCCCGGCGAAGTTAGCTCCCCAAAGGGGGCGCGACTCAATTTTTCCCTCCTTGCATTTATATAGCGCCTTTCACGTCCTCAGATCATCCCAAAGTGCTTCACAGCCAATGAAGTACTTTTGAAATGTAGTCACTGTTGTAATGTAGGAAAACAAGGCTGCCAATTTGAGCACAGCAAGATCCCACAAACAGCAACGAGATAAATCAGAAATAACTTTTTTGTTTAGTGGTGTAACTGAGGGATAGTTGTTGGCTATGACAACAGGGAGAACACCCCTGCTCCACGCTGAATAGTATCATGGGATCTTTTACGTCCACCCGAGAGGGTAGTCGGGGCCTCAGTTTCACATCACATCCGAAAGATGGCAACTCCGAAACTGCAGCACTCCCTCAGTAGTTTTTTTGTATTCGTTCATGGGATGTGGGCGTCGTTGACAAGGCCAGCATTTATTGCCCATCCCTAGTTGCCCTTGAGAAGGTGGTGGTGAGCTGCCTTCTTGAACCGCTGCAGTCCATGTGGTGAAGGTACTCCCACAGTGCTGTTAGGGAGGGAGTTCCAGGATTTTGACCCAGCGACGATGAAGGAATGGCGATATACTTCCAAGTTAGGATGGTTTGTGTACTGCACTGAAATGTCGGCCTGGATATGGACTCAGGTCTCTGGAATAATATTACCTCTTCTCCCTATTTTCTTTCTCTCTTTTCTGCCTGAACCACACCCTTGACATGACATCATGTTACGTGGCCCCTAAACAACCGAGATTGTCATCAGAAAATTGGAGATTACAAACAGGATTATCAACTCCATAATAAAACCCAGCCTGTGTCTTCTGTTCTTTGTCATCTTAATCATGGTCTGTAAAACAAGGCACAATCGGAGCCTAGGGATAGGGAGTTCAACTCCCACCATGGCTAGTTGTGAAAGTGAGTTCAATAAAATTGGTAAATTGGCAGCAGAGAAAAAAAATCTGACCATGAGGAGGAAGCAGTTAGTGTTGATTCATTAAATTCAAATCAGATAGATTTGTTTCAGAAAATAACATTTTGGGATAGAGCATATGAGTAACTTGAAACATGACATGTGGTATGTGTAGCGTGCTTGGGAGGACAAGTGACTTCGGACCTATGGTTCCCAAAGCTCTGCACCACTGGGGTTTTTCTTCACATCATGTCTGGGTCAGTTGTAAACTAATTGCTGGAGATTGATTGCAATGATCAATCAACAACTCCATTATCGTTATATCATGCGACTACCAGGATGGTAGAAGACGAATTAGATGGACCTTGGTCTTTTTCAGTATAGTGATTCCTATGACACCTGCTGGATTGTCCTTCAGCGGTTTGGGCCAGGCCTATGGGGTTGATTCTTAATCGACTGAACGTGCCTAGCAAACCACTTACAAAAAACCCAATTGATCAAGAAGGCCAATCACTACGGCAACTATGCTAGCGTTGTTCACATCCTGAGAACAAGACCAGTCACCTGAGGTGCTGCCAGAGTCTCCCGCATGTACATAAGAACATAAGAACATAAGAAATAGGAGCAGGAGTAGGCCAATCGGCCCCTCGAGCCTGCTCCGCCATTCAATAAGATCATGGCTGATCTGATCCTAACCGCCAATCTACTATCTATCACAGAACCATCTCCTGCATCTAACAGAATTGCACACACAAAATAGGAGCAGAATCAGGCTACACAGTCCCTGGGCCCGCTCCACTACCCACAGGGCCATGACCGATCCGAACCTAGACTCATGTCCAAATTCCTGCCCGCTCCCCGTAACCCTTAATGCCCTTTACTTCTAGGAAACTGTACTTACATAAAGGACTGGCTGATAGTTCACACGTTGACATTAGCCTCCTTGTCTGGTTTGCTGCAAGTCCCAGGCAAATATATATGGCCTAGAATTTTGATTGCGCCTAAAAATGGGCGTGCAAGGGGAGGGCGGGTCACATGCTGCACGCGCCTCTTCACATGGTCCCAGGCATCATGTTAAATTTGAGCTGGGACTTCAATAAAATGATTTACGTGTGCAGCCAGTGCTATTCATTGGCTGGGAAATTGGGGATCTCTGGTGCCACTTAAAGGCAGGCAGCAACTCTTAAATGGGAAGTGCACTTTGACTGCAGAACAGCAGGGAATCGGCCCAGATTTAAGAGGTCAAGATAGGGCAACAAGGTTCTCCAATGTCACATTCGAGACCCTGGTATAGCAGGTGGACAGGAGGAGGGAGATCCTGTTCCCTCCCAGGGACCCCTCCAGGCAACACATTCGCCAACAGTGGGAAGAGGTTGCGGAGGAGTACAGTGCCAAAAGCTTAGCTCCCAGGACATGGTTACAATCCCGGAAAGAGTTCAATGACCTTACCACAGTTATCAAGGTAAGAATCTTGCTCTCTTACTCTCTGCTCACACCTCCACCACCTCCAGCCTCACAACATTCCCTCACACATTACACACTGCAGAGCAACTATTCTACCATGGCATGCACATTCTCTAAACACTTCACGACTGTCACCAACGCACTTACATTCTTTCTTGCAGGAGAGGGTCGCGCACAACTTGAGACAGGAGGCTGCCACCTGAGGAGGCTGAGACTGCCTGCACACTTCTCCCCTGTGGAAGGAAACATATTGAACATCATGGGTAGTGGGATAGCCATGGCCATGGCAAGTGACAACACAGGAGGATACATCACTCATGGATTTTTCACACCATATCTTCTTTTTTCCTTCTTACTTCTATCTCACCCTACACACTCAGCATGACAACCTGTAGCTGCTTTCACCAGCCGCTTCTCCCTTCGCTCCCTTCACATTAAAAGCTAACCCTCGTCCGTCTCTTTCCTTTCAGATGCTAAAAATGTCGAGGCCCTGTGCCACTTCAGGAAGAGGAGGCCAGCCTTCCTGAAGATGCAGCGTCACACAATCTGATCCTAGCAAGCACCAGCTCAGAGACTGGCATCACATGTACTTTAGACTAGAGGCTAGAGGATGGGTCTTCATATGGTGACTCAGCGGGTAGAATTGTGCAGGAGCTAGGGCAGGGTGATAGGATGCAAGTGGTGCCAGCTCACCGGAGGCCGAGATTGCATACTAGCTCTGCTGCAGAGGACTCAGATGTTGATGTTGAGGGCACAGGCTACCGAAGAAGGCTGATGGGCATACACCAGAAAATACTAGGTGCACTGGGGGCTTGTGTACAATGTCGCAGAGCATGGAGGAGTCCACTTCCAACTTGTATCAGGGCTTCACGCAGAGCATGGAGACCATTCTGTCAAACACGGTCGGCTCCATGAACATGTCAGTGGTGCCCACCATGATAGATCCTCTGCTGACAGCTCTGACAGCTTTCTTGGCAGCTCACACTGCTGCCATGTAAGCTCAGCTAACTGCCTCCTTGGCTCTGGGGGCCAGTGTTGACAGGGGCTTCCAGACGTCACTTCTGCATTCTGTTCTCGTGCAGAGCCGGAGGAGTGCTGAGTCGCAGATCCAGGAGAGTCCCTCAGGATAACAGCATGCCTGCTCCCACGCCACCCACTTCGCCAGTGCTCTTGCTGGTGCCACACAGCCAGCTGGGCCAGATTGCTGCAGCCCACGCTGAGATGATGCAGCCTGCAGCCTGGCCCTCAAGGCCCAGAACTGCCCGAGGTTGCCCACCACGGCCATCTGAAGTGTCGTCAGCAGCCTTCCATCACTCAAGCTGTAACTACTGGGGAAATGCTTTGTAGGAGCACTAGGATAAATAAATAAGCATAGTAGACAGGCACTAAGGACTTGCATATGGAGATTCATAATTATTTCTGTTAACTATTGGACACAGATGGAATTGAGTTGTTTGAAAAATTTGTTTTTTGTTCTGGGTTTTGGTGTTGCTGTTAATATTTTCATGAAGTTAGGGCAAGACCCATAAGGTTGTACTGAAGGAAGGCAATCGGATAGTGGTAGTAAAGATGGTGGTGATAAGGATTGAGGAACCGTTGGTGTATTGGGGATGGGAGGGATGGTTCAGGTGAAGCGCTCTTAGATGAGCTGCTCTATAAGAGCTTTGGCAGCTTGGGGCACTGGTGGTCGATGTTGTTTTCGCTCTTCCTCCTCCTCCTCCTCCTCCTCCTCTTGTTGCTGCCCAGGTAAAGGCTCATCCCTCATGATGGCAAAGTTACGCAGCATGCAGCAGATGACCATTCAGGGGTGTACTGCAAAGCTCCTCCCAAACAGCCCAGGCAGCGGAAGCATTGCTTGAGCACGGTAACTGTCTGCTCGAGGATGTTTCTGGTGGCAGCATAGCCTCGTTGTAGGCCAGCTTTGCAGGGCCTCGACATTTTTAGCATCTGAAAGGAAAGAGATGGACGAGGGTTAGCTTTTAATGTGAAGGGAGCGAAGGGAGAAGCTGACAGAAGTCATGAGCCAAGTCTGAAGGGCAGAGCCCTTGTCGCCCAGTAGCCAGCCTGGAACCTAATCCCTTTCTATTGATGAAGATGCCAGGCTGGTGATGGGGAGCACACAAGGCAATGTGGGTGCAGTCTATGGCACCTTGGACCCTGGAGAAGTCTACAACGTGGGTGAAGCCTAGTGCTCTCTCGTCTTGCTTCGCTCTGTCCATTGGGAAAGAGATGTAGGTGTTCTCCTGCTGTAGAGATCGTGGTGACCTCCCTGATACAGTGGTGTACTGTAAACTGTAATATGTCAACTAAAAGTTGTGACTCAGGTCAATAATGCCATAACAAAAGCAAACCAACCACTAGAGTTTATTTCTAGAGGGACAGAATTGAAAAGTAGTGACTTTATGCTAAACTTGTATCGAACTTTGATTAGACCACACTTGGAGTGCTGTGCACAGTTCTGGTCGTCCTATTACAAAAAGGATATAGAGGCACTGGAGAGGGTGCAAGCAAGATTTACAAGAATGATACTAGAAATGCGAGGTTATACCTATCAGGAAAGGATGAACAGGCTGGGTCTCTTTTCTCTTGAAAAGAGAAGGCTGAGGGGTGACCTAATAGAGGTCTTTAAAATTATGAAAGGTTTTGATAGAGTGGATACAGAGAGAGTGTTTCCACTTGTGGGGAAGAGCAAACCTAGAGGCCATCAATATAAGATAGTCACCAAGAAATCCAATCGGGAATTCAGAAGAAGCTTCTTTACCCAGAGAGTGGTGAGAATCTGGAACTCGCTACCACAGGGAGTGGTTGAGGTGAATAGTATCGATGCATTTAATGGGAGGTTAAACAAGCATATGAGGGAGAAGGGAATTGAGGGTTATGCTGATAGAATTAGATGAGGAAGGATGGGAGGAGGCTCAAGTGGAGCATAAACGCCGTCATGGACTGGTTGGGCTGAATGGCCTGTTTCTGTGCTTTTATATTCTATGTAATTCTATGTAATATCATTGATGTCACCTGCTGCAGCCTGAAAGGAGCCTGTGGCCTAAAAGTTAAGGGCCACGGTGCCTTTGACAGCCACAGGCAGTGCTGTCCATACCTTGGTTCGAGGCTCGAGTCGTAGCTGCAGCAGGTGACATAGCTCAGCCTCCTTGGTGAAGCGTAGGCACCTCAGACATTGATCCACCGAAAACTTAATGAAGGAGAAGTGCTTTCTGAAGTCCTGCTTTGAGTATGGCCTCCTGCGCAGTGCCCTCCACCTCCTCTCTCTTCTGCGAGCTGCTCCTGCTCTCTCCTGTCTTCCATGCTGCTCCCCCTCATCCTCTAGCCCTACCAGTCCATGCATGACTGCAGCACAACTGTTTAGAAGGCAGCCAACAACAGTACAGCACCAGCAAAATCTTCTTCATAGCAGTCAGAATTAAGTTTTCAGTTAGAAATCAGATCAAAAACGCCCAGTTAACCAGCAGCCTCGAATAATAAACCGGAAACTAACCTGTAAGTAGTACATGAGCCCTTTAAATAGCATTGGCGAAGGGTCCTTCCTGCCTGTTCGCGCATGGGATTCTGGGCGAGTTTATCATGTGGCGAGGCAGGCACTGGGGCAGACCAATTACAGAGAAGCGTTCCAGAATAAGCGTAATTTGAACATTTTATTAAGTGTTTTGAATTGTCCTGGCTTTTGCCCTGGACAATTATGGAGCAGTCTGATCCAATATGGCGGGGAGCGCACTTCCAGCACGTAATGAGCCTTCACACCCACCCGCCCGCCATATTGGATGCACAGGCGTCCATTTTGTGCCTGAAAACAGGTGTCGAACCATCAGATTTCTAGGTTTCTGATTCTATATTTGGATTTATAATTTTTTTTTATATATATTTAGGATTTGTTGTCTCATTGCCAAATTATAAATTCAGAGATTTAAAGCTCAAAATCAAACAGATTAATTTTTTTCTGGGTAGGTACAGAGTGGACGATGAAATCTATCAACATTTCAAAAGATTTTTATTTTAACCAATCTCAGAACTTAATTTCAAACCTGATATAAATATTATGTAAATGAATATCTACATGTTGCCCCTTGGCGACACCATCTGAAAACACAGCGTCAGTTTTCACATGTACGCTGACGACACCCAGCTCTACCTCACCACCACTTCTCTCGACCCCTCCACGGTCTCTAAATTGTCAGACTGCTTGTCCGACATCCAGTTCTGGATGAGCAGAAATTTTCTCCAATTAAATATTGGGAAAACCGAAGCCATTGTTTTGGTCCCCGCCACAAACTCCGTTCCCTAGCCGCTGACTCCATCCCTCTCCCTAACATCTGTCTGAGGCTGAACCACACTGTTCGCAACCTTGGTGTCATATTTGACCCTGAAATAAGCTTCCGACCACATATCCGCAGCATAACTAAGAACGCCTATTTCCACCTCCATACATCACCCATCTCCGCCCTTGCCTCAGCTCATCCGCTGCTGAAACCCTCATCCATGCCTTTGTTACCGCTAGACTTGACTATTCCAACGCACTCCTGGTTGGCATCCCACATTCTATCCTATGTAAACTTGAGGTCATCCAAAACTCGGCTGCCCGTGTCCTAACTCGCACCAAGTCCCGTTCACCCATCACCCCTGTGCTCACTGACCTACATTGTCTCCCAGTTAAGCAACGCCTCGATTTCAAGATGCTCATCCTTGTTTTCAAATCCCTCCATGGCCTCGCCCCTCCCTATCTCTGTAATCTCCTTCAGCCCCACAACCTCTCAAGATATCTGCGCTCCTCTAATTCTGCCCTCTTGAGCATCCCTGATTATAATCGCTCAACCATCGGTGGCCGTGCCTTCTGTTGCCGTGGCCCTAAGCTCTGGAATTACCTGCCTAAACCTCTCTGCCTCTCTACCTCTCTTTCCTCCTTTAATACGCTCCTTAAAACCTACCGCTTTGACCAAGCTTTTGGTCACCTGCCCTAATTTATCCTTATGTGGCTCGGTGTCAAATTTTTTGTCTTATAATACTCCTGTGAAGCGCCTTGGGACGTTTTACTACATTAAAGGCGCTATATAAATACAAGTAGTTGTTGTTGAATAATAACATGAAAATAATATTAAATTATTCATTAATTTTGTAGGTGGAGAAAGTCAAAGGTTGTGATGGCTGAATGCCAAAGAGATCCGAGGGTGAAAGCCAGGGTCTGGGCTGGAAGATGTCACAGAGGTGGGGCGGGGATGAGCCGGGTGGAGAATGTTACGTGGAAGGTGGGGGGAGAGGATGAGCGGGGTGTAGGGATGGAGGATGTTATGGTTGGGGTGGTGCGGGGGGGGAGGATGAGCGGGGTGTAGGGATGGAGGATGTTATGGTTGGGGTGGTGGGGGGGAGGATGAGCGGGGTGTAGGGATGGAGGATGTTATGGTTGGGGTGGTGCGGGGGGGGAGGATGAGCGGGGTGTAGGGATGGAGGATGTTATGGTTGGGGTGGTGGGGGGGGAGGATGAGCGGGGTGTAGGGATGGAGGATGTTATGGTTGGGGTGGTGGGGGGGGAGGATGAGCGGGGTGTAGGGATGGAGAATGTCACGGCCATGGGAGATGTGGAAGGGGGGTGCGGTTGTGGGTGGAGGAAGGGGGAAAGGATGAGCTAGGGGGTAGGGTTGGAGAATATTACCGAGAGGGTGGGGAGGCGTATAGCCTTGGGTGTAGCGCTGGAGAATGTTACAGAGGTGGGGAGAGGATGAGTGGGGTGTAGGGATGGAGAATGTCACGGCCGTGGGAGGTGTCGGTGGGGGGGGGTTGCGGGTGGAGGGAGGGGGAGAGGATGAGCTAGGGGGTAGGGTTGGAGAATATTACCGAGAGGGTGGGGAGGCGTATAGCCTTGGATGTAGCGCTGGAGAATATTACAGAGGTGGGGAGAGGATGAGGATGAGCCAGGGGGTAGCGCTGGAGAATGTTACAGAGGTGGGGAGAGGATGAGGGTGAGCCGGGGGGTAGCGCTGGAGGATGTTACAGAGAGGATGGGGAGGGGAATAGCCTGGGGAGTAGGGTTGGAAAATGTTACAGAAATGGGGGTGTGAGTTGAGTTATACAGCTGGAGTTGGCTTCGAGATAGGGAGGAAGAAATATTAAACCTGTACAAGGGAGACTAGTTTTCTCATGAATAATAATGATTGGAAATGTTATCCCTAGTTTTGATTGGTGTCCAATGGGTTTAGTAACTTCCTGGAGAATTCTAAGTCTGAATTTACTGTTTGTGATGTTATCACGCAGACATTTAATAAAGTTTCAAATTTGTATTTGAAATAAATGGTTTAAAATAACAGAGCGAGGAGCCCGACACAGGCACGTTAGACGGTCGTACACTTACACCATTATTTACAGCCTCATATCTAATTGTGAGGTGGAGTCATAACATTTGAATTCTTTACTCAATCAATGTCACATTCAAAACATAAAAAGCAACCCTTTATTTAAATGGAAACTTGTCCCCTCCCTCCTCCCAGAATAAGCTTGGAATGAACTCTCCCTCCATCTTCTCTCTCTGCTCCCATCAGAACCTTCTCAGCCACTCCTGAGCCACCTGCGCTGGGCTGAACTGATTCAGTGGAACCGCAACGCCCCCACATGGACAAGGTGAGAAACTCTTGCAGAGGGCCCTTCAGTTTGTTTTCTGTGGCCTTTTGCTTTGCTCTTTATAATTGTTAAAGGGTTCACAAGATCATAAGACAGGTACAAATGAGGAAAGCAATTTGACCCACCTTAATCCATCCATCCAAAGAGATCCCCTCATTTTAGCAGCCAATTGTTTAAGTGCCTCCGTTGCTCTATCTGGAAGTTTATTCCACACGTTGATCCCTCTCTCTGTGTGAAGAATTTCCTGACATTTGTGCTAAAATTACTTATTACTAGTTATAATCTGCATCCCTTTGCTCTATTCCCGCAGTTTAATTTAAAGTAATTTTCCAGGTTAACTTTCTCTCTACCATTAACAATCTCATAAACCTCGATAAGATCACCTCTCAGACGCTACCTTTCCACGTTTAAAAGCCCAAGGGGTAGAAATTAGGTCGCGCCCCATTTGGGGCGCAAATATCGTCCGCGCGCAAATATTAGCGCCTGGCGCTAATTATCGGCACTGACAGGAAACTTCACTTTTACCGCCCCGGGAGGTGAGTGGAGCGCTAAATTAGGCGCTGCACACCTCTCTTAAGGCGCAAAGGCCTAGGAGTGAGGCGCTAACTCAGCGCACGAGCGCAGCGCAGCTGCTGCCAGTTAGCGCGGGAACACAGACACACTGACGCCGGACACTTCTTAAAGCGGGGGGGGCCACTTGCTCCCCAGCCACACCCTGCTCATTGCAGCCTTGAATCTCAGCCTGGAGAGACCTGTAATCCATTTTGCTGCCAAGAATGGAGAGGGTGAGAGAACGCGCTCATCGCTTCACCGAGCGGGCCTTGGATGCTCTGGTTGACGCAGTGGAGCGCAGACGATGCATGCTGTTCCCAGAGAGTGGCAGGAGGCCTTTGCCACGCGAGTTCAGAAGAGTGTGGAGGGAGGTGGCTCAGAGCGTCTCCTCCAGGAGCATGGTGCCCAGGACCCATGTCCAGTGCCGCAAGAAGTTCAACGACCTCACTCGGGTCGTCAGGGTGAGTGGCTTTTTCTCAATACCTCTCCATCCCTCCATCTCAACCTCACTCTATGGCCAGAGGGTCTTAAAACCCCAATGCACAACACTCATCCAACACCTATGGCCCTTTCATCAAACACACACACACATTCCACACTTTGCATACAGTAAGGGCTATTCACCTATGGGAGGCACATCAGGCAAGACCATGGCTGCATATTGTAAGGGCTATTCACCTATGGGAGGCACATCAGGCAAGACCATGGCTGCATATTGTAAGGGCTATTCACCTATGGGAGGCACATCAGGCAAGACCATGGCTGTATATTGACTCAGATGCTGTCCTTTTTCTTGCAGGCTAAGCTGGCTCATAATCGGAGACAGCAGCAACGGACGGGTGGAGGGCGGCTTCAGCTGCAACCCCTCAGCGATCTGGAGGAGCGCGTCCACAGGATTGTGGCAAGCCGGGTGATCGGTCCCGTCGCCACTGGAGACGCCGACCCCGTTGTGGACAGCAATGGTAAGGTCATCACCTTTTTGTCCTCTGTCCTTCCACTTGTCCCTCACAATACCAGCCTTTGACACTTTCAATCCAACTTGCTAACTCGCTGCACTTATTCCTCCCTTACTGCCACCCTGTCCTCACGCTAAAGCCACTCTTGTACCTCCCTGCTTTCAGATGGTGATTCACCAGCTGAGGAGATGGTCCCTGAAGCTGCCACTGGGAGTGATGCTGCAGCTGAGGAGGAAGCCGGAGCATCAGTGCCACCCTCTCCCGAGGAAGCCCATGGCCACACTGGGAACACGCCTTCCCCGGAGGGGAGCAGGGGGGAAGGGGCTGATGATGGTGAAGTTCCAGGACCCAGCGGGCTGCAGCAACGCCATGGGGGGGGGAGGGAAGAACGGGGGAGCAGGGGGGAAGGGGCTGATGATGGTGAAGTTCCAGGACCCAGCGGGCTGCAGCAACGCCATGGGGGGGGGAGGGAAGAACGGGAGCCTTCTCCCCAGAGGGAGAGTATGCCAGACACTCCTAATGCAATGGACGCAGAGGAGGAGCGGATGATTGCAGAAATGAACAGCCAGGCGGTGGTCATGCACACTGAGCTCATGGGTGCAGTGGGAAGGGTGCCCGAATGCATTGAGGCACTGGCAAGGAGTGTGGAGCACTTCGCTGTAGCACAGGCGGATGCCACACTAAAGCTTACTGCTGCAATTCAGTCACTGGCTGCCAGGAACCCATCTGAGCCTGCTCTCATGCAGACTCAGATTGAGGCCACGCGAGCACTGACTGCTGCCATCCTCGATGGTTCGTGCACATGTCCCCGGGGCTGTCACCGCGCCGCAGCAGGCCAGCAATCTGTTCTCAGGCAAATTGCTCCGGATGCTGAAGTGCTGCCCCGTGGGAGTGCCAGTGTGTCGGGCGAGCAGGGAGTTGCTGTCCTCTCTCACGATGACAGCATTCCTGCTGCCAACACTGTCACTTCTCCACTGCACTTGCCACCGCCTGTAGGACAGACTGCTGCCGCCCATGCAGAGTTGGTGCAGTCTGCAGCCGGGCCCTCCAGGCCCAGAAGTGGTCGAGGCCGGCCTTCAGGGGCATCTGCAGTGTCAGGGTCTGACAAGCAGCAGCCTTCCACCAGCCTTGCTGCAGCCACTGAGGTCCCATTACGGAGGAGCAGTAGGGTTAGAAGGGGGGAAGTGCGCAAGGGAAGGAGATCACCCTCGAAGGGCAAAAAGTAGGATGTGTGCCAAAATGCTGGTCATTTTTTTATTAAAGGCCGAGGTTCATGGCCCAACTTTTGTTTAGTGTTTTGGACATTATCTCCAGGTTGTGAGAACCAGTTATGTTATTGACTGTTTTTTGGTGTTTATTTCTATGAGTTTCTCATGAGGAATTGACACACACAGAGTTTGTACAATAAATAAGTTTCTGTATTCAAAATATACATGGCTGGTGGTTGGAATTATTGGTGCCTTGGCCGGCTTAGGGGTTGCGTGCTGGGTTGATTCGTGTTTGTAGCACTGGCAGGGGTCCTAGAAGCGGCTTGCTATTAGTCGTTGACGGACGGCCCTTGCAGTTTGACCATTGTGGGCCGCCCTCCTGCCTTGGTGCTGCTGCTGATCATCGTCCTCGGCCTGTTCCTCCTCTTCCTCCTCCTCCTCTTGTGGTGCTGCAAGGCCTGGTGGCATTGGCTGCGTCCTGAGGATTGCCATGTTGTGCAACATGCAGCACACCACTACGAATTTGGAAACTTGCTCAGGCGAGTACTGCAGGGCTCCTCCGGAATGGTCCAGACAGCGGAATCGTTGTTTGAGCACGCCGATTGTGCGCTCAATAATGTTCCTCGTTGCTTGTTGGCTTTCCTGGTACCGCAGCTCAGCAGGGGTGTTTGGCGCACGGAGCGGTGTCATCAGCCAGGTGCTCAATGCGTACCCCTTGTCCCCCAGAAGCCAACCAACTGGCTGATGCGGTGCCTCGAAAATTTCTGCCACAGTACTCTGGCGCAGGATGAAAGCATCGTGGCAGCTGCCCGGATAGTGGGCATTGACAGCGAGAATCACCTGTCTGTGGTCACAGACCAACTGCACATTCAAGGAATGGAACCCCTTTCTGTTCCGGAACTCCTCTGCATTCTCTCGCGGAGCACGCAAAGCCACATGCGTGCAGTCAATGGCGCCCTGCACCATGGGGAAGCCCGCTACCCTCGCAAAGCCCATAGCACGGTCATGCTGCTTGTCTGGGGTCATAGGGAAGGAGATGAAGTCTCGTCTCCTTGTGAAGAGGGCATTGGTGACCTGCCGAATGCAGCGATGCACCGCAAACTGGGAGATATTGGCGAGGTCCCCAACAGCAGCTTGGAATGAGCCAGTGGCGTAGAAGTTCAAGGCCACTGTGACCTTCACTGCCACCGACAGAGACGTCCTGGACCTCAGCTGAGGCTGCAGATCTGGCTGCAGCAGGTGGCAGAGCTCAGTGACCACCTCCTTGCTGAATCGCAGCCTTCGCAAACACAGCTCCTCGGACATGTGGATGTAGGAGAGCTGTTCACGATATACCCTGGGAGGGTAAGCTCTCCTGTACATGCGCCTGATGGGCCTCCTCCGTCTGGCCATCATTGCCACTCTCTGTCTGCGTCTCACTCTGCTCCGATTGAGCTGGAGCAGGACGACGCCCCCAATCATTGCAGCCCCCATCTTCTCTTTGCCAGAAAAGTAATGAGGTACAGCAACGAAAGTAGCAGCAAAGTTAGGATGAACTAGGCAAAACTACCTCACAAAGCGTTGAGTCAATGTAGAAGTCTCTCTCTCTCTCCGAATCTCTCTCTCTCTCTCAGAACGAGTGGTGCATAAATGTCGACCACAGAAAAAGACAGGAAGAGGCCCCCTTTAAATAGCGCCCCCCCCAGCCCCAGACCGATTGATAACGTTCCAGTCTTCCGGTCGTTGGAAGCGCCAGGCGGTAAGGCAGGGGGCGCCACTCAATTTCCGCTCTGGGGCGCCCCAAGGGCGTTGCACCACAGAATGACGTCACAATCTGCGCGCGCAGGTGGTCGCAGCGGTAAGTTTTAGCGCCGCCGCACAATCTCAAGTTAAGTTCTCGAGCGGCGCAAACAGCGCTGCGCCCAGGCGTTAGCGCCTTAACGCCCCATTAGCACCCATTTAAGGCGCTAACGGGAGGCGCAACCAACTGAATTTTTACCCCCAAGTCTCTCGAGTCTTTCCTCATAACTCAGACCCTTGACACAATGGGGGGAATTTTCCTAGCCCTGGGGAGGCGGGTTTGGAGGCGGGACTGCCGGGAAAATGGCAGAAACTGGGAGCGGCTACCGACCCCGCTCCCAAACCGCCTCCGTGGCCATCTTCCCGGGAGGCGGGTCCCCGACTCTCGCAGGGACCCGTCTCTTCGAGGCGGGAAGGGGATTGGAGCCAATTAACTGCCTGTTAACAGGTAGTTAACAGGCAGTTTTGAGACTTATCCCCATTTTACCCCTGCAAGTGCGGGCTTCCCGACGGCTGCGAACCTCGCCAGGGTCAGCGAGGTGAGCAGTGGGTCTGCAGGGGTGAGAGGGATCGAAAAGTCCGCTGTAGAGGTGAGTGATGGGTGCAAGTGTGGAGAGGTAAGTATGAGAGGTGAGTGCAAAGTGTTGGAAAAAGTTTCCGCACCTTTGTTTTTTTCTGCAGGCTTCAACCTTTGAGGATCCGGAGGTGCCTCATCTCAATGGCAGAGATGACAGAATTGCTGCTGCATTCTCAGATGCAGCAGCCATCTGATTTCTGCTGAGGAAAGAGGTTTTTGTGAGCCTTCTGTGCAAGGGCTCACCTTAGAACAGAGATTGTCAGTGTTTGACAGCTTCTCAAAGCTGTCAAATGCTGACAATTCATCTGTCAAAAATTTTTCGACAGATGAAACGTTATTCGCTGACGTCCTATGTCACCGGCTTTCCCTTAATTGGCCGGTAAGCCCGCAGGGTGGGCTTAACAAGGTCAATCAAGGGAAAATAGCGTGGGTTGGCCAGACGTTGTTGGGGGCGGGACTGAAACCCAACAACCAGCAGTCCCGCCCCCAACGCGCCCCCATTGACAAAATCCAGCCCTAAGGATCAGCCTTGGCTTCTCTATGCACTTCCGCTGGTGCTCGAATATCTCTCTTATTTCTTAGTGACCAGAACTGGGCTCAGTGAGCAAGGTGTGGTCTGACCAGAGCCCTGTAGAGCTTGATCATTACCACTTCTGATCTGTACTGTACTGTTGCACTATACAGTTCAACATCCTGTTGGCTTTGTTGATTGCTGCTCTACATTGGTTGGACCGTTTGGGGTGGAGTTTACTAAGATTCCTCGGTCTCTTTCAGCTTCACTCTTGGCTAGTTCAACACTGTTCATAGGGCAGCATGGTGGCATAGTGGTTAGCACTGTTGCCTCACAGCGCCAGGGACACGGGTTCGAATCCGGCCTCGGATGACTGTCTGTGTGGAGTTTGCACATTCTCCCCGTGTCTGCGTGGGTTTCCTCCAGGTGCCCCGGTTTCCTCCCACAGTCCAAAGATGTGCGGGTTACGTTGATTTGGCTATGATAAAATTGACCCTTAGTGTTAGGGGGGATTAAATACGTGGGGTTACGGGGATAGGGTGGGATATGTGTCGGTGCAGGCTCGATGGGCCGAAATGGCCTCTATCTGCACTGTGGGGATTCTGTGAATGGAAAAGAAAATTGGGTGGGGTGTAAAACGGGCTGCCGATTTGCTATTGCCTGTCTTGCACTGCCGCCGACATCGGATTTCACCCCCATAGAGCACGTGCATTGTCTCTTTTTCCTTCCTTTACACCTGCCTGCATTGAATTTCATCTCCCACTGTTGTGTCCACTTACTAACCTCGTTCTGTAATTTCTGAGCTGGTTCTACCAAATCCACCGCCACTCCTCATTCGGTATCATCTGCAAATTTGATCACTTGGCATTGAAGTCCATAATCCAGGAATTAAGGCATCATCTCTTCCAACGCACCCAATAGGACAGAGGCTGAAGTGATTTCTGGCAGCCCATTAATGGCACCTGGTGCTCCCTTGTGCAAAGTTTAGCAGGAAGCACCTATTAGTTCCCAACAAACATTAAAACAAATGAGTTGACAATCTCGGGCTTGCTGTCAGTCGGAGGGATCTTCAGTTCCTCATTACAATTTAAAAAAATCTGAGAATTATGCTGTACACTCATATATAGCAACAACGATTTGCATTTATATAGCATCTTTAATGTAGAAAAATGCCCACTTTTTTAACATACTTTGCTTAATGTGCATAACTGATGGTCTGATGCCTTCACACTTAATTTTCATAACATTATTAAGATAAAGAGGGACTTAAAGAAGGAAGATGTTAAACAAAGAAATACCTTGCATTTATATAACACCTTTCATAAAATCATAGAATAATACAGCACAGAAGGAGGCCACTCGCTCCATTGAGTCTGCTCTTTTGAAGAGTAATCCAGTTAGTTCCACTCCCCCACTCTTTCCCTATATCCCCATAGCTGCAATTTTTTCTCCTTCAAGTATTTATCCAATTCCATTTTGAAGGCTACTATTAGATCTGTATCCACCACCCTATTAGGAAGTGCAATCTAAATCCTAACCACTCATTGCATAAAAAAATGTCATGTCCTCAGGGCGTCTCAAAGCGCTTTACAGCCAATGCATTTGAAGTGCAGTCACTGTTGTAATGTAGGAAACACAGCAGCCAATGTGCACACACCAAACTCCTACAAACAGCAATGAAATAAATGACCAGATCATCTGTTTCAGGTGTTGGTAGAGGGACAAATATTGGCTGGAACACTGGGGAGAACTCCCCTGTTCTTCTTTACATAGTACTGTGGGATCTTTTACATCCACCTGAGAGGCCTGGTTTAATGTCTCATCTGAAAGATGCGGAGATGCCGGTGTTGGACTGGGGTGGACAAAAGTGAGAAGTCGCACAACACCAGGTTATAGTCCAACAGTTTTATTTGAAATCACAAGCTTTCGGAGCTATCGATTGCTCCTTCCTCAGGTATATGCTGTGCCCATTTGTATTTCTTCACTTCACCTGACGAAGGAGCAGCCGCTCCGAAAGCTTGTGATTTCAAATAAAGCTGTTGGACTATAACCTGGTGTTGTGCGACTTCTCACTTTCATCTGAAAGACAGCACCTTCCCACACTCCCTTAGTACTGCACTGAAGTGTCAGCCTGGATTATTTGCTCAAAGTCTCTGGAGTGGGACTTGACACCCACAACTTTCTGACTCAGCGGTGAGAGTGTTACCAATTGAGCATAGCTTGCCTCAGGCTCTATTTTCTTTCACGCTGATTCCCACTTGTTCTACGCCAGTGTTTACATGCCGGCATTTGCTGATGCAATTCCCAAAAAAATTTGGGTGTAAGTTCCTGTCGGCAAGATCGGTGTAAAAACTGGCGTAGATTCTGGCATAATTTCTGCGTGAGTCAGATCCAAGAAATCATCTTTTGATAGTGGGGTGGGGGGGGATGGCAGGGGTAGAAAATTTAAAATGAAAACAACAATAGAGTGTAAAACTTTAAACCTAAGTGAATGCATGAAATACAGAAGATAAATGACCAAACACTTGTGTGATTTAACATAAATCTTGCAGTTCAGATGCCCTCTACCGGTGACCCCCCCCCCCCCCCGGTTGTACCAGTTTACCTTAAACTGTAAATAGAAAGAAGTTGTATTTCGTACCTTAGGAACATCTGAAAGTGCTTCACGTACAATGAATTACTTTGTTATGATCTGGAATGCACTGCCTGAAAGGGTGATGGAAGCAGATTCAATAGTAAATTTCTAAAGGGAATTACTTGAAAAGGAAAAATTTACAGGGCTATGGGGAAGCAGTGGGGGAGTTGGACTAATTGGATAGCTCTTTCAAAGAGCTGGCACAGCCATGATGGGGCGAATGGCCTGCTCCTGTGCTGTAAGATTCTATGGGCTAGAAATTCATTATAGCCCAGGAATAGGCAGTCAAATTAGAAAAGCTGGAGAATTAGCGCCAGGTGCTAATGCTTTAGACTGGACGCAAAATTAAATCTCACTGCTCAAAGAAATGATTGGGGCGCTAATTCAAGCCTTAAAGCCCAAGCTCATTGGCGTTACACTCAACGGGTGAACCAATATCAGGTGCAGTCTAATCGCTAGTCATCATTGCCACAGGCTTTTCTCAGTTCTTAAAGGGGTGGTTCATTGATGCTGCAGGACCTCATTCCCAGCATTGCTAGCTGAACAAGCTGCTGCAGGTCACGTAGAAAGAGCCGGACGACTCAAGCAGCTGTACTGATGGAAGATCCACGCCCCAGGGAGAGATCCCGCAGATTCCACGATCAAGCATTGGAGGCATTGGTGTTCGCTGTGGAGAGACGGAGGGCGGTGCTCTACCCGACAAGTGGCAGGAGGCCCTCGCTGCAAGTCTTCCGCACCATGTGGTGGGAGGTAGCCCAGCACATTTCGGGCAACACTGTGGCCCCCAAGACCCACACATGGTGGAGGAAGAAATTTAATGACCTCACTCGGGTGGTCAGGGTGAGTCAATCCTTCAACAAATGCTACATACCACCATCTGAGCCCATCTTCACACACTGCCCAAAGCACCACACCTCCAGCACTCACCCACCAACATCTCTACCTACCAACACTCATTCTCACATCTCACACCTTGCACACAATGACAGCTATTCAACTATAGCAAGCACACCACCCAAACACATTGCTCCACACTCACTCACACACTTTCCTTTCTCTTGCAGTCCAAGGTGGCTCACAACAGGAGGGAGCAGGAGTGCACAGTTGGGGACAAGCCGACTCCGAACCACTGTCTGCACTGGAGGAAAGAGTGCTACAGATTATTGGGTGCCAGGTGGTGGGCGCCGTGGCCACAGGCGATGTTGACCCCCCTTGGGGACAACAACGGTATGTTCATCCCTACCCCTCCTTCTCACATCCCACTTCCCCCTCACCCCACAAGTGTTTCACATTTTCCAGCTAATCATGCTGCATGCATGCATTTCGCCCTTCCTGCACCCCTCCCCTCACCTTAACCCGACTCTTGTGCCTTTATGCTTTCAGAAAATGAGCAAGCACCTGAGCAGCCTGTCTCTGAGGGCACCGTAGCGAGCAAGGCGGGAGAAGAGGAGGTGGAAGAACACACATCTCTCACCCACAGGCACCAGCTCAGATACTGGCATTATGCATTCTTTAGAGGTTAGTATAGTAGCGGGATCTGCTCAGGGTGAGGTACCAGGGACAAGTGGGCTCCAGCAAGGCCAGGGGGCAAGGGTAGCTCGGGGGCCAGCTACCCAGAGGGCGAGTTCACGTGCGAGTTCTACTACACAGGACTCAGATGAGGACCTCGATGGGGAGGTGTTTAGAAGGGTGATGGCCATGCACACGGAGATGATAGGTGCAATGGCAAGGGTGCCCGAGAGCCTTTCGACAATGATAAGGAGCATGGAGGAGTCCACTTCCAACATTGCACAAGGCTCTGTGCACACCATGGAGCCCATCATTTCCAGTCTACAAAGGATGGTAGACTCCCAGAGAGACCGTGGCGACCCAGACCTGATGCCACGTGTGATGGGCGATCTGGCAGCTTCCATTGCAGCACAGGCAGAAGCTATGCAACATTTAGTGCTGTAATGGAGTCTATGCTTGGTGGCATCCAATCTCAGACTGCTCTCATGCAGTCTCAGCTTGATGCCATGCAAGTTCTGACTGCTGCCATCGTGGCTGGGTCTACCACTGTCCACCGGGGCTTTCACGGTGTCGCAGCAGGTCAGCAATCTGTGCTCCAACAGATTGCTAGGGATGCTGAAGTGCTGCCCCGGGGGAGTGGCAGTGGGTCAATGGAGCAGGAACCTACTGACCTCTCTTAGGATGACAGCATTCCTGCTCCCACCACTGCCACTCCGCCATTGCCCTTGTCGCTGCCTGTCATCCAGCCAGCCCAGACTGCTGCCGCCCATGCTGAGATGGTGCAGTCTACAGCCAGGCCTTCCAGGCCCACAGGTGGTCAAGGGCGTCCTGCATGGCCATCTGAAGTCTCCCACATGGACACTCAGCAGCCTTCCACCCGCCTGTGCTGCAGCCACTGGGCCAACACTTCATAGGAGCACTAGAGTAGGCAAAGGCACAGTAACGAGAGGCACTAAGGGATTACACAAGGTTGAATAGTTCATATTGTTGTTGTAAATATATGTTCACTGATTATTGATAAATTTATTAATTCAGTTTGGATTCTTTTGTGGTGTCTCTCATTTCAGCTTTGTGCTGTGATTTGGCCAGCGACAGAGATGGAATGATGGGGATGTGGTGAGCAACGGAGATCTGGGGTTTAATTTATTGGAACCGCAGTCTGATGAGGTGATCACGGACCATCCTTCTGGAAGGCCGATTGAGTGGCTGCCTCCTCCTCAACCCTTTTCCTCCTCCTCCTCCTCCTCTCCCTCTTCCTCCTCCTGAGGTGGTCCTACAATCCCTGGTGACAAGGGCTGGGCCCTCTTGATGGCCCAGTTGTGGAGCGTACAGCAGATCACAACAAAATGGGACACTCACTCAGCCGAGTATTGGAGGGCTCCTCCCGAGCGGTCAAGGCAGCGGAACCATTGCTTGAGCACTCCGATGGTCTGCTCGATGATGTTCCTGTTCACGGCATGGCTCTCATTTATATGAGTGCTGGGCAGGAGTGTAGGGGTTGCAGAGGGGATTCATGAGCCAGGTGGAGAGCGGATAGCCCTCATCTCTGAGCAGCCAGCCGCGCGCTGGTTGTAATCTACCAAAATTCCCTGGATTCTGGAGAGGTCCCTGCGCAAATGTAACGCCCCTATTCAAGAAAGGAGGGAGGCAGTAAGCAGGAAACTATAGGCCAGTTAGCCTAACATCTGTCATTGGGAAAATGCTGGAATCCATTATTAAGGAAGTAATAGCAGGACATTCAGAAAATCATAATACAATCAAGCAGAGTCAACATGGTTTTATGAAAGGGAAATCTTGTTTGACAAATTTACTAGAGTTCTTTGAGAATGTAACAAACAGGGTTGATAAAGGGAAAACAGTAGATGTAGTGTATTTGGATTTCCAGAAGGAATTCGATAAGGTGCCACACAAAAGGTTACTGCACAAGATAAGAGCTCACGGGGTTGGAGGTAATATATTAGCATGGATAGAGGATTGGCTAACTAACTGAAAACAGAGAGTCGGGATAAATGGGTCATTTTCAGGTGGGCAAACTGTAACTAATGGGGTGCCACAGGGCTAAGTGCTGGGGTCTCAACTATTTACAATCTTTATTAATGACTTGGATGAAGGGGCCGAGTGTACTGTAGCCAAATTTGCTGATGATACAAAGATAGGTGGGAAAGCAAGTTGTGAGGGGGACACAAAGAATCTGCAAAGGGATATAGATAGGTTAAGTGAGTGGGCACAAATTTGGCAGATGGAGTATAATGTGGGAAAATGTGAGGTTATCCACTTTGGTAGGAATAATAAAAAATCAAATTATTATTTAAATGGAGAGAGAGTACAAAATGCTGCAGTACAGAGGGATCTGGGGGTCCTCATACACGAAACACAAAAAGTTAGCATGCAGGTACAGCAAATAATTAGGAAGGCAAATGGACTGTTGGCCCTTATTGCAAGGGGGATGGAGTATAAAAGTAGGGAAGTCTTGCTACAACTGTACAGGGTGCTGGTGAGACCACATCTGGAGTACTGCGTGCAGTTTTGGTCTCCTTATTTAAGGAGGGATATACTTGCATTGGAGGCAGTTCAGAGGTTGATTCCTGAGTTGAAGGGGTTGTCTTATGAATAAAGGTTGAGCAGGTTGGGCCTATATGCATTGGAGTTTAGAAGAATGAGAAGTTATCTTACTGAAACATATAAGATTCTGAGGGGGCTTGACAGGGTGGATGCAGCGAAGATGTTTCCCCTCATGGGAAAATCTAGAACTAGGGAGCATAGTTTCAGAATAAGGTGTCGCCCATTTAAAATGGAGATGAGGAGGAATTTCTTCTCAGAGGGTAGTGAATCTTTGGAATTCTCTACCCCAGAGAGCTGCGGAGGCAGAGTCACTGAATATATTCAAGGCGGAGTTAGACAGATATTTGAGCTATAGGGGAGTCTAGGGTTACGGGGAGCGGGCGGGAAAGTGGAGTTGAGGCCAAGATCAGATCAGCCATGATCTTATTGAATGGCGGAGCAGGCTCAAGGGGCCAAATGGCCTACTTCTGCTTCTATTTCTTATGTTCTTATGTTACACCGGTCTGGCACAGGATGCAGGCATCGTGGCTGCTGCCAGGATAACGGGCATTGACATTGAGGATTAGCTGTCTTGTGAAGGAATAGGCCATATAACCTATTCAGAAAAATACACTGGCCCGAAAATTAGACCTAATGCGGGAGAGTACGCACTGTGTACTCTCGCGTATTAGGTCCCGAAGTGCCGGTTTCCTGCATGCACTGCGCATGCGTGGGAAACCGGCACTTCATGTATGGCAAAGGGGGCGGTTCCTAAGTGAACCGCGTGCGCGCTACAGGTTGCGCGCACGCAGCACACTTAGTTTTTTTTTCAGGTTTGAACGCGCAGGTAAGTGTTGAAGATTTTACACATAAAGAAAGCAGGCGTAAGACCCCCTTTTAACAAGGTAAGTAGTTAATTAAGTATTATTTTAAATTTTTTTCAACAGGTTTATCTTTTTTAGAGACTTTAAAGAAAGGTAAGTTTATTTTTATAACTTTTAAAAAGAATTAAAAAATTTCAAAAATTTAAATTTTTGTTTAAAGTGGTTAATTTATTTAACTATAGTTATTTTATTAATGTGATGGCTTTTTAAAAAATTTAATTGAGGTTTAGCTGTTCTTTTGGGGGCTTGTTGTATTCATAGCTTTGACAGCTCTTGCTGTCAAAACTATGAATGAAAGATGGTGTGCTGCCATTGGCTCTAACTGGCCCACGTGATCCTAGAGGTCGCATCGCACTAACTGCACCTCTGGGACACGCACACACTGCGCGCCGGCACCAGGGAGAGGCCCAGGAACTGAAGTTCGTGTGGGCCAAAACCATAAAGGTAGGCGCGGAGTGCGATATCGCGGGGGATCCTTACCCCCGCGGCAACCATCGAACTCCAATTTCTGGGCCATTATCTTATGGAAGAATTCTGGCCTTATTAAAACATGACAAACTGGGTTTGGAAATTTAGAAACCTAACTATGAAATAGCTATGAAAGAATTCTGGCTATTGAGATAAGACAGTTGTTGATGCTGAATAAATAACCTTATTGAAACAGAAGGTGCATGGCTCCGACAGGCTGACCTTTGGGAACAAAAACAATGGTTCACCCTGGATAAGGTGTTCTAATTTAAACTTCGTAAAGATGGCACTTAAGATAAGGAACATCTGCCCTCATAAAGATAACATAAAATAAGGTAAACCTGCCATTCACACCGTTTTTATATGGTCAACCTAGAACACCTGGAGATGAGACAAGATTCTGGCTGATTTAGCAGTAAGAATTGCAGAGGTCGGCAGAAAGATGAATAATGATAATTAACTTGCATCAGCAGAAAACCTTAAAGGAAATACCACTGGAAAAGGGTATAAATATTGAACTCTCAAATGGGATATCAGACTCGCTTTAATCGGGCAAAGCGATTCTCGGCTTCAGAGGCGGCTCTGTAGTCTCCAACTCTTTGTACCTCAGGGGTCAAAGGTATTTGATATTGATGGATATCCTGTAAAGAGAACTTTAAGAACTGTAATGCTGTGGCGAAGTTAAGATTTAAAAGTAAGATTCTCTGTTAAAAAGATAGTATTTTCTCTCTTTTTAGAACTGTTAATGTTGCGATTGACTGATTCACCAACTGTAAATTGCATTTCGGTTCTTTTAATAAATCTCTATATATTTTTAGAATTGTCTCACATAAGTCTTCTGTATCAAAAACTCGCAAACTCAATCTCTGTACACTCTTTGGTGAAGAGTTACATTTCTGGGGGAGTTTTCCAGACCCTCATAATATCCGGGACGTCACAATTTAACTAAACTTATTAAAAGCGCTATCTGGAGGATGGTAACATTCTTGGGTTGTTCCTTTCCTTTAGGGAGAGATAGCCTGGACCTTTAGACCCAATTAAGCGTCTTTAGGATTCGGCTACCTCAAACTTTAGTTGAAAGTGAACGTCTGAGAAATACGCCTGATCCGGGGTAGCCCTAAAGGGGCTAGGACTAGTAAAAAATCCCTTCAGTCTGTGGTCGCACACCAACAGCACATTAAGTGAGTCGTAGCCTTTGCGGTTACGGAAGATGTCAGGATTGTTATGCGGTGGCCGCAAAGCCATGTGGGTGCAGTCAATGGTGCCCTGCATTATGGGGAATCCCGCTATCCTGGCAAAGCCACATGCACGCTCGTCCTTCTTCTCTCTGGTGATGGGGAAGGAAATGTAATCCCTTCTACTGTAGAGAGCCTCAGTGACCTCCCGGATGCAGCAATGGATGGCGAACTGCGAGATGTTAGCTATGTCTCCTGTTGCAGATTCGAAGGATCCGTTGGCGAAGAATTTGAGGGCGACGATGACCTTGACTGCCACTGAGAGAGCCGTGGTCACCCTGATCTGAGGCTGGAGGTCTGTTCACAGGAAGTGGCAGAGTTTTGTGACCACCTCCTTGGTGAAGCGGAGCCTCCTAATACACTGCTCCTTGCTTAATTGGAGGTAGGAGAAGTGCTCTTGGAATACCCTTGGAGGGTAAGGCCTCCTGTTGAGAGCCCTGATGGCCCTCCTCCTCCTTCTGGGCACATGTTCCAGTTCCAGTCTGCCTCCGCTCCCTCCACCGTAGATCCTGGAGGGCGAGGTCAACTGCCGGTACAGCCCCCATTAATGTAAGCCAAGTGTAGCACTTTGATATTTTTTTAAGAATAAATGTTACTACTTTTTAGTTACCACAACACTCCTGATACAAAAGAACCTTTAAATTCCTGAATTAAACTGTTGCACAATGTCAAACTGACAAGAAAGCACTGAAACTCCACTAACCTGACAGCTGCAACTCATTACTCATGATCCCTTTAAACGACGTCCCTGAAGCCGGCTTCCGCCTGCTTCATGCCAGCTCTCTCTGTCGCTGTCTGGTTGAGGCACTAAGGTAGGTGGCGAAAATGAATTTTGAAGTTCGGCTGCCCAGTGAGCGTTGCACGCTCACTGACATCACGATCTGCCTGACGTTGAAGTCCTCGCCGGTAACTCGTACCGGCGGCACAATGGGGTGTCCGGATTTGCTGTGCATCGCTGGATTCACCTTGCACCAGCGCTACTTCATCAGTGCCCCGTTAGTGCCAGCTGCTGGCGCTAACGGGAGGCGCTAACCAACTGAATTATTCCCCCTATGATTCTAAGTGCAGAGGTTGTTGGTACATAGGCAAAACATGACACCTATTTTATACACAGCACAATCCCTTGGAATATCCAGTTAACCTGATTATATTGTGCTGGTGATTGAGGAACATTCACTTTCCTAAGTCTTTCTTTGGAAACCTGGAACTTTCTCCACCAATAGGCTGTGAATGCTGGGACAATTGAAATTTTCAAGATCGACAGATTTTTTTTGGTTAAAGATATCCAGGGATATGGAGCAAAGGCGCGCAAATGAAGTTGAGGTGCAGATCAGCCATGATCTAATAGAATGGCAGAGCAGGCCCGAGGGGCTGAATAGCCTAATGTTCCTCAGTTCAGGAATCTTTGAATGAACGAGAGAGGGCAGCAGCAAGAAACAAAGAAATAGAATCAGCTTCAAAACTGGAGCAAAGGCAAACTGTGAAACGGAAAAACAATCTGGGAGGAAGGAATCCAGCCACCTGCACTGCGACTGCACCAACCTCATCCTCCACTCCTTGGGTTTCCACAGCGTGCTCATGACAATGTGTCCCGTTGAAGTGAAGCAACTCAAACGAGGTCAGTACAATAATCCTACACGCATTGCCAGAAGGCTGACTATTGTTCCTCGCACTGCACACTGTCCTTCCAAGAACCAGCCCCATCACCATGGCCCCGAGGAAGGGCGACCAAACTCCCAGGGGTGGCTCAAGTGTTATGTGGAAGCACCACGTGTAGCTGGGGTCTTGGCAGAACTTCTTACCATTGGGTTGTAAGGTGGCCTCCGGTGAGATCTGAACAAAGGAAGTGCATTTTTTGAGACTTCAAAAGTGTGCTGTCAAACAGAACGAGTGATTTGATACGCTTGATCCTATTGCTTTTGGCTAGGAGTCTGGGAGAACTTGGCATAGAAGTCACAAACTAAGCTTCAGACAATTAACCCCTCTTACCTGGTTAAATACTTTGTAAAAGAAAAATCTTACACAACTTTATTTAAAACACTGGCAAACCAGGCAAAGTTCTGGATAAAACCAGGGGTGGGGAGGGCTCAGAAAGAAGGGGACTGCAGAGTGCAAGCCCTTCAACACTGAAAGAGAAACCAAAGTTTTTGCATTTACGTATTGCTTAATCCCATCTCTCAAAAACATCTCAAACTGGTTCACATACAATGAATTGGCCATTTTACATCTGAAGGCTGAAGGGTTCGGTAGTGTAGTGGTTATGTTACTGGACTAATAATCCAGGAAAATGCAAATTTAAATCACGCCATCGTAGTTTAAGAATTTGAATTAAAAAATCTGTAAATAAAAAGCTGGTAGCAGTAAAAGTGACCATGTAGCTGTCGGACTGGCGTAAACGCACAGCTTGTTCACTTTAGGGAAGAAAACCTGCCGTCCTTACCGGGTCTGACCAATATGTGACTCCAGGCCCACACCAAAGTCGTTGGCCGCGATTTTGCCGGCGCTCAGAGGGCGGGTTTGGAGGTGGGTCAGAGGTTAAATTCGTTTTGATTGATGGCGGGTTCGGAACCCGCCGTCAACCCGCCTCCACGCAACTTTGCCAAGTGTCGGGTCTGGGAGTCCCTCTCAGACCCGACACCAAGCGGCGGGAGAGGCACTTAAGGCAGCTAACAGCTTGTTAACTGCCTACATAATCCGATTTTAGCAGGCTCTTCCCATTTTAAGACATTTTCAACGTGTTCCACGCCGTTCGCAAAACACGCCAGCTGATTGTGGCGGGTTCAGGAACTACGCGAATTCTTGACAGCTGCACCTGCAGCATAAAAGCAGACCTGTAACATGGCTGAGTTTCAGATGACAGAACTTTGTTTTTTGAGGTGTTGGAACACTTTTTGCAGGTCTACTGAGCTTGTAAGTGGTTAAGCTGAGATCCATATGCAGTGTGACCTCCTTGGAAAAACCTCTCCCCACATTGACTGAGCGCTTATAACATCTATTCCTCAACATGACTGAGCAGCAGTGCCAAAGGAGGCTGAGACTTTTGCAAGAGGTAGTCGCTGACATCTGCGCAATGCTGCACCAACACCTGCAGCCCAGAGAAACGGGTGGACACTCCTTACCAGTGGCTGTCAAAGTCACCACCGCACTCAACTTTTTTGCTTCAGGGTCCTTCCAGGTATCATCAGCAGACATCAGCGGCATCTCCCAGTCGGCCGCACACGCTTGCATCATGCAGGTTACCGATGCCCTCTTTGCAAAGGCGCACAATTACATCCACTTCTCCACGGATGAAGCAAGTGTAACCGCGCGTGCGGTTGGCTTTGTAAATATGGCAGGCTTGCCAAGTGCAGGGTGTCGTAGTCTGCACACATGTGGCCATTAGGGCACCCCATCACAACCCGGCTGTATTTGTCAACCGTAAGTGCTTCCACTCCCTTAACATCCAGCTGGTGTGTAACCACAAGAAGGACATTTTGCATGTTTGCGTCAAGTTCCCTGGCAGTTGCCATGACTCGTTCATCCTGCGGCAGTCTACTGTGCCTCAGCTCTTCAATCCACCAACCCAACTTTCTGGATGGCTACTTGGAGACAAGGACTATCCCCATAAGACATGGCTAATGACGCCATTGAGGAGGCCATCAAACGAAAATGAGGAGCACTACAATGCGAGCCACATTTCCACCAGAGCCATCATCGAGCAAACCATCGGCTTGCTCACAATGCGATTCAGATGCCTGGACAGATCTGGTGGAGCCCTACAGTATGCACCAGCCAGGGTCTCCAGAATCATTGTGGTCTGTTGTGCACTGCACAACATCGCACAGCAGCGTGGCTTACTGTTGCCTGAGCACAGCCTCCTCAGAGGAGGAGGAGGAGGAGGAGGAGGAGGAAGAGGAGGAGTAGGAAGACCTTGCGGAGGCGGATGTGCCAGTTTCACCAGCATGTGAGCACATTGCTGGCTGTGATGCAAGGGATGCACTAATCCATGCCAGATTCGCTTAAGTTTATGAAGCAAACACATGTGGCTGCCACCTTCTTAACACACCATACACAATCTGTACAATAAATTTGGGTTCCTATCACTCTCACCACCATCATTACAGATGAAAGGCGCCCTGACACCTAACTGTGACACTTCCATTTCTGGGCACAAATAAGCCAACTCTTTGAATGTTTGCCATCGCATTTCTTTATTACAATTGAAATGCCGATCATAATCTTAAATATGTATTGCATCAAAACACCCAAGTGACTATTTGTGTGTTAACTTTCTCTTACACGTGCTTCTACGTGGTGCTTCCCCTGTGGTTTCAGCAGATGTGGAGGCACCTTGCTCACTTTCATGCTGCTCCTGCTTCAACACTTTTGGCGGGTGTCCTCTGGGTTTGGGAGCCTGGGAGGGCTCGGCAACAGTCTGCTCCTCCTGCGGCTGTGCAGGGGCTGAGATGACCATCTCAGTTGGGTGAGGAATCTGGGGCTCTGACTGAGGGCTCCGCAGTGGCATGGGAGTGTGAGCGCTTGGAGAGGAGTCCACACTTCCTTGTTGTCGACCACCAACATTCCTCTCATGGGTCGCCCGCACTTCACTGCTAACAAGTAGCTGGAGAGCACCTTGCTACACATCAGTGGGGCCATGAGGACCCGTCTCTGTACTGACAGTCCTCATAACGGGGACGTCCATGTACCTCTGGTGTCTCTCCTCAATAGCTGCCCATCTATCCTCCATAGCAGACCATCTATTTAGAAGAGTCACCATGCTCTGTTGAGTCTGGCGAGTTATGTCCTCCAAGGAGGTTGCCACTCTCTTCATGGTGGCACGTTCATGCGCCATTGCCTCCACCTTGGCATTGCTTAAGGTTGAGATGGACTCCTCCATTCTCTGCACACTCGCAGTTACCGTGGATGCAAAACCTGTCAGAGACTCTTGCACTTGTTGCTGAAGTTCCAGCACCGCTCTCTTTCAGGATGGCCCCAGAGGCACAGGGTCCACATGCAGCTGAGCACCATCTGCTGATGCTCACTTGTGAGCTGTGATACAGCAGGTGACAATACTACTCTATCTCGCGAATGACCCACCGAGGTGTGTGTCTCTGCGCTGGTGCTGGGTGCGCTCAATTCTGCTGACACTGCGCCCTCAGAGGTTGCAGCTTCCTCTGAGGAGTCTTCCGGCTCTTCCTCCTGGACAGTGGGGAGGGGGGCTCTTGATGGTCCTGTGGGGGGAGTAAAGGCATGAGTTAGACATGTGATATTAACGTAGCAGGCACATAAGAACATAAGAAACAGGAGCAGGAGTAGGCCAATCGGCCCCTTGAGCCTGCTCTGCCTTTCAATAAGATCAGGCTGATCCAATCTTGGACTGAACACGACTTTGCCGCTCTCTCCCCATACCACTCAATCTCCGCCTTGAATATATTCAATGACTCCGCCTCCACAGCTCTCTGGGGTTGAGAATTCCAAAGATTCACGACCATCTGAGAAAAGAAATTCCTCCTCATCTCCATCTTAAATGGGCGACCCCTTATTCTGAATCTATGCCCCCTAGTTCTAGATACCCCCATTAGGGGAAACATCCTCTCAACATCCACCCTGTCAATCCCCCTCAGAATCTTATATGTTTCAATAAGATCACCTCTCATTCTTCTAATTCTCATTCCAATGAGTATAGGCCCAACCTGCTCAACCTTTCGTCATACGTCAACCCCTTCATCCCAGGAATCAACCTAGTGAACCTTCTCTGCACTGCCTCCAATGCAAATATATCCTTCCTTAAATATGGAGACCAAAACTGTACGCAGTACTCCAGGTGTGGTCTCACCAGTGCCCTGTAAAGTTGCATCAAAACTTCCCTGCTTTTATACTCCAATAAAGGCCAACATTCCATTAGCCTTCCTAATTACTTGCTGTACCTGCATGCTAACTTTTTGTGTTTCATGTACTAGGATCCCTTTGTACCGCAACATTTTGTAGTCTCACTCCATTTAAATAATAATTTGCTTTTTCATTCTTCCCTCCAAAGTGGATAACCTCACATTTTTCCACATTATACTCCATCTGCCAAATTTTTGCCCACTCACTTAACCTATCTATATCCCTTTGCAGACTCTTTGGGCTGGATTTTGAATGACCCATGGAGTCGGGTTTGGAGGCGTGTGGGGGGTTAAATTTGCGGGGTCGGGGTTTCCGACCCCATCCCGACTCCATCCCGCCTCCACGTAATTTTGACAAAATCAGTCGCAGGGTTCCCGACTCCGTCCCGCCTCCAAAAGGCGGGAGAGGCCATTAAAGCCCTTAACAAGCTCTAAATTGGCTCTGTAATGCCATTTTGAAACGTTTTAGCTAGTTTAACCCTTTTCTGACGTGAAGTACGCCTGGTGTGAAACACTCCAGTGAAACCTGGCGGGAGCACAAGTGGATAGCTGACTATCAGCTGCAGGTCCACTATTACAACGGAGATGTGATGAAGGTAGTAGTAGTATTAGGTCTGAAAGTCGCAGCTGCTGCATTGAATGTGTTCAGAGACTGCCTGGCCTTTGCTGTGAGAGGACTTGGATCTCTCTCTCTCTCTCTGTCTCATATTTTGCATCCAGGTCCACTCACATCAAAAGCAAGCCAGGCAGGTCCTCTCTCACCAACAGTCTCTGAGACTAGGCAGTCAGCAATGATGACATCATCAGAGGTGACTTTCAGACTGAAACCACTAATTGGTTCATGGGTTCCCGCATGCTGGAACTCAATTGCCCAATTAAGTGAAAATTGCATCAGGCATCCACATTAATCTGGAGTCGGGGGGGAAACACAAAATGCGGATTACACGACCCCAACCCGATCCCAAGACAAAATCCAGCCCTTTGTGTCCTCCTCACAACTTGCTAACCCACCTATCTTTGTATTATCAACAAATTTGGCTACAGTACACTTGGTCCCTTCATCCAAGTCATTAATATAGATTATAAATAGTTGAGGCCCCAGCACTGATCCCTGTGGCACACCACTAGTTACTGATTGCCAACCGGAAAATGACCTATTTATCCCGACTCTCTGTTTTCTGTTAGTTAGCCAATCCCCTATCCATGCCAAAATATTACCCCCAACCCCTTGCGCTCTTATCTTGTGCAGTAACCTTTTATGTGGCAGCTTATCGAATGCCTTCTGGAAATCCAAATACACTACATCTACTGGTTCCCCTTTATCCACCCTGTTTGTTACATCCTCAAAGAACTCTAGCAAATTTGTCAAACACATCGAATTGTGCAGATGATCAGAACTCAATCTGTATGAGCATCAGATGCCATATCAGTCACTCATGCAATCTAAATGAGAGGGCTGCAAATCTATTCTGTCACCAGCTTGCTCTACTGCGTCCGTCTGACCATCCCCCACTTCCAGATCCTCAGCACCTCCGACGATGTTGAGAGCAGCCTCCTCAGTGGTGGCCAAGTGGGCAATCGAAGGTGGCCCTCCTCCTGTCTTGCCCCTCTCCCTCTTATTGTGGGCTCTCTTTTCCTGCAATGAGGGACACAAGTGGAGTTTGAGTGAGAATGTTGGAGTGAGTGTAGAGAATCCATAGCATAGATGCTTAGAGGAGACAAAGATGGAGTGAGGTGCTAATACCAAGGGCCCTCCCTGTGCGTTGTTAGTTGTTGTCATTGCATAACAGTGATAGCGAGTGTGAGGGGTGCATAGTAGAATAGTGAAGTGATTCTGTACACAGAGAGGGATGGTTAAGGGTGCAAGGGATGTAAGGGAAAAGTGGGATGTGCAGGAATAGGTTGACAATGCAGAGTGCTGGTGATGAGAGGAGATGGGGAGCAGATTGAAGGTAAGTGTGATGTTATACTCACTTTTGCTGTGCGTAGCAGGTCATTGAACCTTTTCCTGCACTGAACCCAGGTGCGACCACACAAAGACCTGGCGCTCACCTCCTCAGCAATTTGCAGCCAGGCTGCCTTGGTTTGCTGAAGAGGCTTCCTCCGTCCGTTTGAGGGGAACAGTACCTCTTGGCGCCCTCTCACTCCCTCCACAAGACCATGGAGGGAGTCATCATCAAATCTGGGAGATGCCTTGGCTCTTGCAGCAGTCATTTTCAGAAGTGCCACACCGAGAAGCAGCAGAATAGGATGGATCAAAAACAAGGCTGCATGGGCCCCTTAAATTCAGCTGGCTGAAAGATGTCAGCAGAGGCGAGCAGCAGACCCGAACCTACTGATTGGGCCGGGTAGCGCGCACGACGGGCTTAATCAGCCCACTTAAGCAAAAATCTTAATTCCAGGGCGGCTAAAACCGGCAGCGGGACTGGAACCCGCCGAACATCAAAGCCGCCTCCAACATGCCTCCACGCGGAAAATCGCGGCCGTTGACTCTTAACTGCCCTCTCGTTCAAGAAAAAGGCCCACCACCACCTTCTCAGGGCAACTAGGGATGGGCAATAAATGCCGACCTTGCCAGCGATGCCCACATCCCAAAAATTAATTTAAAAAGTTACTGTGTGCTGTGCACCATCCTCAGTCTACAAGACAGGCAGCAAGCCTTTTGCAGAGGTGCATAGTAGCAGCATTGGGCTGACTGCCAAACTTTTCTCCTTCCCTAAGATCCATCTCAGCACTCCGTACGAACTATGTTTGATTTGTTTGAGGCTTTCTAGGACCCAGGGAGTTCTAATACTTCCCATTCTTACTTCTCTCCAGAACACATCAAATATTCAGCAGTGGGCGGAGAGATGAGTAATCGCATCGCACCATGAGATGGGATTACAATACTACAATGGAATAGCCGAGGCGAACAGCATAGATGCATTTAAGGGGTAGCTAAATAAGTACATGAGGGAGACAGGAGTAGAAGGATATGCTAATAGGGTTAGATGAAGTAGGTTGGGAGGAGGCTCATGTGGAGCATAAACACCAGCGTAGACTTGTTGGGCCGATGGCCTGTTTCTGTGCTGCCAATTCTATGTAAGTCTATGTAACATGCCAGCATCTTCCGAATGAGCTGCTGCTCTAGTTCCATCTCCATCAAAACACACAGCAGACTGACAGCTAACATTTGGGATATGTTTTAACCTCTCATTTAAGAGACAATGGGAGGACAATGTGGAGGGTGTTGCTAGGTAACTGGAGGGTTATCCAGTAGGACAACGCCGTTCCTCCCCCCATTACATTACAACAGTGACTACACTTCAAAACAATTGGCTGTAAAGTGCTTTGGGACATCCAGTGGTCGTGCAATATAAACACAAGTTTTTCTTCTTTACGAGAATGATTCCAGGGATGAGGGACTTCAATTACGTTGATAGACTGGAGAAGCTGGGGTTGTTCTCCTTGGAGCAGAGAAGGTTGAGAGGAGATTTGATAGAGGTGTTCAAAATCATGAAGGGTTTGGACAGAGTAGATAGAGAAACTGTTCCTATTGGAAGAACCAGAGGACACAGATTTAAGATGACTGGCAAAAGAACCAAAGGCGATGTAAGAAAAAACTTTTTTACGCAGCAAGTGGTTAAGACCTGGAATGCACTGCCTGAAAGGGTGGTGGGGGCAGATTCAATCACGGCTTTCAAAAGTGAGTTGGAGAAGTACCTGAAGGAAAAAATTTGCAGGGCTACGGGGAAAGGGCGGGGCAGTGGGACTAGCTGAAGTGCTCTTGCACAGAGCCGGCACGGGCTCGATGGGCCGAATGGCCTCCTTCTGTGCTGTGATCATTCTATGATGATTCTTTTCTTTCTTTCTTCCCCCCCCCCCCCCATTATTATTTCAAGGACGGAGATTTACTCTGGTTGCTATGGGATGGTGACGACGTAAACGCGGCAGGAAATTTTCCTGTTAGTGAAACCTTCCAGAGGGACTGTTACCGTTTCACTACAAATACTGAACATGGAGGAGTCTTCCCGATTTGCTCATGACGCGAATAACACTTTAAGAGGGTGGAAATCTGGTTTCTGCCTGTACCTGGGGTGTTTCGCCGATCTTCTGCGGAAGCTGCAGTGACTGATCGGGAGAAACCGGGAGGTTTCCAGTGTTGGAGGCCAGGGTAAGTCTACCCCAAACTGTTACATATTCTTTAGGGCTTTGTGTGAAGCTGCCCTTTAACATTAAGTGGAACTGCATTGTGGATTCATATGCAGAAACTCCTCGATAAATATAGAATCCCTGGACTTTGAAGCAGTGGCACTCCTCACCTTCCTCAGTCTGCAGACATACTGGCCCAGATATTCCGATCGCAGGCCTCCCGCGGGCGGAGGGCTGCGATCTGGAAAAATCTGCGCCTGGGCCGGAGGGCTCCTGGGAGGCGCACAGTTCCGATGCTGAGCCTCTCCAAACTGCCGGTGCGCAGGGCCCACGTACCCCAGGGGCGCAGGTAGTTTGCAGCGTCCCTGGGATCACGTGGGCCATGGGGAGCCAATCAAAGAAGGGAATCTCCCTTCATACATTTGACAGGAAGACCTGTCAAATATATGAATGGAGATCACCCCCAAAACATAGTAAAACTTTAAATAAATTTTAAAAAAATCACATTTTTAAAATGACTTGGAAGTAAATTTTTGAAAAAAATAATTAAGGTTTTTTACGGGGCTAAAAATAAACTTGCCTTTTTTAAAAGTATTTTTAAATGATAAATCAGTGGAAATGTTTTAAAAAAAACTTAATCAACTCTTATCCTGGTAAAAGCAGGCCTTACGCCTGCTTTTACCGGCGCAAGAATTGTAAGGGTTTTCTGCGGGCGGAGGATCTCCAAAAAGCGGAACTCTCCCCCCGCAGAGGCCCTGCTCCAGCGCAGCCGGAGGATCTGTCAAGAGCTTTCTTGACAGATCGGAAATGCCAGTTTCCAGCGCACGTGCAGTGCATGCCTAAAACCAGCATCTCCGATGTCCCTACGGGTGAGTACACAGCGCGTACCCACCCCTAGGGATCGGAATATCCGGCCCAATATACATTGATTCCTTTTAACCATCACTTCTTTGGTTACCTCTTCCTTCCTCATCTATTCCAGCTTTGTGAGTCTTGAATCCTCAGCTAGGTTTGACAATGAAGTGTGTACACACACACACACACTCACGCACACACACACACACACTCACGCACACACACACACTCACGCACACTGACACACACACACTCACGTACACTAACACGCATACTGACACGCACACTCACGCACACTGACACGCACACACTCACATGCACACTCACGCACACACACTCATACATACTGACATGCACACACGCATGCATGCATATGCACACTCACACACACACTGACACGCAGATACTCACACTGACACGCACTCACACATGCATGCATACGCACACACACTCACACTGACACGCACACACACTCACGTACACATGCATGCATACGCACACACACTCACACTGACACGCACACACACTCACGTACACATGCATGCATACGCACAAACACACTCACGCACACATATGCACACTCACAAGCGCACAAATAAATTCACGCATGCGCACACACGCTCACGCAAACATACTCACACTCATGCACACACACTTACCACACTATTATGCACACACACACAAACACACTCAAACACGTGCGTACAGCTGTTATTTATAAGCCCCAAGTGCTGCCCTGATTAGAATTATATCACTTCCCCAGGCTACATCTGAGGAAATGACATCATTCTTCTGACTCACCCACAAGGTGTGGCTGCTTTTTTTCTTGCTATTAAATAAAACACAAGACAGGTGACAGCTTCCAAACCACGCCTCGGACCTGATGTGATACAGCACTCTGGGGTCACATCAAGGTCACTGTGGACAACTCCCAGCTGGGACTCAGTGACAGGCAGGACAGAGGAATATTACACAGAATTACATAATATTGAAATATATTACCCAAATCCTGCAGCCAACTCTCCACACCCACTCATATTTTTATAAAGTACCAAACACAAGACCTTGGATGGAATTAAACACAAGGATGAACATTTTAAATTCGAAGCTTTAAAGGATTCGAATCCAATGCTAATATTTTTTTTAAAGAACCTTTCATGACATCAGGCCGTCCCAAAGTGTTTTACAGCCAATGAAGTACTTTTGAAGTGCAGTCACTGTTGTAATGTAGGGACCATGATGCGGAGATGCCGGTGTTGGACTGGGGTGGACAAAAATGAGAAGTCGCACAACACCAGGTTATAGTCCAACGGTTTTATTTGAAATTTACCTGACGAAGGAGCAGCGCTCCGAAAGCTCGTGATTTCAAATAAAACTGTTGGACTATAACCTGGTGTTGTGCGACTTCTCAGTAACGTAGGGAAACACAGCAGCCAATTTTTGCACAGCAAGCTCCCACAAACAGCAATGAGATAATGACTAGATAATCTGTTTTTTAGCGATGTTGGTTGAGGGATAAATATTGGCTAGGACACCGGAGAGAACGCCCCTGCTCTTCTTCGAATAGTGCCATGGGATCTATTACGTCCACCTGAGAGGGCAGAAGTAGGCGGTCTTTGTGACGGAGACAATAGGAGGCCAGAAGCTCAGCTGGGGTTGAAACAGAACACTGAGGTTCAGAACAGTCTGGTTTGGTCTGGGACAGTGGCTCGGCAGTGGAATGGAATCAGTGGAAAGAGTACGGTGTTGGTGACGGGGGCTGAAGATGATGTCCTCAGTCTTCCCAATGTTTAACTGGAGGAATTTGCAGCTCAGCTAAGACTGGATGTCAGACAAGTGGTCTGACGACACAGAGGCAGTGGAGTCGTCGAGAGAGATAGGGTGGCGTCAGCTTACATTTGGAAGCTGACCCCATGTTGTGGATGTTGTTTGCCTGGGGCATATTGCAGATGGAAATTTCAGCTTGTAGCCAACTCTGGATGCAGTTGAAGCCACAAAGGTTTGCCAATGGGTGGGTAGGTTGTAGGGCGTCTCAGAAGGGGAAAGTTACCATCTGGTGCAAATTACAAATATAATAAAATGATCCCTTGTTGTGTCTAAAGATGTTGGCTGGCAATTTCCTCAGGAGAGGGGTTCTCATGATCAGCAACCGTAACTTCAGCGCCAACACTTTTCACACAGCGTGTCCGGGCTTTCCGCCGCAGTTACGGCTGCTGATCGGGGAATCTCTGGCAGCAAAGATTAGCCAGCAAGGGTGGAATGCCACAGGTCAGGCAGCGTTAGGCCTCAGAGTGGTCCCACGGGGCGCTAGAAGTTTGACGGTTCGGCAGCGGGAGATGATGCGTCTGGTGGCAGCAGAGCTAGGAACGGGCAGCAGTCTTGTGGTTTGGCCACGGCGGTGAAGAATAGGCAGTGGAGGCAGGAGGTACTGGGTCAAGTCGGATCACATCAGGAACAAAGCAGGAAGAAATGTGGGAAGTGGCCAGGACCCTAAAGGGTGGCAGGAGAGAGCTGGACAATGAATGCTGCAGTCATCATGATAGACATAAGTAATAGGACTTGCACATATTCAAGGCAGTTGTTTGGTGTGGCCTGACCTGGCAGAAGGGGTGGGGGGGGGGAGTTTCATAACTGTAGCAATACAAGTTTACAAACATTAAAATATATTGAGGTGCTCAGGAGAAGAAACCTTGGCAGGGAATTTACAAGTGGATGGGAGGTCAGCAGCAGGATTTAAATGAGGCCTGGGAGTTAAAATAGTCCTGGGCCTCATGTCGAGAGCAGCAGGTGAGTTTGAAACTGGCCTGCAGTTAAAACTGGGGCCTATCTCTTTGCCCTGATTAAATTTCCCATCTCCCTTTCTGTAAAGAGTTCTTAAACACGGGAAGGTGTATTGAAGTCAAAGAGAAAGATTTCTAGAAGGCTTTGGCAAGCAGGAAAGATGGTGAGAAAGCAGAGGTATCTAGGAATGAAATTAAAGAGGGCAGGGGTGTCAGTCGTAATATGTCAAAAGCAAGTTGAAGTCCAATACTCTTGATTCTGCCTCGGCCTGGTCAGACGAGAGGAGAATTATTAGCCTTTCGCTTCCCACTGTACAGAGCCTGGCAATGAATGTTCTTGCTGAGGTCTCCTGAAACATCAACCTCTGCCACTAGGTGGCAGCAGCGTCACACAGAAAAGCATCCATTAGCTGCTCGGAGAGAACAGGTGCAGAGAACTGGATGGTCAGGCAGAATGGGCCCATTCTGTTGCTGCTCACTCGCTTGGGGCAAAACTGTTGACAGAACCCGTTAGCGAGCGTCCCAGGTGGTTTGTGAGACTTAAAGCACGTGTTTGTAATAGTCACTCTACCCTGGATCGCCTGAAAGGGTCAAAGTTGGATTCCCAGAATCCACTGAGACAATCGGAACATTTACTGTATCCAGGCAGAGAGAAAGAAAATTGACAATAGGGCAATAGATCTGAGCTTGTTGGCATTTGGTTTAGTGAAGCTGGAAAGCTCAGAAAAGCCTACTGTTACTCTTTAGAAGGAATTGTGATGCTGAGACTCTCTCAATGAATAAACCCCTGCCTCGAATTCTCTCCCACCCTACCCTAAACACACTGCCTCATGTTGTAATGGGGTTCCATAATCAAGGGGCACCGAATCTGAGTTGCCTTCTTTTATTCGTGAGTTGAGGCAGTGAGTGTCATCAGACGAGGTTACGAGGGTCATTGAAGCAGACATCAGTCCTGTTCTCACCCTGGCTTCCCATTTGGGGGTCATTGGATAGTGGCCATGAATAAAACCCTGGCTGATTTCCCAATCCCTGAGCCAGTTGTTGCATCCCCATCAGTGCCCTGGTTGGCCTCAGCTACTTAGCACAGACTCGGGATCAAACCCAGGGCTTTCCTCATCTGTTTTGCTCAGTTCTGCACCAGGATCTGTGGAAGAAAAGTCCTGATTTCTCTTTAGAAAGAATTGTGAGGCTGAGACTCTCTCAATGGATAAAGCTCTGATGGTGAAAATGCCTTTTTTAATAGAGGGCCTTGATGAGACCACCTCGATCCAAGAGACCTTCCTTATAATGAGGTCCTAAGTTGAGACTTGTTCTTTTCGTCGGGGTCTTCATATAGACTCCCTTATTAACAGGGTATCTTGATTTAGTCTCTCTCCTGACAGGAACTCCGCTGGAGAGACCCCATTCTAGAGGATCCTGGGAACGAAGGCTCTGACTTTAAACGGATGAAAGAAGAAAGGCTTGCATTTGTATAGCGCCTTTCCCGACCTCAGGACGTCCCAAAGCACGTTACAACAATGATGTACTTTTGAAGTGAGGTTATTATTGTAATGTAGGAAACACACCAGCGCAAGCTCCCAGCAACAGTAATGTGGCAATGACCAGATAATCTGTTTTTAGTGATGTTAGTTGAGGGATAAATATTGGCCTGGACACCCCCGCCCTTCTTTGAAATAATGCCATGAGGTTTTTTACATCTACCTGAGAGGGCAGATGGGACCTCGGTTTAACGCCTCATCCAAAAGACAGCAACCCCAAAAGTGCAGGGCTCCCTTAGTACTTGTACTGGAGTGTCAGCCTAAATGATGTGCTCAAGTGGGAATTGAACCCACAACCTTCTGACTCAGAGGTGAAAGTGCTAACGACTGAGCCACGGCTGACAAAGAAAAGGTTGGATGGAAGCAAGAGAGCTCGCTGCTTGACCCGTGACGCTGATAAGTTGAGAGGCAGGACACCTGCAATGCGCTCAGAGAATGACTTCAAGTGTCCGTTTAACCCCACGTACAACCTGACCTAACCATAACATTCCCATCAAGCACATCACTTCCCATTCACACTCAATATGTCGATTGCAGCGTCCAGGAAAAACATCCCTCGATGTATAATCCTGCTCCAAGGATAACATTCTCCCCAATTAGTCCTGTTCTATGGTCCCGCCGCACTCAACAGAGTCAGTCCGTGGCCTGAAGTCAGTTAAAGTCAGCAGCAGCTGTGAGCTGACAAGCTTTTCAGCACATTAACACCTTCCAGATAAGTGTCAGCTTGGCTCACTCGGAACACTTTCACCCCTGAGTCAGAAGGTCTTAAGGTAGATACAGAGAAGCTATTTCCTCTGGTGGAGAAATCCAGAACAAAGGAGCATAATCTTTAAAATTAGAGCTCGGCCATTTAGGAGGGAAATCAGGAAGCACTTTTACACACAAACAAAAATGGAATTCTGGAACTCTCTCCCTCAAAGGGCGGTCGATGCTGGGCCAATTGGGGTTTTCAAGACTGAGGTTGATAATTTTTTGTTAAATAAGGGTATCAAGGCATATGGAGCAAAGGTGGGTAAATGGAGTTGAGGTACAGATCAGCCATGATCTAATTGAATGGCGGAACAGGCTCGAGGGGCTGAATGGCCTCCTCCTGTTTCTATGTTTCAGTTACTGGCTGCTTTCATTCCAAGGCATGAATGTTTCATTTGCACCATTTGTGGCAGTAACGCCACAGCTGTCATGTATTATTGTGAATAACAGACCCTGTATATATTATAGAGAATAGCAGACCCTGTGTATATTATAGAAAATAGCAGACCCTGTATATATTATAAGGAATAACAGACCCTGTGTATATTATAGGGAATAACAGACCCTGTGTATATTATAGAAAATAGCAGACCCTGTATATATTATAGGGAATAACAGGCCCTGTGCATATTATAGAGAATAGCAGACCCTGTATATATTATAGAGAATAGCAGACCCTGTATATATTATAGAGAATAGCAGACCCTGTGTATATTATAGAGAATAGAAGACCCTGTATATATTATAGAGAATAGCAGACCCTGTGTATATTATAGAGACTAGCAGACCCTGTATATATTATAGAGAATAGCAGACCCTGTATATATTATAGAGAATAACAGACCCTGTGTATATTATAGAGAATAGCAGACCCTGTATATATTATAGAGAATAGCAGACCCTGTATATATTATAGAGAATAACAGACCCTGTGTATATTATAGAGAATAGCAGACCCTGCGTATATTATAGAGAATAACAAACCCTGTATATATTATAGAGAATTACAGACCCTGTGTATATTATAGAGAATAGCAGACCCTGTGTATATTATAGAGAATAACAAACCCTGTATATATTATAGAGAATTACAGACCCTGTGTATATTATAGAGAATAACAGACCCTGCGTATATTATAGAGAATAACAAACCCTGTATATATTACAGAGAATAGCAGACCCTGTGTATATTATAGAGAATAGCGGACCCTGTATATATTATAGAGAATAACGGACCCTGTGTATATTATAGAGAATAACAGACCCTGTATATATTATAGAGAATAGCAGACCCTGTATATATTATAGAGAATAGCAGACCCTGTATATATTATAGAGAATAGCAGACCCTGTATATATTATAGAGAATAGCAGACCCTGTGTATATTATAGAGAATAGCAGACCCTGTATATATTATAGAGAATAGCGGACCCTGTATATATTAGAGAATAGCAGACCCTGCGTATATTATGGAGAATAACAGACCCTGTATATATTATAGAGAATAGCAGACCCTGTATATTATAGAGAATAACAGACCCTCTGTATATTATAGAGAATAACGGACCCTGTGAATATTATAGAGAATAACAGACCCTGTATATATTAGAGAATAGCAGACCCTCTGTATATTATAGAGAATAACGGACCCTGTGAATATTATAGAGAATAACAGACCCTGCGTATATTATAGAGAATAGCAGATCCTGTGTATATTATAGAGAATAGCAGACCCTGTATATATTATAGAGAATAGCAGACCCTGCGTATATTATAGAGAATAGCAGACCCTGTATATATTATAGAGAATAGCAGACCTTGTGTATATTATAGAGAATAGCAGACCTTGTGTATATTATAGAGAATAGCAGACCCTGTGTATATTATAGAGAATAGCAGACCTTGTGTATATTATAGAGAATAGCAGACCCTGTATATATTATAGAGAATAGCAGACCTTGTGTATATTATAGAGAATAGCAGACCCTGTGTATATTATAGAGAATAGCAGACCCTGTATATATTATAGGGAATAGCAGACCCTGTGTATATTATAGAGAATAGCAGACCCTGTATATATTATAGAGAATAGCAGACCCTGTGTATATTATAGAGAATAGCAGACCCTGTATATATTATAGAGAATAGCAGACCCTGTGTATATTATAGAGAATAGCAGATCTTGTGTATATTATAGAGAATAGCAGTCCTTGTGTATATTATAGAGAATAGCAGACCCTGTGTACAGTATAGAGAATAGCAGACCCTGTGTACATTATAGGGAACAGCAGATCCTGTGTATATTATAGAGAATAGCAGACCCTGTATATATTATAGAGAATAGCAGACCCTGTGAATATTATAGGGAATAGCAGACCTTGTGTATATTATAGAGAATAGCAGACCCTGTATATATTATAGAGAATAGCAGACCGTGTGTATATTATAGAGAATAGCAGACCCTGTGTATATTATAGAGAATAGCAGATCTTGTGTACATTATAGAGAATAGCAGACCCTGTGTATAATATAGGGAATAGCAGACCCTGTGTATATTATAGAGAATAGCAGATCTTGTGTATATTATAGAGAATAGCAGATCCTGTATATATTATAGAGAATAGCAGTCCTTGTGTATATTATAGAGAATAGCAGACCCTGTATATATTATAGAGAATAGCAGACCGTGTGTATATTATAGAGAATAGCAGACCCTGTGTATATTATAGAGAATAGCAGATCTTGTGTACATTATAGAGAATAGCAGACCCTGTGTATAATATAGGGAATAGCAGACCCTGTGTATATTATAGAGAATAGCAGATCTTGTGTATATTATAGAGAATAGCAGATCCTGTATATATTATAGAGAATAGCAGTCCTTGTGTATATTATAGAGAATAGCAGATCCTGTGTATATTATAGAGAATAGCAGACCCTGTATATATTATAGAGAATAGCAGACCCTGTATATATTATAGAGAATAGCAGACCCTGTATATATTATAGATAATAACAGACCCTGTATATATTATAGAGACTAACAGACCCTGCGTATACTTTAGAGAATAGCAGACCCTGTGTATATTATAGAGAATAACAGACCCTGTGTATATTACAGGGAATAGCAGACCTTGTGTATATTAGGAAGAAAAGCTGACTCTGTTTATATTACAGGGTTTATTTGAACATGCCTTCAGTGACATCCACGAGCACCTATTTTCCAACAGGTGTCACTGTTTACAAATAGGATGTGGGAATGCTGGCGGATGTTTCCACTCGCTGGCTCCGAATGGCTCAATCAGATTGCAGAGCTCCTATAGCATCCGTAGTTTAGATCACCTAACTCAGCACAGAGTAAATATCGGTATACGAAAGTTTTACACATTCAGGGACAATTGTCTATTATTTTAATGGAAGATTTATAATAAACGAGTTAATTAAAATAAACATAGAATACATCTGTACTTTGCAATGTCAATGCTAGCTGAAAGATGGTAATTCGATCAGAACTTTGCGTAGCTTGACTCAGATGGTACCACTCTCATCTCTAAATCAGGGGGGTTTGTGGGTTCAAGCTCCACTCCAAGGGTTGAGCACCTGATCTAGGTCATCACCACAGGGTAATACTGAGGGAGTACTTCACCGTCAGATTGGCTGTTCTTCAAATGATACGTTAAAAATTAGTCTAGTCTAAAAATTAGAGCCAGACCTTTCAGGAGTGAAATTAGGAAACACTTCTACACACAAAGGGTGGTAGAAGTTTGGAACTCTCTTCCACAAACGGCAATTGATGCTAGATCAATTGTTAAATTTAAATCTGAGATTGATAGATTTTTGTTAACTAAAGGGATATGGGCCAAAGGTGGGTATATGGAGTTAGGTCGCAGATCAGCCATGATCTCATTGAATGGCAGAACAGGCTCGAGGGGCTAAGTGGCCTACTCCTGTTCCTATAGTTATCGTCCGCCTGTTCCACTGGTTCGGGTAGACATTAAAAATCATGGGGTAGAACTCCCACAAAGGCTTCCCAGTCTCCCACCATAACTTATTTGGAATCCCCCTTCCAGAAAAATGGCGAAAATTGCCACTTCCAGCATTTTTCCGGGGTTTTCACCTCGTCTACCGCTGAAGGCCCAGCGAGAGATCTGGAGATCATGTTAGTTTCAGTCCCTTATTTGAGGGAGTTCTCCCGGTGTCCTGGCCAACATTCCTCCCTCAACTGGCACCAAATTAAATAAGATGAACTGGTCATTCATCTCACGGCTGTTTGTATCTCTTTAACCTTCTCCACCCCTACAAGAACTCTGCATTCCTCCAACTTTGGCCTCTTGTGCGTCTCCCACTCCCTGCACCCCACCATTGGTGGCCGTGCCTTCAGCCATCTAGGACCTAAGCTCTCCCTAAACCTCTCCACCTCCTTTAAGATAGTCCTTAAAACCTACCTCTTTGACCAAGCTTTTGGTCACTAGCCCTAATATTTCCTTGTCTCGGTGTCAATTTTTCTGTCTAATTAAGTGAAGCACCTTGGGATATTTTGCTACTTTAAAGGCGCTAGTTGTTGTTGTGGTTGTTTGTGGGATCTTTCCGTGTGCAAAATGGCTGCTGCACTTGCCTATGTAACAACACTGATTGTAAGTCATTTGCATGTGAAGTGCTTGGGATGCAATGAGGCACTATACAAAGGTAAGGTTTTTTTCCCCGTCAAATCAGCTGAACTTCTATCTCTGTACTTGCTTCATATTGTCCTGGCTGACTGTAGGGTGAATTATAATATGGACTGCAGCTAACACACTGAAAACTGCTCCATTTTGATTAATGTTTGGTTTGCAGACAGAGTGTAAATTAAAAGAAAACTGACAACCAACTTCTTTGTTTATTATTGTTGCTTTTAAAAAAATCATTCTCAGGCTGAGGGCTTCGCTGGCAAGGCTGGCATTTAGTGTCCATCCCTAGTTACCCTTGAGAAGGTGGTGGTGGGCCTTCGTCTTGCACTGCTGGTCTGAATTATATAAACACTGGAAGTATTGTTGTGGGAACTGGATGTTGAGGGGACTATGAACCTACTGACATTCCCACTGGCTAAAAGTGCTCTCTTAAAGTGTGGTGATGTACCATATAGGAATAGCAGACCCCAGTCCCAGCCCTATGCTGTTAGCCATGGTTCAGTGGTAGCAACCTTGCCTCTGAGTCAGAAGGTTGTGGATTCAAGTCCCACTATAGAGACTTAAATACAAAATCTAGGCTGACACTTCAGTGCTGCACTGTCAGAGGTGTCGTCTTTCTGATGAGATGTTAAACGAAGGCCCTGTCTGTCCTCTCAGGTGGATGCAGTAGATCCCATGTCACTCTTTTGAAGAAGAGCAGGGGAGTTCTGCCGGTGTCCTAGCCAACATTTATCCCTCAACCAACACCTAAAACAGATGATCAGGCCCTTTATTTCATTGCTGTCTGTGCACAAATTAGCTGCTGCGTTTCCTACATTACAACAGTGACTACGCTTCAAAAGTACCTCATTGGCTGTAAAGTGCTTTGGGACATCCTGAGATCGGGAAAGGTGTTATATAAATGCAAGTCGTCATTCTTTCTTCCTGATTTAGCTGCTCTCAGCCTTGGCAACGAGTGGGATGCTGCAATTGGTTTCACTGCCCCAGGGTTAAGGAGGGGAACAAAACCAGCTACAGTTTGCACTCCTGATCACTATCCAGCGACTCCTGCTGGCAAGTCTGTTTGTACAGATGTCAAATCAGGACAGGATCAAGGGATGACTGTCATGCCCTTCCCCAATATACAAGAACTGCTCCAAAAAGTAAACCAGGGTAACATTCTGAAAACACTTTTTTTTTAAATGGCCAACAGGGTTTTCAGAAAGGTTCTGCTGTTCCACTGCAGCTTATGTGATTAAATGAGCTCATGAAGAAGGAATGCTCTAGACCTCTGATACTCTCAGTTAATTAAACCAATTTGCCCAGCCTCTGCTGAGTTAGCTGCTCTCAGTTGGGAAAGCAAGAGAGATACTGCAATTGAGTCTCTGCACCCCTGGGGAGGGGAGAATGAAACCAGCCATGGTCCCCACTCCTTATTGCCATCTGGTGACTCGGGCTGGAAAGCCTGTGTGTCTCTGTGGGTGGGGTAGGATTGGACACGACTGTTTGCCTCCTCGCTTGAGAGTCACTATTGAGGCTCACCTATGAACCAGACTGGTTCGCTAATGTCATTCGGGCAAGGAACCTGCCGCCCCTACCCGGTGATGGTGTTCTCATACACCTAGACCATCTAGGTGGTGGAGGTTGCGGGTTTGGGAGGTGCTGCTGAAGAAGCCTTGGCGATTTGCTGCAGCACATCCTGTGGTTAGTACACTGTGGCTCTCAAGGAAAACGCTGCCGTAAACTTTTATGCTGCTGGGTCCTTCCGAGGAACAGCGGGAGATATCTGCCAAATCTCTCAACCTGCACAGTTGTAAAATGTAAGTCATAGATGCCTTGTTTGTCCCCACCGCTCAATTTCCCCATGGAAAGCAACCAGCAGCATGAGATTTCCCAGCACTTTGACTGTCCGACTGTGTCTCCTGATAGTGTAGGGCACGATGATGCATGCTTCCTCCCTGAACAGAAAGGGGTTCCATTCCATGAATGTGCAGTTGCGCTGTGACCATATGTACAGAATGATGACCACTACCCTGGTAGTTGCCACCACTCATTTACTTTACACCAATCCATAGTTGCATCATTATTTGAAATGCCAGTACAACCAGATGGATGGCTGCTTACCCCATTGAGAAACCCAAAGCCAAGATCAGAAGAGCGACATAACGTGGAGCATTCAGTTACTCGGGTCTTGGTAGAGCAGACCATTGGCATCCTCAAAGAAAGGTTCAGACCTGAATTGATTGGGTGGGGGGTGGGGGGGGGAGTGGGGGAGAATGTTACAGTAAAGCCCAGTCAAGATGTCCAAGATTATTGTTCATAGACTTGTCTCCAACACTGAAAATTTCTTCAGGAGTTCTCCTGATCGGTCACCGTAGCTTCGGTGGAAGATCGGCGAAACACCCCAGGTACAGATGTAGAATCATATAATCTTACAGCACAGAGGAGGCCATTCGCCCCATCATACCTGTGCCAGCTCATTGAAAGAGCTATCCAATTAGTCCCACTCACCCCGCTCTTTCCACATAGTCCTGCAGATTTTTCCGTATCAAGTATATATTCAATTCCCTTTTGAAAGTTACTGTTGGATCTGTTTCCACCACCCTTTCAGGCAGTGCATTCCAGATCATAACAACTCACTGCGTAAAAAATTGACTCCTTATCTCCTCTGTCGTTCTTTTGCAAATTATTGTGAATCAGTGTCCTCTGGTTACTGACCCTCCTGCCAGGGGAAATTGTTTCTCCCTATTTATCAAAACTCATCATTTTGAACACCTCTATTAAATCTCCCCTTAACTTTATCTGTTCTAAGGAGAACAATCGCAGTTTCTCTGGACTCCCCACATAACTGAAGTCAGTCATCCCTAATATTCTGGTGGATCTCCTCTGCACTCTCTCCAAGGCCTTGACATCCTTTCTGAAGTCTGGTGCCTGCACTATTTTACACATAAGTATTTCACGCTATCAAGGACTCTGCCCATTTAATCTCTTGAGGAATGTTTCAATAGTTTTTCCCTGCCCCTTTCCCCATGGGAAAATCAAACAAGGTGTCAAAGAGCCCATCAAAGCCCACATCCCACTTTATACACTCATAACTTATTTTGACAAGGACACGACTGTAGTCCCCAGCAGCTCAAGACCAACATGTTTAACACCAGATTTGATCATCGCCATCTATACCCATCCTTATGCTTTTCAATCCATTCTTAACCTTCTTTCTTGCACTATGTCAAACCCATCCGTGTAATCTCTTCACTCTTCTTTGATGCTGTCCTCCAAACCTGGAGAATGAATTAAAAAGTAAACGGGTTGAAATTAAACTGCATAATTTTAGCAATGAACACGTTAACACGTTAGTGTAAAATTCCCCTCTGCCTGCCGCTGCAACTAGTTTATTTTAAATCCCTTGTTAAACTGGTGAAGGGAGGGGAATGTGATAATTTGCACTTTAACACACGTATTACTAATAATGCAATATGATTTCAACCCCAAGGTCACTAGAAGTGTACTGAGTAAATAAATCCCATGATGGTGTGGGAGCTCAAGGAATAGAGATGCTGTTTATTTCGTAAGTGACATTTAGCAAACGGGGAGCTAAATGAGTCACTCGCACAGCAAATGAATTAATGAGCTCCTTTCCTTCGTTTAGCTCCAAAATTCATGAGATGATCTAATCATCATAGAAACCATTCTGGAGGGGGTATAAAACAATTGTTTTTTGTGTTTTGAGTAGTTGTTCCCAACACTTGCCCAGATATGATTCCACTTCTTTTCCTGAATACTTTGTTTCTAGATGTTTTAGATTTTGCTTCAGTTTTCAGTTGTTCTCCCTATCCAGTTATTCCCACACACCTCCATGGCATGCACTACTCCATGGAATTAAGAGGATGAAGTAGGAGCCTTGCTTCTAGACCTTTATCAATGGTATTCTGTACCTGGTTGTGAAGAGGGGGAAGAAAGAAAGAAAGACAGAAAGAAAAAAAATTGCATTTCTATAGTGCCTTTCACAACCTCAGGACATCTAAAACACTTTACAGAGAGTGAAAGAGAGAGGGAGGGGCATGGCTTGGTCTATTAACAGACTGTCTTTTATTCACTGGAAAAGCATGAGGTTGCTGCATAGTGCTCACCCTCTCTGTGTAACTCACTGCATGTTCATGGAATGTGATGGTCCCGAGCATATTTCGTCCGTAGAAATGTTGAGACAAGGAAGAGACTTTCGGATGAGACATTAAACTGAGTCCCAGTCTGCCCTTTCAGATGGATGTAAAAGATCCTATGGCATTATTCGAGAAGAGCAGGAAAGTTCTCACCAAAGCCCTGGCCAATATTTATCCCTCAACCAACATCACTTAAGCAGATTACCTGGTCATTATCTCATTGCTGTTTGTGGAACCTTGCTGTGCGCAAATTGGCTGCTGCATTCCCTACATAGACAGTGACTACACTTCAAAAGTACTAAATTGGTAGTAACGTGCTTTGAAACGTCTTGAGATTGTGAAAGGTGCTATATAAATGCAAGACTTTCTTTCTTTACACTCATCTTAGCTCACCCTTCTATCCAGAAGTCCCATCCGTTTGTGAAGAGCCTTTTGACATCAGTCCTAAATTTGTCCCCTTATCGCCTCCTGTTAGCGTCAGTAGATGGCGCCAATGGGGTGCTAGACCAGTATCGCCGGGGCGAGGCGAATCCAGCGCCACACGCCAAATCCGGCCCCCTGTAGCGCTGCCAGTAAGAGTTATCGCCGGGAACGTCAACACAAGGTAGATCGTGACGTCAGTGAGTGTGCAACGCTGTAGACTGCACCATCTCAGCATGGGCGGCAGCAGTCTGGGCTGGCTGGATGACAGGCAGCGACAAGGGCAATGGCGGAGTGGCAGTGGTGGGAGCAGGAATGCTGTCATACTGAGAGAGGACAGCAGGTTCCTGCTCCATTGACCCACTGCCACACCCCCGGGACAGCACCTCAGCATCCCTAGCAATCTGTTGGAGCACAGATTGCTGGCCTGCTGTGACACCATGAAAGCCCGGTCAATGGTGGTAGACCCAGCCATGATGGCAGCAGTCAGAGCTTGCGTGGCATCAAGCTGAGACTGCATGAGAGCAGTCTGAGATTGGATGCCACCAAGCATAGACTGCATTACAGCACTAAGACGTTGCGTCGCTTCCGCCTGTGCTGCAATGGAAGCTGCCAGATCGCCCATCACACGCGGCATCAGGTCTGGGTCGCCACGGTCTCTCTGTGAGTGTACCATCCTTTGCAGACTGGAAATGATGGGCTCCATGGTGTGCACAGAGCCTTGTGCAATGTTGGAGGCGGACTCCTCCACGCTCCTTATCATTGCCGACAGGCTCTTGGGCACCCTTGCCATTGCACCCATCATCTCCGTGTGCATGGCCATCACCCTTCTTCTAAAGGCCTCCCCATCGAGGTCCTCATCTGAGTCCTGTTCAATAGAACTTGCACGCGAACTTGCACTCTGGGGAGCTGGCCTCCGAACTACCCTTGCCCCCTGGCCTTGCTGCAGGCCACTCATCCCCAGGGACTCACCCTGTGCAGATCCCGCCACTATACTAGCTTCTAAAAAATGCGTAGTGCCAGTATCGGAGCTGGTATCTGTGGGTGAAAGATGCAGTGACACGGTGTGTTCTTCCTCCTCCTCTTCTCCCGCCTCGCTCTCTACTGTGTCCTCAGGGACAGGCTGCTCATGTGCTTGCTGATTATCTGAATGCATAAAGGCACGAGTCGGGTTAAGTTGAAGGGGAGGGAGGCAGGAAGGGAGAAATGCATCCATACAGCATGATTAGCTGGAAAGTGCGAAATGCTTGTGGGGTGAGGGGGAAGTGGGTTGTGAGAAGGAGTAGGGATGAACATACTGTTGTTGTCCCTAAGGGGCTCAACATCGCCGGTGGCCACGGCGCCCACCACCTGGTGCCCAATGATTTGCAGCACTCGATTCTCCAGCGCAGGCCGTGGTTGGGTGTTGGCTTGTTCCCCGCCTGTGCGCTCCTGCTCCCTCCTGTTGTATGCCACCTTGGCCTTCAAGAGAAAGGAAAGTGTGTGAGTGAATGTGGAGCAATGTGTTTGGGTGATGTGCCTGCCATAGTTGAATAGCTGTCATTGTGTGCAAGGTGTGTGATGTGGGTGTGAGTGTTGCTAGGTAGAGATTGTGGTGGGTGCTTTGGGCAGTGTGTGAAGATTGTGGTACAGATGGTGGTATGTAGCATTTGTTGAAGCTTTCACTCACCCTGACCACCCGAGTGAGGTCATTAAATTTCTTCCTGCACTTTGTGTGGGTCCTGTGGACCACAGTGCTGCCCGAGACATGCTGCGCTACCTCCCTCCACATGGTGCAGAAGACTTGTGGCAAGGGCCTCCTGCCACTTACCGGGTAGAGCTCCGCGCTCTGTCTCTCCACAGCGAAAACCAATACCTCTAATGCTTCATCAGAGAATCTGTGGGTTCTGTCCCTGGGGCGTGGACCTGCCATGAACACACCTGGTTCAGTCCTCCAGCTCCTTCTCTTTGTTCTGCTTCTGCTTGCTGACACAGCTGCACAGCCAGCAACGCTGAGAATGAGGTGCTGCAGCATCAATGAACCGCCCCTTTAAGTAGTGAAAAAAGCCTGGAGCAATGATGAGTTGCGATTAGGACTGCACCCGATATTGGTCCACCCTTTAAGTCTAACGCCAATGAGCTTGGGTTTTAAGACTTGGTTTAGGACTCCAATCATTTCATTGAGCACAAATTTTTCATGCAGTCTAAAGCAATTGCGCCTGGCGCTAATTCTCCAACTTTTCTACTGACACCGCCCATTCCTTGGCTATAATGCATTTCTAGCCCATTAAGTTTAGTTTGAAATAGTGTTCCAGATTTACCTTTTCTATATCAATTACAATCTTATATGCCTCTCTACAGGGCCCTCTCTCAGTTACCTCCTTTCAAGGCTAAAAAGTCCAAGTTCCTCCAGTCTTTCCCCATAACTCAGTGCTCCAACCTAGAGATCAGGCATGTGGTCCTTCTCTGAACTGCCTCCAGAACTTGAAAGTCTCCCTTGTAACTCAGTAACCTAAACTGAACAAAGTACTCAAGGTCTGGTCTGACGAGAGCACTCAACAGTTTGAGCATGACATCTGACCTGTATTCTACTGTTTTTGTTATTAAGTTCAACATTTGATTTGTCTTAATAAAAACAGAAAATGCTGGAAATACTCAGCAGGTCAGGCAGCATCTGTGGAGAGAGAAACAGAGTTAACGTTTCAGGTCGATGACCTTTCGTCAGATTTGCCTTTTTGATTGCTCCTCACAATGTTGAGTGTCGAATCTACTAAGACCCCTAGATCTCTGAACTTCAACCTTAGTTATTGGGCCACTATTTTTTCTTGTCATGTTCAGTACCTTACATCTGTTCATACTAAATTTCATCTTCAAATAGTGCGATGGGATCTTTAAAGAGACAAATGGGGCCTCGATTTAACACTTCATCTGAAGTGGAAACTAAGAACCTTTCCTAATGAGATTAAATGGATACGGTACAGTTCAAAACAGAAGGGATCATACATGGTCTATGGAAGACATGGACTTGATAACCTTTAAGGCTCTTGACATAAGCACATGCGTGCCCTACCACTTCAAGGTGTAGTGTGTTGAGTCGGCAACTACATCCTGGCGCGGAGGTCATGTGGAGAACGCAGGCCACCACTGGGGCATTGACGCCATCTACCAACCATCACATCTTTGAACTTGAAGTGGTTGCACCACAAATGGATAAGTTTCTTCATGTCTTCTAGAACCAACTTTGAAGAATCAATCCATACATAGTATTAACAAAAAAAAAATGGATGAGCAATGGGTTCACAGGAATGAGTCCTTGTGTCAAGTGACCTCGAGGTAACTCAAATGATAATTTAAAAAAAAATTTCATAATCCGATGATTTTCACTGTGGACCCTATAATTTTTTTAAATTCATTCTTAGGATGTGGGCATCACTGGCAAAGTTGGCATTTGTTGCCAATCCAAGTTACCCTCAAGAAGGTAATGATTGACCTTCTTAAACTGCTGGTAGTGGTTTGATACATTTAAATGCCTTGCTAGGCCACATCAGAGGGTAGTTAAGAGCCAGCCATGTTGGTGTGGGACCAGAATCACATATGAACCAGACCGGGTAAGGACGGCAGGTTTACAACAATCCGCCAGATTCATGGTCACTTTTACTGATACCAGCTTTTTATTTTCAGATTTTTCAAAACTGAATTCAAATTCTCAAACTGCCACGGTTCTCTGGATTAGCCCAGGCTTCTGGGTTACTAGTCCAGTAACATAACCACTCTACTATTGCACCCTTAATAATTGGTGGTGTATATACTTGTACTCATCAAAGTGAGAGATGTTAAACTCAGGCCTGGAGCATTTCCTACTTTTGGCATCCAATATCAGCATCCAGAACTTCCAGGTCATGTAGCATTGGTCAGGGAAAGAAAGAACTCGCATTTATAAACGGCTGTTCTTGACCCCAGGACATCCCAAAACACTTTACAGCCAATGAAATGTGGTCACTATTGTAATGTAGGAAACACAGCAGCCAATTTGTGCATAGGTTGAGGGATAAATGTTGGTGAGGACACCTCCCCATCTCTGCTTTAAAATAGTGGCATAGGATCTTTTATGTCCATCTGAGAGAGCAGACTCGGCTTCAGTTTATCGTCTCACCAAAAAGGCAGCACGTTTGACAGCGGAGTACCGTACTGCAGTGCCGGCTTGGGGTTTTTTGCTCAAGTCTCACTTGAACCCACAACCTTCTGACTCAGAGGCGAGAGGGCTACCCTTGAACCACGGGTGACACCTTGGTAGGCTAAATCTCCTTCTACTCGATCCTCAACATCAGAAAGTCACCCTTTACTGTACCAATACGAGATTTCAGTTGCCCAGACTAGCCAACCTTATGGGCTGTCACAGTGAGACTGGCAGAATGAAATGGGGGCAGTTTTGTGATTTAGACTCCAGACTATACAGAATTGGGTTGAAGTATGGTTAAACTCATTCCACATTTCACAAGTGTTAGAGAGAGAGATTTATTCCATCCCACCCTAGCAGTGAATGGATAGAGTTCTGACTCATGACATCACCCAGGCCTGCTGCATGTTTTCCATTTTACGCTAAGTTTGGTTGAGAATACTACTTTTTTAGACGAATGTTGTGTTATTATATAAAATTATGAATAATGTTATATGATGACAGGTGCACTCACATAATCGCTGAATAAACTCCACCATCGAGCTAGGGGCTGGCACACAGTGCTGTGTACACAAAAGATGTTGTTCAGGGCATTTGTTGCTTGGCAACCCCTCAAAACTATGGATGCGTAAAATGCACATATATATGAAAGAAAGACTTGCATTTATATGGCATCTATCATGACCTCAGGGCATTCCAAAGTGCTTTATAGCTAATGAAGTATTTTTGAAGCATAGTCTCTGTTGAAATGTAGGAAACACAGCAGTCAAATTGCACACAGCAAGGTCCCACAAACAGCAATGAGATAAATGACCAGATAATCTGTTTTAGGTGTTGGTTGAGGGATAAATGTTGGCCAGGACACCAAGAGAACTCCCCTGCAAACGGTGCTATGGGATCTTTTGCATCTACCAGAAAGGGCAGACGGAGGCTCAGTTTAACGTCTTATCCGTAAGATGACACCTCCGACGTGCCAACCTAGATTATATGCCTTGGCATGGGACAACAGAGCAAAGGGTTATGAGTACAAGCTGGTGGGGCACAAGAAAGCATTACTTTTAGCTAGCTCCTTTTACCTCTCAGCTTCCTTTATTTTCAGTTTTTGCAATTTCTCATTTCCTTTCCAAACTTTATTTCCCCCGGGATTTTGGTCTGCAGTTCCTCTTTTAAGACTTCCTTCCTCTCACTGCAATCCTCTTCAGTCCTCGGGTCATACTTTCCTTCTGGTCGTTTTTTTTTGTTCTTCATCACTCATGACCTGCTAGCAAAATCACATTTTGAGACTTGTGATCTAGGAGAATTCAGCATCTGATCGTGATACAGCTTGTGCAATGAAAAGAATACCAACGTCTTGTGTCTCTCTTTCATTGCAGTTATGTTAAGGAGGTCGCAGGCTGGGGTCCGAGTGCAAAAAGTGCAGAAAAGGAGCAGACTAACATTTATCAAACAGCTAATGAGACACCAAACTATGCAAACATGTCAAAATGTTAATTAATCCAGCAGCGCAGTGCGCAGTTCGGAAGAAGAACGATTCAACAGACTTTGAGGTGAACCTGTTTCATCATCTGGACATACTAATAAAGCTCTGTTATGTTGAAATATGGGCAGATTTTTGATCAGGAAGGACAACTCTCGAGTATTAAACAGAGGTAGCGATCATGGCTGTATGCCACGGAAGGAATTTCAATGACTCCGAAGACTTGAGAGGAGAAGACAATGAAGGCAAACAAACCATGAGTGTTACTCTGCAGTCGCAGCACTGGACATGCGTGGATGAGGGAAAGTGTAATTGTGTCTGTAATGACAACAGTTCTACATATGGATAAATGTGCTTGTTTACTCGTATCGTGCTATCTGCTCTCTTCACAGAGGAAGTAAAACCCAGTCGTACTGCACATGAATCTGAAGAGGAACACCTAACCATCACTGCCCTCACTTGACTCCTCAGCTATGCTATTTACCATCTTGGACACCCCAGCCCTTTAAGTCTGCCTCCTATCTTCACTTTTTATTTGTGCTACTAGTGCTGCTCAGATGCCAGCCTGCAAGGCAATCCTACAGTAAGCAAGGAAGTTATGCCAAACCTTTATAAATCACTGGTTAGCCCTCAGCTGGAATATTGTGTCCAAATCGGGGCACCACATTTTAGGAAGATGTCAAGGCCTTGGAGAGGGTGTAGAGGAGATTTACTAAAAAGATACCTGGTATCAGGGACTTCAGTTATGTGGAAAGAATGGAGAAACTGAGATTGCTTTCCTTAGAGCAGAGAAGGTTAAGTGGAGATTTCATAGAGGTGTTTAAAATTATGAAGGGTTTTGATAGAGTGAATAAAGAGAAACTGTTTCCACTGACAAGAGGGTCTGTACCCAGAGGACACAGAATTAAGATAGTTGGCAAAAGAACCAGGTGGGGGAGATCAGGAGAAATTATTTTACGCAGCAAGTTGCTATGATCTGGAATGCACTGATTGAAAGGGTGGTGGAAGCAGATTCAATAGTAACTTTAAAAAGGGAACTGGATATATACTTGAAAAGGAAAATTTTGCAGGGCTATGGGGAAGAGCAGGGGAGTGGGACTAATTGATAGCTCTTTCAATGAGTTGGCACAGGTATGATGGGGCAAATGGCCTCTTTCTGTGCTGTAAGATTCTATAATTCTAGTACTTATATCCAAGTTAATTTAGTGCCTTCCTCCCCAGGCTGGGAATCTGGATTCATTCGATGAGTCTCCCTTACATACAAAGAAAGAGACATAAATAGACACACAAAGACCCACTCTACAACACTGAGGCACCATGGGACTCATACACACACACACACACACACTGGCTGTGTGGGGAGGTTTTTGCTCTATGGAGCGTTCTACTCTTCTGCAGCACATTGCAGGGGCCAACACCTCTGTCCCAGCCAGGCAAGGGTGAGTAGTGGGAGAGGAATGCTAACGTACAAGAACATCTGGAGAGATGGGGAAACAGAACAAGATTTTTGAAAATTGAGAAGGGCTCCCCTGACAGTTGAGTTTGTTGCCGTACAGAGGCACAGAGCAGACCAATCCCAGGTTTGATTCCCGGTCTACATTGATCACAGGCAGGATGTTACTGGGACATTATAATTGGCTAAGAGCTTTTGGGAAAGGGAGGAGGAACTAATAGTTGGTGATCCTGACTGCCATCTAGTAAGCCATGCAGGAAGGTGCATGTGCATGGGTATCCAGTGATACAAACATACGAAAGTGACGGGCAGGAAAAGACCAACTGGTCCATCAAGCCTGCCCCACACTCACGCTGCCTGGAGCATCATGATTAGATACTTCCCGCCCTACCACCCTCCCCCATACCACACCCACCCCACGGCCACGTAATCTCCTGGGAGAGGCAAAAAAAATTGAAAAGAAAATTCAGTGCCAATAAGAGGAAAAAAAGTCAGGAAATTCCTCTCCGACTCCCTCAGGCAATGGAAACCAGACCAGGAACTCACATTGACCATGCCTATGCTAACTGTTAATCCACTTACCTTCTATATGATGCAATCTCTGCCCCAGCCAAGAATTGGTATCGCTTGCTTTAGAGTCAGAAGAAACCACACAAGCTGGCAACGCATTCCAGAGGCTCACTACTCTCTGGAAAAAGAGCCGCCTAACATCTAGCCAATTTCTACTGTTACGTAGTTTAAATGCATGTCCCCTGGTCCTCCCCAATCCATCAAACTGAAATAATGATGAAATAGTGGTGATAAGATCAGACCTGGTTACGATATCCACCTCCTTGTGGCTCAATATCCTGCCATCACTTAAGGGTACATTATTGATCCTGCATACCAAAGGGTGAAGCCCTACTCAAAGGGCACATGGATTGGGGATGGGCCAACATCTTGACCCACAGTTCCTCTGGCTAAGCACTGAGGTTACCACATACCGACTAGACTCAAGAAACAAGATGGCTCCTGGGCTGGCAGCTCCCGAGGGAGCTCCTTTACCATCCTTGGCCATCTGTTGCCATCCTTTGCTCTTTCCCCCCCCAGTCTCCTCTCTTCTGCTGTTTAAGTTCCCCTGGCTCTAATAGTGGGTGCATTTTATCCCTAACTGCAAGTTCAAGTTGCAAGGTTAAAGTTACCTGAGCCCATTGCCCATCCCCTGACCACGCCTGTTCTTTGTTCTCAATGAGCACTGGCTCTTCACTTAAACTTAGCTCCCAAATTCCCAGACCTCTCTGCCGTCAAGACTATGCTTCTCCACTAGACTAGTGATCTAGTGACTAGTGGATCGCGAGTGGAGTTCGGGGCCAGGGATCGCGAGAATATCAGTGCTAATTTGATCCTGTGAGAGACAACGTCATTCATGTCCGAGGCCGGGATCCAGGAGCGAGGACGAGCCCAGCAGCGAGGTCAAGGCCCAGGAGTGGCGCAGCGTGGACCAGCAGCGGGGTCGGGGCCCAGGGAAGGTGCGGCATGGGCCAACAGTGAGATCGGGAGGACCACAATGCATCCTACGAAACCCAGGCAGAGAGGACCAGCGGGACGGAGGGAGGAGGACTGTAGCATTATGTTTGTGTGTGTGTGCTAGGCCGTTGTAGCAGAGCCTGGTCTCCAATCGTCTTGGATCCCCTTGCCATTGGACCAAGACCTTGCTCTGTCAAGCCCGTGTGGTAGCTGGTGTGCAACGGCCACCCCACGTTAAAAGAATTCACGCACAGGCATCTTCCACCCTTTAAAATGAAGTTCGGGACCTGGCACGTCAGGACCCTCATGGACAACCCCAACAGTGACAGACCGGAACGCCGTACTGCTATCGTTGCCCAGGAGCTCAGACGTTTCGACATTGACATCGTCGCCCTAAGTGAGACCCGGCGGGCAGGGGAAGGCCAGCTCAAGGAGCAAGGTGGTGGCTACACCTTCTTCTGGAAAGGCAAACCTGAAGAAGAACGCCGCTTCCGTGGGGTAGGCTTTGCCATAAAAAATGAACTAGTTGGGCGTCTCAAAGACTCTCCTAGCGGTATAAATGAGCGCCTCATGACTCTTCGGCACACCCTAGCCCGGAACCAGTGCGCTACGGTCATCAGTGCGTACGCCCCAACACTGGAAGCCACAGACGAGACCAAAGACGAATTCTACTCCAGCCTCAAACAATCCCTGTCCCGAGTCCCAACGGGCGACAAGCTGATCGTCCTTGGTGACTTTAACGCCAGAGTTAGAAAGGACACAGACCTCTGGGGAGGTGTGATCGGCAGAGAGGGTGTAGGGAAAGCCAACTCCAAAGGTACCCTCCTCCTGTCAAAATGCTTAGAACATGGCCTTGTCATAACCAACACCTTGTTCCGTCAGAGAGACAAGTACAAGGCTTCATGGCAGCACCCTCGCTCCAAGCACTGGCATCTGCTGGACTACGTGATCGTCCGAGCGAGGGACTGCAAGGACATCCGCATCACCCGCGCCATGACAGGAGCTGAAGACTGCTGTACAGACCACCGCCTAATCCACTCTGTCATCTCCATCAATGTAGCCCCAAAACAGCGGCGGCAACAGAAACAATGCCGCAAGAAAAACGCTGGAGCACTCAAAGACACCCTAGAAGGCCCTATTCAGCCTGTGCCTCACAAACAACCTGACGACTCCCAGTGATGCAGAGACACAGAGTGCCCACAGCGCCTGGTCTGCACTCAAGGCCTCCATAATCAGCACCTGTGAAGAGACGCTCGGTCACTTGACCAGGAAACACCAAGACTGGTTCGACGAGAACGACCAGGAGATCCAGGAGCTAATAAGCCACAAGCGCAAGGCATTCCTGATCTGGAAACAGCAACAGAACTCGAGAGCAAGAAAGCAGCTCTACAGACGCCTGAAGGCCGAGGTCCAACAAAAACTCGCGACCTAAAGAAGGGTGGAGAAAGCGTAGGAGATCCAGCAGCTAGCCGACAACCACGACATGCGTAGATTCTTTAGCGCAGACAAGACCATCTACGACCCAAGCACCCAAGTCCCTACCCCACTGCGGGCCAAGAATGGAGAGGTACTCATCAAGGACAGAGGGGCAGTCAGTGCCCGCTGGAAGGAGCACTTCGAAGATCTCCTTAACCGAGACTCTGTCTTCGACGCGAGTGTCCTCAACTCCATCCCGCAGCATGCTACCCGCCACCATCTCAGCACAACCCCAGCCCGGCATGAGGTTGAAAAGGCCATCCGACAACTGAAGAACAACAAGGCCTCAGGAGCAGATGGAATCCCCGCTGAGGCACTAAAGCATGGTGGAGAAGCACTACTGGCGCAAATTCATGAACTCATTTCTCTTATCTGGAAGGAGGAGAGCATGCCAGGGGATCTCAGACGCCGTAATTGTGACCATCTTCAAGAAAGGTGACAAGTCCGATTGCGGTAATTACAGAGGAGTTTCCCTGCTATCTGCCACAGGGAAAGTCATCGCAAGAATCCTCCTCAATCGCCTTCTCCCAGTGGCCGAAGAGCTCCTCCCAGAGTCGCAATGCGGATTTCGCCCACTAAGGGGCACAATGGACATGATCTTCACCGCACGTCAATTACAAGAGAAATGCAGGGAACAGCACCAACCACTGTACATGGCCTTCTTTGATCTCACAAAGGCCTTGGACACTGTCAACCATGAGGGATTATGGAGTGTCCTCCTTAAATTCGGCTGCCCTCAGAAGTTTGTCACCATCCTTCGCCTGCTTCACGACGACATGCAAGCCGTGATCCTGACCAATGGTTCCACCACAGACCCAATTCACGTACGAACCGGGGTCAAGCAAGGCTGTGTCATCGAACCAATGCTCTTCTTGATCTTCCTTGCTGCAATGCTCCATCTCACCCTCAGTAAGCTCCCCACTGGAGTGGAGCTAATTTACAGAACAAACGGGAAACTGTTCAACCTCCATCGCCTCTAGTCCAGATCCAAGGTCGTCCCATCCTCTGTCGTCGAATTATACTATGCAGATGACTCTTGCGTCTGTGCTCACTCGGAGGTCGAGCTCCTTCACCGAAGCGTACGAGAGCATGGGCCTTACACTAAACATCCGTAAGACAAAGGTCCTCTACCAACCTGCCCCCACCACACAGTACTGTCCCCGATTATCAAATCAACGACAAGGCCTTGGGCAACGTGGACCACTTTCCATATCTCGGGAGCCTACTGTCAACAAGGGCATACGTCGATGACGAAGTCCAACACCACCTTCAGTATGCCAGTGCAGCCTTCGGCCGCCTGAGGAAGAGTGTGTTTGAAAGCCAGGACCTCAAACCCGGCACTAAGCTCATGGTCTACAGAGCAGCAGTGATACCCGCCCTGCTGTATGCCTCAGAGACATGGACCATGTACAGCAGGCACCTCAAAGCACTGGAGAGGTACCACCAACGCTGCCTCCGCAAGATCCTGCAAATCCATTGGCAGGATAGGCGCACCAACGTCAGTGTTCTCGCTCAGGCCAACATCCCCAGCATCGAAGCTTTGACCACGTTCGATCAGCTCCGATGGACGGGTCGCATTGTCCGCATGCCCGATACGAGACTCCCAAAACAAGCGCTCTACTCGGAGCTCCGGCACAGCAAGAGAGCCCCAGGTGGGCAGAGGAAACACTTCAAGGACACCCTCAAAGCCTCCTTGAAAAAGTGTAACATCCCCACCGACACCTGGGAATCCCTGGCCCAAGACCGCACAAAGTGGAGTAGAAGCATCCGGGAAGGCACTGAACACCTCAAGTCTCTTCGCTGGGAGCAAGCGGAAGCCAAGCGCAGGCAGCGCACGTCAACCCAAGCACCCCACCCACCCGCCCCTTCAACCACCGTCTGCCCCACCTGTGACAGAGACTGTAGGTCCTGCATTGGACTCATCAGTCACCTGAGAACTCATTTTTAACATGGAAGCAAGTCATCCTCAGTTCTGAGGGACTGCCTAAGAGAGAGAGACAGAGAGAGACTCACACACAATAACCACTTGAACAAGGTACCAAAGTGTGGCTTGTGCCTGCGGAAGTTCACCCCAAAACAAGTCACCACCTTCGGGGGGGGGGGGGGGGGGAGAATTAGAAGACAAATGGGGGGGGGGGAAGAGTAACAGTTAATGAGAAGAAGTCCAATTGGAAGAGGTCGCTGTGAAAAGTTTGGGAACAAATCAGTTTATGCTTTTACTCTGGAAATTTCCCTCCCGCCCCCTCGGCAATCTTATTTTCATTCGAAACATAAACTTCAAACAACCTGGCAAAAGTAAAAGCAGGTGTCGATCCAAGTGGCATCCCATGGGAGTTTAGCTCTTTACATGTAAAATCAAACATGTTCCTCACACTTGGAATTTTACTACTCTAGCTTTAAACACATTGGGCTGAATTTCCAGGCCTCCCGTCTGGCGGACACAGGACGGCAGCTCCCCGCAACTGGTGGGCAATGACTGACCTACCGCCCCGTTCCCACTGCCGTTGTGCGGCAATGTTCAAACCCGAGTCTGCTGCTGGGCGGCCGGAGAGCCACATCCCTCCCCGGAGTCAGGTGCTAGAGGGGCTTAATGTTTTACCCTGTCCCTATATTAGGCAGAAATTGGTGTTCGATGATGTACAAAGGCCTCCGATTGCCATATTTTGGGCTGAACCAGGCGGAGCGCGCGCCGTTCCCACTCCGACCGCTTCCATAGAATCAATCTGGGCCGCTGCCCGCTCTCTGGCTCCTCTCCTCCCCTCCCCAGAGATTGGGGGGAGCCACCATCCCACAGATCTACTGGCTCGGGGGCCGACTGGGCTGCCCAATATTACCCACCCATCTGTGGCCGCAGTCCGTCAGGCCCACTGCTAACAAGGCTCGGTCCGAATAATCGGCCAGCCGCACAAACTCAGCTCGGGGGGAACCCACCCCCAGTGGGCGTTAGAGGAGGTCTCTCTAGTATGAGACGCACAAGCTGATGTCCCATCGAGCACAGTGGTGACGATTAGCTGCTAAGTTGGCGCTGCATTGAACTCAGTGTGTTCTCATTCAGGCTGTTGATCAGGTGTGGGGAGGTGGTCTAAATAGATACCTCCCCAGATCAATTAGCGGCTAACTGTTGAGGGTAAGTTTCTATAGATTGGCAGCTCCTTGTAAATCTCTGGCTCCTACAGCTGGGGAAGAGGCCAGGTTCAGAAGACCAGCAGGAAATGACTGGCTGTCTCTTTCTTTTCTGTTTTGACTTCTGGCGTCCTTCTGGAGTGTGACGTCTGAAATGCAAAGGATGCATACTAGATACAAGAAATAAATATATATTGGTTGCTATCCAGTGGCCTTGTTCATGGTGAGACAATTGGCGGTCTGCAGACATTTGGTAGAGGAAGCTCACAGGAATAGCAGCAGTGCAGAGCAATTAGCCTGGGGGAGTGGGGCTCACCTTTTACATGGTGGGATATGGAGTAAAGCCAGCCAGGATCCGGGGTGGGGTGGGGACAGTGATACAAGCATTGGACCAGCATGACTTTGAGGTAGAGCCAAGGGGCCATGGCTGGGAGCCTTGGAGAACGGGATCAGCATTTTAAATGGAGCCAGAGGGCAGGTAAGACTTTTTATTGAATACTAGTGATACCATCCTGGGTCTGTGGCTGACAGAGCAGCAGATATTGGCCCAGGGCAGCCTCATTGTGGGCTGAAGCTGGGCGCAGGCTACGGAGTCTGGGGCCTTAGACAGCGAGGCACTAATTTTTACACTTTTTTAAAAATTACATTAAAGCTTTAAGATTTACATTACAATAATAATCACGATGCGGAGATGCCGGTGTTGGACTGGGGTGGACAAATATGAGAAGTCGCACAACACCAGGTTATAGTCCAACAGTTTTATTTAAAATTACGAGCTTTCGGCGCTCCGCTCCTTCTTCAGGTACACGTACCTGTACCTGAAGAAGGGGCGACAGCTCCGAAAGCTCGTAATTTTAAATAAAACTGTTGGACTATAACCTGGTGTTGTGCGACTTCTCAATAATAATCACAACTGTAGTAGGTGGTGGTCTTACAGAGACAAAAGCTTGTGATTTCAAATAAAACTGTTGGACTATAACCTGGTGTTGTGCGACTTCTCACTAGAGACAACTAAATCAGATTAGCATTGAAAGTCCTATTAGAGCGCCGTCTACTGGTGTTAAGGGTAAATGTAACCGGTAAGTATAACAGGCGAGTGTGGACATTTTAACATTGGAATTCCGATTGGAAATATTTATATAGTAGGTTTCAATGGCGTGTGTGATATATGTAAGTATTTTATATAAGCGAATATACATAGAAGGAATACACAGAAGTTACAACGCAGAATCATAGATATATACATACATATATACAGACAGACAGATCTAAATCGATCCATCTGTAACCTTGTGCTATTTTCATCTGATAATTTCATTGCAAAAGTAGGCTTGCATAAAAGAAGGGTTGAAATGCCAGAGGAAAGCCTTAACTGATGATTAATTAAAGGCCAGGCGTGAAAGGTTTGTGCAGAGTTACACAGGGAGAGCGATAATCAGTAAGGGTGAAGCTGGAGTCAGTGGGGGCGAAATTGGGTGCCTTTGCACCTCCCATTAGCGCGCCCCCGGGGGGCGCTAACGGGGTGCAAATGGCTTTGCGACCGGGCGCAGAGCTGACATTGACTCCCGCCATATTTGGCGGGAGTTTTGCAGCGGCGCTACGGCATTGCGCCCCGATCTCCTTCGCCCGCAGATCGTGACGTCATCGGCGTACGTAGTGCCCCGGACCTGAAATTGACTTCTGCCCCCTGCAGCAGCACTGGTCGAAAACACCGACAGCCACAGGAGGCGTGCATCGGGCGACCGGCTGCTTCAGGGGTGATGATTAAAGGCCAGGTGGCCGAGGAAAGTAAAAAAAATAACTTACCTTCCAGTTTTTTTTGCGGGTTGAGTGCCGGACTGATCGCATGGGATTGCGGCTGCCTTGGTGGTCTAGGTAGGTACTTTTCATATTGCAGAGCCTGCAGCGATGGCCCTTTAAGGGAGGGAAGAAGCCTTTGAATGCGGCAGCACTGCACAGCCCAGTGTGCAGCACTGCTGAAGTCTCCGCCCCAGCCTGCTGCCTGTTGCGCTCCAAGAAGGAAGTGGAGCGTTTGATTTAGCGCTCCACTTCCTTCCTGGAACGCAAAACCAAATTTTTTTTTAAATTTAGAAACATTAGCGCCTGGTGCTAATTTTCTCAATTTTTAAAAGTTAGCGCCACAAACGGGGCTATAATGAATTTCTCCCCCAGTGACTTTAAGGCAAGCTAAAATGTCAAAGTATCAGCAGCCCTGCCTGCCCTCTCGGGTGGATGTAAAAGATCCCTTGGCACTATTTGAAGAAGATTCCTGGCCAACATTGATCCCTCAACCTACATCATTAAAAGCAGATTATCTGGTCATTTATTTCATTGCTGTTTGTGGGACCTTGCTGTTTGCAAATTGGTTGTCATGTTTCCTACATTACAACACTTCAAAAGGACTTCATTGGCTGTAAAGCGCTTTGGGACATCTTGAAGTTGTGAAAGGGGTTATACAATGTTCGTTCGTTCTTTTATTCACTCTAACAGTAGCGCTCTCCTTCATTCTGTCCAGCGCTCTTTTATTCACTTACAACAACAATAACTTGAATTTATATAGCGCTTTTAATGTAGTAAAACTTCCCAAGGCGCTTCACAGGAGAGTTATCAAACAAAATTTGACACCGAGTCACATAAGGAGATAGGTGACCAAAAGCTAGGTCAACAAGGTAGGTTTTATGGAGCGTCTGAGGAGGAGACGTAGAGAGGCGGAGAGGTTTAGGGAGGAAATTCCAGAGCTTGGGGCCTAGACAGCTGAAGGCACGGCAGCCATTAGAGGGGCGTAGGAAATTAGGGATGCACAAGAGGCCAGAATTGGAGGAATGCAGAGTTCTCGGAGGATTGTAGGGCTGGAGGAGGTTACAGAGATGGGATGGGGCGAGGTCATGGAGGGATTTGAACACACAGATGAGAATTTTAAAATCGAGGCGTTCCTGGACCAGAAGCCAATGTAGGTCGATGAGCACAGGGGTGATGGGTGAATGAGACTTGGTGCAAATTAGGATACGGGTAGCAGAGTTTTGGATGAGCTCAAGTTTACGGAAGGTGGAAGATGGGAGGCCAGCCAGTAGAGCATTGGAATAGTCGACTCTGGAGGTAACAAAAGTATGGATGAGGGTTTCAGCAGCAGATGAGTTGAGATAGGGGCAGAGACAAGCAATATCATGGAGGTGGAAGCAGGTGGTCCTGGGATGGAGAGGATATAGGGTTGAAACCTCAGTTCAGGGTCAAATAGGACTCCAAGATTGTGAACAATCAGGTTCAGCCTGAAACAGTGGCTAGGGAGGAGGATGGAATTGTTGGTTAGGGAACGGAGTTTGTGGCACTCTACCTCATTCACTATATTCTACGCTTTCTCGTTCACTTTTTCCCATGGCCTCGCATTCACTCTATCCTGTGCGCTCTCAATCACTCTGTACCATGCTTTCTCATTCGCTCGACATACGCTATCCGAAAATGTAATTCATTGTATCGCATGCTTTGACTTATTGACAATGCATCCCATTCCCTCATTCGTTCTAACTCATGCTCTTTCATTCATTCTATCCTGAATGTTGTCATTCACTATATCCAATCACTCTCATTCACTCTATCTCATTCTTTCATTCACACTATGCCATACTCCCTCATTCACTGTCCATTCTCTTTTATTCAGCATATCCCATGATCTTTCATCACTCTATTCAATGTTTCATAATTCATTCTATTCCATCGTCTCTCCTTCACTCTATTCCATGCTATCTCATTCACCTTATCTCACGTTGCCATCAACCTCTGTCTCCCTGTCTGATTCCAGTGATCGACCTTTGTCTGATTCCAGCAATCGGCGTCTGTCTCTCTGTCTGATTCCATCTAGCTGTCTCTGTCTGTCTTTCTGATTCCAGCTATCTACCTCTTCTTCTCAAATTCTAGCTTTGTCTGATTCCATCTCTTGCTCTCCCGCTGTCTTTCTGATTTCAGCTCTGTCTGATTCCAGCAAGCTTTGTGCATCTCTCATTCCATCTCCCTCTCTGATTCCAGCCCTCTCCATCTGATCCAAGGTCCCACTCTCTGACTCCAGCTCTCTCCCTCGCAGTCCAACTCCAGCTCTCTCACTCTCTCTGTCTGATACCAGCTCTACCTAATTCCACACTCTTTTTGAGTCCAGCTCTCCACTTCCAGTTCTATCTCCCTCTCTGTCTCAATCTAGATCTCTCTCCCTCTGTCTAATTCTAGCACTGTTTAATTCAAGTGCTCTCTCTCTGTCTGATTCCGGCTTACACTCCCTCTGTGTAACTCCATCTCTTTATATATGCCTAATTCCAATTCTCTTCCTCTATCTGATTCTGTCTCTCTCCCTCTGTTTCTAGCTCTCCCTCTTTCTGTAATTCCTGCTCTCTCTCCTAATTCTAGCTCTCCCTCTCTATGTCTAATCCAGTTCTCCCTCTCCCTAATTCCAGCTCTCCGTCTCTATCTCTAATTCCAGTTCTCCCACTGTCTCCCCAGACCCCTTCTCTGTCCCATTCTGATTCCAGCTCACTGCATCTCTCTCTTTCTGTCCAGTTTAATCTCTCTCTCTGTCGGGTCCCAGCCTGATTGCAGCTCTCTCTCTCTCTCTCTCTGTCAGACGCTATACAACCCCCCACTCCCCCTCCCTCTCTCTGATTCCAGCTCCACCCTGCCCCTGCTCCGCTTGTTGTGGTGCTTGCTAGCTAAGCGGGGAGGCGGACCGGCCAACGCGCCTGCGCCGGGCTCTGGGGCTCAATTCGGCTGCTCTATAAGAAGGCGCCGCGATCGCGAAACTCACCAGAAACTAACCTCAATACGAAACGAGATGGTCAGCTTTCGAGCCGGTACAGCAAAATGCTGGATGGACACTGCTCTCTGGGATGGCAACTCTTCGCTGTTATAGTCCTTCTGACCATCGGCAACACCACTGCCTATTTCGGGTACGTCCTGAAAACTCTCAAAACTTTTTTTTCAAACTTTCAAAAACTTTTTTCTAAACTTTTTTTCAAACTTTCAAAACTTCTTTTCAAACTTTCGCCGAGTATTTTTTTTGAAACTTTCTCAGGAAAAGTTTTTTTTTCAGACTTTCCCAGAATTTTTAATTTCAATTTTTTTGTGTGTTTTTGTTTTCTTGTAACAGAAAAGAAAATGCATATTAGCGATTTTTTAAATGAGTTGGGTGCGCCTCTCTGTTCTCAAGTCTCTGGGAAATTGAAACAGCCCTGCACAGAGCTCCCAGCTGCAGGTTGCTGTGTGTAATTCAGATTTTAATATTTCTTTTATCCCGAGTGCGGTTTGATCGCTCTTGTACGGATCACTTACAGATTTTGACTTGATTCATTTAAAAAAAAGATTGTCTCATGATCCTATCTGAACGTGTCTCTCCCTTTTTATGCTGTTTCTCTCTCTCAGGATTTATTGTGTTATGTCGCGTGTCATCGCTTAATGCAATGATCTACATTCTATCCTTTTATAAAGTGCAATGCTGTACTAGAAGACAGTGTAGGGGGAGGAGAGGGATTCCACTTTCCTGTGAATTATACCCCGACCTCTTATTTATGTGTGTATGTATATTATATCCAGTGAGTTAACACTTGCTGTCTTTTATATTTTTTTATTATTTTCCCCCCCGCCCACCAAGATTTAAACGCCTGCTCAACCTGCTAAACATGAGAATAGTAAAGCAACAGTTGGGAGGGCAGAATTGTGTATGTGTAAATGAAATACTAGATCGCGGTTTATATCAAACTCTGGGTTAGACTCTGAGTCTGGAACTCATCTTTTTACAGCTTCAACTTATGCAGACAGTCTTTTCCCTGAGACCTCCCTCCCCTTTTCGTGGGACCATTTGTATTTTGGAAGCCGCTTTACAGTTACCAGCTATAACAACACGAGCCAGCACATGCTGTTTTACAAAAAATACTGTGTGGAATCATATTTTTTTTTAAAGAAAAGATCGGGGTTTTAATCTCGGGGAACCCTCCAGCCTTCAGATTCCACTGGCTCTCCTGATTATCAGGGTCTGAAGTGAGACTGGGATCAGTTTATAGGATGAGGGGAAACTTAAAAAAATAAAATGGAAAAGGTGCGGTCCATACTATTCTCAACATATCAGACAATTAGGAAATAATGAAGATAATCAAATTAAAATAATTAGCGATTTAAAAACACTTTTTAAACACTTTTTAAAAAGGGAGAGAAATGGGAATGGGTGAAGTTTGTTGAAGTTGGAAATTGACCTTGTTATGACCCAAGGAGTTCTCTCATGTTTTTATTTGTTAGGTAAAATTATCTATACAATAAATAAATAAAATTGGATAGATCTGATTTCCCCCCCCCAGACCCCTCGTCCCTTAATCCAAGTTTAATCCAGGCTGTCTGAATTGGGTGCAAAATGAAATGATTTTATAATTAGGAAACGTCTCCAAACTACCGTGAAATATAAAGGCAAAAAAAATTCCCAGTATAATGTTGAACAATTTAAAAAGCAAAATCAAAGGTGCTCACCTATAAAACTGTGCTTCGGAAATAGTGCAGTCAGATAGTTGGTTAAGGTGCACCTGTCTTAAAGGGACACTGGCCCCATTTTTGCCGAGTTGACTTTCTGGATGCGGTGTGAAGACACCAGTTAGTTGCCTTACAAAAAGGAGCGGCTGTTTTACAGAAAGGTCATTGTATCGCCTGTCTTGTGAGGTTAAGATCGAAATTGCCCGGAATTTACTGTCGGTGCAGTTAGCGGACGGACACTTTTTCTAATGACAGTTTAGGGACATTCCCTAATCGTAATGTCTTTTGATTTTTGCACCCAGTCCGGAACCCGCCCCTCCCTGACTAAAGGGTCAGGGGCTCAAGGGAAGTTTGTGTTGAAATTCTGCTATTTTAGCGCAGGTGGGAATCTTAAATGGGTTAACACTTTCGCTAAAATAGAAAATATCCCGGGACCATTAACCTTCATCCACTAATATCGCCAACTAAATTAAATTGGAGATGAGTCATAGGCTGTCATCAAACCATCACCATCATCATTATTCATCACCAATCATCGCCTTCGTCAATGTCACCAACTCTCATTTCTAGGTGTGTGTGTTGGTGCCATTGTAAACCCAGTCGAAGCTCAATGACTGTTATTCCTAGTAAAACCACAAAGGCTTTTACAGTTCCTCTGGAAATAGGAAACTGAGATCTTCCTGCTGTGGCTACAAATTGACCAGACACACATTCATTCCATTGTTCTTCACTGAGACTTCTGTTCAATTAGAAAAGGAGTTTCCCTTTAAATCTTCAAGGTTTGCCCCCTTAATGATTAATTAAAGAAATCTTCAGTGTTATGAATCTTCATCGCAGGCGACGGGTGATTGTTGCCCCTTCCTCCCAGGATGGCTCACGCAACATGAGTATTCGCTTTGATGCGAGATGAATCCTTCACTCCCTCTGTAGCTGTGTGTTTGTTTCTTTGGCCCACCAGCAAGCCAAATCCTGAAGCTCAGTTGTAAGGATTGAATAAAGTCGTTGCCATGTTCTGCAGACCCCACCCCTGAGCCTGCCTACCCCCGCCCCTCAGCAAGACCCTTGAGATCTAACACCATGCCCTGCCAGGAGCTCTTTGTGAATCTGCTCCACACGTGGCAAAAGACCTCCACTCTCTCCCTCGTATCCTAGGGATACTGCAGAATCTTCGCTCTCTCTCTCTCTCTCTCTCTCTCTCTCTCTCTCTCTCTCGCGCTGCAGGCTACAGATCCGTTCAGTTCCTGTGAAAGATGTTGGCCTTTCTCCCCGAACCATAATCCACTCTGTCACTCTTCCCCCTCTGGTTTCCGTAGTGCATGTTGTCAATTTCTTGGTCACCCAAGCCCTCATTTTTCGGGGCGGAGTGAGGCCACTGCTTCTCCGCCTCTGCTGGCTATTCCAGGTTCCGAAGAAGTAAATGGATATTAGTAGCATTAGCTTTTGTAGATTGCGAGTTCCAAGCCCTAGAACTGAATACAGTCTTACTCATTTTTGGAGATGTAGTTCTCATGTAAATAAATTAGTGCCTTTCACGACCTCAGGTCATCCCAAAGCATGTTACAGCCAATGAAGTACTTTCGAAGTGTAGTCACTGTTGTAATATAGGAAACATGGCAACCAAATTATGCACAACAAGGTCTCACAAACAGCAATGTGATAATGACCAAATAATCTGTTTTAGTGATGTTGGTTGAAGGATAAATATTGGCCAGGACACCGGGGAGAACTCCCCAGCTCCTCTTCCAGTAGTGCCATGGGATTTTTTTATATCCACCTGAGGGGGCATCACTCTCACCTCTGAGTAAGAAGGCTGTGGGTTCAAGTCCTAACAAGAGACTTGAGCTCAAAATCCAGGCTGACACTCCAGTGCAGTACTGAGGGAGTGCTGCACTGTCAGGAGGTGCCATCCTTCAGTTAAACCGAGGCCCTGTCTGCCCTCAGGTGGATGTAAAAGATCTCAGGCCACTATTTTGAAGAAGAGCAGGGGAGTTCTCCCTGATGTTCTGGCTAATATTTATCCTTCAACCAACATCTAAAACAGATTATCAGATCATTATCTCTCTCTCTTTGTGGGACCTTGCTGTGCGTAAATTGGCTGCAGTGTTTGCTACGTTATAATAGTGACTACAGTTGAAAAGTACTTCATTGGCTGTAAAGTGCATTGGGACGTCTCGGGTCATGAAAGGTGCTATATAAATGCAAGTCTTTCTTTTCTTTCACTTTTCTTTGTCATAGTGAAAGAGGAGGTAGTGTAGTTACTGGATGAGATAAGAATTGATAAAGAGGAGATACTAGAAAGGCTGTCTGAACTTAAAGTTGATAAGTCACCAGGACCGGATGGGATGCATCCTAGGCTGCTGAGGGAGGTTAAGGAGGAAATCGCGGAGGTGCTCGCCATAATCTTCCAATCCTCCTGGGATACGGGGCTGGTGACAGAGGACTGGAGAATTGCACATGTTACACCCTTGTCCAAAAAAGGGCGAAAGGGGAAACCCAGCAATTACAGGCAAGTCAGTTTAACCTCGGTAGTGGGGAAGCTTTTAGAAACAATAATAAAGGACAAAGTTAACAGTCACTTGGACAAGTGTGGATTAATTAAGGCAAGCCAGCATGGATTTGTTAAAGGCAGATCATGTTTAACTAACTTCATTGAGTTTTTTGATGAGGTAACAGAGAGGGTTGATGAGGGCAATGCGGTTGATGTGGTGTATATGGACTTCCAAAAGGCATTTGATAAAGTGCACATAATAATAGGTTTGCCAACAAAGTTGAAGCCCATGGAATAAAAGGGACAGTGGCTGCATGGATATGAAATTGGTTAAGTGACAGGAAACAGAGAGTAGTGGTGAACGGTTGTTTTTCGGACTGGAGGAAGGTATACAGTGGTGTTCCCCAGGGGTCGGTACTAGGACCACTGCTTTTCTTGATTATATATTAACGACTTGGACTTGGGAGTACAGAGCACAATTTCAAAATTTACAGATGACACAAAATTTGGAAGTATAGTGAACAGTGAGGAGGATAGTGATAGACTTCAGGAGGACATAGAGAGGCTGGTGAAATGGGCGGACACATGGCAGATGAAATTTAACGCAGAAAAGTGTGAATTGATACATTTTGGTAGGAAGAACGAGGAGAGGCAATATAAACTAAAGGGTACAATCCTAAAGGGGGTGCACGGACAGAGACCTGGGGGTATAGGTGCACAAATCGTTGATGGTGGCAGAGCAGGTTGAGAAAGTGGTTAAAAAAGCATACGGGATACTGGGCTTCATAAATAGAGGCATAGAATACAAAAGCAAGGAAGTTATGATGAACCTTTATAAAACACTGGTTCGGCCTCAACTGGAGTATTGTGTCCATTTCTGGGCACCGCACTTTAGGAAGGATGTGAAGGCCTTGGAGAGGGTGCAGAAAAGATTTACGAGAATGATTCCATGAATGAGGGACTTCAGTTACGTGGATAGACCAGAGAAGCTGGGGTTGTTCTCCTGAGAGCAGGGAAGATTGAGAGGAGATTTGATAGAGGTGTTCAAAATCATGAGGGGGTCTAGACAGAATAGAGAGACACTGTTCCCATTGGCGGAAGGGTCAAGAACCAGAGGACACAGATTCAAGGTGATTGGCAAAAGAACCAAAGGCGACGTAAGAAAAACTTTTTTATGCAGCTAGTGGTTAGGATCTGGAATGTATTGCCTGAAAGGGTGGTGGAAGCAGACTCAATCACAGCTTTCAAAAGGGAGTTGGATAAGTACCTGGAGGGAAAAAAATTGCAGGGCTACGGGGAAAGGGCAGGGGAGTGGGACTAGCTGAAGTGCTCTTGCAGAGAGCTGGGACATGCCAAATGGCCTCCTTCTGTGCTGTAACCATTCTATAATTCTGATTCTAAGGCCAATTGCACCTCCACCCTAGGTGAGATCAGCTACCTCAGCACAGACCTTCCTTGCCTGTAAGCTCACTGCCACACCAGACAGTGGGTTTACAGCTGCATGGCTGAGTTCGCCCTTCCTCTCTCAGTAAGCTCGTTGTGTAATGATACTTAACAAAGTCTTGCTGTTAAGACTCTCTTCATGTTTTTATCTCAATCTGAGATTGCAACTTGTGCCGGGGCGTGGCTCCAAAAAACAGTGCTCAGGTACATCTTATCCAACTGGCCATTCTTCACATGGAACCCTTGACAATGGGTCTATTCAACCTCGGGGGTCATCACAACTCGTGCTGCTCTTATCTTTGCCCTACATTTCAACTCACTCACATTTCAACAGGTCTCATTGGGTCAGGAGCAGCTGATTTTATTTTTTTCTCTAAGCCCCGTCCCTCAGGGTCTCTGACACAACTTCGAATCTCCTGCTATCTTTGTGTTAATAAAAAAAAAATCATTTTTGTTTGACGAATCGGGCCATCGTTTTAGGCGCGGTAATGCCTTTAATTGCCGACGTGAGTCTCGGGCCATTTTAACTCCCAGGCCTCTATTTTTCAATAGGCCAGGCCCAACTGCCTACCAAACCCAGCGTCAGGAGGTGGCGAGCATGGCGGGAGGCCACTGCTGGGGATCCGTGGTAGGTGAAAGGGGGGAGAGGGTGCGCTGCCACACGATCGTGGGTATCCCTGGCAGGGAAGGCCCAAGGATTCCTTGTGTGGCCTGGAGGAGCACTCCTGCTCTCTCCCCAAGGAAACCTTTTTAACACAAATAAAGGAGGTTCCCGCACAGAGAGAGACAAACAGACACACGCCACAGAGCGACACGCACGGACACACATAGGCACATTCACACGCACAGACACACATAGACACACTCGCACACTCAAAGCGACACGCACAGACACACTCACACAAAGCGACACGCTAGCAGAGAGAAACACGCTAACAGTGACATGCAGAGAGACACAGACACGCTCACACACCGGCACGCAGAGAGACAGACACGCTCACACACACACACCGGCACGCAGAGAGAGACAGACATGCTGATGCGCAGAGAGACACAGACATGCTCACACACAGACATGCTCACACACAAAGTGACACGCAGAGAGAGACAGAGACATGCTCACACACAGTGACATGCACAGAGAGACAGATACAGAGCAGCATGCAGAGAGACACACACATAGACACAGTCACATACATAGACACAGTCACACATACAGAGCGACACATGCAGACACACATAGACACCCTTACACACTGCGACAAGCACAGAGACACACGCAGACACCCTTACACACACATAGCGGCACGCACAGAGACACACGCAGACACCCTTACACACACATAGCGGCACGCACAGAGACACACGCAGACACCCTTACACACACATAGCGGCACGCACAGAGACACACGCAGACACCCTTACACACACATAGCGGCACGCACAGAGACACACGCAGATGCGCGCGCGCACACTATTTCGGGTGGTGGCTTTGGTTGCCAGCTGCAGCAACGTTGATTCTGTGTGAAGATTCAGGTCAACACTCCCCGCCTACAACAGAATACAAAAATCATTTCCTGCAGGATATTTGAAGTATTGCTTCATATCCCTCCGTGACTGATTACAGATCTTTGAGGAGCTGACATATATTCGGTGCTGCCTCTCACCACTCTCTTTCCACCGCCCCCCCAAACCCCCCGCCCCAACCTTCCCCACTCCCTGTACATCTGTTTGGGAAGTGGCTCAGGAATCATGTACTATATTATCCTAGGGTTCCACAGGAGGATACACCACAGGAAATTGTGAGAAAGGAAGGTTGTAACTGTAGTAGTGCAGCAGGGGAGCCGGCAGTAATCTGAAGCTTGTACCCACGCCAAGCCCCCTCTTACCTGCCCCTCCTCAGCCTAACATTCCCTGGGACTAGAGTGTGGATGCCAACTTCAGTGACATTGCCATTGTTACCCGGTCCGTTGTTTGTTTTTTTAAAAACAAAGCTGGGTAAGGGAGAAGGACAGTGTTTCCAAACGACTGCTGCCAAGATGAGGTGGTGGGGGGGCAGCTGGAATAAACTGCATTCACCGTGAAGGCTCGTGAGATACAGTCGCTTGCAGGGAGCATGTACCAAAGTTTGGGGTGGGGCCAGTGAGTAATTGGGGAGGAAATTGGTTTGAACTGACCTGTTTTAGAGTGACATGACGTGATGTGTTGGCGCACTGATGCTGTGCCATGGGGTGTTGGGTTGATGAATTTTTTTTGTAGCTCTCTTTTCCTCCCCCCCCCCTCCCCCCCCCCCCCGGGCCCCTTGTTAACTCATGTTGGGGTACAGGCCCACCAGTGCTGCTGCTCCCACGGTACCTCATCCGAGTGGCCATTCTACGTGTGTGAACCATGGCGGTGAGTAGCGACAGACTAACGACATTGCCAGCCATGCCCGATCCCGTGCTGGCCCAGACATCCGCACTCGTACACGTGCGTGCACTTTCCAGGAGGGTAGCGACCTGAAGCAGGAATTCCGCCCCCCACCCCTGGCTGATTCATCTCCTTAACTCAGCGGTGCTGAGGCCAATTGTAGGGCACGTTAATTGGGGGACAACAACAACTTGCATTTATATAGCGCCTTTACTGTAGTAAGAAATCCCAAGGTGCTTCACAGGCGCGTAGTCAGACAAAATTTGACACCAAGCCACATAAGGAGATAATAGGACAGGTAACCTAAAGCTTGGCTAAAGAGGTACGGTTTATGGAATGCCTTAAAGGAGGAGAGAGAGGTGGAGAGGCGGAGAGGTTTAGGGAGGAAATTCCATAGCTTAATGCCTAGACAGCTGAAAGCACGGCTGCCAATGGTGGGGCGAAGGAAGTGGGGGATGCACGAGAGGCCAGTCTTGGAGGAATGGAAAGTTCTCAGAGTTGTAGGACTGGAGGAGGTTACAGAGGTAGGGAGGGGAGAGGCCATATAGGCATTTGAACAGAGATGGAAAATTTAACTGTGAGGCATTAAGACGATTTCAAAATGTTTCTTTTTTGTTTTGCTTTCCGCTTCTTAGCTTGTTGATCTGAGAATACAGGGAGATAATCGCTTACCTGCTCTTCCCGAGGAATGGCACATTCGGCCCAGTTCGCAGAAGTGTGTAAGGCCGACCCATCGAGGAAGGAGAGGTGGGGCGTTTGCAAGTCTCCTTTTCTTCCCCCTCCCCATTGGAGAGCACCTGGCGCTCACTCGGCAGGTTCCTTCGCTCCTCAGTCATCTCCTTGTGACGAGTGTGCCCACTTGGGTACACATCTCCCACACTCCTTTCTCTGTTGCCCCATGCCATCAAACTGCAGCTTGCCATTGTTTTGTTGGGAACGTGTGTCTTTGATAAACAGAACGTCATACTGAAGCGAGCGACCTGTCAGCCTAGCAATGATCGCGAGGGAGAGAATTTTGAACATCTGTCGTCATAAAAAAAGAAAGTGACCTTTTCCACAAAACAAATAAGTGCGTTCTATCTGTCAGGTGGACTCCATTTTTTTTGTCCCACTTTTATTCCTGATCAGTAGATAATTATGGATGAGCAAAAGTGTCTGTCCAGCTTGGCTTGTGGTAATGTCATGAATCATATTCCTAGGTCTCTTCCATTATCTTTCTGAAGCGGTTGGCTGCCCTACAGGTACACAATACCAATTAAGCCAAGCTGACAAATGCCCTAGCCTGTCCCCACCCAATTCCACACGCATTTACTATCCAACAGCCCCTACTAGAAAGTGATCAGGAGCAGGAATCCAGGGTGATTTTCACATACCTAGCTGAGGTGCAGTGATGCCAATCCCGAGGCTTAGTTGGTAGTACCCTCTCTCCTTGGGTCAGAAAACTTGAGTTCAAGGCCCAATCCAGGTGTTGAACACATAATCTAGACCAACTCTTCAGTGCAGTACTGAAGGAGTGCTGCACTGTCGGAGGTGCCATTTCTCAGATGAGAGGTTAAGCTGAGGTCCCATCTGCCAATTCAGGTGGATGTTCGAGAAGAGCAGGGAGTTTTCCTGATGTCCCAGGCCAACATGCCTACCTCAACCAACACCACCAAAAACAGATAAACTAGCTATTTAACTCATTGCTGTTTGTGGGATCTTGCCGTGTGCAATATGATCACCCTGTTTGCCTCCAAAAATAAAACAACGGTATGTGAAGTGTTTTGGGTGGTTTCTGAGAGCAGAACACCCCTGCAGTTGGGCCTGGGTGGGAAATGACACATTTAACACCTGCATTCAATGACTGTGAAGCGTCTGTTCTAGTGGGGACTTGTAGGGGGCGGGGGGATGGTTTTAATATGGTATTTTTCAAAACAGTACTTGGATAGATAGCTGCACTGTGCGCAGTGCTGGGGCTCGGCAATCACCTGTTAGCGTGCTGTTGGCTCGACCCTGTGCTCTACTGGGAACCCGAGCCAATAAGTTTCTGGCTGTGAGCCTGGCCTGCCTGGGTCTGATGTTAGTTCTATCAGCACAGTGCAGATCATTCCAATGTGTTTGACTTGATTCTCAAACCCAGGCCTTGCTGCTTTTGGCTGGTAGCTTCAGTTACTGCAAATTGGATGCATGTGGAAGAAGATTGGGGTGGGGGAGAGAGAATAATGTCTTGACTTTTTTTCAGTGACTTAAAGAGACCATTTTTCTTGGCACTAACTCCCAGTGGCTCAATGGGCAAATGCACTGTCTAGGCAATTTAAAGAAAAGACGTTGCATTTATATAGTGCCATTTCAAGTCACTCAGAAATTTCTCGAAACACTTCACAATGAATTACTCTGAGATGCAGCCAACTGTTGTAATGTAGTCAAATACGGCAGCCATTTACCACACTGCACAACCCCGCACACCCCCCCCCCCCCTCCCAAACAGTATTGAGATGATTGATTCGTTAATTTTTTTGTGTGTTGTGTTGACTGAGAGGAATATTGATCAGGACACTGAAACCTTTTTTTCTTTCCTTCATGTGGTGTCCTGGAATTTTTAACAACCATCGGAAAGGGAAAGGGAAAGTGTAGCCGACAATGCAGCACTCCTCTGGAATGTCAGCTCAAATCCTGGAGTGAGGCTTGAACTCCCAACCTTATGATTAGAAAGAAAGACTTGCTTTTATTAACCTCAGGACATCCTTTACAGCCAATGAAGTACTTTTGAAGTGCAGACACTTGTTGTAATGTCGGAAACGCGGCAGCCAATTTGCACACAGAAAATCGCAATGAGATAAATGACTAGATAATCTTTTTTTTTTTAGTGATGTTGTTTGAGGGATAAATATTGGCCAGAACACCAGGGAGAATGCCCCTGTTCTTCTTCAAATAGTGCAGTGGGATCTTTTACGTCCACCTGAGAGGACAGACTGGGCCTCGGTTTAATTGGTGAATCAGCAGCCCACCCAATTTTCATTTTATTGCCTGTTTTGGGCTACCCCCCCTCAAGACTTATTTCACCCCCACCATTTTGAGGCCCTGGTAAAGAATTGGTTGCATAGGAGACTGTATGTGGAGTCTATAGGGAGGATTGCGAGTACGCAAGATGGAGTATTTAAAAATCTAGATCAATCCCACTAGCATTGAGCTACACATTGGATATACATCTATTTTGGTTTGTTACCTGTAGATTCTGATTGTACTGGGAGTCTTCATTTGCTAATTCTTTTTAAAAATTTGCTCATGATGTGGGCGATGCTGGCAAGGCCACATTTATTGCCCATCCCGAGTTGCTCTGAGGTTATTAAGAGTCAACCATAGGACTGGAGTCACACGTAGGCCAGACCAGAGAGTGGTGGCACATCCACTTCCCTGAAGGATATTAGTGAACCAGTGAATTTTTAAGGAAATCTAGCATGGTTTATTTTATCTGGTGCCAGCCCATAAGCCCCAAATTTATTGAATTGAATTTCCCAACTTGCTATGCTGGGGGTTGAACCCACAACCTCTGAACTGCTAGTCCAATACCAGAACCACTAAGCTACCATATCATAGTTACCACATAGGATTAATTTTGAGCATGCACTGCCAATGGGTCTCCACCAGCATGTGCTGTGAAAATTGTCCCCCTCATCTCTTTAACCTACGCGATGCAACTGAACATCCCTTGCCTCCCATGTGGTGAAACTCCGCAGGAGTTGAGCTGGAGCCTGACAGAAAGCGATTAACCCAGAATGCACTGCAGTCTGGCCACATGCAGGATCTTCCAACTCTACTGACCTCAGTCAACAAGATTGGCATCTGTGTGTATTCAGCCCACTTGCCTGTACTGGAAGCTTAGCCAGTGGTGCCAAACCTCAATGTTGACATACAACGGTAGATTCACCAACAACTACAAGCCTGGTGAGCAGCCCCCCTTGAGAGGAAGTGTAGATTGGGAGAGTCCAGCACGGAGGTCAGTGACCCCCTCTACGAATCGTGTGTGTGTGGGGGGTGGGGGAGTCTCAATTTTCCAGTAAGGTTAATAGGAAGTGGCACAAACCAAACGAGCTGATGTCCTTCCTTGATTTTCCATTCTTCATTCCCCTTCGCACCGGTAAATTTATCCTATAATTTGGAAGTTTTCCTGACTTTCTGCGGCACTTGGCGTACTGAAGACCACACCTAGGGGTAATATTACTGACTTTGCCCTCCCATTAAGGAGCCTCACTCATTGGGAGCTCATATCGGAAATTCAGGTGTGCACTGTGTATAATTTTCTGACACAGCACACGCACGGATTTCCAATATTCACTCCCAGTGACTGAGGCCCCTTTCTGGGAGCACCAAATTGAAAAATTTTCCCCTCTGGAATACTGTGTTCTGTTCTGCAAAAAAAAAAGAGAGGTCTAGGTATTGGAATGGATCTAGAGAAGATTGATTGCAGAGGATGGGCTATGAGGGAAGATTGAAGAAACTTGAAGCTCTACAGACTACAATGAAGGATGTTGCAAAAGAAGACAGCACTGAGGTATATAGAGTAGATAAACCCAGAATATTACTTCAGAGTGAGCCAGGATAGTAGGAACGTGAAAAGTAAAGCAGGTTTTTATTTATTCTTGGGATGTGTGGCAAGGCCACATTTATTGCCATCCCTAGTTGGCCTCGAAGGTGGTGATGGGCTTTCTTGACATGTAAGCAATGATACTGAATTCAGTTTTACAACCGACCGTGGTGGGACTTGAACTCACGGTTGTCAGTCCAGGACCATATTCACTACTCTACTATATTTAACAGCTGCTTTGCTCAAACAGCAATAGATGTTTAGAATAATCTGGCAGGCAGGACCATGTAGACAATACCATTAGGGACCTTCAGAGGGAGGCTGGATGCAATAATGAAAGAGTTGGTGCACCAGAGGCTTCATTAGGCTCTTGTAGACTTTTCTTACTGCTGATTTCTCTTCTTCTTTGATGTGAAAGGACTCTGGCTCACCAGGTAGAGGTGCCAGGTGTGGGGAGTTGTGTGATAAAGCGTAAGAAGGCTTTGGGTTTAATCTCAGTTGTGCTGAGTTAGTGGATAGTTAGATAGTTTGTCCACTGTGCCTAGTGGCACATGAGGAAATCCACTTCTTCCACTGCAGTCTGTCCAAAGCAAGATATTTGACTCCCTTGGAGTATCACCTTGCCTTACATTCAGCAGATTGTGATTCTCTATAGTCGATGTTTATATTTGCCAGTCTGTAACAGACTTGTCCTATCTCTGGGTTGTTTCTGTAAAGAAAGGCATTTTTACGTAGCTCGGTCATTAGCCTGACTCTCAAGCCCCTACCAGGAGGGCCGTGGACTGCCTTTAGTCTGGCTCCTAACTTTCGACCTGTCTGGCTTGGGTGGTCCTACCAGGAGCTATACTCCCACCAGCATGGCTCCCACAGTCATGGGAGCACGCAAGCCTTCCCACCATGTCAAGGGGCAGTCTCGAGGGAAGGTGGGTTAGTGGGGGCAGGCGTGGATGGGTTGCAAATAATCATAACACTCCTTGACGAGGGATAGGAATATACCACCTTTTTCCCTCTTCTGATTGATGACATTGACCTCAGCTAGAAGAAGACATCTCAAAGGATTCCTTTTCCTAATGGCTCAGTATGGAAGCTGGAGTTTGTTCCTGACTGTTACGTAGTGCACTTGAATCAGCTCAACATACAATTCTCAGATCTTTCTCTTCAGATTTACATTTGGTTTCACATAATAAATTACAGCCATTTATATGTCTTGGTGTCCGAGCAATCGTAACGTGTTTATCTCAAGATGAGGCTGTCATATAAATAGCAGCAGTATTGCAAATGAGGGGATCACAAGGGAACTTTATACTCGCAGGGGTAAGAGTTGCAGCTGGGGACAGTAAGAATCATTTGCTATTCCTACTGTCTGCAAGGTGTACTTAATGGACAGTGTGGAGGGAGCTTTACGGTATCTAACCCATGCTGTACCTGACCTGGGAGTATTTGAAGGGACATTGTAGAGGGAGACATTCTGTATCTAACCCGTGCGGTAACTGATCTGGGACTTTGATGGGACAGTGTAGAAACTTTACTTTGTATCTAACCCATGTTGTATTTGACCTGGCAGTGTTTAATGGGACAGTGTAACGGGAGTTTCATTCTGTACCTAACCTAGGCTGTACCTGCCCAGGGAATGTTTGATGGGACAGTGTAGAGGGAGTGTTATTCTGTATGTAACTGTGCGGTACCTGCCCTGGGAGTGTTTGATGGGACACTGTAGAGGGAGTGTTATTCTGTATGTAACTGTGTGGTACCTGCCCTGGGAGTGTTTGATGGGACAGTGTAGAGGGAGCTTTACTCTGTATCTAATCTGTGCTGTACCTGCCCTGGGAGTATTCGATGGGATGGTGTAGAGGGAACTTTACTCTATATCTTAGCCATATTGGGGTTGGTAAACTGCTTGACACTAAAAATAGAATCAGGTTTCTCTTCACTCTTTTTCCATGATGCTTTTTTCTCATTTGATTTATTTTCTAGTATTGTGAAGGTGATGACTGTTGCTGGGGTGCGGGTTGAACGGGCACTGTCAGCCCCGTGATACCTTGCCTACGAGGTCCCAGGCTAACTATGTACTTCTGCAGCTCAGTGACACTGAGGAAAATTGTAGCATTCCAACCGGTGTGCCTGTCTGAGATCAGGTAGCACAGCAATCTAACCTTCCTGGTCTGTATAGCTCCGTACCACAAAATGTAGATCATTCACCGAATGAGCCACTGGGCAGTCTGTATTTTTAAAAAACTGTTCATAAGAAATGTTTTAACATTGAATACTGAGCAAAGGGCGTGACAAAAATGCGCAGGAAAACCATAAGAAGCACAGCCTTAGACAGACTAGTACATACTTATTAAAAATAGTAAACTACACAAGGTGAAGCTGGAGGAAGACATTTAGTGACACAACCATTGTTGCTTTTTGACCTATTGACCCAAAACCAGTAGGGGGAGCAAGAGAGTTTATATAATGTCAGCTGTCACCTACACAAGCAAAAACTTATTTCTCCTTTCCTTCCTTGAACGTACTGATTCAGTTCCATGGGAGTCGGGTATCCCAAACCCTGGGGAGCAAAGGCATCACAGTCAATTCCGATCCGGTCCTCACCAGACGCCCACACACTTGCGCCACCTGGGGGTGGGGGGGGTCACTAGATAGAGATCAGGAGTGGGAACGGCTGGAGCCCACTGCTAGGCCCCACCTCTGCCCATACTGAGACTAGCTCAGTCAACACCTGCCAGGGGCCATCTCTGGTCTGTATGGATAAGGCAGTTTGAAAGATGTCCCTTACCATGCCATCATCTCCTTACACCGTGCACCTTTGCTGGCAGCAAGTGTGGGCAGAAAACCCGCTGGTAGGCCTCGGCCAATACCACGAGGTACCCAGCTGCCAGAAGGAGCAGGGGAGTGGCTGTGTTTTCTCTTTACTAGTACATCTCCTATGGCATTGCTCACTAAGTCGGGGTAGAGAGAATCTCCCGCAGATTGCATTAGTGATGCTGTAGGTATGGGGATATGACACTCCACCTAGAGGTGTGTAGTTACAGGTGTGACTGTGTCAAAGAATGGTGATCTTGAACTAAAGGGTGCTTAATATAAATAGTAAATCGAATTTATTTTTTCGCCAGTTTGCTCCACTTTCTCACCTCCTCTTGCGATGGCTGTGGCAGGCATGCAATTCACATTCCCTTTGATACCTCAGCCAAGTGGCCGAGCTTCATCCTGTGGCCTAGTTAGTGTTGGCAGGGCATTCAAATGTGGGGGCGTGGAGATTAGAGCTGAGCCCAATCCTGTCCACAAACATACTCCTCTCCAGCAGGGCTCACTAGTTAGTGATTAGAAGTGAAAATCCCGACTTCTTTTCCTTGTTGTAGTCCAAGGGAAGCTGGCACTAATGAACTGCACCCAATTGTCAACCCAGGCAAGACCTTCTGTGTGGCTCAACATCAGCCCAGGCTGTGCATTTACCCGTGAGGCCATCAGGAGGACTCTGTTGCCTCCATTTAAATCTACTTCTGGAGAGAGAAGGGACTGAGCGCTCAGATGAGAAGGCGGCTAGGTGGTCTTGAGTTCAGAGGGATAGGCTTGTTGGATCTAAAGGCCTTTTCCTGTTCTTGCCTGTAGTGGGAGCATTTGTTGCCCGTCCATTGCTTCCTCACGCCGGCATAGTTTGAGTGGGTGGAACAATTGGCACAAAGCCCTATCCTTGCTGTTCTAAGAGTAGTAAGGACATTTTCAGCTTTTTGATAAACTAGCAACATTGAGTCTTTCAAAATGTCAGCAATTGGCTCAGTGGTAGCACTCTCGTCTCTGCGTCAGAAGGATGTGGTTTCAAGCACCACTCCAGCGACTTGAGCAAATAATCCAGGCTGACACGTCAGTGCAGTACTGAGGGAGTGCTGCACTGTCGGAGATGCCATCTTTCGAATGAAATATTAAACCTGTTCTCTCAGGTGGACGTAAAGCATCCCATGTATTCGAAGAAAAGCAGGGGAGTTATCCCCGGTGCCCAGGCCAATATTTATCCCTCAACCAACACCACTAAAACAGATTATCAGGTCATCATCTCACTGCTGTTTGTGGGAGCTTGCTGTGTGCAAATTGGCTGCCATGTTTCCTACATTACATCAGTGACTACACTTCAAAAGTACTTCATTGGTTATAAAGTGCTTTGGGACGTCCTGTGGTCATGAAAGGCACTAAATAAATGCAAGTTCTTTCTGTTTCAGGCTCGCCCCAGCAGAGGTGCCAGCCTTTACTCTTCACACTGCCCCTTGCCCCATTACTGTTGTATATTCAAGATGTGTTAGTACTTGTGCACTCCCACTTTGTTTGGTGAGATATGTACAAACCCTTTTCGAGGTGTGTTTGCTCATAGCTGTGGAGAGTTCTCCCCGCCAGTTCAGCCTAAAGCCGCAGCAATGTATCTTTTTTATGCGGGGGACAGTCTAGTGTAGTGGTTATGTTACTGGACTAGTAATCTAGAGCACTGGACTAATGATACAGAGAACACAACTTCAATTCCAACCAAATTAAGAATTTGAATTCAGTGTGTAAAAAAATAAAAATAAAGCTGGTATCAGTAAAAGTGACCATGAAGATGTTGGATTGTCATAAAAAGAAAAACAACTGGTTCACTAAAGTCCTTTTAGGGAAAGAAACCTGCCATCATTATCCAGTCTGGCCTATATGTAACTCCAGACCCACAACAATGTGGTTCAAGAAGAAGGCCCACCACCACCTCTCCGGACAAGTAGGGATGGGCAATAAACACAGGCTTTTAGAATTAATTAAAGGAAGTTTAGGATCCAAAATAATGATCCTGGAGGAATCAGCCTGAGGAAGTTTGCGAAGCTGCCTTTATCTGGAAATAAAGACATTTTAGAATGTATTTTGTTTTTATTCTTCCCTTCACTAGTGATTGTTGTGTTTGGACCCTCTGTGTGTCTCAGTGTCAGCTCCTGTTCATGTACAAAGCACCTGTGATATTATGTTTGGGAAGGTGTATATTGGCCAGATGGCCGAGCCCATTTTTTTTTATTTGTGTGTAGTTTGCAGCGTTGCTTTTTAAACTGTGTGATGCAGTGCTCAGGCTGATCACAAGAGGGTGCTGTACTGCTCGTGCCTTTCAAAGTAAACTTGACGCTTGGCCAGGATGGTGCCAGTTACTTGTCACATTCCCTGACTGTGTACAAACTGCTCCAGTTTTCTCAATAATTGTTGTGTAAAGTGTGTTTTTGTAAGACACAATTATTGTAATTGGGAATGCAGTCCAGGTGACTGCAGAATGTTTTATTCCTCCCAGACAGGAGGGAGTGGAGCTTCTTCTGTCTCTCTGTCCCAATGTCCATCTGTCTCCCTCCCTCGATGTGTCTTTTTATCTGTGTCTGTGTGTTACTCTCAGTATGTTTGTCTCATTCTGGCTCTATATATGTTTGCTATTCTTTCTACATCAGAGTCTCTCTGTCTCAATGTGTCTCTGTCTGTCTCAATGTGTCTCTGTCTGTAGGTTTGTCTGTCATTCCTTTTGTGTCTCAGTGGTTGGGAATTTCCTCAGATCTGCTCCCACTCCGCTAACATAATGTCACTGGAAGTGCGGCAGAAACCCCGGCTTAACCTCTCACTACCAGTAAAGTTACAGCTGCAACAAAGCAGCAGCCTGGAGAGAATTGCCGGCCAATGTCTCTTTCTGTGTGTGTGTGCCTTTCTCTCTCTGTCTGACTTTGTGTGTGTGTGTGTCTGTGAGGGCTAGGGTTACGGGGGTCACCATTTTGGGCACAAGCAGCCAGTTACGGCATTGTTTTCCAGTGGAAGCATGGGAGGGACTGGAGGAAGGGTCCAGCAGAGAGAAGTATAATTATTTATAACAGGATCTCCCCTCCAGCTCCTTTAAGAAAAAGGGCAGGGTGACTGGATTATTGCTCAGGCGCCCCACTTGTATTATTACAAGCCGGCCCCCTCCAATTTAAACGCTTTTCACAGAATCATAGAAATTTACAGCACAGAAGGAGGCCATTCGGCCCATCTTGCCCGTGCCGGCCAACAAAGAGCTATCCACCCTAATCCGACTGTCCAGCACTTGGTCCGTAGCCTTGTAGGTTACGGCACTTCAAGAGCATATCCAGGTACTTTTTAAATGTGATGAGGGTCTCTGCCACTACCACCCTTTCAGGCAGTGAGTTCCAGACCCCCATCACCCTCTGGGTGAAAACATTTCTCCTCAAATCCCCTCTAAACCTCCGACCAATTACTTTAAATCTATGCCCCCTGGTTATTGACCCTTCTACTAAGAGAAATAGGACCTTCCTATCCACTCTATCTAGGCCCCTCATAACTTTATACACATCAATTAGTTCTCCCCTCAGCCTCCTCTGTTCCAAAGAAAACAACTCCAGCCTATCCAATCTTTCCTCATAGCTAAAATTCCCCAGTCCAGGCAACATCCTCGTAAATCTCCTCTGCACCCCCTCTAGTGCAATCACATCCTTCCTGTAATGTGACCAGAACTGCATGCAGTATTCTAGCTGTGGCCTAACTAGTGTTTTATACAGTTCAAGCATAACCTCCCTGCTCTTATATTCTATGCCTCGGCTAATAAAGGCATGTATCCCGTATGCCTTCTTAACCACCTTATCTACCTGTCCTGCTACCTTCAGGGATCTGTGGACATGTACTCCAAAGTCCCTCTATCTTCTGCACTTTTCAGTGTCCTACCATTTATAATGTATTCCCTTGCCTTGTTAGCCCGCCCCAAATGCATTACCTCACACTTCTCCAGATTGAATTCCATTTGCCACTGTTCTGACCAATCCATTGATATCTTCCTGCAGTTTGCAGCTTTCTTCTTCATTATCAACCACACGGCCAATTTTTGTGTCATCTGCAAACTTCTTAATCATACTTCCTACATTCAAGTCCAAATCATTGATATATACCACATAAAGCAAAGAACCCAGTACTGAGCCCTGCAGAACCCCACTGGAAACGGCCTTCCAGTCACAAAAACACCCATCGACCATTACCCTTTGTTTCCTGCCTCTGAGCTAGTTTTGGATCCAACTTGACACTTTGCCTTGGATCCCATGGGCTTTTACATTCGTGACCAGTCTGCCATGCGGGACCTTATCAAAAGTCTTGTTAAAATCCATATAGACTACATCAAATGCACTACCCTCATCGACCCTCCTTGTTACCTCCTCAAAAAATTCAATCAAGCTAGTCAGACACGACCTTCCCTTAACAAATCCATGCTGACTGTCCCTGATTAATCCGTGTCTTTCTGCTTTTAGGGCAGAAGAACCAAAGGCGACATGAGGAAAAACTTCTTTATGCAGCGAGTGGTTAGGATCTGGACTGCACTGCCTGAGAGGGTGGTGGAGGCAGATTCAATTACGGCTTTCTAAAGAGAATTCGATAAGTCCCTGAAGGAAAACAAACGCAGGGCTATGGGGAAAGGGCGGAGGAGTGGGACTAGCTGAAATGCTTTTGCAGAGAGCTGGCACGGGCTTGTGGGGCCAAATGGCCTCTTCTGTGCTGTAACCATTCTCTGATTCTCTGATTAATGAGCCTGGAGCAGGATTTGTACCCAGGCTCTCAGTGCCCTTTGTGCATCAGGCACCCACCATCACACAATCAACCCCTCGGTCTGTCTCTTTCTCCTCGTGTCTCAATATGTTTCTATTTTCTCCCTTTCTCTGCCTGTCCCCCTCTGTTGCTATGTCTCAGTGTGTGTCTCTGTGTCAGTCTTTGTCTATCTTTGCTGTCTCTGTGTGTGCCTCTCGCTGACTCCATCCCAAGTTTCCCACTCTGACTCAACCCCATCTCCCCACCTTCTCACCATATCCCTCAACCCCATCTCCCCACCTTCTCACCATATCCCTCAACCCCATCTCCCCACCTTCTCACCATATCCCTCAACCCCATCTCCCCACCTTCTCACCATATCCCTCAACCCCATCTCCCCACCTTCTCACTATATCCCTCAACCCCATCTCCCCACCTTCTCACTATATCCCTCAACCCCATCTCCCCACCTTCTCACTATATCCCTCAACTCCACCTACCCGTCTTCACAGTGTACCCTGCAGTCCCTTCCCTCTCCAGACCCACAACTAACTGTCTCTTGAACCCATTTGTACTGTCGCTGCTTCAGTGGCCTTCAATGTAACATATTCCACAACTCAATTTTCCTTTAGCTCACCCTGATATTACTTCTTACTCCTCACTTCCTCATTTTTAACTCGTGCCCTATGAGATTTGAAAACTTCACACAATTTACTTGGGCCAATTTTGTCAGTTTCCTTAATAATAAAAAAAAATCAATTAGGTCACCTCAAAGTCAAGCAAAGCCAATTTCCTCAACATTCCCTCACAACTGATACCTGGAATCATCTGGTTGCTCCCTTCAAGGTCAATAGTATTCCTGCCCATGATCAGGTAACCGCGACTGCTGGAGTGCTCCAAATGAAGTCTGCCTAACGCCTTCTACAGCAACAATATAGCCTCTTTTAATTTCTTGGCCCTGGCTGGATGGGTTCTGTGCCTTGACCGGGTCAAGTGCCTGAATGTGCCTTTATTGGGTGTATGATGCCATGGAGTACTCTAGATCATGCCATGCGTGGGATAATTTCTCCATCGAGAGAGCACCAACAGTTAAGTGAAACCAGGGACTGGAAAAATGCTTCAGCAAAGCAGCTGTAGCTATAATGCTTCCTTATAAAAATAAAATGAGATGGGCCGGTGCCAACCTGCAATGAGGAGAGCTGTCAAAAATGGTCTATTGCCTGCGACTAAGCCAATAATGTCATAAGGTAATGATGTCATCAAGGCTCATTCTGAAGGGAAATGGGCTAGTTTAGAGTATCTCTGGGACTCCTCTCTGATGGAGACTGGAAGGCAGTATAGGTTAGAATGCTGCCCTTTCACCTCCTTGATCTGTGTCCAAATCCAGCCCAGACTGATGGGATGGAAAATCAATGCGGGTTAAAACAGTGTTCAATCCTCTCCTTGACCTGGGTTCAAATTAATATGATACAGATGGGATGAAGGGATCTCTTTCTCTCTGCTTCTGTCCCTCTCTCTCTTTTCTCTCTCTCTCCCTCTTGCTTTGTATTTATCTCTGCGTGTCTCTCCATCTCCCTGTGTTTTTGGAACTTTATCTTCCTTGCCCTGTGTGTCTATTGCTATGGTTCTCTTTTCTTTCTCTTCTCATTCTCTCCTTCTATCTCTGTCTTTCCATCTCCCTGTGTCTCTTGAACTATCTATCTCCCTTGCTCTGTGTGTCTCATGCTGTGTTTCTTTCCCTCTTGGCTCTCTCTCTCTCGCTCTCCACTTTTTCTCACTCCACTTTCTCTCTCTCTCTCTCCTTTTTTCTCTCTCTTTCTCTGTATCTATAGCAATCTAACTCTGTAAGAAAGGCTGTAAGAATAGCTGGTGCAGGAAGTGGAGATACATGCTCGTGTATAGGTTTGGCACACAGGGCTCCCGTGGTTGGTGGGGTCAAGGTGCCTTGTTGGGGCAGAGTAGACAAAACTAAACTGATTTGATGTGTTTATGATGTATCATTTTCCCCAGAGCTCATCATTTAATGTTTTAAGGAGTATTCTTGAAACAATAAATAAAACTCAAAAGGTCACACAGCATTAAATTAAATACATATTTAAAAAAAAAGAGAGAATACCACAATTTGGAAATGCAGGTTTTACCAGAGATATTCAGTTATTCATTTTTATAGGAGGATCAAGTGTCCCAAAAAGTGGGCTGTTTCTATCAACTGAGTACGTGAGATTTACGCCATTGTTACGGCTGCCATACCTACGAGAGATTTGGGGTACACTTGTGCTGATGCTTTTGTGTTGATGCAAAGTAGTTTTGGGTGTAAACTGACCCAAAAGTGGCAGCATTAATACGGGGGCTGATTCCCATTTGACTTCCAGGTGTGTGTGATTGATCGAGTCTCTGCCCGAGAGGCCGTCTCGCGGTGATTCAAATTTGCATCCGCTGCGGTATAACTTCGGGCCCAGTGCAAAGCCACACGCAATCTGTCCCAGCTCCTGTCTGAGTTCCTGACGTTAGCCGCCCATGGGTGCAATTCTGTGTATAACCTTGAGAAGAAAAGAGAGTGACTAGAATTTTCATGATGGTGGATGGGAGGGGGTGGGATTCTCACGATCGTCCATCGTAACTTTTCCCTCTGGGGTTTCTGCCAATCTTTCACTGAAGTTACGAGGGATAATCGGAACTCTCACAGAAATTCCAGGTGGATATGTTGATTATTGCACCTTGTCACGCCCCTTAGAGAAGCATCTCAACGGGAAGAATTGCCTTTGAAGGGCACTGACTGTCGTTACATAGAAAAACCTGGCAGCCATTTTGTGCACAGTAAGATCCTTCAAACTGTAATGAGATGACCAGTTAGTTAATCTGTTTTTAGTGCTGTTGGTTGATGGAGGAATGTTGGCCAGGACACCAGGGAGAACTCCCTTGCTCTTCTTCAAATAGTGTCATGGGATCTTTAACATCCACCTGAACAGGCAGTTTAACAACTCATCCAAAGGATGACCCCACTGATAGTGCAGCGCTCCCTCAGTACTGCACTGAAGAGCCAGCCTGGATTATGTGACCAAGTCTCTCAAAGTACAAGCTTCTGGCTCCGAGATCAGAGTGCTACCGATGATGATTCGCAGTGGGCAATATGATTTTGGTTTGACGACTGTGCATCACACTCCACACCTGTCTGAGATTAAAAGCTATAGTGTGACTGCAGTGAATGGGTGATTGAGAGGACAAAGGCCTGCTGTGGTAATCACTCCGAGAAAGGAAAGGATAAAAAGGAAACAAGAAAATCTGCGAAACGGGTGATGACACATCGGCAGCGCATTTTGCACCCTGCCCAATTTTCTTTTTCATGACTTCAGTGAGCTGCCCATGTGCTATCGCCAGTTCTGTACTAGTGCCCAAGGTGAGTTTCACCCAGTATGAGGAGGAAGGGCTATCCCAGCTTCCATGCAGCAAGTGTAAAAGCTCTATTAAAACTGAATTGCTTCACTGAAGATTTTTTTCAGTTCATGGGTGCCAGTGCCTGATCTTCCCATTAATGACCATTCTTGTAGCCACTAGGCAAAAGCCCTCTTCAACTCTCTCCTAAAACTTTCTGTCTTGCACCTCCCTCCTGCCTTTGGAAAAGCTATATAAAAACCCTAATACAAAAAGAAAATACTGCAGATGTTGGAAATCTGAAATAAAAACAGAAAATGCTGGAGATACTCAGCAGGTCAGGCAGCATCTGTGAAGAGAGAAACAGAGTTAACGTTTCAGGTCGATGACCTTTCGTCAGAATGAAAGATCATCAACCTGAAACGTTAACTCTCTTTCTCTCTTCACAGATAATGCCTGACCTGCTGAGTATCTCCAGCATTTTCTGTTTTTATTTTATATTCTATAAAAACCCTTTTCTTATAGGAACAGGAATAGGCCATTCAGCCTCTTGAGCCTGTTCCGCCATTCAATGAGATCATGGCTGATCTGTATATTAGCTCCATCTACCCGCCTTGGTTCCAGATCCCTGAATACCCTTGCCTAACAAAAATCTATCAATCTCAGTTTTGACATTTTCAATTGACTTAGCCTCAACAACTTTTTGGGGAACAGTGTTCCAAATTTCCACTACCTTTTGTGTGAAGAAGTGCTTGGACTGGCTCTGCCCCTTTCAATCATTTCTTGGTCGTCTTTTCTCTCCCTGCTTGGTGTCGACTTTTAGTCCTCCGCTCTGTAGACTTTGAGACATCTTTCGGCAAGTGAGGCCATGCCGTAGGGACCTAAGCTGTTGTTGTGGATTCCACTTGGCAACTGCTCACAGCAGCATGTTTCAAATCAGGGGCTCATCATGTTCGAAATCAGAGGCACAGACCAGCGTCCCGTCCCTCTGTGATGCAGCAACCCTCAGTTATCCTCAAGCAAGATATTTGTTAGGATATTTGATTAAAGAGGTTGTAATTGAAACCTTTGTTTTAACCGCAGTCTTTTCCAAAAGCAACAAGGGAGGCAACAGGAAGTGTAACATTAAGTCTGTCTAGGACTAGAGGAACTGGGTGATGAGATTGGTTAGATAATCATCTTCTCCTTTTTGGAACTTGGGTTCCAATCCAGCCCACACTAATTGGACAAAAGTCTCCTTCTGCTGCCCGTACGGGTGCTAGTTGAACTGGACATATGGCCACTGCACTGTAACTGGTAATCTCACTCAGGGAAGTTGCAGAATGGCTGGGAAATGGGGCTGAAAAATGTTATATTGTTGTATTGGAGGAGCTTTTCTGAAGTTGGGTATGGGGCATGCTGTTGGGGTAGAACTGATGAGGGCGTTATTTGCATCTAATCATGCAATACCTGATCTGAGACAACACTTGGTATCCGAAATGAAAAGTGATCCATTCCCTAGCACTAACCTCCCTCACCTTAATGAGGAAAATCTTCGCGTAGCCTACCTCATTGGTTGCATTGTTGATATTTACATATGAGCAATGAATGAGATTTCAATCTCGCCCTGATTGTTTCATTCAAGGATTCTCCATGACCTTTGGGATGCATTATTAAAAATATTGTCATAAATGAGGACGGCCTGTTGGAAGGAGAAGAAAGGTTGAACCTCAGGACATCCCAAAGAGCTTTATAGCCAATTAAGTACTTTTGAAGTATAGTTACTGTTGTTATGTATGAAACACAGCAGCCAATTTGTGCACAGCAAGATCCCACAAACAACAGTGAGATAATAACCAGGTAATCTGTTTCTTAGTGACGTTGGTTGAGGGATAAATATTGGCCAGGACACAAGGGAGAACTCCCCTGCTCTTCTTTGGAATAGTGCCATGGGCTCTTTTACGCCCACCTGAGAGGGCAGACCGGGCTTATTGAATGCTTATTGAAAGGCTTAAGTTGGTGCGGCTATTGTTTGTAGGCTGCACACTGACTCTGCAAAGCACTTCTCGGCAAGGTACTGTACTGAGTAGACCAGCTGTTCCTCCATTACTCTTGTCAGCCTGTTTCCATTGCTTTCAGTGGGGACTTCAGTCCAATTTTTCTAATCTCACGAAGGCATTGTTTCCATTACTGAGGTACAGTTTGCATGCTGGTAACTCACCCATGGCTCATTATTCATGAGTGTGCCTGACAGTCAATGTCAGCTGACTATTCAACTATGAAGGAAGCCACAGCCAAGACCGATCATGCCCACACCTGGCGTCCACACACATAGCAGTGGTCATTGGATAGTGATCAGCAGCAGAAACTCTGGGCAATTCTCCTCCCCCCCCCACCCCATCCAATAGACACAGAGGACAATGCTCCAGCTGAAACTAGCAAATGAAGCACGGACTGGGGATACAGTCTGGGTCTTTCCTGGTCTGTTTGTCTCAGATGGAGACATGGCTCTGAGCCTTTTTGGGGCAGGTAATGATTTGAGGTTTACCACCTTCTGTTTTCTTTATCCTGCTTTTCAAATCATCCAACCCAAGACTTGTATTTCTGCTGTAATAAGCTTAACCATGCGCCATTAATTTCTATGGGGACTCTCCCAGTCGACCAACATAACTTAATTGAAAGTTTAATGGAAACCTTAGAGAAATGGTGTTTATGCCGCTTCTCTGGGATTTCAGCAGATCATCCACCGAAATTCCCTGCGGAAGTTCAGCCCTCGGCGTGGACAGAAAGGTCGGCAACACCAATTGTTTGAGTTTTAGGGACTGCTCCAACTTTAGTCCACTTCCATTCTGCAGCCCACAAGGTAGTATTATATGAATGTTTTAGTCAACATGATGACCCCTCTCCTGTGTAAAATGGTTAGCCTACACTGCCCCCTCTCCCTTTCCAACCAGATACAACATTGGCATTCAACTGGATCACAGTGATCTGTTTTCCATGTGATGAGCTGTGGCCCATAATATTCAAAAAAGGAGGACTGGCATTTATATAGTGCCTCATTACACCTTTCACAAACATCTCCAAAGCACTTCACAGACTACTTTTTTGAAGTGCAGTCACTGTTAATATATAGGCAAAATTGGCATCTATTTGGTACAGCAAAGTCCCACTAACAATCATCAAGGGAGTTGGTTTTTAGGATAACTAACTGCAAATTATTTCTCGATGTGCTGGCCACAGAACTCTTGTGTTTTGATCTTATAATTCTGTTCAGATCGGGTTCATTTTTCACTTGCAGAAAGTTGATGTTACTGCCAGCTTCTTGGTACCAAGCTCACAAGAGTTGGCTGGAGCCAACTGGTTCTGCAGCTGAATCTTTTGGCTAATATTGAGGAACTGTAGAGAGTCGATAGATAAGAAAGCAGTAAGAAAGAGCTTGCAATTTCCATATCCCAGAGCACTTCACAACCAATGAAATGCATTTGAGGTGCAGTCACTGTTGTGTAGGCAAAAGTAGCAACCATTTAACACATGGCAAGATCCCAGAAACTGCAATGAGATGAATGACCATTTCTGTCTAGTGGCATCAGTTGAGAGGTTGGCCAGGGCAACTCCCTGTTCTTTTTCAGATAGCGTGGCATCTGTAATGTCAACATAAATCAGCAGGCAGATGGATAGGGCTTCACTTTAATGTTTTACCCAAAAGACAGCATTTCCAACAATGTAACGCTCCACCAGTACTGCACCAGCATAGACTGTAGTTCTAGAGTGCAGCTCGAACCATCTACCAATTGACTGTGAGGCAAGAGCACTACCTACTGAGCCAAGTTATCACTACCAAAGATGGGTAAATAGAGTTGAGGTACAGATCAGCCATGATCTAATTGAATGACGGAGCAGGCTCGAGGGGCTGAATGGCCTACACCTGTTATGATCCTACCTGCCCTGGGAATGTTTGATACAATGTAGAGGGAGCTTTACTCTGTATCTAACCCGTGCTGTACCTGCCCTGGAAGTGTTTGATTGGTCAGTGTAGAGGGAGCTTTACTCTGTATCTAACCCGTGCTGTATTGCCCTGAGAGTGTTTGATGGGACAGTGTAGAGGGAGCTTTACTCTGCATCTAACCGGTGCTGTACCTGAGCTGCAGTACTCTCTAAGTTGCGTGTGGTGGGGGGAGGATTAGAATATGCACAAATTCTTTTCTCAAAGGAAAACTTTTCTTTCCTCCAAAGCTTCAACACTCACGGTTTTTTTTTCTCTCTCTCCTCTCCTTCACAGTTTAACTGGTAATGAACCACTCACCATTTTGCCTCTGACCCAAGAAACAGAACAGACTCACGGGAAGGCCCACTTCAAGGTCTGCGATCGTCTGAAGCTGGAGCGGAAACAGCGGCGGATGTGCCGGCGGGACCCCGGAGTGGCAGAGACCCTAATGGAAGCGATCAGTATGAGCGCCCTCGAGTGTCAGTACCAGTTCAGATTTGAGAGGTGGAACTGCACCCTGGAGGGGCGGTACAGGACGAGCCTTTTGAGGAGAGGTCAGTTGTGGCTCTTTCTGCATTGTGAGTTTATCTATGTCCTGTGCCTCTTCTGCTGTGTAATTGCTGTACATTGGGTATGTGTTTGCGGGGGAGGGTGGGAGAAAGGATACATTGGGTATGTGTTTGAGGGGGAGGGTGGGAGAAAGGATGGTGTGATGGGAGAATGGACAGTTGGCTTTCTGGTTGAACAGCACAGAATAAAAATGGCAAAATGTTGGGAAATATATAGTGGGCTAGTCTGAAAGAGAAAGGCAGGTTCACGTTTTGGGTAAGACATTTCAAATGGCATGGCAGATGCAATTTAATGAGGATAAGGGTAAGACAATATATTTTCAGCATTTTCTGCTTTTATTTAACATTTATATTCACTGCCTTCTCTCTGATCTCTTTCCCCATTACACTCTCCTTTCAGTTTTCCCCCTTTGTCTTTACACAGGCCGGCTGGCTGGGATTTCTGAATATTTCCTCCTACCTTCTCTTGCTAAAGATTAAAAAAAAAACAAGAGTACACAATGGGGGTCAGGCTACCCTGCACCTATAGTACTGCTTGAATGCCCTTTATTAAAATGACAGGCTGTATAGTTCTAATATATATTAATGTAGTTTAGGTGTCAGCCTTGGCTCAGTGGTAGCACTCTCACCACTGAGTCAGCAGCTAAAAAGAAAAAAAATGTTTTGGATAGAGAGCCTTTGGCAGAAAGTCAGGGTTCTGGTGAACATAGAAATTGTTAGACGAAAAAGACTGTGGTCCATCTAGTTCCCCTTCTACCATCCTGGTAGTTGCATTAGTTGTAACAGTAATGGAGTTGTTGACTAATCATGGCAATCGATCTCCAGCAATTAGTCTGCAACAGACCCAGACATGAGGCGAGGAAAGCCTCAGTGGTGGAGAGCTTTGGGAATCATAGGTCCAAAGTCATCTGCTCCTCCCAAGCTCACTACACTTACCACATGTCATGTCTGAAATGACTCATATACTGTATCCCAAAATGTTATTTTCTGAAAGAAACCTATCTAATTTTCATTTGAATGAAACAATACTAACTGCGTCGACCGTCTTCCTAGGGAGCCTGCTCCATAGATTGATCACTCGCTCACATTTTTTCCACAGATTGGAAGGGTCTCTATACAAAATGTTAACCTTTCTTTGCCACTTGGCTCCCCCCCCGCCCCCTTCAGCCCATGTGACTGACGCAACCCATCACTCGTTTCCGCAAGGTTTTCGTCAGGGGCAACACCTGAACTACACGGCTCGCCCCTGGAAACAAAATCTCCCTCTCGGTCCTGGTCAGTGTTGTGGGCGAGCTGGAGAGCTGATCTCTGTTCATGGTTCTAAATGTAGTGACCTTAATCCAGTGTACAGTAGACATGAGTCCGTGGCACCAAGCTGCATTCTAATCCAGCTCAAAATTGGGCAGTCTTACTCAGGAAAAACTCCGGGGTAGATGATGTAGGAAATTAAATCTCACACTGGTGGAGTAATGGATATTTTTCTTGGAGTTGTTGTTGAGTCACATTTCTGGAACCGGGGAAGGTTTTTGTAGCATTTCAAGTAAGTTGTGCTGTACATGAGCTGGTATAGGGGTAGGGAGCTGCCTGTTTAATGCACTGTGCTATCGGCTGACAGAAGGAGGAAAAGTTGTCATTAGCCAGAGATGCACACCTCAAAATTTAGAAGAGCAGAGGAACAGAGTGGAAACGACATGTACAGAGAAAGAAAAGGATGTACAGAGAGGAAAGATCATCTTGAGGAAGAGAAAAGGACAGACGTGGAGCGAAAGAAAAGGACGAAGGGAGAGGGAAACAACCGGCAGAAAGAGAAAGGGAGAGAGAGGCAAAAGGACGTACAGAAAAAAGATCATCTGGATAGAAAGGGACAGGCGGAGATAGAGGGAGAAAGAGAGGGAAAAGGACAGACAGAAGGGTGTAAAGAGAGAGAGAGAGAGAAAAGGAGAGGCAGAGAAAGAGGCATGATGACAGTCAAAACAGACTGCAAGGAAAACGTTCCACAGACATGAGAGAGATAAAAGAATGTGTGTTCCTCACTGGAACTAGAGTTTGGAAGTGCATCTCATAGTCATAATGGCACAGAAGGAGGCCATTTGGCCCATCGAGTCCGTGCCGGCTCTCTGCAGAGCAATCCAGTCAGTCCCATTCCCCCGCTCTATCCCCGTAGCCCTGCAAGTTTATTTCCCTCAAGTGCCTATCCAGTCTGCCCTTGAAAACATTGAGTGTCTCCGCTTCCACCACTTCCGTCGGCAGCGAATTCCAGGTCATCACCACTCGCTGCATAAAAAAGTTTTTCCTCACGTTCCCCCCTGTATCTCTTGTCCAAAATCTTAAATCTGTGTCCCCTAGTCCTTGTACCATCAACCAGTGGGAACAGCCTTTCCCCGTCTAGCCTATCTAAACCCGTCATAATCTTGTACACCTCTATCAAGTCACCCCTCAACCTCCTTTGCTGTAATGAAAACAAATCCAGCTTCTCCAACCTGTCCTTGTAGCTAAGATCCCTCATCCCTGGAACCATTCTGGTAAATCTCCTCTGCACCCTCTCAAGGGCCTTCCCATCCTTCCTCCAGTTGTGGCCTAACCAATGCTTTATAAAGGTTCAGCATAACTTCTCTACTTTTGTACTCAATACTTCTATTTATGAAGCCCAAGATCCCATATGCTTTGTTAACCACTCTCTCAATATGTCCTGCCACCTTCAGGAACCTATGCACATTAACTCCCAGGTCATATATATATATATATATATATATATATATATATATATATATATATACATACATACATCACATACATATACATATACATATACATATATACATACATATATACATATATACATACATACATACATACATACATACATACATACATACATATACATATAGAGAGACAAACCGAGATAGAGGAGAGAGAACATTGGGGTGATACTGTAGACCCATTACAATGCCACCAGGATTTCCGCTCCTCAGGTATTCAGTGTGCTAGTGCCCAATCGAACTGACCTCACACGATAACGTGAGATCAGCTCATTCAAATATCCATAGGGATTTGAGGCCAGAACGTCAGCCAATGACGGCCTGACGGCAGCCTGTAAGGTGCTGCCTTTACTTTTGTTTACATTTCAATGCCATGGGGCACAAAGACCCATTGCAAAAATTGGCCATATAACAGGGCAACACAGCCAGTAACAAAGGGTGACCCTGTTAACAAGGAGAGGGTCACCCAGGAGTCAAATAACGTGGGCCTCCACTGAACTGGGGCTCATTGTCTGCAGCACCGCTCAGGGTGTCCAGTCACATTGCAGAAGGCCTCGAATTTGCATGAAATGTGGGGTCTTGATGAGCACAGTTGGTAAGCTGGGTACTATATGCTGTCTGCATTTCCCTGCACACATCGCATGGAGAGTGGAGCAGGCCTCAGGCCTCCACGCCTGATTATCCCTGTGCCCAAAGCATTGAGGCATTTTCTACGCATCCAACTGCATTATCAGCCCTGAAGAGAGAGAAACAAAGAGAAACCGAGCGAGTCAGAAAGGAAGTACTGACAGACTAAAGTGAGAATGAACAAGGACACCCCCAAAGGAGAGAGAGAAAAGGACTGAGAGGGGAATGAGAGCGGCAGATAGAAAGACTTAACATGGAAGGATACTTAACATGGACTGACCGAGAGAGCAGTTGTAATCCAGAGAACATAGTTTAAATCCCACCATGGCAGTTTGAGAATTTGAATTTAGTTTTAAAATTCTGGAAATAAAAAGCTGGTATCATGTAGCTGTCGATTGTTGTAAAAACCCAACGGCTTCACTAATTTCCTTTAGGGAAGAAACTTGCTGTCCTTACCCGGTCTGGTCTATATGTGACTCCAGTCCCATACCAACGTAGTTGACTTTTAACTGTCCTCTGAAGTGGCCTAGCAAGCCATTCAGTTGTATCAAACCACTACACTGAGGTGGTTCAAGAAAGCACCCCACAACCGCCTTCTCAGTACAACTAGTGAAGGCCAATAAATGCCGGCCTTGCCAGTGACACACACCCCCATCCCGGGAATAAATAAACATAATCCGAATAGAGCAGACTGAGACGGTGAAATTCTCCATGTTGACAATTGTAGTGTAAAGCTCATCATGACCGGAAGTTTCAGTTTAATACTTGAGCTAACTTTCAGCAAGATCCGTTCCACTCCGAGATAGAAAGTGAGGCACACACAGAGGGTGATACAGACACGAGGAGAAAGACAGACAGATACAGAGATACAGATACAGAGAAATGAGACGGAGGAAAAAGTCAGACGAAGACTTTCAGACATGAATTGAATGGCAGATTAGTGCATCAGGCAGCCTTGATACTTGAACCCATAATCAGGAGGCTGAGGAGCAGACCTCAACTGTTTTGTCTACTGAGTCGACGATTAAACTTGACTTTTCATATATTTTTTTTAATATGAGAAATTAAAATAGCATTTAGTCCAAGAGGACAAGTACATTTGACTGTAATTATTTTTTCCATTTTCAATTGCCTTGCCAGCGAAAAGGTTATGAGTTTATTACAGCACATCTGGCATGCAGCGTGCTGATTTATGATCCCGGTATGACTTCTGCAAGCTGTACACTTCAGATAAACCCCACATATGCAATATCACCTAATTAAAAATTAAATTGCACACTGTTTGCTTTCTCTTTTAATAAAACATATGCAAAGAAAAAAAAAAAGAATCTCTCACCAGAACTTGTGGCTTGTCCAATAGCTAAGGATAAAACTGACCAATAGTCACGATGTTGTCCACTCGTTGAACAGGCTCGTGAAAAGTACTTGGCTTCAGCATTTTAGCAGATGCGTTAACCTGTGTATTTTAAATGGATCAGTACCTCCAGTAAAATAGTGGGGAGCACGTTAATTGTTCAGGCAGTAAGATGGCTGACTGTAATTATTATCCCATCTTTTCTGTTTGCGGGTGGAGGGGGTTTTCCTTCCTGTGAATGAGGAATTTCAGTACTTAGGGAATGGGACAGTGTCCTGCTCCAATATCATTCAGTATGAGAATTGAGGACTCAGGCAGGTACAGCACGGGTTAGATACAGAGTAAAGCTCCCTCTACACTGTTGCATCAAACACTCACTCCTTTAAGGCTTGTTTACAAGGATATGGTGCTGTTGACAAGACAATCGGTTTTGTCATATAAAACTGGGGCGATTTGGAGACTCTGCGTTATTGGGCTCCCCATTTTCTGTTGTTCTATGTTCCGTCAGTCAGTTATCCCTTAATATTATGATATTTTTGGGAAGCTGCAGCAACCAACATATACAGAAGAGACCAATGGATGGGGGTTACGGGTCTCCCTTTGAGCACCACTTTCCCAGGACTGGATTATATTAAAGGCAGAGCCAAGCTGGTTCTACACTGCCCCCATCAACGTGCCTCTTCTCAAACCTCAGGGGAGCAATGCTTGCTGCACCATTGTGACATTTCAATTTCCTGCACCAGCCATCTCTTGGGGCCTCACTCAGCGAGGCTGCCAACTTAGTGGCATTCTTGCAATGATTGATGAATAATTTTATGCTGTGGACTCGTGCCCACTAGCAACTGGGATGGAGACTGCCCAAGATCACTTACAAACCAGCAAAAAAGAAGAAAGAGAGAGGAGACTTTCAACCCATCAGTTCGGGCTGGATTCAAACCCAGATCCCAGAGGTGAAAGGAAAGTGCTGTAACCAATTACGCCATTCACTTAACCACCTGTATCAATATCTCCCTCCACTCAATGAGTTACCATGGTTACAGGGCAGCTGTTTGCTTTGCCCCTACCCATGCATAGATTCGTAATTTTTTAAACCAGATTGAATTCTCCCTTCAAACTTGCACAAAGCCCCCTCCAACGCTGAGAGGGACTTAATCTGAGCTGCACAGCTGATATAGGCATGGCTGCCCCCTCACTCTGGGGACCTACCTGTGAAGGACAGGTCTCGAGAGTCAGGACACACGTAATTTAGAAAAGTTGAACTTAATCACTCTCTCAAACTCGAACAACAATCAACGGTGCTAACTGACCCCTGCAGGTGTCCCATAATCTGATCTTTGACCTCGTCTCTTTGTTGCTGTTTCTGGCCATCACCTGTGTCTTTGATCAGACTGTATTAGTCTTCAACTTGTCAAAAGTCTGCCACTCGTCTCCCATCTCGCACCAAACCCTGGATTCCATCACCCCCATTCCTCATAGGCTTCCTGCCCCACAGCCTTTAAAATCCTTAGCCTCACTTTCAGTTCTTCCATGACCTTGCTATGTCCTATGATCGGGATTTTCCACAAGGACTGAATCCCACTTTATAGTTGGTGGGGTAGGCTTGTGCCCACTCTACTGTTGGGCTCCTGATCCTGGCTGATTCCTTTTTTCCCCCCAGGGTCAGGCTAATTTAAATATTGTCAGGGTGGGAATGTTGGTGAGATTCCTGCCACTGTCGGAGACCTTATTTCGGGTGAGGGGGGGGGCAGTGGGAGGAGGAAAATTGCAACTGCAGATCTTGGACGCCCACCCTGGTGTAGCATAGCCGGTGGTCCCCAGGGAAGCTTCCAAAATGTCCGTCTCACAATCAATTGCATAGGCCAAGACGTTAAAAGATGCCCACAGCCCACAGACCAAGCAACCCTAGATCCCAGGGCCACAGCAGCATTCCGAGGAGTCAGCTGTGGCTCAGTGGGAGCACTCTTGCCTCTTGAGTCAGAAGGTTGTGGGTTCAAGCCCCACTCCAGGATCCTGAGGATGTGAATGTAAGTTCTTTCTTTCCGTAATGCAATGCAGGAGCTGGCACTGAGACACACAGGCTGTACAGTATCATTTGAGAATTATGTTTTTCCTTGCGTACTGTACAGGACCTGCCGCTGAGACCAAAGTTGTACATTGCCAGATGGAAGTGAATTATTCCCTTTTACTCAATGTGTACTCTGTCTGTACAGGAGCTGCAACAGACATACACAAAACTGTACCGATGGATTGGAATTGTTCCCTTTTACCTGGTGTGTTCTGTAGGAACATAGGAATTACCAGATTAAAAATGACCACGGTCCATCGAGTTCATTTTCTATCATCCTGGTAGTCGCATGATATAACAATAATGGAGTTGTTGGCTAATCATAGCAATCAATCTCTATCAATTGGTCCACAACAGACCCAGACATGACATGAGGAAAACCTCAATGGTGAACTTTGGGAACCATAGATCCAAAGTCACCTGTTCCTTACACGCATGCTACACCTACCACATGTCATATCTCAAATTACTCATATACTGTATCCCAAAATGTTGTTTTCTGAAAGAATTCTATCTCATCACTTGCTCACTGAAATAATGTTCATGCCCAGGAGCTGATACTGAGACACACACACGAGCTGTACAGTACCAGATGGGAGTGAATCGTTCCCTTTTAAGCAGTGTCTACATGAACAGGAGTGATGTGTTGCTGGTCCCACTGTGAAACCGGCTGCCAGGTGATGGTCAACTGCATTCTGCGGTGAGTCCACCACAGGCATTTTTCACTGTTTGGGCAGAGGCTGTGTCTGGGTTCTCCTTGGCACCTTCCCTGGGAGCTGAGACCTGTAACCTTGCATGTGGAGGAATCCATCATTTGGCAACTCCACTGTAACGTAGCGGCCCGCATAGTCATCCAGGCTCCCAGCTACAATGAAGTTATGCGCCCTTCTTTGTCGTGGGAGCTAGTATTACATTGAGATATATTGCTTAATCTGTGCCTCAGCATTTGATACTGCTTTCTCTGAATTTTCCTCTTTTAAAAGAAAGAAAGCACCTTTCACGACCTCAGAACGTTCCAAAGTGCTTCACAGCCAATGAAGTACTTTTGAAGTGTAGTCACTGATATAATGTAGGATACGTGGCAGCCAATTTGTGCCCAGCAAGGATCCACAAACAGCAATCAGATAATCTGATTTAGTGATGTTGGTTGATGGATAAATGTTGGCCAGGACACTGGATCTCCCCTGCTCCTCTTCAAAATAGTGTCACGGGATCTTTTACGTCAAACTGAGAGGGCTTCAATTTAATATCTCATCCGAAAGACGTCACCTCTGACAGTGCACCACTTGTTCAGTAGTGTACTGGGATGTCGGCCTAGTTCCTCCTATGCTCCAGATACACCCTACTACATAGTCTTCCTCATCAGTGTTTTGAAATCAAGACTCATGGCATCATTTCCAACTCAAGCTTATTCTTTCCCAGAACTCTTCGCACTTCCCTCATTCTTCCTTTGCACCTACAACCTTCAGGCTTTTAAACCCCAAACCTGATGGTAACCAACCAATAATTTTTGATTTCCTTTGTCTTCTATACTCATGTTTTAATCCTTCAGTCCTGCACTTTAGGCCATTTTGCTTCCTCAACAAAAAAAAAACTCTCTAATTTTTTTCCCCCTCAGGTTTTAAAGAGACTGCCTTCCTATATGCCATCTCTTCCGCTGGACTAACTCACGCCCTGGCCAAGGCTTGCAGTGCTGGCCGGATGGAGCGGTGTACCTGCGACGAAGCTCCTGACTTGGAAAACCGGGAGGCTTGGCAGTGGGGAGGCTGCGGGGACAACCTCAAGTACAGCAACAAGTTTGTCAAAGAGTTTATGGGACAGAAGAAATCCAACAAAGATTTACGAGCACGCGTTGATCTGCACAATACCAACGTTGGTGTCAAGGTGAGTGGTCACCAGTGATGGCAATGTTAAGTTGTTTTTTTGAAGGGTCATTGGTTCAACTTGGGGTCAGTTGGTAGCACGCTCACCTCTGAGTCACACCCAACTCCAGGACTTGAGCACGTCAACGACTTCAGGCTCGAGGGGCTGAATGGCCTACTCCTGTTCCTATGTTCCTTGCCACACATCTTCCCGAGGATACTTTTCTGCTTGTAAATGGCACGTAATTCTAGGGCACGATCTAGAGCTGGAGAAGGACCTCCCCAGTGAAGTGAAGGCACGTCTCCCCGGACTTGCTGCAGTATCTCTGGCGAGGTCTGTGGAACCACACACTTGGTGAACGGTGGTTCTGTATCGGCTTCTGATCATTCCTCTGCAATTTCCTCATCATCCTCCGAGCCAAGAGGAATTCCCAGAGGAATGCCCATCCTAACATTTCAGGGTGTTTTAAAATGAATGATAATCTCCCAGAAATGTCATGAAAACACAAACAAACCCCCAAAATACAAAAAGTAAATAAATAACAAAAGGATAAATGAATGGATTCAGGCAAGTGGAGAGTATTCCTAGCAAGCCACCCAGTTGCATCAAAAACCACTAAGATTACAGTGGTTCAAGAAGGCGGCCCACCACCAGCTTCTCAGGGCATCTAGGGATGGGCAATAAATGCCAGCCTTGCCAGCGATGCCCACATCCCAAGGCTTAACAATAAAAAGAATTCTCGCAATGAGTTCCTTTTGAAAGGCATGTAGGTAAACCGATGAGCTATACTGTACCAGCAACATCCCACAAACTGCAATCAGACAAATGATGAGGGAATCTGTTTGTGCTTTGTTAGAGGGGGGAACATTGGCCGAGACAATGGGAGAACTCTCTGTTCTTCTTTGAATGGTGTTATGGGATTTTTAAGATCTATCTAATGCCTCGTCCAACGCCTCTGACAATGTTGAACTCCCTCACTACTGCACTGAAGTGACGGCCTAGATTGTGTGCTCTGGAATGGGGCTTGAACCCACAAATTTCTGACTCCGAGGCACGAGTGCTACAAACTGAGCCCCTTCCTGCTTGCGCCTGATTTGACCGTCATGACCCAGGATTCAGACCAGTTAAAGGGAACAATCACCAGAGCAGGAATTTTTTTATTTATTTCGGAGACATTTCTGTGTCATGCTTTTTTTATTGCCAGAAGAATTAAAGGGTCTTGTTAACAATCACCCGGAAGGGCGGTGAGCCGCACACCAACTGCGTTTGCAGTGGGCCTCTATGTCCCGGAGTTGTGCCATCACATCAAACAAGAAACAAGCTACCAAACGCTTTCCAGGAAGATTTTCCGGAATGCACAACTCCATCTTTAAACATGGGGATGCATGGCCACTCCTGGATTTCCACAGCACTGCGGGACTCTGCAATGTGCAGCTGACTTCAATAAAACCCAAGAGTTGCCAAGCCATTTGCCTTTGTAGTAGAGAGAACCTAATACGGCTTTTAAGATTTTTTTGATGCTAATGTGGGAATTGTAAAGAGACCATTCTAAAGTAGAAATGCATTAAGCTAGGCAGGGCGAAAAAAAGCAAAGGGAATGGTTCCAGCTCCCACTTTGGTCTAAATTCCTTCGAGCAGTTTGTTCCCAATGTTGTAGGTTCTTCCATTACAGCCATAGCCCTGAGACATACACTTTCCACTCAGTTCCTGTGCAGTATGTAGGTCACCTGTCTAATTTTCTGCTGCTCCTTGTGTGGGAATTCTTCCAGCTCAATATCACCTCCTCCCTCCCCTTTTTACCCAACACCAGGCCACACACACAGACAGCAACACAGAGACCAGATACAGTGATACAGAACACACAGAGGATGAACATCTGGAGGGGTGGGGTGGTGGGGGGGGTTCTCTCGCCAAAGTTACGGTGGACAAGCTGAAGAGCTGCAGAAACCCCGGAAGTACACAGAAAAAACACCCTGGCTTAGAAATTGGATCACGCTGTGCGCGTTTTACAAGCGGAAAATGGGCGCAAAAGTCTAATTTACGGGCCAACTTCCCATGCTTGAATAGCAGGGAAACACGGCCGATGCCATATTGGTTCAGGTGCTGTAGAGCCCTTCCTGGCAGCCACCTAAAACATGCCTTGGGTCCCCTTGAATATGCTAATAAGGGGCCTAACTCCTGTCTTAGGACCCAAACTGGTAATTGCTTTACACTGAACACAGCAGGCTTCGGGTCTGCTGCATTCAGGAATACCAGGTCTACATTAAAAGGTGTTGTGCGACTTCTCATTTTTTACATTAAATATAACTAGCAGTCCATACAGGTAAGCTTTAGAAAAATTCACTTACTATCCTGACTTAGACATATATCGCCATTCATTCATCGTTGCTGGGTCAAAATCCTGGAACTCCCTCCCTAACGGCACAGTGGGAGAACCTTCACCACAAGGACTGCAGCGGTTCAGCTCACCACCACCTTCTCAAAGGCAATTAGGGATGGGCAATCAATGCCGGACCTGCCGGTGACGCCCACATCCTAAGAATGAATTCAAAGAAAGAATGTGGAGCTGAGAGGAGCCGAAGTGCTCCTCCCGACCTCACTGCTTGCCCCTATCCTTCCCCACCACCCCCGGACTTGCCTTAGTTTCTCTGCCGCATCTGAGCCAGCCGATCTTGTTGCCCCTCCTCCCCACCCCCCGGTGATAGGCGAGCTGCCTCTGAAGCCACAACTGGCGCCCTCAGCTCGCCGGTAGCAAACAAATGAGTCCGGAGCAGCAGTTTTCTGTGGTCCTGTCACCGGCCTCATTAGGTGCGTGCAATGTGTGCTGCAGCCGGAGCCTGTCCTGATTTGGGCGCGATCCAGTTTTTAGGTACCGGATCCTCCACTCCTTGCAAGGCTGATGAACCTAGTTGATGGACAACGCCCATAGTACAGAATACCACCAACTTGCTAGACAGTTAATAGCTTGTGGGTCTGTTGTAGACTAATTGATTGCTATGATTAGTCAATAACTCCATTATCGTTATATCATGTGACTACCAGGATGGTAGAAGGCGAATTGGATGGACCTTGGTCTTTCAATGTTCCTATCTGTATATGTCACACCAGAGATAGCACACTTCAATGTGTCAAGGGTATATAGAGAAAAATGAATAAGAAAGTCAGCTATTTCACGCTGGGTTTTCCTGACCGGGAGCTGGGAATTTACAAGCATCTGCCAATTTTCAAATTTCCCTCGCAACAGCAATTAACTGACCTCAGGATGCGCCTGTTGAAATCAATTAGACTGTGTGGTTTTAACAGGGGCAGGCCTGGTTAAACACAGTTCCGTCTTGGCAGCAGAATAATACAGGGCATGTTAAATGGCGTAACACTCCTGCCCTTATAAAGCAGTGCATCATCTGGATTACCCTGAGCAACGCCACGGGAGATCCAGTAATGAGAAGTAGCGTGGGATAGAGCAGGTGGTTCCTATGAGGGGATAGCAGCACACAGGCTCAATGGGCTGAATGGCCTTTTTTCTGTGCTGGAACATTCTTTGATCTCTGTGATGTATGGGTTGTTTTTTTTAACTGGCAAAAGATCTGAAGCTTCTCTTTGACCATTTTTCAGGAAGGCTGGTTCTGATCTGTGGCCTTCAGTTATTCCAGAAATTTGTCTTGTGATGTTTACATTTTTAAAAATTATTTTTTCTAAAATTCCTTTACATTTTAAAGAGCACATCTGATTCCAATAAAACTCGAGACATGTAATTGTTTTTATTCAATTATGTACTGATAAATGGTAATATATTCCAGAAATCTTAACTGTGGACCACAGGAAGGGAGATGGAGAGGGCGGGACGGGTAGTGTCATTAGGAACAGGAGTCGGCCCTTCGAGCCTGTTTCACCATTTAGTTAGCCGTGGCAGCTCTATCTTTCTGATCCTAATGATTCCCAAATATCTCAGTGGGTTCAAGTCCCACTCCAGGACTTCAGCACATAATCTAAGCCTCCACCTCAGTGCAGTAGTGAAGGAGTGCAGCATTGTCAGAGGTGCCGTCTTTAGGACATGTGTACGCCAGTGTCCTTGGGTGGGGAAGGGGGTTGATTTTACACCCTACCCGCTTGGAATTCAACTCTTTCCCGCCATCTCTGATTTTAACCTGCAAGATCTTGTGAATTTATGCAAATTTCCCACCAGAAACCTGCTCCTGTTAAAATCCACCCCCTTGTCTGCCCTCACTGCTGAGGTGGATATAAAAGATCCAATGGTAGACTGAAAGCTGAGAAAGAAGTTTGCTTGGTACACTGGCCAAAAACAGACTGACAAGTTGCTCCTTGTCTTCTGTCTACGGGACCTTGCTGTGTGAAAATTGTCTGCTGCCTTTACCTATGTATGATGTGGAGATGCCGGTGTTGGACTGGGGTGGACAAATGTGAGAAGTCGCACAACACCAGGTTATAGTCCAACAGCTTTATTTGAAATCACAAGCTTTCGGAGCGCTGCTCCTTCGTCAGGTAATTTCAAATAAAGCTGTTGGACTATAACCTGGTGTTGTGCGACTTCTCACATTTGTTTACCTATGTGGGCTGGGAATTTCCTTGGAGCTTCTGCCGCTGTACCTGCGCTGGAAGTGCAGCAGAATTATAAACGGTGGAGCGCTATAGGCTCAGAGGAAATTCCAGGCCTAGTAACTGCATCTTCTTGGTTGTGAAGCCTTTTGAGGTATGATGATGTGATTCTATAAATCCAAATTCTATCTTTGTGTATAGATTTTTCCTGGAGTAATTTTGAACCAGCTTCGTTTTAGCTCTCAAATTATGAATTGATAAATTCAAGAGGGAACTGGATAGATATTTAGCGTGAAAAATAGGGGAGTAGATTTCAACTTGTCTGGGCATAAAGCTGACGTTCTAGATCGTCCGCCCGTTCTATAACTGGTGCTTGACCAACAACGCCAGTTTTATGCCAAGTTGAAAATCTACCCCATAAAGTCCGGATTGAGCAAAGGCTGTTCACCGCACTGAACCTGAGTCCATGTATGACTATTCCATTGTAGACTTTCCTCCCACACCACCTTACTTTAAGGAATACTAAACTTTTTCCCCACCTTGTCTGGAAAAAAAATCGAGCAATTCTATTAATACACAGAAATGAATCCAATGATTTGAGCGATTTTTGGAGACAGAGTAGTTTTTGACCTTTTGGGATGCGTCAGCAATGGTTTCTTCCAGACCTGTACATTCCTTTGTTTGTCTTCTGTGTTTGGGTTGGATTTGAACCCAGGACCTAGATCTGAAAGGACAATGGGGTAAATTCTAGTTTCCGCACTGCTGGTGTAGAGCTTTGAGTGTACATTGGGAACTCAGACACACATCCCCAAATTCCTAACATGCGCTCCCAGTATATAAAGCTCTCCAGCAGGAGTGGAGGAAGTGAAAATGTAGTCCACTGTTCCATCATGCAATGGGTTACAAACCCTTCCATCTCTAGGGCCTGGATCTTAATGCAGCCCAGTCTAATGTGGGTCACATCGCAACTCTGTTTCCAGTCAGTAGAGGACCCCAGGACAAAACTACCTGTAGGTTGGAAACAAATTGGCAATCTGACTTGGGCTGCAAGAATGGCTGGTTTGGGACAGGAGATTGCCATTCTGGGCAGGTAAGGTTGGGGTTGAGATGTATTTTTGGTACAAGCTAGGAGATTTACATCTGCCTGCTGTTTAATCAACCTAGGAGTGTGCGATGCTAATACTGGATCCACAACTGCACAAGGGTTTCATTTCCCTCAGACTGGCAGCCCCCACCTTAATGAACACATATTCCCTCTGCCTCTTTTTAAAGTTTGCCATGCCAGGCTCCATAGAAAAAAAGAACTTGCATTTATATAGCACCTTTCAAGTCCTCAGGACGACCCAAAGTGCTTCACAGCCAATGAAATACTTTTGAAGTGTAGTCACTGTTGTAATGTGTTGGAAAAGCAGCAGCCAATTTGCACACAGCAAGGTCTCAAACAGCAATGAGAGAAATGAGCAGATCATCTGTTTTTGTGGTGTTGTTGAGGGCTAGATGTTGGACAGGACACAAGAGGGTGATTCCACGACCCAGAGCTCCCAGCAGGCCCAGGCTAGAGAAACAGGGCTACAGCGGGAGTGCAGGATCACCGAGTTACCCCTCATACTTCAACTGAGAGGCTATGCAAGCAAACAAATCCCAGGCCTCTGCCAGACATACATAGGAGCTACTGGAAGGTCTTCATAACCTGGATAGTGTTGGAGGCCAGAGGTTTGGATGCAGAGCTGGTATGAAAGGAGTTGTATCCACTAAGCCTGTGGTGCGGATGCATGCCAAGGGTACATCTACTCTCTCCTGTTTGGAGAACAGTTAGGGAGTGAAATTCATCTTTCAATTAAAGAATACCCAGTTTTCTTCATCATTAAAGATCTGCTAACTAACTGGTGGAATTTCAATGCTTTTAAATGTGATTGCTAACAATCAGACATTTTCCTGTTTTTCATTAAAAGGAGTATTCCGCACCCCTCCCCTCCCCATCAGTGACGTGCTTGCATTCAGCAACTCAGTGTGGGGTATTTCACGGACCTGTGTTCTGGGAATTTTGGACATAGGCCCATGTCCCACCTTACTGTATGTCAGCCAAGCCAGTTTTCTTCCTTCCTCTCCTAAGGCACTGGCTCATGCTGTCACCATTAGCTCATTCAGTAGCCTTTCTTCATGTGGGAGCCCAGACAGTGAGGGTCAAAAAGCTATTTGCTAATGGAAGGCATCACAGCCAACCCAACCGTGCCCTCATTAGATGTCCACACCTACTAACAGGGGATGCTGGATAGTAATCAGAAACAGGAAGCCAGGCTGATTTTTTCCCCCTTCTCTAGCCTGGGATACTGTGGCCATTTATAGAAGTCTGTCTGCTGCTCCTCAGCCAATTCAGCATAGACTGGGAATTGAACCTGTCATCTTCCTGGCTTATACCCTCCTCCATGCTTTTGTTACCTCCAGACTCTATTCTAGTCTGGCCTCCCATCTTCCACCCTCCATAAACTTGAGCACATACAAAACGCGGCTGCCCATATCCTAACTCGCACCAAGTCCCGATCACCCATCACCCCTGTGCTCGCCGACCTAAATTGCCTCCCGGCCCACCAACACCTCCATTCTAAAATTTTCATGCTTGTGTTCAAATCCCTCCATGGTCTCTGTAACCTCCTCTAGCCCTAAACCCTTCGAGAACTCTACGTTCCTCCAGTTCTGGCCTCTTGTTCATCCCCCACTTCCTTTATCCCATCATTGGCTGCTATGCCTTCAGCCGTCTAGGCCCTAAGCTCTGGAGTTTCTTCCCCAAACCTCTTCTCCATTTCACCTCTTTCTCCTCTTAAACCTAACTCTTTCACCAAGTGTCTCCTTCTTTGGCTCGGTGTCAATTTTTGTCTGATAACATTCCTGTTAAGCTCCTTGGGACGGTTTACTACATTAAAGGTGCTATATATATTCAAGTTGTTATTGTTGCTATATTGGTCAATATCACATTCGGAGTTGTCAGATGGCCCACCATTCTTTTACTTCAAGTAAGTCTTGTTTGGCATTTAGGAATAGTGTCCTCACCTGTTCAGTCAGTGCATTGGTAGATGCTGTTCTTAAATGCAGCAAGGTATCCTTTGCCTTGAAATAGTGACGGATGATATTAATAAATGCATTCAATGCCTCTCCATGAGATCCCTTTGTCCACTATTCAAATCAAGGTGTCAGTGTCTCTATTTTGAATGACCTCTCCTTTAAAATAATGGACAGAGACATTTCATTAACATGTTTGTTACTAATACTACATAAGCCTCTTGAACCCATTTGTGTCATGTAATCTCATTGGCAGAGTAGGGCCACTGCATTGGGCCGTTTGACCCATTGCTTGGCTTTAGTGAACACCTGCGTTCTGAGTGTCAGTTTGGCTCACTGGAAGCACTCTCATTAGTGAGTCAAAGTCATGGGTTCAAGCCCCACTCCAGTAGCTTGCGACCATAATCTCAGCTGGCACTTCAGTGGACTACCGAAGGAGTGCTGCACTGTTGGAGGTGCTGTTGTTTGGTTGAGATGTTAAATGGAAGAGGCCTTGCCTGCCTGTTTAGATGGGTGTAAAAGATCCCGTTGCATTATTTGATGAGCAGGGATGTTCTCCTGGTGTCTTAGCCAAGTTCTATCCCTCAAGGTCGGTGCTGCAAAGTGCTCTGGGATGTCCTGAGGTCGTGAAAGGTACTATATAAAAGCACATTATTTTTTTCTTTCAACCAACATCACTAAAATATTATCTAGTCATTCATCTCATTGCCATTTGTGGGACCTTGCTGCGGTTGCTGCCTTTCCTTACATTACAACAGGGGCTGCACTTCAAAGTTACTTCATTGGCTGTGAAGTGCTTTGGGACGTCCTGAGGTTGTGAAAGGTGCTTTATAAGTGAAAGTTATTTATTTCAGAAAGAGACAAAGAGGAGACCTTTATCTGTTGTATTGACACTCGTCCTGACCCGCTACACCATCCACTTCACCCAGTGGTTTAATTCACTATATAATCCAGGGAAGGAAAGCCGGCACTGAACAGTTTGAAGCAGAATTCCACATGCTGCATTTGGGCTTGAGACCATTAATTATTCAGACGTTCAACATCTGTTAAGAGGAAAACATTCCAGACCTGTGTTACTCGTAGTAAAGTCACGATCTAAACATGCCAACATGCAAATCGCCATTGTATACACCCATCATCCAGACCTATGCAATCTCGCTCAAGACTTGGTAAACAGTCTAATAAATTGTGGTGTCATCCGTTCGTTGCACCCACCCAGGCTCCACCCAGTTCAAATAACCCTTTGTGTGCTCATTTTATTCCCTTCAAAATTACACACAAAAAAAGGAAAGAACTTGTATTTATACAGTGCCTTTCACGACGTCCGGATGCCCCAAAGTGCTCCACAACCAAAAAAGTCCTTTTTTTGAAGTATAGTCGCTGTTGCAATGTAGGAAACGCGGCAGCCAATTTACACACAGCAAGCTCCCAGAAACAGCAGTGCGATAAATGACCAGGTAATCTGTTTTAGTGATAGTTGAGGGATAAACTTTGGCTAGGGCAGAAGATTGTGGGTATTGTACTCTCCATTAATGACCATTTGCTGCATGGATTGACGGGCCGGGTGACTAATTGAGGTGGGAGATCATGTGATTAAACCTCCCAGTTTTGCATCCTCACCCATTTCCAATTTGACCCCCATTATTTCCCAGTTCCTCTGCTGGCTCAGTTGGTACTCAGCCACATTGACCAGGAATGTCTCGGGTTCGAGCCTCAGCCTATGGTGAGTTAGCTAATCTCAGTAGATGAAGAACTATAGTTGGCCTCAGAGCCATTGGGCTCGGGCAGCAGAACAATTTTCCAGGTTGTCCATTCAAATTCTCTATCCAGTAACTCCTCCTGGAAAGTGCACGCAAGTGAGGTCAGAATCTGGCTCAGCTGTAATACCTCCTACAGTCGAATAGCCTGCTGCCTGAGCTATCCAGACTCTCTCTCGAAGAATGTTGTTAGAGAAATAAACCCGACACCAGTGTGAGAAATATTTTGCTTTTGCATTAAATAATCAGTTCAACTTTGCATTGAGTTCAATTAGACTTGTTTCAAGCTCAGGGAATGCCTTAATATTTCCCATGCTGACACTGATGGTGCCACTAACCTCTCTCAAACCCTGTCTTGAACACTCCCTAGGCTGCGATTGAATGTTACATCCATATAGCTGGCTAGTTCTTAAGTTTTACTTATTCCACCGTTGAGTCACTGAGCTACATCTGAATATTTGGTTTCAGAACGTTAACATTAAAAAAAAAAAAATGTCTTGTTAACTTCAGCCTGGGCGGTGTGGCTGGTTGGAACACTGGCCTATCATCTCTGGGAGCTGTGTTGAAATCCAGCCCAGAAAGGAGGGGATGAAAGTCATTCGCTCTCACCCTGTAAGTGTCCTATGTGAAAAATTGGTTAGGGCAGCTTGAACTCTGTTATTAAATAGACCTGGGTCCACAATACAAAACTGCCCAGTGCTGACGCTATTTGACACCAAATGGTAAATTTTACAAATTCATACTCCTGTTGCGGAGTTTTGCCATTAGAAGGAATAGACAGAAAATTCTGCAGGACCTACTGACCTCCGGACCCAAATTCCCAATATATACTCCCAGTAAACGGCACTCCATACCAAGTGTGTGTTTTTTTTTACATTTGCCCTGTAAATTGCTGGGGTAAAAAGCAGCAGGTTCAACGCACAGCTCTATTTTAGAAGCTAAACATCACAACCCCGACTGCTCGTGAGCACTTTTCACACCTTCTGTCGTTAACGGCACTTACTGTATATCTCAAAGTAAACGCACTGCTCTTCTGCGGTTAGCTGCACTTGGAAATGTAAATGAGCTGGTTCTGGGGACAGGAGTGACCCATGTTCTTGTTCTGCTGGAGCTACTAAGGGTTGCGGTAGTGTAGTGGTTATGTTACTGGACTAGTAATCTAGCGGTCAGGATTAATAATCCAGAGAACAAAATTCAACTCTCTCCATGGCAGTTTGAGAATTTGAATTCAGTTTAAAAACAAATGGAGTTTCAAAAAATCTGGTATCAGAAAAAGTGACTATGAAGCTGTCAGATTGTGGTTAAAAACCCAACTGGTTCACTAATGCACATTTGGGAAAAATAACAAGACCTTCACCACAGGGACTGCAGTGGTTCAAGTAGAAGGCCCACCACCACTTTCTCAGGGCAACAAGGAATGGGCAGTGCATGCTGGCCTTATCAGCGATGCACACATTCTGAGATTACATTAAAAGAAAGATCTCCTGTGTTAGCCTGCTAAACAAGCTCAGCATACCTGCATCGTATTGCAAAGCACTGTCAGGAAACCAGCTCAGTGTCAGATTCCCTGGCCTATTTTGTACTTGGAACCAGAATGAATCTGCCCAAACCCATCTTTAACGCAGCGCTAATCTTGCTGAGAGAAAGAGAGAGAGAGCGAGATGATGGGTGTGAGAAATGGTGCAGTTGGGGGCTCTCTTCTGAGGTTGGGGCTGATGTATGTTCTTGGAGCATAGTAGAGCAAGCTTCACGCTGCATGTGGTCGTGCTATGCCCCGACCTGGGAGTGCTTGATACTGACTGAAATGGGAAGAGTTCCATTCCCCACCACTAACACCTTGAGAGGCATAAAACTTTTGGAAAAGAAAGGAAAATGAGGTGTGTTATTAGAGAGTGCCAGGGAAGGGGCATGCGTTGCAGAGGCTACAGTACATGGTACTTTACTTGGTATCTCTTATTAGTGAATGAGCCTTACTCGCAACAAGGGGAGTTCTCCTGGGGTCCTGGCCAATATTTATCCTTCAACATTTATCACTAAAACAGATTATCTGGTCATTATCTCATTGCTGTTTTTGGAACCTTGCTGTGCGCTGCTGCATTTCCTACATTACAACAGTGACTACACCTCAAATGTACTTCATTGACTGTAAAGCACTTTGGGATGTCCTAAGGTCATGAAAGGCGCCATATAAATGCAAGTTATTTCTTTTCTCTTAGATACAAACCCAAATTCCAGAGAAAGAAAGTCTTGCATTCATATAGCGCCTTTCATGACCTCAGAACGTCCCAAAGCGGTTTACAGCCAATGAAGTACTTTGAAGTGTAATCACAGTTGTAATGTAGGAAACGTGGAAGCCAATCTGCGCACAGCAAAGTCCCATAAACAGCAATGAGAAATATGTCCAGATAATCTGTTTTTTAAGTGATGATGGTTGAGGGATAAATATTGGCCAGGATACCGGGGAGAACTCCCCTGCTCTTCGAAATAGTGCCATGGGATCTTTTACATCCACCTGAGAGAGCAGATGGGGCCCCAGTTTAATGTCTCATCTGAAAGACGGCACCTTAGACAGTGCTGCACTGAAGTGTCTGCCTGAATTATGTGCTCAAAACTCTGGAGTGGGACTTGAACCCTTGACCGTCTGACTTAGAGGCAAGTGTCTGACCCAGTCTAAGGTGATGAAAGCTTGGAACAGTCCCATTTTTTTGAATCCCACCTCAGGTATCTCAATTTTCCATCACCTCAGAAAATGATGAGCCAGCTCACAGGGCCCATCTATCCTCACAGACTGGCCGAGCTGGGTTCTGCCAGTCTCCTCTACTCACTGCTTTAAGAGAAAACGATCATTTTTCAAACAAACTGGGCAGGTGTATATAATCAGGAAGTGAAATTCAATATTGGAACGGCCAGCTGGAATTCTCTCTGCTGCCTCTCTTCCAATTTCTTACTCCACTTTTATTTGATTTTTTTTCTCTATCTTCTCTCTTTCTGATTTTTTTTTTTTCTTCCCCTTAATTTTTCAGTTTATCCATTCCCTTGCTTTTCTTGTTCTATATGTCTCTCTTCCTCATTCTAACTGCATGTCTCTTTCGGTTTCTCGCTTTCTCTTTGTATGCCTCCTTTCTGTATCCTCTGTGTCTATATTCTCTCTATCTCTCAATGTACTCTCTCATCTTTCTCTCCTTTGTCTCCAGTTCTTCATCTGTTTCTTTTCATTGCTGTATCTCTCTCTACCTCTCTGTTTCTCCATCTGTTTCTCTCTACCTTTCTCTTTCCCTCCATTTCTGTATTTCTCCATCCCTCTTTCCATCTTTCCGCAGTTCTTTCTGTCTCCCTATTTCTCCATTCCTCTCCATCTCTATCTCTCTTTCTCCCTCTCTGTATTTCGCTCTGTCTCTGTTTCTTATCAATCTGAGTGATTTCTTTTGTCCTCCCTCTGTTTTGTTTTCTCCTCACACTTATTTAGTCTTAAGTGCACAAGGAAAGGCATAAACCAATAGTATGCAGCACAGATGCTCTGGTTTGAATGCCTATAAGTACTTTCAATGAGCTCTAACTCATTGTGAAAGAGGGGCTTGTCTGGAGTGAGGATGAGGTAATTAAGGGGAACCTCTTCAGTTTTTTTGTGCCAAGGTTGAGCTCCAGCTCTCAATGAGTCGTTTATAAAATAACGAATTCCTTTTCTCCTCCCAAGTACACTCTCTCACTCTGCTCTTTCCCTGAGAAAAAGACAGCTGCATAGAAGCACTAATCCCGATGCAACTGAAAGTCATTTCTAATTCGGGACTTAAGTTAATGGCAGTCTGAGGTGTAAATGCTCTCAAAGTTCAGGCTATGACTTCTCCAGCCTCGGACACCCAGAGATAGCTTAACTCAATGGTCAGTTATTCTCCTTTCCCGTTGATTTATTTTTGGTACCTCCAATTTTCTCCCTTTCTCTCCAAACCATACGGTATAGTTTCATAACCATTGTGCATCCTGCATCTCCTCTCCCAAGTACCTATGCTTCATGTGTGATCCTAGAGAGCAAGTGTTCACAGCCTATTCATTTGTAGGAGCTTCATTGATCAGCACAATATTGTCCTCAACCAGTAACCACACACATACACTCAATGTCTGCATTAAGCTCTGCAGGTCAGGTATAGTACAGCTAGACACGGAGTTAAGTTTCATCTTCTCTGCTCTAACAATGTGCCTCAGCTTCAACCTCAGAAGAGCACCACCCACCTTAAGTTACCTTCTGTGACTTTTGAATGCTGTGGAATATAAGTATTCAACAGAAACACCGTGGATAATTTAGAAAAGGATTCTGCATTGGTTTCTCAATGCATGATGTAAAAGTGATGAATTCACAAGGTTTTCTCTGAAGCTGATAAACATATGTGACAATATGTGGCCTGCAGTTCACATTGGTCAAATTATTAGCTCAATATCTCCTCCAAGTGGCATCGATTGTCCTTTAAAGGATATGTACTTGTATATTTTTTTTTAAATAGGATACGGTAGTTACATTACTAGGCTAGTAATCCAGAGGCCTGGACTAATAATCCAGAGAATGTAAATTCACAATCCCACCAAGGCAGTTTGAGAATTGAATTCAGTTTTTTTTAAAATCTGGAAATAAAAAGCTGGTATCAGTAATAGTGACCATGAAGCTGACGGATTGTCATAAAAGCCCAACTGGTTCACTAATATCCTTCAGGGAAGGAAACCTGCTGTTCTTACGCAGTCTGGCCTACATGTGACTCCAGTCCCACACCAATGTGGTTGACTCTAAACTGTCCTCTGGAGTGGCTTAGCAAGCCACTCAGTCAAGGCGACTGGGGTAGGCCAATAAATGCTGGCCTTGCCAGCAATGTCCACATCCCCAGAATGAATTAAAAAAACAAATGGGTTCCTGTGCGTTATTTCCCTTTGATGCTCTTGTCAAAGTCAGTCCCTGATTGATGGCTGATCAATCGCTCATTAAAACCCTAGTGTTTCAACAGCATGGTGCCATTCATTGGAGTAGCAGGGGACAGCACGCTGGCAGCAGTCAGTTCCTCGCACAATCAGATTCCCATCTGACCTGTCAGTGAGGCGATGCCAAATGAAGGCCCAGTGCAGCCAGAGAGGGAGAGGAGGAGTGACAACTGAAAGGAGTTCCCTTCATCTCCGTCAACTTCTATTGACTAGTTTACAGTGGTATTGGAAAAGGCCTTGAAGCAGATTTGGCACAGCTGGTACATATGTGTCATCTTGACCTAGTTGGAACCATTCTCATCTCAGGTCCAGAAGGTCATAGATTCAATCCCCGTACTAAGAGTTTGAGTTCACAGTCTAAGCTGACATTGCTGTACAATACTGAGGGAGCGCAGCAATACTGGAGGCTCGATGCTTCAGATGAGATGTTAAATCAAGTTCTGTGAACCCAGTCCAGTGAACCAGGTGGATGTTAAAGATCCTATGACACTGTTCAAAGAAGAACAGGGAGTCGCTTGCTGCCCTGACCATCATTCCTCCTTCAACCACCAAAACCAGATTAACTGGCTGTTCATCTCACTGTTGTTTGTGGGGTTTTGCTGTTGCCATTTTTGCCTGACCTATGTACCAACGGTCACTGTACTGCTCCATGGCTCGTTGTACATGATGTGTGAAGAGATGTGATATACAACACCATGTTAGCAAAAAGAAAGACTTGCATTTATATAGCGCTTTTCACAACCTCCGGATGTCCCAAAGTGCTTTACAACCAATGAAGTACTTTTGAATTGTAGTCACTGTTATAATGTAGGAAACACGGCAGTCAATTTGCGCACAGCAAGCTCCCACAAACAGCAATGAAATAAATGATCGGCTCATCTGTTTATTTTAGTGATGTTGGTTGAGGGATAAATATTGGCCAGGATACCAGGGAGAACACCGCTGCTCTTTTTCGAAATAGTGCCATGGGATCTTTTACGTCCACCTGAGAGAGTAGACAGGGCCTCGGTTTAACGTCTCATCCAAAAGACAGCATCTCTGGCAGTGCAACACTCCCTCAGCACTGCGCTGGAGTGTCAGCCTAGATTTTTGAACTTGACTTGAACCCACAACCTTCTGACTCGAGAGGCAAGAGTGCTATCCACTGACCCACAGCTGACACGGGAGGCACAGTAAGTTGTAAAGTTGGGAGCAGGAAGTTACATCTGACCCCTGGTATACCTGATCTTAGTAGTGTAGAGAAAGCTTTAAACTACATCTAATTGTGCTGTACCTAATCAGGGAGTGCTGGATGAGACAGTGTAGAGGACCATTGTGATTATGGTACTGGACTAGCAACTCAGACGTTCTGAGTTCAAATCGAATCATTAGGCACAGTAAGTTCTGTATATGAGAGCAGGGAGGTACAAAGGAACATAGACAGACTAAGTGAGTGGGCAACACTCTGGCAGATGGAGTTCAATGTGGGGAAGTGTGAGGTCATGTACTTTGGATCTGAGCAAAACAAATTGGAATATTTTATTAATGGTGAGAGACGAGGAATTGTAGAGGCGCAAAGGATTTAGGTATCCATACACACAAATCACTAAAAACTAATGCACAGATACAAAAAGTAATCAAAAAGACAAAGGGAATGTTGGTCTTTATCTCAAGGGGGTTTGAATTCAAAAGTAAGGAAGTGATGTTTTAGTTGTACAGAGCCTTGGTCACACACTATCTGGAGTACTACATTCAGATTTGTACACTAAACCGCAGGAAAGATATATTGGCCTTACAGGGGATACAGAGCAATTCACCAGAATTATACCAGAGCTTAAAGGGTTAAGTTATACTGACAAATTGCATAAACATGGCTTGTATTCCCATGAGTTTAGAAGGTTGAGGGGTGATCTGAGCAAGGTGTTTAAAATGATAGAGATTCAATAGGGTAGATACCGAGAAACGATTTCCTCTGGTGAGGGAATCCAAAACAAGAGTGTGCAGTCTTAGGGCTGAATGCTTTACTCCTGTTCCTGTGTTTCTGATGGCCCAAGGAGAAAACGATTGACAAAATTAGAGGGATTATACCCTTTATTTAATGAAGTCTTCTAAATCTCAGATCAATACCTTAAATCATAGTGCCAAATGCTATTCCCCTGTTTTTCAGACAGACTTTTCCACTGGATGATGTCATGGGGTTAACAGATAATGCACAGAGCATGGCAGAGAGTCAACTCATGACATCATCAGTGGAGTAGTCCATTGGGAGCATGGGGGTAGGGGGGAAGTAATGTAAATTTGACAGCAAATAAAACTTTGAACGTTCAAACACCACATTAACCCTTTCAGTATCACAAACCTATGCAGATTATAAAGGAGTCACAGGTGGAATTGATGCTGATTTATCCCAGCAATGCCAGCTTTCATTTTCTGGTCACATAGTTAGCTTTCCCAAGAACAAATTTGATTCCATTTAATAAAACATATCTCTGCATTGAAATGGCCCAATTCTGCAAACAAAAGCCACACGCAATAGTGTCAAATTTCTCCATCTGTAGTTCTGACAGATGCATCGACCCCACTTACTTCAAACAGTTTATTTTTTTTTAATCTGTTCTCAGGATGTGGATGATGCTTGCAAGGCCACATTTATTGCCCCTTCCCTATTTATCCCGAGAAAGGAAATAGTGAGCCACCACCTTGAAACTGGGTGACTGGAGTCACGTGTAGGCTTAAATATTCACTCCCTCCACCACCGGCGGAATGAGTCTGCAGTGTGTACTATCTACAAGATGCACTGCAGCAACTCACGACCTCTACCACCGAGAAGGACAAAGGCAGCAGGTGCATGGGAACACTATCACTAAGTTCTCCTCCAAGTCATACACCATCCTGACTTGGACATATATCGCTGTTCCTTCAACATCACTGAGTCAAAATCCTGGAATTCCCTACCTAACAGCACTGTGGGAGTACCTTCACCACATGGACTCCACCACCTTCTCAAGGGCAACTAGATATGGGCAATAAATGCTGGCCTTGCTAGCAACCCCCATATCCCAAGAATTAATAAAAAGACCAGGTAGAGGGGGCAGGTTCCCTTCCCTGAAGGGACATTAGTGAACCAAGTTGTTTTTTTACAACAATCTGGCAACTTTTCTGGTTATTTCTGGTGCCAGCCCACAAGTTACCAAATAAATGAAATTGAATTTCACAACTTGCCCTGGTGGGATTACGAACTCATGATCTTTGGGTTGCCATAACCACTACGTTACTGCACCCGACAATACCTGTACTCACTGGTGGACAGAGGAATACCATAGGAACCCAAAACGCTTCCATACATCAGTATTGCACAATGTCTTTTCAAGGTCATCACTTATTTGCTGTCGACTGAAGAGTAAAAGTTACATTTCTGTGCTCCCAGCACAGAACCTCCCCCATCGGGAGCGCATATCAGAAAATCACAGGAGAATTTACTCTGAAATGTTCGAAATGTATGGTACCACCTGTTTCATTTTATTTTTTTAAACTTAAATATTAATTTACTTGTACTAGAAACTACGGTTCAAATCCCAAGGGACCCAAATTAAAAATGAAGACTTTTGGAGTAATATCAGAAGTCAGGTAGAGCTTTTCCCATATTGTGGAATAAATTACCGGGATAAGCTACTGAAGAGGGCAATAGAGTGACACTTAGATGTGCTACTGGAGAGAGAAGAGCTTGAGGTATGCAGTGAGAAGGTGGGATTGTGGGACTGAGATCAGTGCAAGAGGGTTGGCCTCTTTGGAACCAAATGGCTTTGTCATGTTTCCTGAAGCCCGAAGCAGGAAGATTCTAGAATCTGTGTCTTGCTGTTGGTCAAAATGAGTGGGTTATGTAGTGGGTTTGACATTGGTACTCCATCTCTGTGACCTGGATTCCAGTCTGGAATGACAGGATAAAGAACCAAAACTCATTTCTCATAGACCCTTGTAGGTAGTGGGCAGACAGGACTCTCATATGGACATAAGAGGTCAGGTAGCACTAGTCATAAAAGAGCAGGGAGTTCTGCTGGTGTCTTGACCAACATTAATCTCTCAACCACCATCACCGAATAGCTGTCATTTATCTCACTGCTGTTTGTGGGACATTGCTGTGTGTAAATTGGCTGCTGCGTTTCCTACATCATAACAGTGACTACATTTCAAAAAGTACTTCATTGGATGTGAAGTTCTTTGGGACATCCTGAGGTCATGAAAGGTGCTATATAAATGCAAGTCTTTCTTGTTGGGGCAGAGTAGAGGGAGTTTTACTCTTCATCTAACCGTCCTATACCTGACCTAGGAAATACTTGAGGCTGACAAAGTTTCATTCCCCGATGCTAAAATCGCTCACCACTGAGCACAAAATGATGAGGTAGAATCTCCGCAAAAATTAGTGGAAACCCCGGAGAAATTGTAGTAACTGTCAGTTTACGCTGTTTCTCCATTGGTTTCCGCTGAAGTAACGGTAGACGATGGGGAGAATATCCGCAGAAATTACTGCCATAGGGGTGTTAAAATGAAATAGGCCTTCTAGATGAACCTTTATAAATCACTGGTTAAGCCTCAGCTGGAGTATTGTGTCCAATGCTGGGCATCACACTTTAGGAAGGATGTCAAGGCCTTGGCAAAGATGCAGAGGAAATTTACTAGAATGGTACCATGGATGAGGGAATTCAGCTATGTGGAGAGACTGGAGAAGCTGGTGTTGTTCTCCTTAGAGCAGAGAAGTTTAAGGGGAGATTTAATAGAGATGTTCAAAATTATGAAGGGCCTTGATAGAGTAGATAGGGAGAAACTGGCAGGAGGGTCGCAGAGGACGCAGATTTAACGTAATTGGCAAAAGAACCAAAGGGGAGATTAGGAGAAATTTCTTTATGCAGCGAGTTGTTATGAGCTGGAATGTACTGTCTGAAAGGATGGTGGAAGCAGATTCAATAGTAACTTTCAAAAGTGAATTGGATATATACTTGAAAAGGAAAATTTTCCCAGGCTATGGGGAAAGAGCAGAAAGAGTGGGACCAATTGGATAGCTCCTTTAAAGAGCCAGCTCAATTACAATGGGCCAAATGGTGTCTGATTCTATGATTCTAAGTTTGTTTAATTTTCGTTCCTGGAATGTGGGCGTCGCTGGCAAGGCCAGCATTTATTGCCCATCCCTAATTGTCCTTGAGAAGGTGGTGGTGAGCCGCCTTCTTGAACCACTGCAGTCCATGTGGTGAAGGTGCTCCCACAGTGCTGTTAGGGAGGGAGTTCCAGGATTTTGACACAGCGACGATGAAGGAACGGCGATATATTTCCAAGTCAGGATGGTGTGGAACTTGGAGGTCATGGTATTCCCATGCGCCTGCTGCTCTTGTCCTTCTAGGTCGTGGGTTTGGGAGGTGCTGCCAAAGAAGCCTTGGCAAGTTGCTGCAGTGCATCTTGTAGATGGTACACACTGCAGCCACGGTGCGCTGGTGGTGCAGGGAGTGAATGTTTAAGGTGGTGGATGGGGTGCCAATCAAGCGGGCTACTTTGTCCTGGATGGTGTTGAGCTTCTTGAGTGTTGTTGGAGCTGCACTCATCCAGGCAAGTGGAGAGTATTCCATCACACTCCTGACTTGTGCCTTGTAGATGGTGGAAAGGCTTCTTCTCCATGTGGTCCTTACTGTTGAGTCGCCCCAAATAGTTTTCTATGTTGACTGATGTCTGTGTGCCTGTCTCGTCTACAGGTTATCAAATCCGGTGTGGAGACCACCTGCAAATGCCATGGTGTTTCTGGCTCTTGCACCGTTCGGACTTGCTGGAGGCAGCTGTCCCCTTTCCATGAGATCGGCAAGTTACTCAAACTGAAGTATGAGACCTCGCTCAAGGTGGGCAGCACGACCAATGAAGCAACGGGTGAAGGGGAGATTACACCGCCGAAAAAAGCCATTACTGCTACTCACCACCAGCAAAACCAGATCCCAAGGACTACTGACTTGGTCTATATTGATGACTCGCCGAGCTTCTGCCGGCCGAGCAAGTACTCGCCGGGCACTGCAACGCGGAAGTGCTATAAGGACAAGAACTGCGAGAGCATCTGCTGTGGTCGAGGGCACAATACTCAGAGCCGGGTGGTGACGCGACCCTGTCAGTGCCAAGTGCGCTGGTGCTGTTATGTGGAGTGTAAGCAATGTACTCAAAGAGAAGAGATTTACACCTGCAAAGACTAAATATTCCACTTTCCAGTGGAAAAGGCTCTGGAGAACCATAGTGAGGAGCAGGAAGGATCTGCCTGAGGAAACACTGCAACAAATCCCAACAGTCCCAAAAAAATACATGGAGAGAATTCTGACTTCAATGTACATCAAAAACGTATAAACTGCATCACAGATCTCTTGGATTCAAAGAGCTAAAGTCTGAAGTCAAACGAGAGAAGGTAGATAGATATTGAATGGTGCAATGCCTGCTTCTAAACAAACCACTTTACTGCAAAATCCTGGAAACGATGGATCTTCTTAAGGATACCGCAGGTCAACAGCAACTGAACATGCCAACAAGGGCTTCAGTAGGTCTTCCACTGATGAGCTGGTTAAAAATTTGAGAAATTCAATTTTAATGGATTACAACCGGGCCTGTTCAGGCCTTTAATTTCAAGGTCCATTGCGTGACACTCAGTGCTGAAATAGTTAATTACTGAAGTTTCACAGGACATGGACAGAACAGATAGAGGTGGAAGAATTACAAAATTCCATTTGGGCTGAAGAGTGAAGAAGCAGTTTGAAAGGCCATCGTGCAACAAGTGGCCAAAGCTGATTGGATGAAGGGTTACCAGCAAGGTAGCCACAACCCAAAGATTTAACATATTTGGTGGGAATTCAGACCATGCTCATGGCATCATTGAGAACACCTGCTTTATGCAAGCTGCTCCCCTCATGTCTTCATAGAATGGTAGAATGTTAGGGAGTAAATGTACTCTTTGGTATAGTGGTAAGCCATACAGACCAGAGAAGACTCAGGTTTGATTCTCTGCCTGCACTGAATTAGCTGACCTCCACTGGGATGGAGATTGGGGCCGTGCAATTGGCCTTAGTGGTCCAGGACTAGGGAAAGGGAAAAAGACCCTTGTGCCCATTTCTGATTGCTATCCAGTAACCCCTGCTAGAAGTGCATGTGAGGGTAGGTCTGGGCTTAACTGGGACAACTCCCATAAATGTACTGCCTGTACATTATCCAGGCTCAGACGTGAAAAGTGATCACTAGTGTGAGGTACAGGAGAGGGCCAGCCAACTGGGACTGATGCCCCAGCAAGAGCCAGTGCCCCAAGGATTATGAGGAGAGAAACGTGGTGAGAATAGAGACACAAATGAGTGGCTGAACAGACTTGCCCTTTGAGTAGCTCAGGCATACTGACTAGGAAGGCCACAGGCTCGATTCCCAGTACTGAGCTGAGCAAAGGGGAGCGGTGCTCCAGGGTTAGAGAGAGGGCAATCGGCCAGTACCCCTCTTTCCTAATTACTACAATGTGACACCTGCTGGAAGTGCATGAGTGTGGAAATCAGGTGAGGGCAAGTTGGGTTTAAGCTGTGATGCCACTTACGCCCCCGCCCCCACCCCCCCCCCCCCCGCCATGATCGAATAGCCTCACAGCCTGATGCTTTTGCGGCTCGATGTGAATAATAGTAAGGTGATGGGATGATGGGTGACCGGTTCCCAGGGTACTGCACTCCAGTGAGGAATCGATGCCTTTCAGCGAGAGGGATGGGTGGGGCCTGGGGAGACTGATGAGAAACAAAATGCGTGAGACGTTTCATGCTTTTATTTAGAATCTCGGCAAGTTCCCGGCAAAGCTTTCCTTAACCTTAACGTGCCTTTTCCGAAGGGTCACTTGGTTTTCATGTTTGTTCTGCAGGGTTCAGGTTGGGTTGTTCAAAAAAAATGGGTCTCGATAGTGCAATTAGAACAAGGAGCCAGACAAAGCAGTTTTTGTACACGTAAAGGGTTTAGAGAAGAGTGGTAATACGTTCTGGTCCTTTCATTCTTGGGACCTGCGTTTGAATCCAGCTGAGACATCAGGTAGATGAAAGTCTCCTCACTCCAGTGGCTGTTAAGTATCAGGTTCCCAGAAGATGCAGGCCTACAGTGTAGTAGTATCCATGCCAATAGACATTAATGATCTGTTTATACTGGGTCTGGGACCATCCCAGATTAACCCTAATTGGCGTGAAACAGCTCGTATAAAATGCCCATAAATTGTGAATCCTGGACAGTTATGTGCCCCCAGAGCATGGCTGTGAGTTCCCACGCTTCAATGACGTAATGATCTCATTACGTTCTGGTATTCATAATAAACAAGGCCTGTAAGCTAAATATTCGCGAACAGACTGTGTTCCTCGACTGCACAGGCAGTTTGAGGTACGAGGAAAGCAGGAATTACACATGGGAAAGATTTGGTATGCAAACCAGACTAGAGACGTAGCTCATAGTTTTGCCTCAACCACTTACTTTAAATAAAGCCAACCAGAATACAGACCAATAGACCACTGGCCATCCCAGTGCGTCCTTCAGCGGAAGACAAATTGGAAATGAAAATTGCAATTGAAGGTTCCAAATGCTCCAATTACCAGCTGCCAGTATAGTCAGAGCGTTATCTGTCGTTCTCACTCTACGACTGTTGTAGGTCAAATATACATGACGGAGAAAGCACTAGCCAATAAAGTTAGAGAGCTCTTACGAGGTTATGTGCAGACCAGACCATGGAGGGCTGGATAGTTTCGCTGGATGCAAAGAAGACGAGATTTTGTTCCCAGGACTGTGGTTCTTCAGACTGAAGACTGGCAGACTTTTAAGTAGACATGGCGGAACATGTCGATGGAAAGGCTGGTCTCTGATACTAATCTACTGTGTTTAAGTGGATTTAACTGCCTGGAGATCTAAAGGACTGGCAGTAATTGCATATTCCTCACTCTATTATAACAATTTGACGTATCACCATGCATGTTCACAAACTGCTATTTAACCCTGACACCCCTAATTTCTACAAGATGGATTCAGATACTAGTAGCTCCATTAAGGAAGCATTCACAGCTGAAATCAGCAGATTGCAGAACAAGAACAAGGATCAGCAGGAAGCTCAAATACCATCATGCCTCAGCTTCTTAAACTGAGGTTCCTATGCAGCCAAATAGGTGCATTGATGGTTTCCTGCCCCTAGATGTCACTAGCATGCCTTGTAAATAGTATTCACTAAAAATGCTGGTGACATCTAGTGGTAGAATATCAGCATTGCATCAACTTTTAAAACAATTACATGGGCCAGTTTCGGCGGCTTGGGTTCATTGGATCTAATTAGAATGTCAATCTAATCTTGAATGATCAGATGTATGGTTAGATCTAATTCTAATCAAAAATGACTAATTCTTATTCGGAAATCAATAAGTAATGGACTGATGAGATATTGAAGCTCACTTGGCTACTAGACTGATCCCTTCAGCCTAAAGCCCCGTTACACACTGACTGTACATTGCGCATCATTTTGGTGTTATTAATTCAGACATAATATCCCAAAAAATGTCAAGGAACACCAAATCATTTTGACCAGAACATGGATCCATACCTTCCGTTTGCTGGACTGAGATGAGCTTTCTAGTGCCTTGGGTTTCAGGACACACTCCAGATGGTTTCTTGTGTCCAACAAATACTTTGGATGACGTCATGGAAACCGCTTGGGCCAAATTCATTCAGCAAGATAAGGCTGGTCAACACTAGGACTAGGTTGAACTCCCAGTGCGACATAAGAACCAGCCAAAGGAGCTACGGTCATCTAGGGTGGAAATGGGGGTGGCGGGTTCAGTGCATGCAGATGTGGTGAATAGCCTCATATTAGTTGTATAGAATTATCAAAAATGTTGGCTTTTGTTAAGTGACTGTTATTAATGTGCTATATGCTCTACTTATAACACACCCTAGTATTATTCCCTGTAGATCACAGTGTGTCGGGGGAAGTGAAAATTCCTTCAATGGCTTAGTGGGTATATGCATTTCTGAGTGCGGAACTGAGGCATACAAGCCAGAGAGGTCCCAGGTTTCATACACTGAGTAAGCTGATTCCAGCCAGGAAACCATTCGAGGTGCTATGATTGGGCTCAGTACCTCTGGACTAGAGGACGGGTGTTGCGGGGGGAGGGTGGGAAAGATCAGAAAGTATTCCTGCTCTTGATTGCTATCCAATGACTCCAACTGGCAGGCACATGTGTGTGTGGATGTTGGTTAAGGACAGGTTCGGGCTCAGCCAGAATGTCTCCTGAGATCGATTGCCAAAACTCCGCCTTGCGTGAGGAACCTATGGGCAGATGATGCCCATGGAACCATATCCCCCAGACAGTGCCTTCAAGAGAGAGGAGGGCAGTAATTTGGAGTTGGGGAAAGAACATCCAAGGAAAAATCAAATTGTGTCATCGTGTTTGTAACAAGTGTTGACACCAAGACGTGGATTATAAAATCCAGAATTTTTTAAAAAATGAGGCAAAAATAAAGGTGAACGCAAACCCACACTATTACAGGGTGTGTTATAAATAATTAGCGCAGTGCAGAGTATATTGACCCTGGTAGCAGTATTGGAAAGACTTTAGTTTAACTTTCTACCACAGTGCACCACTGGCTGATAAAAGTGTGCCCATTGCTGTAACCTATAGTATAACGGTCACAGAACCGGTCAGTTCTAATCATAAATATATATATATATATATATATTATAAAATATGTAAAGGTTAGTGGGAGGGAAGGGGTGCAATGGCTGCGTGTGCAAGTGTGTGCGTGTGCATGGGTGGAAAATTGGGTCAAATGACCCCAGAAAACACATAAGGCAAAGGTTGTCTCTGGTCACCGTGTGTTAGTGACATCGTAAACTTAACAGGAAGATTTCAAGACGTCTGCCATTTCTGGAGAAGTCACAAACTTGGGGATCACAGAAAATCTCCCCGATAGGTTTACAACATCATTAACACACAGAGAGCTGAGGAAATCTTCCTTCAACTCAGCTGAATGGATAACTGTTAATAAAATAAAGGTTAAAAAGCGCGAGAACAAGAATTTAAAACACATAGAAGAAGTTTCGATTAAGCACCATTAAATAGCATCTGCAACACTTTAATAAATAAGTCCCTTTACTGAAGTGGTAACATTGAATTCAGGCACTGATGCTGTCACTTCTGAAGGACATTACATGGTAGTATGCACCAAACAGAAGCATCTGTTCAATGTGAGTTATAGTTATTTGGGTGAGGTGTAAGATAGTATGTGGCGGGGGGGAGCGGGGATGGTCATGTATATTTAAAAACCATAAACCAAATTGCCTCTTTTGTGCTCGTACATCAAATAACCGCATGGGTGGAGTGTGTAGGGGAAAATCTGGCGGCAGGGGTTCTGGAGAGCTGGACATTTCTGAATGAATGGATGGAAAATCAGACAGGTTGTGTGGACAGCATTGTCTATGCAACTGTGGTGGCTGCAGTTCTCTTTTAATCTATATCTGGGGCTGCAGCAGGGTCTGTAGTTCAGCTTCGCTCCTTCTGCAGATATTTAGCCCATGATGCAGTGTTGCATCTATTACCCTGTGGGGATTGGGGTAATGCACAGCTCACTTCATAGTATTGCCAATGGTAATATCAAGAGGCTCAATCCCCACCTCATGGGAGTGCTCAGATTACTGGAATGGTATCGCCCGTGAGGTTGGGGCCATTTAGTCAGGGGAGCAACATTGTCCACAAACTGTGGAAGAGTCTGAAGTTGTATTTGGCTCCCCATGGAGCCCGTTCATAGAATAACATTACTTATCGGAGTGTGAAGAAGTCCGCAGTTCTACCCAGCTCTATCCCAGGTACCCAATGGACTAGAGTTCCCTGCAGAAATATGTCTGCAGCCCTGCCCAGCTCTATACCCATTTTACCCTGTAATGGCCCTGCTCACTGTGGGATGTTATGGATGGAATCATCCCCTCCTCAGAATAACTCCCTACCAACTGAAGGCTATCTCCTTACCAATTGAGGCAGGTAAACAGTTTGAGATTGAAGTGATCCATACTTGTATAATTGGAGTCAGCAAGCAAATCCTGAGTCCTCCAGCTTGGAGTATGAGAGAACTTGGGACAAGAATAGGGAAAGAATCCTATTCAGAGTCACACACAAAGGCTCCTTTTATTCTTGTGGCAATCAACAAATGTGGATCGAGAATTCTAGGAGCATTTGTTTAGTCTTCCTACTGTCACATGGAATAACGCTGTGGGGTGTTTGCTGAGGAACTTTGAGTGCGTTGAGGAATTCTTTTAAGGAGGGACTTAAAGGAGAGGAGGAGCGGTGAAGAGCTTTAGGGAGGGAATTCCAGAGCTTGGGGACTAGACTGCTGAAGGCACGGCCGCCAATGGTGGGGCAATGGAAGTGGGGGATGCACAAGAGGCCAGAATTGGAAGAACGCGGAGTTCTCAAAGGTTGTAGGGCTGGAGGAGGATACAGAGATGGTGAGGGGCAAGGCCATGGAGAGATTTGAACATAAGAATGAGAATTTTAAAATCGACGCATTGCTGGACCAGGAGCTAATGTAGGTGAGCGCGCACAGGGGTGATGGATGAACAGGACTTGGTGTGAGTTAGGATACGGGCAGCAGAGTTTTGGATGAGCTCAAGTTTGTGGAAGATGGAAGACCGGACAGGAGAGCATTTGAATAGTCCAGTCTGGAGGTAACAGAAGCATGGATGCAGGGCAATGCATTTATCCACTGAGCCAACAGGGTGTATGACTTTATTTGTATATTAGGCTAATTTGTGATGAATGACAGGCAAAAATGTTTTTAGAAGACGTGATGAGAAAAGGATAAAATTATTAAATGTATAGCTATAAAATTTTACACAAGATTGTTTTAATCAAATTTGCATCACAGTTGGGTCGAATATTCATGTAAATATTAAAACTCAGACTTTCGTTGCAGTTTAGATGTTTTCCTTTGACATAACTGAGGTGAAACCTCACTGTGCAAGGGTTAACGTGTTTGTATCAAAATCCTCTGTCCTGCATTTCCATCACCTCGTCCTCTCCAAGCTCCACTGGCTCCTCATGCACAAGTAAGCTGGCTTCAAAATTCTTGGCCTTGCTCCCCCTACCTTCGTGATTTCCTCCCGCCACACATTCCAACACTCAGCTGGCACTCATCTCCTTGTCCCCCCACTGACTCCCCTCCACCATTCCCCAGCCCAGTTCCATTAGGCTTGCCACCCAAATCCCTGATTTTAAAAAGCTCCTCGTAATCCTTCTCTGATTTCTCTCCGCCCGTCCACCCTTCCCCCCCGCCTCGAGCCCTCTCCACTACCCTCCCCACCCCCCCACCCCAAATACTCGGCGCCCATTGTTTTTTGACTTCCTAACGTTAAGTGCTTTCTGTACGTAGGGTGCACTCTAGAAATGCAAGTTGTGGGCTACTATATTAATAATTGTGTCATTCGCCTGCAGAGGAAACAAAATGGATTAACCCCTTCATTAAAAGAGTGGAACCTCATGGGGGTAATACATTCTGCTAACACCACATAGTGTGGTTTCACCCCAATAGAGAGCCAGGAAGAAACAGATGCCTATGTGCATTGTGTGGGCAGGGGTGTATATGTGTGGGACTGGGGGTGTGTATGTGTGGGTGGAGATGTATATGTGTGGGACTGGGGGTGTATATGTGTGGGTGCGGGGTGTCTTTGAGGGAGAATGAGGGTTGCTGTGTGACTTTAAAGCAGATTCTCGCACTGAACCTGGATGCTTTCTGTAATTATTTAAATATATACTATTTAATGTGGATATATTTTGCTCTTGTAAATTGTAAATACTGAGTTTTCTCCTGTTCTCCTGTGGTATTAATACGTCTCAGTTAGTGCGGCACATATACTTTATATTGACATTAATTAGGAGTGCAATGGTTGCAGTCTTTCTCTTTCTCTTTCCAAGTCAGTTACATGTCCTTTTCCCAACATGTCGTTAATTCCTTGACCTGACTCTTCCCGAATCTCCACAACCTTAAGCACCTTAACCCGGAGTGACGGGTAGGCGAGAACCCCTCAAGGCTGTGGTCAGGCAGTGGAGACAAAATGAAAAAAACAAACGTTGAACATCTGTAATAACCAAAACTGCTGGAAATACACAGCAAGGATTGGCCAGCATCTGAGAAAAAGAAAGATTAATATTTAGGGAAGGATTCTAGGTCAGTATTGCACCAATTCTGATGGAAGGGCCTGCATCTAAAGCAGTACGCGCCCGTTTTAGATGCTGCTCCTGCTGATTTGGTTTTAATTTGTTAGTCGTCAGAGCTTCAGAATATTTCTGGTTTGTATGGCCCTAAAAGTTCGGAACACTTTAGATTTCTGGTGATGGAGGAAAGGACCAGGACAGGGCACCATTTTAATTCCATTCCAGCAGATATTCCTGCGTTTCTATCTTCATCCTATCTTCAATCATCCCTATTTCGTTATTAAGCAGGTATCCCTGACCCACAGTGAAGTTGAAATTTCCCCTTCACCGGGAGTGGGGGAATGGGAGGGGGGTGGGGCTGTGGGACGCTTGTCTCAAAATCCCTTGCAGGTTCTCAGCCTCCTCTTGGAGTGCCTGCTCCTGAGCAAAGAGCCAAACTCCCACCCTGCAGTGTACCTCCTCCCATTGCGGCTTTAATGCACTCGCAAGTGTTAATCTGCGGAAAGCAATCGTGTGGTGAGTGATATCATCACTCAATGGATGCAGCCCGCGTGTCTTTATAGTTAGCGGCAGTCTGGGCCCTTTGACACAGGGAGGCTACCTAGCCTCACTCAAGACTTTATTCTGATATTTGAAAGCTTGAAATAAAGAGGGTTAAAATGTCATCAAAGCATGAATGTGAAATATGGCCACTGCCACATTTACTGGGAAAAAAATATTAGTATTGGATAGAGATCAAATCTGTCTTTCTGCTGTGTACCGATGGAGTTATTCTGATGCAACCCCTGATACTATGTAGTGCCACTAACCGCGGTACGAAGCAATGCCAAAAGGAGGCATCTTTTAAATCGGCTACTGAACTTGCCTCACTCTGGGGATTGCCATATGGGCTTTGTTCTAGGAAGTTGCGCAGTGAACGTTTTGCTCTAATGGGTTGTGCCAGTGAGTGTCAGAAAGCCAGTCTCTGCCTATCACCGCCCTACCATGGAGAGTGCCCAAATCAGTGCCCTGACAGCAAAGAAGAAATCAGAAAATCACTATATCCTTGAGAAACATTTCAAAGCATTTCACATTTAAAAAAAATCATTTTGGGGATTATGGGCATTGCTGGCAAGGCCAGCTTTTATTGCTCATCCCTAGTTACCCTTGAGAAGGGGGTGGTGAGCCTTCTACTTGAACCACTGCAGTCCGTGCGGTGAAGGTGCTCCTACAATGTTGTTAGGGAGGGAGTTCTAGGATTTTGGCCCAGCGACGATGAAGGAATGGTGATATATTTTTGACTTGGCGGGGTACTTTGAGGTGATGGTGTTCCCATGCACCTGCTGCCCTTGTCCTTTCAGATTGTGGAGGATGCGGGTTTGGGAGGTGCTGTTGAAGAAGCCTTAGCGAGTTACTTTTAGTTGTAATGAATTACTTTGAACTACAGTCACTGTTGTTACGTAGTCAAGCACGACAGCCATTTTGCACACGACAAGATTGCACAAACGGTAATGAGTTGAATAACGAATTGACACTTGGAGAACTCCCTAACCTCCTTCCAACAGTGCAATGGGATCTTTTTAACGCCCAACTGACCAGACAGATGGGACCTAGATCCAACATTTCATCCAAATGACGACACCTCCGACAATGTAGTGTTTCCTTAGTACTATATTGCAGTGTTAATCAAGATATATAACCCAGTCAGACAAGGTGCGGAGACCTGGAACATCGGGGTGGGATAGCGGGAGAACTTTGCTACACATAGAGTACAAATTTAACTGAATGAAAAGTGGAAAAAGAAAAACAAACTTGTGGTCATTGCACTCCTGATACTAACATACCCAGGTTACGTGTGTTTTTTCTCAGAGTCTAATGGAGCCTAAATTATTTGTTTCTACCTCATGTGCATAGCTTGTAGGTAATGTACTGATTCTTCAGAGTGACTGTGGAGGATGTATTTAAGTTATTTAACACCTTGGTATAACAAAAGCAAGAGAATTTTGGAAATAAATGAATTGTGAATTATTTTTCAAATGTGTTTTGTCTTCATCCTTCTCGCTTCTCAAATTCGGAAGTCATAGAATGGTGGAAGGGTTTGTAGAAAGTGTGGGAGGGGGACTTCTCCAATTTGGACGTTAAAGGATGGGGAAGGGGGCCATGGATTGTATGGAGAGATGGGGACTTCTGTAAAATTTGCATGTTCTTGGGTGGGGGAAGGGGCCGTGGACTGTGGTGCCATCTGGTAGAACTCTGTCTTTATCACTTTTTCATACCTGGGCTCAAGTCATGTGCATGACCCATGGGATGAGTATTCCCCTTTCTTCTGGCTGTTCAAGGTCATAAACAAATTGGGTCTGAGCTCGGGTCAAACCAGCTCCAAGTCCCACAGCACAGAGCTCCACAAGATAAGTAAACTTGCTCTCTCAGCCACAAAGGTTACAAGGATGGCTAGTTGAGATAATTGAAATGTCACACTGGTGCAGTAGAGCAGACTGCTCTTCTGCAGTTGGGGATAAAGCATGTTGTTGGGGCACAACAGAGGGAGGTATACTCTGCATCTGATGATGCTGCAGCTGACCTGGAGGATACAAGGTGGTGGGAGTGACTGGGGGGAAAATGTTTGGTCCAGTTGGGTAGTAAATTGATCTTTCACAACTGGGATGTGGGTCTAAGTGCAGCTCCGACTGATAGTTGGAAGTTGCCCCTGTCTGCTGGCTATTGGGTTTGGGGCTCACGGCAATGATGAGGTTCAATATCTCTGCCTGTGCTCTGCTATACCATCTCATATTTATATCTCATTTTTATATAAAAATGAGAACCATTCACACATCACACATCCCATGCGACATGTCAGACTTCACATGTCACACACCACACATTACACTCCACATATCACATGCCAAACGTCACATTTCACACATCACGCACCACACACCACACGTCATGTCACATGCCACATATTACACTCCACATATCACACGCTACACATCGCACTTCACACTCCACACGTCACACTTTGTATAAAGCACCAACAAATTGCAACTAAACAATCTTCAAAATAAAGTACACACAAAGAGAAAGAGAGCCAATTATTTTCTGATGGATTTTCTAACTTTGAGATAACTCCCCGAGGCGTGGAGTCAAGCAGCTGCCAGTCTTAACAAACATCCAACAGCAACAACAATTAGCCTCTAATGGATCTTAGATGTGCCTATTTAGACCACCACAAGAATTGCTTCAACTACAGTTTAAATGGACATGATCAGTTAACAGCTAAACATGATAAGCACACTGCAGACCCCAGACTACCTGTAAACACCTACATGAGAAGTCAGCCAGTATATATGGAAAAAAAATGACTCCACCATTATCCCATGTTTGGTACTGATTCATTCTTACCATTTCAAATATGCGGGGAGATCAACTTGGAGGGATCTGAGGTGATGACATCACACTGCTAGACGTGATCAGAGAAAGCACCTTAGCACTGAAGCTCGAAGACTGTGCTCCAGGTGCAAGTCACACTCAATGAGAGCACCAATCAAAGAATCGGGTGTAAAGCTCAGTACGCTCAATTCACTGCGTTCCTGATTTTGGAATCAAATAACCGTGAGCTAGCAGCTTGATAAAATATTGAGATGACGTTGAAATGTAATGGCAGCAATGCTACAAATATTTGTGAGTTCCTGCAATTTGTCGATTTACTTAATACTCAATTCATGCGTGCAATTTAAATGTACCTGCCTACATGTTTCAAAATTTCATTTGAACTGGAAGCATTTAAAAAAAGTCCAAAATTCGTGAATTGCGACAAAGCAGTAGGCAGCCATGTTTTTTTGTGGGCATGGTGGCTGTACTTTTGTGAGTAGAATGGCCATGTTTTTTGCAGGGAGGGTGGCCATGTTTTTTGTAGGGAGGGTGGCCATGTTTTTTGTAGGAAGGGTGGGCATGTTTGTTGTAGGGAGGCTGGCCATGTTTTTTGTAGGAAGGGTGGTCACATTTGCCTCAGTAACAATTTGACAAGCTCAAGAAGTAGAAAAAAATGCTTGCATTTATATTATGACCTATCAAGTCATTGAAGCATCTCAAAACACACAATAAATTACTTCGAAGTGTAGCGCCTTTTATTGTGTAGGCAAACATGGCAGCTATTCACACCAGCAACATCTGACAAACTGCAAACAGATGAATAACTAATTAATTTGCCTCTGCTTGTATTTGGCCTTTTGTCACCAGCTAATGAAGCCAGGCTGCTGGCGACAAAGAGTTAGCAGCCTTCAGTCATCCGATGATGACCTCATAATGCTAGCAATAGAGATAGGAGCCATCTTAGTGATTAGAAAAAAGCCTCTCACCCCCTACAAGATAGTGGACTAGTGGAGCAGACTTCCAGAGGACCTCGTGGTCAATATAACAGGGAACTGGATTAATATTTATTGTGAAGGGGGATTGTGGGTTAGAGAGCTATTAATAGCACTGCTTGATAGTTTTTGCTGGGGAGGTTGGGGAGGGAAGAAGGGTTGATAACCCACTGTCACACTCCCAGAGCGGAGTAACGATAGCAGGGAGTGGATTGTGGAAAATCCTGGGTGGGCAGTTCCATCGAACAAACAGGCAATTATGGGCTGTACGCCTGCAGTATCCCATGATACTCTCCCTCTGAGAATCAGCTGTTTAGTTCTCCTTAAAATAAGAGATGAGCAGTTTGAGGGGGTGGGGGGTGCAGGAAGTCCACCACAGAATACTCCGACGGACTCTGGTTAGAGAAGGATTGAAGGGCTGAAAAGCGTTTTCTTGCTCCAGACTTCCATATTCTCTTCCGTCGCCTTGCAATGATGTCACAGTTCTATCTGAAATGCAGCAGAAAATGTTACTATACACTTCTATTTAATATGTTGATAGGATGAGATGAATTAAAGTGAGAGGAGGCTCGTGTGCAGCATAAACACTAACATAGACCAGTTGGACCGAACGGCCTGTCTCTGTGCTGTAAAATTCGATGTCACTTCGATGGTACTTCATTGTCTGTAAAGCGCCAATGGCGTCCTGAGGTTGTGAAAGGGGTTATATAAATGCAAGTTCTTTCTTTTTAACACTTCAAGGAATGACCACCGCGCCAGTGACGGAACAAGCCTCAAAATTATCACAAAGAGGATGCAAGGAGCAGGAACAATTCCCAGAGTTTGTATAATTTGTTTTGGTTGACTAAAAATGAAATGCCATGACAGGGAGAAGAAGTGAAATCAAAAGAGAAAAATCTGGAAATACTCTGCGGGTCAGTCAGCATCAAGAAGAATAGATTAGTTAGCTTTTGGGGTGTGCCCCCTTCATCAGACTGAAGGCTAATACATTGAAGTGTAAAATTTCCATGTGGGGTTCTTCTGATCGCCAGCCATAACTTCAGCTGAAACCGTTTACTCCATTTCTTCAGGGTTTCTGACGATCTTCTGCCAAAGTTCTGGTGGGAGATCAGGAGCAGAAACTCGGGAAGTTGGAAAAATGGAGGGAAAAAAGGAGGGGAGGAAAGGGATGATTTTCCTGTTACACCTGGTTTTGAGAACCTGTATTTGACTTTATTTTAATGGAGTTCCAAGGAAAGGTGAAATAACTTAGAAAAGGTTTGAGTTGCGAGCTCCCGGAAGGTGGGGTTTATTGGTTAATTAGGGGACAAGAGAGTCGGCACTCCACTCGTTCCAAGCCATATGTGCTGTCATGGTTACTCATAAAGCTGTATTACGATAAGATGACACTTGAGGGGAAATGTTCTGGCTCTGTGCTCCAGGCAGGCGGCCTCATTCATTGGGAGCCCATAATCGGAACTTGTGTGTCTGTTGCACACGAGATTTTACCAGTGGCTTTGGGTTGCCGGCCTCTATGGCCTGCCTCAGCAATACTCCTTCTCTAATCCAGGGACATCCCCCAGTAGAAGAGCCTGATTACAATGTGGAAATGACCCTGAGGCAGGAAGATCAGCTGGGGTCAGGGATGCATCATTGCAGTGGGCAGAGGTTCAGGATAATCCTTATCCTTCACTTTAATACAGGCTCCTGGACTCAAGAGATAGAGAGGCATCTGATTAGTAAGCCTTATTTATCAATACACTTACTACAAATCCAGCACACGCAGTACTTATACTCACAAGCAACATACTCATTGGGCCTCATGAGATGAGTCCTCTGACCACTCATGGTCCTCATGAAAACTACTTAAAGTTTCTAAAGTGTGTTATATCTTTATATGATACGCAAGCATGTCCATAGTATGTATAGTTAGTAATTGAGTATGTAAGGTTAATGTATAAGTGCGTTAGTGGTTACAAAGACTATATCCCCCTTTCTTACATGCTCGTTAGCAATACTATCTGTTTAATATTCTCTGGACATGTCACACACATGATTAACCAAGGCTGGCCTTCGGAATCCTCACTTCCTTATCTTTTTAGACTTTTATTACACTGAAACCTTTCACTATTCACACTTCCAACACCTCCACCAGACATCTGGGCACCTGTCCAACAATTAACACTCCACTCTCAGGCCATCCTACACCTAACTTCTCAGTCTTGTATTTTTGCATGTCCAGAGTGTGATTTTAATCCAAGTTAACTGTTACCACTATCACAGCCTACCCTACCTAAATGCTACTTACTATTCTACCTAGCCGACTGATCCTTACTCCCAATAGAACTACCCCAGAAGACCTAGACAATAATATACTAGCTACCCTGCCACTTGCTCAAGATACCCTAACTTGCTTCTTCTCTTCACAAAGACTCTTCTTCCCTGTTTTTTAAAATTTGTTTATTCATCCCTCCTTCCTCCTCAAACCTTCCTCCTTTTTCTCAGTTATTTACGTGATTATAAAAGTTATTTGTTTTCTCCCCTTTATGGTGAATCTGTAATTCTTGTTGAAGCTGTCAATTGACGTACACCACACCTGAGAGGATTTTCTCAACATTGATTCTCCAACGGCAAGGAGGTTGAATGGCTGGTCATTCATCATGCATAGACTTGGCTTGTATTACCTTAAGTATTGAGTTTGAGGGGTGATCTGATCGAGGTGTTTAAAATGTTAAATGGATTCGATAGGGTAGATACAGAGAAACTATTTCCTCTGGTGAGGAATCAAGAACGAGAGGACATTATCTTAAAATTAGAGCCAAGCCATTTGGGAGGGAAATCAGGAAGCAATTTTTCACACAAAGAATATGGAAATCTGAAATTCACTCCCCCCAAAGGGCTGTGAATGCTGGGAGTCAATTGGAGCTTCAAAGACTGAGGTCAATAGATTTTTATTAGGTCAGGGTATCAAGGAATAAGGAGCTAAGGCAGGTAAATGGAGGTACAGATCAGCCATGATCTGATTGAATGGCAGAATAGACTTGAGGGGCTGAATGGCCTACTCCTGTTCTTATGATTAATTGACTGGTCATAATGTCCAGCAAAGTGCCTCACAAACATTCCCCTTCAGCTCTGGATGAAATATCAATCCTCCTCAGTAACACACTCAGTAAAAGAAAAACTCATGCAAAATAGCTGTGTTGCATCAATATTTTTATTTAATGGCTAAATTGAATTAACATGCTGGCAAAAATCTGCAAGTTGCCACTTGTAAATTTTCTGCTTGGCTGTCACAGAACATTTCTGGTTATTGTAGTTCACAAGGAAAAAAAGTAAAAGCTATAACTCACATGATACTTCTCTCCTGCACACACCCAGAATTTGCCAGCAGAAGCTGGAAAGCCCAAGCATGCAGGTCTTGTGTGAAATTTCCACCTCTTGAGACTGAAGGAAATCTCAAGCCCCAGGCTCCAGACAGATGGGCACGCCTTGCTCAGAGAACATTTTTTGCAATGCTTCCCAGAATTTTTCAATTTGCATTGGAGGCACACAAAGTTTGTTGCCTTTGTGCGTACTCAGAGAACTACCCCTTAAACAACCAATTTTACTGGTAAGCGGTGATTTGTTTTTGTAGAATTCTGCTTTTCTTTTGTGTGTATTATTTTTGCACTGGCCCAAGTAAAATGGCAACCATGAAGAAATTGTCCGAATGATTTAACTGGCTTATTTTGTGGCAGTTGCTGATTGCATCTAAGTTGCTAATTGGCTTCAGAGAAAATCTGACTCGATGCTTTTGTGGTGCTTGCTCATTGCTGATTTGTCCGGAATGGAAATGATTTTTGATTGCTTCACATTCAGCCAATCAGTTACCATTGACATTATAGCCATTGGTTGTTTTGGAATTTTACTCAGTACAAGTACGGTCACATAATTCCCACATTTGATGTATTTGGACGAGCCATTTAAACCAAAGCAATTTGGAGCCAGAAACTGCTTCATAAATGCACCAATGAAATAATAATTTGTTCACACTGCTTTTAGCTACCATTTTCCCTCTCAGGTCAGTATTCATATTCTATTTTATCTCCTCATACCGCGTACACTCCTCTAACACCAGATTCTCCTCACCGCTTGCTCCCGTCACTTGTTCAGACATATGTTCCTGCCCTCGGGAATTCTCTACCCACTTTCCTCCATCTTGCCCACTTCCTCTCTAATTGCCGTAACTTTCTCAAAGCACTCCTCTTTGACCATGCCTTCAGTTCCCCATCATAGCCTCCCCATTTGGATCAAAAGTGGGTAAATGGACTTGACGTGTACGGATCAGCCATAATCTAATTGAGTGATGGAACAGGTTCAAGGGGCTGAATGACATACTCCTGTTCCTATGTTCCGTTTGGGAGTAAGAGATAAATTGAAGAAAGAATTGAACAAGATAGCTATGACAGGTCACTGTGATATTGTCTGCGAGGAGAAACACAGTCTATGAAAAGGAGAATGCAAGACTGAATAACATTCTTTAGCACATGTGTTTTCAGTGAAGGTTGGGTTGTACCAGTTCCTTTTAGTGAGATTAAGAAGATTAGTGATTTTCCTTTCTAATCATTCTTTATTTAACCCAATCCCCGACTTTAATTTTCTTTTTCCATTTGCTTTTTTTCAGAAGAAGAGACTTTGAAGTGTAATCGGATGCAGCAGCCAAACTGCAATCCAGGGCTTAGATTCAGAACCACATTTGAATACTTTTGGATGCCATATGATTAGCTTACTGCAGACACCAAATAGGCCAAAAGCCTACTCCAGAGTGTACTGAGGGACATAGAGGAAAAGAACCTGTTGGAAACTTGGGATCGGTCTTCACAGACCTTACCCCTTAGGGGTTGACTACCCTTCCAAACTAATCTTAGAAAGAAATAGTTTGAAGAGGGAATATAGGATTAACTGGGGGTGGTGTTGAATATTTGTCAATTTCAGTGTACTTTAGCCTAATGGTTATGGTACTGGATTGTTGGGAAGCTTTGAGAACCATACGTTCCTCCCAAGCATGCTAAACTTACCATATGTTAAAATAGGGTCCTGCAGCCTGGTGGTTAGAGAATTAAATAGAAATTACAACACTGAAATAGGCCGTTCTGCCCGATCAATCTGTGTTGGTGTTTATCCTCCATGCAAGCAGTAGTCCTAATCGTATCCTCCTGCCTTATATTCTTTTATTCCCCTTTCCTTCAACCTTTCCAATCCATTCTTAAACAAGTGCTGGACTTGCAGCTCAGAGGTCATAAGTTCAAATCCCACCATGGCAAATTGTGAATGGCATTCGACAAATTTGGTAATCTCTGGATTGGCACCAGAAAACTAACCACAAAAGCTGCCATTTTGTTGTTAAATTCCCAACTGGTTAACTAATGTCCCTCAAGGAAGGGAACCTACCACCCTTACTTGGTCTGGTCTACACATGAGAAGTCGCACAACACCAGGTTATAGTCCAACAGTTTTATTTGAAATTACGAGCTTTCGGAGCGCTCCGAAAGCTCGTAATTTCAAATAAAACTGTTGGACTATAACCTGGTGTTGTGCGACTTCTCATTTTTGTCCACCCCAGTCCAACACCGGCATCTCCGCATCATGGTCTACACATGGCGCAAGTCCAACACTATTGCCTTTTAATGCCCTCAGGACAATTAGTTTTGGGCAATAAATGCAGCCTTCCTAGTGTCGCTCACACCCCAAGAACAAAATCTAAAACAAATCATGGTTAAAAACAAGTAATGATGGTAAAAGCATCACAAGTCTGGGACTGAGCCAGTTGGCCCAGGAAGGACCAAGGTTCGGTCCCCAATCTGTCCTTATGTTCGCTGATCTCAGGCAGGGCAATAGTCAGGATGCAGAACCCTTGGGCTGAGGAGAATGAGGAAACAGCCAGGGGTTCCTACTTCTGATTGCTATCAAATGAGTCCCTGTTGCAGCGTATGCATCTGTGGTTGTTGGGTGAGGGTAGGATGGGGGAGGGTGGTGCAGTTGTGATGCCCTTTGTGGTAGGATAGCCTGCCAACATTCCTGCGGAGAGCGGCCACTTTGGCAAAGTGTCGGAAAGCCATTGGCACCGGTGGAACCATACCCCAGCAAGAGTCGGTGTTTTCATGAGAGGAGAGAAAAAAATTAGGAAAAGAACTTGGCCCTAAAGAAAATATTAAGAAGGGTCAGTTAAATTTATTTACTGCTGTCAAGCAGATTAATCCCATGTCTGAAACAGACCAACAGCAGTCCAAAGAACACATCAATAATCAAGTGCAGCCCCTCTAGCTGAGGTTGAAAACATCCCATTAACATTACATATGAATTAGCTGGCATGAAGGAAGGAAATAAGAGAAAGCCTTTGACTGCACAGAGGATAGGTTTTGGGGCAGACAGAGATTAGTTGGCGAGCTTTGTAATAAACTGTCTGAAAATTTATTGGGGCCTTTCAGATTTGATTCAAGAGTCCTATAAAACATGAACAAAATAGTCTGAACACGCAGCTTTGTAAATAGAACACTCCCCCGGTGGTTGGGTGGGAAACTGCACCACATGGCATGGTGCTTGGTCACGCAGATCAGGAAAGACCCAGGTTTGATCTCTGATTTGTGGCCTCCAAAGCATCAGTAAAGACTGGAGCAATGCATCTTCAAAGAGACCATATGGGCAAAGGAAAAGAGATAGAGGAGATAGGAAGAGAGTTTACTAAGCATTATAGAAAGAACAAAGAGCATTTGACCTGTCAAGCCCACTCTTTTTCACAGACCAGGTACAATCTGCCTTATCGTGGACTCTATCCAATTTACATAATCTCCTGAGAAAAACTGTTGTCTAATACGCTGTGATCCTGAACATAGTGAAACAAGCTCAACAATATCGACTCGTAGAAATTACAGTACAAAGGAGGATATTCAGCCCATCAAGCCTTTCCAGTCTTCAACTGGAGCTGTCCACTCCCTGCCTTTTCCTTAATGGCTATCTGATGATGCTTCCACTCCCATTATCCAAACCTATGATATTCCCATGGTCCCAGCAGCACGAGAACATTGATTCCCACGGGGTATTTGATGTTTTCTTATGAGCTGTTGTGACCTCAAGTCCCGCTCCAAGATTGAAGCACAGATTTAAGTTAGTACCTCAGCGCAGTTTTGAGGGAGTGCTTCATTACCAAAAATGCTGCCCTTCGGGTGAGATGTCAGACCGAGGTTCCATCTGCCTGGTTGGGCAATACAGTGGGACAGTAAAGAAACTGTGGCGCTATTTGAAAAAGAACAGGAAGTTGTGCCATTGTCATGGCTAATATTCCTACCTGAACCAACATCAACCCATAAAAAAACAGATTAACTGGTTGTTGCTGGTTATACTCCTTTCCAAATGACTGCTTGTTTGGATATGGTAAGTTTAGCATTCTAAAGGGACTAAATAATGTCTGTGTTCCAAGGGGGTAAATTTAAAACTAATCTGTGGAAACAATGGGGGTGATTTTGCCAGCCCTGGGGAGGCGGGTTTGGAGGCGGGACTACCGGGAAAATGGCAGAATTTGGGGGCGGGTGCCCAACCTGTCCCCAACCTGCCTCCATGCCATCTTGCCAGGAGGTGGGTAGCCATCCCGCGCCGGGTCCCGTCTCCTTGGAGGCGGGAAGGGATTACATCCACTGAACTGCCTGTTAACAGGTAGTTAACAGGCAGAAAATAGGATTATCCCCATTTTGAGCCCTGAAGTGCGGGCTTCCCGAAGGCTCCGAAACCCACCAGGTTCACCGAGGCGAGCAGTGGGTCTGCGGGGGTCGGAGGGGTCCAAAAATGCGCTGTGAAGGTAAGTGATGGGTGCAAGTGTGGAGAGGTGAGTATCTGAGGTAAGTACAAAATGTTAGAAAAAGTGTACTTACCTTTGTTTCTTCCTGCAGACTTCAATCAGTGTGTATGCGGAGAGTCTCGCACCTCCGTGGTAGAGATGACAGATGGCTGTTACATTGTCCAATGCAACAACCACCTCATTTCTGCAAAAGAAAGAGGTTTGATGAGGTCTTGAGTACAAGAACTCATCAAACTACAGAGAATGTCAGTGTTTGACAGCTTCACAGAGCTGTCAAACGATGACAATTCAGCTGTCAAAAATTTTTGATAGATGAAACGTCATACGTTGACGTTCTCTGTAACCGGCTTTCCCTTAATTGGCCTGCTAAGCCCGCTGGGCGGACTTAACAAGGTCAATCAAGGGAAAATAGCCTGGGTTGGCCAGAGGTTGATGGAGGCGGGACTGAAACCCGACAAGTGGGAGTCCTGCCTCCAAAAGCTCCCCATTGGCAAAATCACCCCCAATATTTCAGTGAGCGAGTGGTCAATCTATGGGACAGGCTCCCTAGGGAGACGATGGAAGCAGTTAGTATTGATTCATTAAAATGAAAATTAGATTGATTTCTTTCAGTAAATAACATTTTGCGATACTGTAAATAAGTAATTTGAGACATGATATGTGGTAAGTGTAGAATGCTTGGGAGGATCAGGTGACTTTGGACTTATGGGGCAGGATTTTAACTTGGAGGCTGGAATAGGCCTTACCGAATTTAACGGCTGGGCCTGATCAACATTTTTTTTGTCTGTTTCCCCCAGCGGCCAGCCAGATTGAGAGGCTGGCTGACTGATGGGCGGGTAGGCCAGCAGCACCAGGCCACAGCCGGGGAGCAGAGAGAAGGGAGAGAGGGAGGGATCGGAGGATGGCATCGGGGGTGGGGGGGTTTGCAAGGCTGAGATGGAGGGGGGGCGTCAGAGATCGTCGGGGGGTGGGTCAGAAGGCCAGGAACGGAGGGGGCTCGGAAGGCCGGGACTGGAGAGGGGAAGCGTTGGTGATCAGGGGGGGTCGGAAGGCCGGGAACGGGGGAGGGGCGGTCGGAGATCGGGAGGTGGGGGCTGGAAGGCCAGGATTGGTGGGGATCGGAGATCGGGGAGGGGGGGCTGGAAGGCCAGGATTGGTGGGTCAGAAGGCCGGGGATCGGTGGGCCAGAGGAAGGGCTGGGGTTCAGTGGTCCGGAGGGGGGGTTGGGGCCGGAGATCGGAAGGCCAGAGGGGGGATCGGTGATTGAAGGCCTCATGGGGTGGGGTGGAAGGGGGTAGTTCGGAGGCCTTGGAGGGGGTGTGGCAGGGAGCTCTGAGGGAGATCGGAAAGGTCGGGGGGTTGGCGAGGCAGGAACACTGGATCAAGCAGGTAAGTGGAAAGCCACTTACCTCCTCGGTCCAGCAGTCATCATCTTCCTTTAGCCGGGGGGATCCCTGAGGCCTGGGAAACCCGACCACCCAGAGTTAAATTTAAAATGGAGATTCAAATTGAGGCATATAGCGTCATTATAATATTTAAAGTGCCAACCCGCCTCCTGGTGCTGGTGCGGATTGGTTGCTCCATCCTGCCTCTGTTAAAACCGGAAGTGGGTGGGTTGTAGGTGGGTTGGGGTCAGGATTCAGATTTCTACCACCTGACCCAAACTTGCCCGTTTTTTGGGGTTTAAATTCACCTCATGGTTCCCAATGCTCTCCATCACTGGTGGTTTTCCTCACCTCATGTCTGGGTCTGTTGTAGATTAATTGATAGAGGTTGATTGCTATGATTAGTCAACAACTCCATTATCGTTGTATCATGTGACTACCAGGATGGTAGAAGGCGAACTAGATGGAAATTCAAAGTAATTCATTGTATGTGAAGGAGTTTTAGGACATTTTTGAAATTCGGGTTCTTAGCACTTGCTGTTTCGGCGCTACAAGTGCTGTTATGAATCCAAAATGGCATCCGCTGCGCACTGCACACTTCTAATATGAGTCGCATTGGATGCCATCTTGGTGAGGGCGTTAGTACGGACACAGTGAGCATCAGCCGGAAGTATGCAGAGTAGGCAGATCATGATGTCAATCAACGTGTAATGCTGATTTGACGCCAGCACTGCCATTTTGGAGCTCAATGCTTCAACTAACGCCCTCTCTTAAAATACGTACAGCTGAACACGCGTTCAGCAGCATGAAGGACCCCCCCTCCTAGCAGTGCTATTTAAAGGGATCATCATCTATTTACAGATTAGTTGCTGATTGATTTCTACTGGTTGTTGCTGTGTTTGTAGAAGTGTTTTGTGGTTTTTAGAGTTCTTTAAAGTTGCTAAAGTCTACAGGGAGTGGTGTGGCAAGTGCTGAAGAACTTTGTCCTGACTTCAATGCTGCTGCACAGACCACTTGCTTCCAGACATGGGTGCAGCAGTAGGCATTCCCCTTGGCCTACAGCATGACAGGGAGAATGAGCAGAGGTGACACAGAGCAGGACAAGCTGCTGGAAGAGGAAGGGGGAGAAGGGCTCTCAGCAGAAGGCCATATCCGGCCAGGGTGCTCAGGGAGCAATACTATTACCTGAACCTCAGTGAGAAACAGTGTGTCAGACGTCGGCGCTTCACGAAGGACGTCCTCATTGAAATCTGTCACCTGCTACAGTCAGAATGCACCTCCCCTTGAAGAGATGCAGACTGGCTTTAAGTAGTGCAGGCTAGCTTTAAGTGGTGCTAGCCTCGCACAAACTTGGGCCCCCTGCTGAGGTGTGAATTCACTCAACAGCGCGTTTAGCGCTGGTTGCATGCGGCAATCATGAAAATTAGCAGGCAGCACGAAGCGGGTCAATCGTGCATCGTGATCCCCGTACCCATTTTCAGGGCCAATCGTATTTTTCCACTCAAGTCTTTCTCCTTCAAAATGCAATTCATAGAATCATAAAGAAGGAGACTATTGTGCCTGTGCCAGCTCTTTTAATGAACTATTCAATTAGTCCCACTCCCCTGCTCTTTCCCCATGGCCCTATAAATTTTACCTTTTCAAGTATATATCCAATTCCCTTTTGAAAGTTACTATTTAATCTGCTTCCACTGTCCTTTCAGGCAGAGCATTCCAGATCATAACACCTCTATTAAATCTCCCCTTAACCTTCTCTGCTCTAAGGAGAACAATCCCTTATCTTTCCTCTCTCCTGAAAACACGAACTCCTTGCTGTGGTACAGTTCCACAGGCGGTAGCCATCTGATACTTCAGCAAGTGTCTATTCTCATGCATGAGCCTTGACATGGAGGGAAAATCAGATGGGGATCCCATTTCTGATGACTATCCAGTGATTCCTGCTGGATGTGTGCATGTGTGGACAGGATCAGGCTCAGCTGTGATGCCCACTGCGTGTTACTCGCTGATGTCCATATATCCCATTTCCAGCACAACACATTAGATGGCAATCGGAAGTCCAACCCAGTACGATTCCCACCCCAACCCAAGGGCGCTGAGGCTAAATGTAGCCCTCTGACCATTTCCTTGGCTGAGATCCGCTAAGGCAGCACAGAAAGTGAATCGACCCTGGGAGCTTCCTGGCCCACATGGCTCAGCCACTCACTGATCTGTCAGGGAAAGCCCAACTTATCTCCATCTATCTATTATACATTGAATTCTCTATCTGGGGCATGTATTTCAAGGTCATGAATTACCTGTTACTCATGTAGGTGGTGCTGTGATATGTGTTCTCAATGTTAAAAGTGTCACACTTCCCTATAACAATGTGTGATACACAGAATAGCTTCTATTTTATAGTGACCATATATGACCCTGTAATTGTGCAACCTAGCTACTGGGTTCCCAAAATCACTCTAAATGCTTTCTGAATTCTTTTACATTCACCATATTTTCCTCAGTAACTGACATTTCTAATAGTCCAAAATAAGGATTTTAAATTAAAGAAAACAAAAAATACATATTTAACAATGACATGATTACATTTGCCCACTAAATTGCCCTTTGTGTTTTTTAATTACCTCATTAACGTTTTTACTTGAGGCCAAAGCTCTCGCAAATGCCTGAGCTTGAACTTGAATTTTTTGTCCAGAGCTGTGGCTCTATGATCTAAGTTTGGATTGTACAATTTGAGTGGGTACTGTATGTCTTATTTCCAAGGATGCATCAGTATCATTCAGGCCGCTGGAATATATTTCTATTGCTTCTAACACTTTTTACTCAGTAGTTTTTCATCAAATAATTTTGAGAGCACAGGGGACCAATTTCAAATGATTGGAGCTAAAATTTCTATTGAGTGCTTTTAAAAATTAAAATAAAAAAGCTGTATGTGCGTGTGCATGTGTGAGAGAGAAAAAAAGAGCTTGTAGTTTTTTGTGTTTTATATACATTAGAAAATGTATTAAGCGGAGGGAGGATAAAAAGAGGGGAGGAGTGGGGACGAAAGAGTCTTCATGTTATGTTAGTTCAATTTTGAAGCTAACTAATTATCTCACCTATGTTTTATTGACAGTTAGAAAAGGGCAATGTTAATTATTGCTTACACCTATGTGTGAAAGAGAGAGTGATTGGGGTCAGGGAAGATGATAGTGAGAAATAAAATGGTGTCAGAGTAAGGGTTTGGAGAAGAAGAGACTGGGGTTAGAGAAAAAGAGAGAGAAGGATTTAAGTGAGAGAGAAAGGGAGCAAGTCATTCTTCTTTTAATGTTGATCCAATTTTCAAAAAAAAGTTGAATTTTGAAGCCCACTGATGATCAAAAGTGGATAGAAAACCTCTCACCAGTTGTAAATAGTCAATACTGATTGTTGTCAATACATGCAAGACAGACATTCTAATTTCTACTAGACAACAACAACTTGCATTTACTTCATCAAAATAATGGAGTCAAAGAAGGAAATATTAGGAGAGGTGATCAAAAGCTTGGTCAACTGAGCTGAGTTTCAAGGAGGAGAGGATTTGGAGAGCAGGAGAGGTTTAGGAAGGAAATTCCAGAGCATGGGGTCTATGTGGATGAAGGTACGGTGCTAATGTTGGGGCTAAGGGAGGCGGGGTGATTAAGAGGGCAGAGTCAAAGAAATGGAGAATTTGTGGGCGGGGGGGAGAGGGTTGGAGGAGGTTACAAAGATAAGAAGGGGCAAGGCCATGAAGGGATTTAAACACGAGGATGAGAATTTTAAATTTGACATGTTGTGGAATTGAGACCCAATGTAGATCAGCAAGGAAAGGGATGATGGGCGAGCGGGAGTTGGTGTGGAATAGGATATGGACAACAGAACTTTGGATGAGCTGAAGTTTATATAGGCTGGTGGGCCAAATTAGAGGTAGAGATGTTACAAAGGTGGAAGTAGGTGGTTTGTGGTGAAGGGTATATGAGGTCAGAAGCTCACCTTGGGTTTGAATAAGATGCCGAGGTTGTGAACATTCTGATTCAGCCTGAGAAGGAGGCCAGGGAGGGAGATGGAATTGACGACGAGGGTAAGAATTTGATGATTTTGTTCATTCCAATGTTTAACAGGAGGAAATTACATCTCATCCAAGACTGGATGTCAGATGACCAGTCTGACAACACAGAGGTAGTGGAGGGGTGGAGAGAGGTGGTGGAAAGATAGAGCTGGATGTCACCAGCCTACGTGCAGAAATGACCCTGGGGGGAGTTTAACCCCAGGTTAACCTGGTGGAAACTCGGGCATGCGGGAAGTTAAAATGCCCTGTGCCACTTACCCCCCTCTGTTCCCGCTGCCTTCCAATATTAACCTGCTCTTAGGGAGCGGACGTCCTTCTTTAAATATGAGCTGGATTTTGTCAATGAAGGCGCATTGGGGGTGGGACTGCTGGTTTTCAGGGTTTTAGTCCCGGCCCCAGCGACATCTGACCAACCCACGCTATTTTCCCTTGATTGACCTTGTTAAGCACGCCCTGCGGGCTTAGCCGGCCAATTAAGGGAAAGCCGGTGACAGAGGACGTCAGCGTATGACGTTTCATCTGTCGAAAAAATTTTGACAGATGAATTGTCAGCATTTGACAGCTTTGAGAAGCTGTCAAACACTGACAATCTCTGTTCTAAGGTGAGCCCTTGCACAGAAGACTCACCAAAACCTCTCTCCTCAGCAGAAAGCCATTGAGATGAGGCACCTCTGGATCCCCAAGGGTTGAAACCTGCAGGAAGAAGCAAAGGTAAGTAAACATAGAAACATAGAAGATAGGAGCAGGAGTAGGCCATTCGGCCCCTCGAGCCTGTTCCGCCATTTAATGAGATCATGGCTGATCATCCAAATTCAGTACCCTGTCCCTGCTTTCTCCCCATATCCCTTGATCCCTTTAGCCTTAAGAAATATATCTAACTCCTTCTTGAATATATTTAATGAATTGGCCTCAACTGCCTTGTGTGGTAGAGAATTCCACAGGTTCACCACTCTCTGGGTGAAGAAATTCCTCCTCATCTCAGTCCTAAATGGCTTACCCCTTATCCTTTTTGTAACACTTTACACTCACCTCTCATACTTACCTCTCCACACTTGCACCCATCACTCACCTCAACAGCGGACTTTTCGACCTCTCTCACCCCCACAGACCCACTGCTCGCCTCGCTGACCCTGGCGATGTTCGCAGCCATTGGGAAGCCCGCACGTGCAGGGGTAAAATAGGGATAAGCCTCAAAACTGCCTGTTAACTTCCTGTTAACAGGCAGTTAATTGGCTCTAATCCCCTTCCCGCCTCGAGGAAACGGGTCCCTGTGAGAGTCGGGGACCCGCCTCCCGGGAAGATGGCACAGAGGTGGGTTGGGAGCTGGGTCGGTACCCGTTCCCAGTTTCTGCCATTTTCCCAGGCAGTCCCGCCTCCAAACCCGCCTCCCCAGGACTGGTAAAATCCAGTCCGTAGTTTGGGCTCCGATGACATCTTGAGTGCAATCTTAACCTAAGGCCTGCCTGGGGAAGTCATTGTGGCTTCCCCGCCAGCCAGACCTGTTGGGAAGAGGACACTGGGCCAGAAGAGGCCCAGAACAGTAAGTTTATTTTAATCCTACGAGCCCCACAAGGAAACCTTGGGCCTCCACTTCCCTCCCCCCCCTGATCGCGATGCCCGTCTGACCCCCACATCCTCCCAACCATTTACCTTAGTGCTGGGGAACGTTCCTTCGGCAGCGGCCTCCTGCTGCCCGAAATCCCGCTTCCGCCTGCCGGCCAGGTGGAGATTGCACCTGAGCGGCAGCAAGAGGCGGAGCGGAGGCACATTCGAATTCAAAAACAACAAAAGAAATCAAGGAGCGACGTCACAGGACAGCAGGTAGGTGATTGGTTGGTGAGTATTATAGCTCTTTTGCTCTCCAGGTTAGGTAAGTGGATTAAATTCAGAACTGGGAGAGTATTAACTACTATAACTTTATTAAATTAATAACTTAAACTAAATTAACTAATTCAAACTAAAAATTAAAACTAAAAATAATCATTTGAATAAAAATTCTAACTAATTATATAAATAAAATAAGGTTAGATAGAGATGGCAGTGCAGGTGGTGTGTTGTAACTGCAGCATGTGGGAATTGGCGGAGACCAACGAGATCCCGAGCAACCACATCTGCAGTAAGTGCCTGCAGCTCGAGGAACTTCGGCTCAGCGTTGTTGAGCTGGAGTCCGAGCTGCAGACATTGCGATACATCAGGGAAGGGGAGAGTTACCTGCACACTTTGTTCCAGGAGGCAGTCACACCCCTTAGGTTAAGTAGGTACTTTAGAGTTAGTCAATGGTCAGGGACAGGAGGGTGTGACTGCGAGTCAGGAAGGTATGGGGACCCAGGATATAGTGATGGAGGAGCCTCAGCCCTTGACCTTGTCCAACAGGTATGAGATACTTGCTACTTGTATGAATGAGAACAAGGGACTGCAGAGAGGATGGGCAGACTAACCACGGCAGTGGGGGGAGTAAAAAGGAATGTGGTAATGGTAGGCGACAGTATAGTCAGGGGGATAGATACTGTTCTCTGCAGCTGCGACAGGGAGTACCGAAGGCTGTGTTGCCTGCCCAGTGCCAGGGTTAAAGACATCTCCTTGCAGCTGGAGAAGAACTTGGAGTGGGAAGGGGAAGATCCAGTTGTAATGGTCTACGTAGGAATAAACGACATAGGTAGAACTAGGAATGAGGTTCTGCTGAGAGAGTTTGAGGAGTTGGGGTCCAAATTAAAAAGGAGAAGCTCAAAGGTAATAATTACCAGAGCCACGCGTCAATTGGCACAGGGCTAAGCAGATTAGAAGCTTAAGGGCCCACAGGAGCGGCTGGAGAGCGCGAGACCTCAGTGGCTGATTTAAAGGTGAGCGGGGGCCCACGGGAGTGGCTGGAGAGCGCGAGACCTCAGTGGCTGATTTAAAGGTGAGCGGGGGCCCACGGGAGTGGCTGGAGAGCGCGAGACCTCGGCGGCTGATTTAAAGGTGAGCGAGGCCCATGGGAGCGGCTGATTTAAAGGTGAGCGGGGCCCACGACAACGGCTACAACGGACTGGTGAGTGTAAAGAAGTAAAAAGTAATCGAAGTGTGACGTCACCAGAAAGCAGGTAAGTGATTGGGTGGTGAGTATTTCTCTATTTCTCGCTTTTTTCCAAACTTGGGCGTCTAAATTTAAGTGCCTTGGTGTAGATTAAAAGATATACGTGTTCCAAATGTGAAAAACTAATTAATTAATTAATTGAGATGGGAGACCAGGCAATGTGTTGTTGTTGTTGTTGCATGTGGGAGCTGGTGGACACCATTGAGGTCCACGGCGACCACATCTGCAGCAAATGTTGGCTGCTCGAGGAACCTCGGCTCAGAGTTGATGAGCTGGGGTCCGAGCTTCGGACACTGCAACACATTAGGGAGGGGGAGCGTTACCTGGACACGTTCCAGGAGGCAGTCACACCCACTAGAGTAATTACTTCCAATTTGGCCCATGGTCAGGGACAGGAGGGTGTGACTACAAGCGAGGCAGGTATTGGGATCCAGGAGGTAGTGATGGAGGAGCCTCAGCCCTTGGCCTTGTCCAACAGGTATGAGATTCTTGCTCCCTGTGTGGACGAGGGCAGGGACTGCAGGGAGGATGAGCAATCTGACCACAGCACCGTGGTACAGGGAGCCATTCAAGTGGGGGGAGTAAAAAGAAATGTTGTAGTGATAGGGGACAGTATAGTTAGGGGGATAGATACTGTTCTCTGCAGCCGAGAGCGTGAGTCCCGAAGGCTGTGTTGCCTGCCCGGTGCCAGGGTTAAGGACATCTCCTCTGGCTGGAGAGGAACTTGGAGTGGGAGGGGGAAGGTCCAGTTGTCATGGTTCACGTAGGTACCAATGACGTAGGTAGAACAAAGAAAGAGGTTCTGCTGAGGGAGTATGAGCAGCTAGGGGCTAAATTAAAAAGCAGAACCACAAAGGTAATAATCTCTGGATTACTACCTGAGCCACGAGCGAATTTGCATAGGGCAAATAAGATCAGAGAAATGAACGAGTGGCTCAAAGACTGGTGTGGGAGAAATGGGTTTCGATTTGTGGGGCACTGGCACCAGTACTGGGATAAGAGGGAGCTGTTCCGTTTGGACGGGCTTCACTTGAACCATGCTGGGGCTAGAGTCCTGGCGAATCGAATAACTAGGGCTGTAGAGAGGGCTTTAAACTAAATAGTGGGGGGGGGGGGGGGGGGGGAGGATCCAGGTGAGCGGGAATTTAAAAAGTCAATGAGAAATCAGAAAGCAATAGAGCAGGATAGAGATGGGGGAAATAATAACCAGAGTGTGACAGGAAGGGACAGAATGTTTAAAAATAAGAGTGCAACAGAAAATGGGGCCAAAACAAGGAGAAATGTTAAAAAGACAAAGTTAAAAGCTCTATATCTGAATGCACGCAGCATTTGTAACAAGATAGATGAGTTGATGGCACAAATAGATACAAATGGGTATGATCTGCTCGCCATTACAGAGACGTGGTTGCAAGGTGACCAGGGCTGGGAACTGAATATTCCAGGGTATTTGACAATTCGGAAGGATAGACAGAAAGGAAAGGGAGGTGGGGCGGCTTTGTTGGTAAATAATGGAATCAGTGCAGTGGTGAGAAGTAATATTGGCTCAGAAGATCAAGATGTAGAATTGGTTTGGGTGGAGATAAAAAATAATAAGGGGGAAAAAGTCTCTGGTGGACGCAGTCTACAGGCCCCCGAACAGTAGCAATACTGTTGGACAGAGTATAAATCAACAAATAATGGAGGCCTGTAAAAAAGATACGGTAATAATCATGGGTGATTTTAATCTCCATTTTGAGTGGACAAATCAAATTGGCCATGGTAGCCTTGAGGAAGAGTTCATAGAGTGTATCCGGGATGGTTTCCTAGAACAGTATGTAATGGAACCAACCAGGGAGCAGGCTATCTTGGATCTGGTACTGTGTAATGAGACATAATTAATAAATGATCTCATAGTAAAGGATCCTCTAGGAAAGAGTGATCATAACATGGTTGAATTTCAAATTCAGTTGGAGGGTGAGAAAGTTGTATCTCAAACCAGTGTCCTGATCTTCAACAAAGGCAATTACAATGGCATGAGGGCAGAACTGGCTAAAGTGGACTGGAAAAATAAATTAAAAGATAAGACAGTTGAAATGCAGTGGCAGACATTTAAGGAGATATTTTATAACTCTCAACAAAAATATCTTCCAGTGAGAAAGAAAGATTTTAAGAGAAGGGAGCACTATCCGTGGCTAACTAAGGAAGTAAAGGATGGTATCAAATTGAAAACGAAGGCATACAAGGTTGCCAAGATTGGTGGGAGCCAGAGGATTGGGAAATTTTTAAAAACCAGCAAAGGATGACTAAAAAAATAATACAGAGAGAGAAGATGAATTATGAGAGTAAACTGGCAAGAAATATTAAAACAGAAAGTAAGAGCTTCTACAGGTATATAAAAAGGAAGAGAATAGCTAAAGTAAGTATTGGCCCCTTAGATGATGAGAATGGGGAATTAATAATGGTGAACGGGGAAATGGCAGAGACTCTGAACAAATATTTTGTAACTGTCTTCATGGTAGAAGACACTAACAACATCCCAATAATGGATGATCAAGGGGCCACAGGAAGGAGGGAACTAAAGACAATCACTATCACTAAGGAAAAAGTACTTGGTAAAATAATGGGACTAAAAGATGACAAGTCCCCTGGACCAGATGGCCTGCATCCCAGGGTCTTAAAAGAAGTGGCTGCAGAGATAGTGGATGCATTGGTTGCAATATAACAAATTCCCTGGACTCTGGAGAGGTCCCAGTGGATTGAAAAACTGCAAATGTAGCACCCCTATTTAAGAAAGGAGGGAGACAGAAAGCAGGAAACTATAGACCAGTTAGCCTAACATCTGTTGTTGGGAAAATGCTGGAGTCCTTCATGAAGGAAGCAGTAGCAGGGCATTTGGAAAATCATAATGCAGTCAAGCAGAGTCAGCATGGTTTTATGAAAGTGAAATCATGTTTAACAAATTTGCTGGAGTTCTTTGAGGATGTAACGAGCAGGGTGGACAAAGGTGAGCCAGTGGATGTGGTGTATTTGGATTTCCAGAAGGTATTTGATAAAGTGCCACATAAAAGGTTACTGCATAAGATAAGAGCTCACGGAGTTGGGGGTAATGTATTAGCATGGATAGAGAATTGGCTAACTAACAGAAAGCAGAGAGTCGGGATAAATGGGTCATTTTCTGGTTGGCAAACGGTAACTAGTGGGGATGCCACAGGGATCGGTGCTGGGGCCTCAACTATTTACCATCTACATTGATGACTTGGATGAAGGCACCGAGTGTAATGCAGCCAAGTTTGCGGATGATACAAAAATGGGTGGGAAAGCAATTTGTGCAGAGGACTCAAAGGGCTGGATTTTCAATGCCCCTTGGAGTCAGGTTTGGAGGCGGGGGGGGGGGGGGGTTAAAGTTGCAGATTCGGGGGTCCCGACCCCATCCCGCCCCCAACCCGCCTCCATGCCAGTTTCTCTGGCGGCGGGTACCCGACATGTGCTGGAACCCGACTCCCCGAGGCGGGAAGGGATTAGTGACAATTAACTGCCTGTTAACAGGTAGTTAACAGGCAGTTTTTTGCATAATCCCTATTTTAAAAAGAAAAGTGTGGGCTTCCCGACAGGTGGCAACCACGCCAAGTTATCGGGGCGGGCCGTGGGTCTGCAGGGGTGGGAGGGGTCGATATGTCCGGTGAGCAGGTGAGTGATGGGTGCATGTGTGCAGAGGTAAGTGTGTAAGGTAAGTGCTAAGTGTTGGAAAAAGTTTTACTCACCTTAACTTCCTCCTGCAGGTGTCAGCCCTTCAATTCTCGGGAGTTAGAAATCTCACCGGCACAGAAAGCAGGAAAGCCGTGGTTCTGTCAAAAACTGCAGCCTTCTGTTTTCTGTGGTGGAATGATTTCTAACTCAGCCTGAGAGGAAGGACTGAAGTTAGAAATCATATTGTGAGTGTTTGACAGCTTCACAGAGCTGTCAAACGCTGATATTTCATCTGTCAAAAGCTCTTCACAGATGAAATGTCAGTCTGTGACGTCACCTGTTGCCGGGTGGCCCTTAATTGGCCTGCTGAGCCCACTGGGCAGGCTCAACAAGGTCAATCAAGGGAAAATACAGCGGGTTGGCCACATCTCGATGGAGGCGGGTTCACAAGCCAGAATGTGTGATTCCCGACCCCAACCCGACCCCAGTTTCAAAATCCAGCCCAAAGAGTCTGCAAAGGGATATAGACAGGCTAGGTGAGTGGGCAAACATTTGGCAGATGGAGTATAATGTGGGAAAGTGCGAGGTTATCCACTTTGGCAGGAAAAATAAAAAAGCAAATTTTTAATTAAATGGAGAGAGATTACAAAATGCTACAGTTCAGAGGGACCTGGGGGTCCTTGTGCATGAAACACAAAAAGTTAGCATGCAGGTACAGCAAGTAATCAAAAAGGTAAATGGAATGTTGGCCTTTATTGCAAGGGGGTTGGAGTATAAAAGCAGGGAAGTCCTGCTACAACTGTACAGGGTATTGGTGAGACCACACCTTGAGTACTGTGTACAGTTTTGGTCTCCTTATTTAAGGAAGGATATACTTGCATTGGAGGCAGTTCAGTGATGATTCACACGGTTGATTCCTGAGATGAGGGGGTTGACTTATGAAGAAAGGTTGAGCAGGTTGCTCCTATACTCATTGGAATTTAGAAGAATGAGAGGTGATCTTACTGAAGCATATAAGATACTGATGGGGATCGACAAGGTAGATGCAGAGAGGATGTTTCCTCTCGTGGGGCAATCTAGAACTCGGGGGCATAGTTTCAGAATAAAGGGTCGCCTTTTAGAACTGAGATGAGGAGGAATTTCTTCTCTCAGAGGGTCATAAATCTGTGGAATTCTCTGCCCCAAAGAGCTGTGGAGGCTGGGTCATTAAATACTTTTAAGGTGGAGATAGACAGATTTTTGCAAAATAAGGGAGTGAAGGCTTATGGGGAGCGGGCAGGGAAGTGGCTTTGAGCCCAAGATCAGCCATGATCTTATTGAATGGCGGAGCAGGCTCGAGAGGCCAAGTGGCCTATTCCTGCTCCTATTTCTTATGTTCTTAAATGCATGGCTGAAAGAGTGGTGTGGGAGGTAGGGGTTTTGCTTCATGGACCACTGGCACCAATACTGGGGAAAGAGGGAGCTATTCCATTGGGATGGGCTCCGCTTAAACCGGGCTGGAACCAGTGTCCTGGCAAATCGAATAACTAGGGCAGTAGACAGGGCTTTAAACTAATGAAGGGGGTTGGCGGTAGGATTCAGGAAAGAGTACATTTAAAAGCAGCAAGGGAAATGTTTTGGGTAAAAATAAGCAGAGTGGGTCAGGAAGGGACAAAGAAAGTAACAAAGGTAATAAGGCATCAGTGACTAAGGTGTAATCAGGGAAAAATAGAAAAAAGTCAAAGCTAAAGGCACTATATCTGAATGTGCGAAGCATTCACAACTAAATAGATGAATTAATAGCACAGATAGAAATTAATAGGTTTGATCTAATTGCCATAACAGAGACGTGGTTGCAAAGTGACCAAGGTTGGGAACTAAATATTCCAGGATACTTAACTTTTAGAAGAGATAGGCAAAATGGAAAAAGGAGGAGGCTAGCCCTGATAATAAAGGATGGGATAAAGACAATAGAGGGAAAGGAGCTTGGCTCGGAAAATCAAGAAGTAGAATCAGTTGGGGTGGAGCTAAGAAACAGCAAGGGACAGAAAACATTGGTGGGAGTTGTTTATAGGCCCCCAAACAGTAGTTGTAATGTAGGGCAGAGTATAAATCAGGAAATTAGAGGTGCATGTAACAAGGGTGTCACAGTAATCATGGGGGACTTTAATCTACATATAGACTGGGCAAACCAAATTGGCAGTAATAGTGTGGAGAACGAGTTCATGGAATATATACAAGATAGTTTTCTGGATCAGTATGTTGAGGAACCAACTAGGGAACAGGCTATTTTAGATCTAGTATTGTGCAATGAGAAAGGGTTAGTTAATAACCCTGTAGTAAAGCAGCCTTTAGGGAAGAGTGACCATAATATGAGAGAATTTTATATTGAGTTTGAAAGTGATTTAGTTAAGTCCGAAACTAGGGTCTTAAATCTAAACAAAGCAAACTATGTAGGTATGAGGGGCGAGTTGGCTAAGGTAGATTGGGAAACTACATTAAAAGGTATGACGGTAGACAAGCAATGGCTAGCATTTAAAGAGTTAATACATAATTTACAATAAATATACATTCCTTTAAGGCACAAAAACCCCACAGGAAAAGTGGTCTAACCGTGGCTAACAAGAAAAGTTAAAGATAGTATTAGATCAAAGGAAGAGGCTTACACTGTTGCAAAAAAAGTAGTAAGCCTGAGGATTGGGAAGATTTTAGAATTCAGCAAAGGAGGACCAAGAAATTGATAAGGAAAAAGAAAAAAAATTATGAGAGTAAATTAGCAAGAGACATAAAAACAGATTGTAAATGTTTCTCTAGGTATGCAAATAGGAAGAGATCAGTGATAGTAAACATGGGCCCATTAGAGGCAGAGACAGGAGAAATTATAATGGGCAATAAGGAAATGGCAGAGTCATTAAACAAATACTTTGTATCTGTCTTCATGGTAGAAGACACAAAAAACATTCCAGGAATAATGGGAACCAAGCGTCTAGAGAGAATGAGGAAATTAAAGAAATCAGTATAAGTAAAGACATAGGGGGAGAAATTCAGTATCGCCCCATTTGGGGCACAATTATCGGCTGGGCGCAAAGATTAGCGCCTGGCGCTAATTATCGCCTCCGACTGCAAACTTGGCTTTTATCGCCCCTGGAGGTGATTGGAGCACTAAATCAGGCGCTTCACAACTGTCTTAAGGCGCAAAGGCTGAGGAGCGAGGCGCTACCTCAGAGCGCTGGCGAAGCTCATGTGATGTCAGTCAGCAATGGAACACAGACACAATGGCGCCGGCCAGTTCTTAAAGGGGAGGGTTGATCTTGCTCTCCATCCACATCCTGCTCATTGCAGCCGTGAATCTCGGCCTTGGAGAGACCTGTACATCAAATCTGCTGGAAAGAACAATGGAGAGTACCAGGGAAAGAGCACAGAGTGCAGCCCCCACAGTCTCTTCTAAATCGATACAAGGAAGGGGAAATCAAAATGAACCTGCAAAGTGCTGCTCAGTACCCAAAACTCCTTCACACAGTGTTGAATTTCTCCAGAAGTCTCTGGGGGAAAAATTCAGTTGGTTTGCGCCTTCCGATAGCGCATTAAGAGGGCGTTAATGGGGCGCAAAGCAACTAGCGCCTGGCGCGGCGATATCTGCGCCTTTCGTGAAATTGACCAGGCTAAACACTACCGCCACGATCTCCTGCGCCGGCAGATCATGACGTCAGTCGAGTGCGCAACGCCCCGGTAGCGCCCCGGAGCGGATATTGAGTGGAGTCCCCTGCCTTACTGCCTGCCGCTAGCAATGACAGGTTGAAGGGAGCGTTTTGCAGTCAGGAAGGGACTGGGGGAGCGCTTTTAAAGGCGAACGCTTCCTGCCTTTTTTTGTTGGTGACATTTTTGCACCACGCATTCTGAGAGAGAGAGAGAGACTTCTGGAGAGATTCAACGCTGTGTGAAGGAGTTTTGGGTACTGAGCAGCACTTTGCAGGTTCATTTTGATTTGGCCGTCCTTGCATCTATTTAGAAGAGACTGTGGGGGCTGCACTCTGAGCTCTTTCCCTGGTTCTCTCCATTGTTCTTTCCAGCAGATTTGATGTACAGGTCTCTCCAGGCTGAGATTCAAGGCTGCAATGAGCAGGATGTGGATGGAGAGCAAGATCAACCCTCCCCTTTAAGAACTGGCTTGCGCCATTGTGTCTGTGTTCCATTGCTGACTGACCTCGCTCGTCGGCCTTTGCGCCTTAAGACAGTTTTGAAGCGCCTGATTTAGCGCTCCAATCACCTCCAGGGGCGATAAAAGCCTAGTTTGCGGTCAGAGGCGATAATTAGCGCCAGGCGCTAAACTTTGCGCACAGCCGATAATTGCGCCCCAAACGGGGCGATACTGAATTTTCCCCCTCTCTCTCCCTCTCTCAGAATGCGTGGTGCAAAAATGTCACCAACAAAAAAAGGCAGGAAGTGGTCGCCTTTAAATAGCACTCCCCCAGTCCCTTCCTGACTGCAAAACGCTCCCCTCAACCTGTCGTTGCTAGCGGCAGGCGGTAAGGCAGGGGGCGCCACTCAATATCCGGTCCGGGGCGCTACCGGGGCGTTGCGCACTCGACTGACGTCACAATCTACCGGCGCAGGAGATCCTGGCGGTAGTGTTTAGCTCCGCTGCAAAATGTCTAGTTAATTTCGTGAGCGGCGCAAACATCGCCGCGCACGGGCGCTAGTTGCTTTGCGCCCCATTAGTGCTCTCTTAAGGCGCTAATGGGAGGTGCAAACCAACTGAATTTTTCCCCCATAGTACTGGAAAAATTAATGGGACTAAGTGGCGACAAATCCCTTGGACCTGACGACCTGCATCCTAGGGTTTTAAAAGAGGTAGCTGCAGAGATAGTGGATGCACTGGTATTAATCTTCCAGAATTCCCTAGATTCTAGAACAGTCCCCAAAGATTGGAAGGTAGCAAACATAACCTTGCTATTTAAGAAAGGAAGAAGAGAAAAAACAGGGAACTATAGGCCAGTTAGCCTGACATCAGTAGTAGGCAAAATGCTAGAATCTATTATTAGGGATGTGGTAACAGGGCACTTAGAAAATTGTAATATAATTAGGCAGAGTCAACATGGTTTTATGAAAGGGAAATAGTGTTTGACAGATCTGTTAGAGTTTTTTGAGGTTGTAACTAGCAGAATAGATCAGGGGGAACCAGTGGATGTGATGTATTTGGATTTTCAAAAAGCATTCGATAAGGTGCCACACAAGAAGTTATTACACAAAATTAGGACTCATGGGATTGGGGGTAATATATTAGCATGGATTGAGGATTGGTTAATGGACAGAAAACAAAGAGTAGGAATAAACCGGTCATTTTCCGGTTGGCAGGCTGTAATTAGCGGGGTCAATGCTTGGGCCTCAGCTATTTACAATCAATGGGGCAGAAATTCGGGTCCCCACGGGTGAATACGCGCTGTGTACTCACCTGTAGGGCCACCGGAAGTGCCGGTTTCGCGCATGCACTGCGCATGCACGGGAAACCGGAACTTCCGGTCTCGTGAAGGAAGGGGTTCGCGGGTCAACCGCGTGCGCAGGGGAGGCAGCGCGCATGCAGTGAACTTCGGCTTTTTTTACAGGTTTCTCCGTGCGGGTAAGTCCCTGGCAGCTGCGCGGGGAAAAAGCAGGCGCAAGGCTTGCTTTTAACAAGGTAAGTGGTGAATTAAGTAAAATTAAAACATTTTTTCCACAGGTTTATTATTTTTAAATACTTTAAAGAAAGGTACGTTTATTTTTAGCCCGTTAAAAACTGTAATTCATTTTTTCAAAAATTTAAATTATTGTTTAAAATAGTTATTTTATGTAATTTATAGTTATTTTAAAAATATGATGTTTTTTAAAAAATTTATTTGAAGTTTTAGTTAGGTTTTGGGGCCGATCTCTATTCATAGATTTGACAGGTCTTCCTGTCAAATCTATGAATGGAGATTCCCTGCTCCGATTGGCTCCCCATGGCCCACGTGATCCCAGGGGATGCTTCGAACTAACTGCGCCGCTGGGATCCGCGAGCACTGCGCACTGGCAGCTGGAGGAGGCCCAGGATGCGAATTCCATGCGGGCCCACAGCACAACGGCAGGCGCGCTATGTAAGTGCACCCGCTATGCTTGCACCCGCGGGAAGCCTCCGACCCGAATTTCTGGCCGTATATTAATGACATAGATGAAGGGACTAAGTGTAACGTATCCAAGTTTGCTGATGATACAAAGTTAGGTGGAAAAGTAATCTGTGAGAAGGACACAAAGAGGCTGCAGATAGATATAGACAAGTTGACTGAGTGGGCAAGAACATGGCAAATGGAATACAATGTTGAGGAAGTGTGAAGTTATCCACTTTGGTAGGAAAAACAAAAAAGCAGAATATTTTTTGAATGGTGAGAGACTGGGAAATGTCTGCATTCAGAGGGACCTGGGTGTCCTTAACATGCAGGTACGACAAGCAATTAGGAAAGCAATGTGATGTTAGCTTTTGTTACAAAGGGATTAGAGTATAAGAGTAAAGAAATCTTACTACAATTCTACAGGGCATTGGTGAGGCCACACCTGGAGTACTGTGTACAGTTCTGGTCTCCTTACCTAAGGAAAGACATACTTGCCTTAGAGGGAGTGCAACGAAGGTTCACTAGACTGGTTCCTGGGATGAGAGGATTGCCCTATGAGGAGAGATTGAGTAGACTAGGCCTATATTCCCTAGAGTTTAGAAGAATGAGAGGTGATCTAATTGAAACATATAAAATTCTTATGGGGCTTGACAGGGTTAATGCTGGGAAAATGTTTCCCCTGGTTGGGGAATCTAGAACACGGGGTCACAGTCTCAGAATAAGGGGTCGGCCATTTAGGACTGAGATGAGGAGAAATTTCTTCACTCAAAAGGTTGTGAATCTTTGGAATTCTCTACCCCAGAGAGCTATGGATGCTCAGTCATTGAGTATGTTCAAGACAGGTCGATACATTTTTGGGAACTTAGGGAGTTAAGAGATGTGGGGAATAACAACAGAAAACGCTGAAAAACTCAGCAGGCCAGGCAGCATCCGTGGAGATATGGGGATAGTGCGGGAATGTGGAGTTGAGGTAGAAGATCAGCCATGATCTTGTTGAATGTTGGAGCAGGCTTGAAGGGCCAAATGACCTACTCCAGCTCCTATTTCTTATGTTCTTAAATTCGCACTGGGTTTGGACGGGAGATTGGCAGCATGTAGATGAGTTAAAATCTCCCGGGCCTCTGTCCCAGGCTGCACCTGACCTGTTCTCCATTAAAATGGCCCCCAGCCTTGCCTGCGGAGGATGATGCCGCCAAGAGGCAGCACGTAGATGAGGAAGCAAAAGGTGGTGTGAGGGGAGTCGTTGTTGAATGCACTGTGAAGATCTCAGGTGTCATCCCTGACCTGCTCTGAATCAGCTGTAGGGCTGCTGCAGTAGGTGTCGGTATCCATGGACTGAGGGAGTAAGCGATCTGGGAAGGTTTTCAGGAACTCCCCCTCCTGATCACTACCCAGTGAGCCCTGCTGAAAATGATAAGCGAATGATGAGATTGGGCCAGGATGCGATGGCCTCTATGGTTGCACAGCCCGGCGACAGTCACTGCCGAGCCTCACGCAGGAGGAATGGCAACGCGAGTGAGGTACTGGCCGGCAGCTGGGCAGCGGGACTGCTCCACTCCCCTCGTCCCCTCCCCGCCATCAATCAAAACCTTCAGGGCAGGAGGGCGAAAATCGGATGGGAAAGAAATGGCAGTGGAGTGTGGGGAGTGATGTGAGGGTTTTTCCTGCTGAGGTGAAGGCACTTTATAACCCACTTATTATTGAGGGAGGCGGGGGAAGAGGAAATGGTGAGCACTGCTGAGGCGAGTGGACCAGACCTACAATTGAAGTGGGGGTGGGGGGGATGGGCGGTTAATGCGTTCAGCTGGAGTTTAGTAATCCACACCACAGTTTGTAAGGGAATTGTACCTTTGCTTTTTTTGAGAAAAAGAAAAACAGCCAATTCTACAGAAAAGGCCACATTTTATTTTACAATATGTGGTGAGACTCTTTTCCCTCACTTCCTCCTTGAGGAACAGCTGTGTAAATGTTGCAAGAATGAGCTCAGACTCTCTACTCCAGTTACTCCCCCTTCCTCTGACTGTAATCACTAACAGTCGCCGTCATTTAACCCCCGCCGTGCTCATCTTGTTTTTCACCTGCTGGCTCCAGAAAGAAAGAAAGACTGCATTTATATACTGCCTTTCACAACCTCAGGACGCCCCAAAGCGCTTTACAGCCAATGAAGTACATTTAAAGTGTAGTCACTGTTGTAATGTAGGGAAAGGCAGCCGCCAATTTACGCACAGCAAGGTCCCAAAAACAGCAATGAAATAAGTGACCAGATAATCTGCTTTAGACGTTGCTTGAGGAATACATATTGGCCAGGACACTGGGAGAACTCCCCTGCTCTTCTTCGAATATTGCCATGGGATCTTTTACGTCCACCTGAGAGGGTAGGCGGGGCCTCGGTTTAACTTCTCATCCGAAAGACGGCACCTCTGACAGTACAGCACTCCTTCAGTGCTGCACTGGCGTGTCAGCCTGGATTTTGTGCTTGAGTCTCCGGAGTGGGGCTCGAACCCACAACCTTCCGACTCACACACAAGAGCGTTATCACTGAGCAAAGAAGTTCTTTTTCACTGGGCTCGATTTTAACTCGCGCCACTGGGAAGGCTCGACCGATTCTAACAGCCGGGGTCTCATTAACACGCCGTTTGGCAACTACCCGACCAAAACAGCCGGGAGGTGAGGCGGGAAGCAGCTGCCAGGCTGTTAAAATCAGGCGGCATGAGGCCGCTTCCAGTGACCCAGGGGAACGGTCCTCGGCACAAGCTGAGTGCTTCAGCAGGCGACTGGGGAAGGGGAGGTCCAGGGTTTCCTTGTGGAGCCCGGAGGAGTACACCTACTCCTCCTGTAATAAAGCTGACCTCTCTGAGCCTCTTCTGGCCCTGGCTGCTGGCTCCCAGCAGGTTCGGCCTGGCGGAGAAGCCATCGTTGCTGCCCCGTTCAGGCCCCAGGTTAAAATCACAGATCGGGGCCCCGATGATACGTCATTGGAAACCGATCTGCATATTTAAAGAGGATCCCGCTGGCTTGGGGCAGGTGTCCATGTTGCCTGCAATTTCAAATTGCAATTGGCCAGTTGCGGGCAGGAACGAAGTGGGTAAGTTTCCCCCGCTCCATTTTAACTGTCCTACCCGCCTGATTTCTGCCAAGCGGAGGGGGAGTTAAAATAGACCCCACTCTGTCTAATTTAAAGCCCTAAATGTTGCTCAGACTTTCAGCACTAGACTAACCCCAGTTGTGGAAGTCAGTCACAAACCTTATTCCCCTCACAACAAAATATCTAAACATAGCAAAAGTTCTCAAGGCTAGGTCATCCAGGCAAAAAGAGATGGCTAAGTGGTATTAATGTATTTTGTTATTCTCTCCCATCCATGTCTTGCTCTATTTTTCTCCCTCTTTCTGTTTTCTATATTTCTCTTTCATCCTTCACAGCCTCTTCACTCCAAGCTGTAGGATTTGCAAATGCTTTCTTTGGAGAGAAGAAAGAAATGGGGGAGAGGGGGAAATCAGAGCTGTTCCAGCATTGGTGGTCGCTACCGGTGGCCGAGGCTCCACAACAGAAGCCAACTAAGTGAGTAGAGTTTTTGTTTGCCCGATATAGATATTGTCCTTCCATTAGAGACACTCTCCACTTAACCAAATCCCAAAAGCTTAGCAGCAGCTTGGCAGACCAGAGGCTTGGGGACCCCCAAGTGCCTGCCGGAATCAGTGTAGGGGATTTAACAAACTATAATGCACTGGTCAGCTTTCCGCTGCTTGTCCATTTATGGGCAACCTACATGTTAGGGTATTGGTGCGCAGGAATAATTGGAGCTGAATGGGCGGCTCTAAGTGACAGGCCTAATCATGCAGAGCGTGTATGTATCAAGAGCTTTACTTAGTCTGCATCTGTCACATGCTGTATCTGACCCACCACTGCACAGTAAGTTCTGTAGATGGGAGCAGGGAGGTACAAAGGGACATAGACAGACTAAGTGAGCAGGCAGCACTCTGGCAGATAGAGTTCAATGTGAGGTCATCCATTTTGGATCTGAGCAAGACGAATCATAGAATCATAGAATAGAGTGCAGATCGGCACAGAGTGTTAAGCTGCGAGTTTGGTGAGTGAGGGAGTAAATCTTAAAGGTTAATCTCTTATTTTTATAAATTCTAGTCTTGTGTGCTTGCAATTAGCATTTAAATTTACTGTTTCAAGTTTTAAGTTTCTTCCAGGCTTGGGCAGGGCTAAGCAAGCTCTGTGCTGGAGAGCAGGTGAGAGTTCTTAATTAATTAAGTGGTCTAATCTGGTTCTGTAACTGCCAGAGAGCTCAATTATTTAAATCTCAGCAGTATAAATAAGGGAGGCTAGAGTGCAGTTTGTCACAGAGTGTAGATCGGAACAGAGTGTTAAGCTGTGAGTTTGGTGAGTGAGTGAGTGGAGGTGTTCCTTACTTTTTCCATCTTTTTCAGCTTCCAGGAGATCAGGAGCTAAAAAGCTGCACAAGAGGGGACAGTGAACCAGTGGTGAGTATTTCTACAGTATTTCTACATTCCAGTCATTAAAGTAAAAGTAAGGTCTTTAGTTTAGAGTAAGTAGTGTTTAAAGGGAAATAAGGTCCTTAGGGGGAAAAATTCAGTTGGTTGTGCCTCCCGTTAGCGCCTTAAGAGGGCGCTAATGGGGCGCAAAGCATCTGGCACCCAGGCGCGGCGAAGTTTGCGCCGCTCGCGAAATTAACTAGACATTTTGCGGCGGTGCTAAACACTACCGCCACGATCTCCTACACCGGCAGATCGTGATGTCAGTCGAGTGCACAACGCCCCGGTATCGCCCCGGAGCAGATATTGAGTGGCACCCCCTGCCTTACCGCCTGACGCTAGCAACGACAGGTTGAGGGGAGCGTTCTGCAGTCATGAAGGGAAAGGGGGAGCGCTATTTAAAGGTGACCGCTTCCTGCTTTTTATTGTTGGTGCCATTTTTGAACTACGCATTCTGAGAGAGAGAGGGAGAGACTTCTGGAGAGATTCAACGTTGTGTGAAGGAGTTTTGGGTACTGAGCAGCACTTTGCAGGTTCATTTTGATTTGCCATTCCTTGTATCGATTTAGAAGAGACTGTGGGGGCTGCACTCTGAGCTCTTTGCCTGGTACTCTCCATTGTTCTTTCCAGCAGATTTGATGTGCAGGTCTCTCCAGGCCGAGATTCAAGGCTGCAATGAGCAGGATGTGGATGGAAAGCAAGATTAACCATCCCCTTTAAGAACTGGCCCGTGCCATTGTGTGTGTGTTCCATTGCTGACTGACATTACATGAGCTTCGCCAGTGCTCTGAGGTAGCGCCTCGCTCCTCGGCCTTTGTGCCTTAAGACAGGTGTGAAGCGCCTGATTTAGCACTGCAATCACCTCCAGGGGCGATAAAAGTCAAGTTTGCAGTCGGTGGCGATAATTAGCGCCAGGCGCTAATCTTTGCGCCCGGCCGATAATTGCGCACCAAATGGGGCGATACTGAATTTTTCCCCCTAGTGTTTTTAATATTCTTGAATTTAAAGGGAGTAAATTAAGGGTAGGACATGGCAGGGCAGCTCGGCAGTGTGGAGTGCTCCTCCTGCGCTATGTTGGAAGTCAGGGACACTTTAGGTGTCCAGGGCGAACACATGTGCAGGAAGTGGCTCCAGCTGCAGCTACTCGAAATCTGCGTTTCGGAGCTGGAGCTGCAGCTGGAGTCACTGTGGAGCATCCACGAAGCTGAGCTCTTCATGGATAGCACGTTTAACAAGGTGGTCACACCGCAGGTAAAGAGTGCACAGGCAGACAGGGAATGGGTGACCGCCAGACAGAGTAAAAGAACTAGGAAGGTAGTGCAGAAGTCCCCATGGTCCATCTCCCTCTCCGATAGATTTTCCAATTTAGATACTGATGGGGGAGATGGTTTCTCAGGGGAATGCAGCAAGAGCCAAGTCCGTGGCACTATGACTGGCTCAGCTGCACAGGAGAGGAGGAAAAAGAGTGGGAGAGCAATAGTGATAGGGGATTCTATCGTAAGGGGAACAGATAGACGTTTCTGTGGCCGCAGACGTGACTCCAGGATGGTATGTTGCCTCCCTGGTGCCAGGGTCAAGGATGTCACTGAATGGCTGCAGGGCATTCTGAAGGGGGAGGGCGAACAGTCAGAGGTCGTGGTTCACATTGGTACCAATGACATGGGTAGAAAGAGGGATGAGGTCCTGCAACAAGAATTTAGGGAGCTAGGTAGCAGATTAAAAAGCAGGACCTCAAAGGTTGTAATCTCTGGATTACTCCTGGTGCCACGTGCTAGTGAGTATAGGAATAGGAGGATAGAGCAGATGAATGCGTGGCTAAAGAGTTGGTGCAGGAGGGAGGGCTTTAGTTTCCTGGATCACTGGATCGGTTTCTGGGGAAGGTGGGACCTGTACAAGTCAGACGGGTTGCACCTGAACCGGAACGGGACCAACATCCTTGCGGGGAGATTTGCTAGTACTGTTGGGGGAGGTTTAAACTAACTTGGCAAGGGGATGGGATACGGAGTGGAGCTATAGTAGGGGGTGATGCAAAGCCAAATATAGAGGAAAGAACAAGTCAGTCTGGAAGGCAGAGCAAATATGTAACGGCAAAAAGGAGTATGGCAAGGCTGAATGGCATTTATTTTAATGCAAGGAGTCTTGCGAGTAAGGCAGATGAATTGAAGGTGTTGATGAACACATGGGTGTATGATATTGTTGCTGTCACAGAGACATGGTTGAGGGAGGGGCAGGACTGGCAACTCAATATTCTGGGGTATAGAATCTTCAAGCGAGACAGAGGGGGGTGTAAAAGAGGAGGGAGTGTCGCAATATTAATCAAGGAGTCAATTACTGCAGTAAGGAGGGATGATATCTTAGCAGGTTCCTCTAATGAGGCCATATGGGTAGAACTTAAAAACAAAAAGGGGGCAAGCACTTTGCTGGGAGTGTACTATAGGCTCCCAAACAGTCAGAGGGAGATAGAAGAACAGATATGTAGGCAAATCTGAGAGAAGTGTAGAAATAATAGGGTAATAATAGTAGGGGATTTCAACTTCCCCAATATTAACTGGGATAGTCAGAGTGTGAAAGGCTTAGAGGGTGCGGAATTCTTAAAGTGCATCCAGGAGAGCTTTTTGAGCCAGCATGTAGAAAGTTCTACAAGAGAGGGGGCGGTACTGGACCTAATTCTAGGGAATGTAGCTGGGCAAGTGGTAGAAGTGTTAGTAGGAGAGCATTTTGGTGACAGTGACCATAATTCGGTGAGATTTAAGGTAGTCATGGAAAAGGACAAAGATGGACTGGAAATAAAGGTTCTAAATTGGGGGAAGGCCGATTTTAATATGATAAGGCAGGATCTGGCCAAAGTGGACTGGGATCAGCTACTTGTAGGAAAATCCACATCAGAGCAGTGGGAGTCTTTCAGAAAGGAAATAGAGAGAGTACAATGCCAACATGTTCCCGTAAAGGTCAAGGGTGGGAACAACAAGCCCAGGGAATCCTGGATGTCAAGGGATATACGAGAATGGATTAGGAAAAAAAGGGAGGCTTTTGGCAGATACAAAGGAGTAAAAACAGTGGAAGCCCTAGAGGAGTATAGAAAGTGCAGGGGGGTACTTAAAAAAGAAATTACGAGAGCAAAGAGGGGGCATGAAAAAACACTGGCGGGCAAAATAAAGGAAAATCCCAAGGTGTTTTATAAGTATATTAAGGGCAAGAGGATAACCAGGGAAAGAGTAGGGCCCATTAGGGACCAAAGTGGCAATCTGTGTGTAGAGCCGAAAGATGTAGGTGAGGTTTTAAATTAATATTTTGCATCTGTGTTCACTATGGAGAAGGACGATGTAGGCATAGAAATCAGACAGGGGAATTGTGATATACTTGAACAAATTAGTATTGAGAGGGAGGAGGTACTAACGGTTTTAGCGGGCTTAAAAGTGGATAAATCCCCAGGCCCAGACGAGATGTATCCCAGAAATAACAACAGAAAACGCTGGAAAAACTCAGCAGGCCAGGCAGCATCCGTGGAGAGAGAAAGAGAGTTAACGTTTCAGGTCGATGACCTTTCGTCATCGACCTGAAACGTTAACTCTCTTTCTCTCTCCACGGATGCTGCCTGGCCTGCTGAGTTTTTCCAGCGTTTTCTGTTGTTATTTCAGATTTCCAGCATCCGCAGTATTTTGCTATCGAGATGTATCCCAGGCTGCTGTGTGAGGCAAGGGAGGAGATTGCAGGGGCTCTGACACAATTTTTCAGAACCTCTCTGGCCACAGGGGAGGTGCCAGAGGACTGGAGAACAGCTAACGTAGTACCATTATTCAAGAAGGGGAGTAGGGATAGCCCAGGGAATTACAGGCCAGTGAGCCTAACATCAGTGGTAGGGAAATTATTGGAAAAAATTCTGAGGGACAGAATTAGTCTCCACTTGGAGAGGCAAGGATTAATCAAGGATAGTCAGCATAGCGTTGTCAGGGAGAGATCATGTCTAACCAATTTGATTGAATTTTTCGAGGGGGTGACTAGGTGTGTGGATGAGGGTAGTGCAGTTGATATGGACTTCAGTAAGGCTTTCGACAAAGTCCCGCATGGGAGACTGGTCAAGAAGGTAAGAGCCCATGGGATCCAGGGCAATTTGGCACATTGGATCCAAAATTGGCTTAGTGGCAGGAGGCAGAGGGTGATGGTCGAAGGTTGTTTTTGTGACTGGAAGCCTGTGTCCAGTGGTGTACCACAGGGATCGGTGCTGGGTCCTTTGCTGTTTGTAGTGTACATTAATGATTTAGATATGAATGTAGGAGGTATGATCAGTAAGTTCGCAGATGACACAAAAATTGGTGGGGTGGTAATTAGCGAGGAGGGAAGCCTCAGGCTACAGGACGATATAGATGGGTTGGTCAGAATGGCAGAACAGCGGCAAATGGAATTTAACCCTGAAAAGTGTGAGGTGATGCATTTTGGGAGGACTAACAAGGCAAGGGAATACACAATGAATGGTAGGACCCTAGGAAGGACAGAGGATCAGAGGGGCCTTGGTGTGCATGTACATTGATCCCTGAAGGCAGCAGGACAGGTAGATAATGTGGTTAAAAAGGCATATGGGATACCTGCCTTCATTAGCCGAGGCATAGAATATAAGAGCAGGGAGGTTATGATGAAGCTGTACAAAACGCTAGTTAGTCCACAGCTGGAATACTGTGTGCAGTTCTGGTCGCCACACTATCAGAAGGATGTGATTGCATTGGAGAGGGTGCAGAGGAGATTCACCAGGATGTTACCTGGGCTGCAGCGCTTCAGCTATGAAGAGAGACTGGACAGGCTGGGGTTGTTTTCCTTAGAGCAGAGAAGGCTGAGGGGGCACCTGATTGAGGTGTACAAAATTATGAGGGGCATAGATAGGGTAGATAGAAAGGAACTTTTCCCCTTAGTAGAGGGGTCAATAACCAGGGGGCATAGTTTCAAGGTAAGGGGCAGGAGGTTTTGCAGGGATTTGAGGAAAAACTTTTTCACCCAGAGGGTGGTTGGAATCTGGAACTCACTGCCTGAAAGGGTGGTAGAGGCAGGAACCCTCACAGCATTCAAGAAGCATTTAGATGAGCAGTTGAAACGCCATAGCATACAAGGCAACAGACCAAGTGCTGGAAAATGAGATTAGAATAGACAGGGCTTGATGGCCGGCGCGGACACGATGGGCCGAACGGCCTCTTGCTGTGCTGTATAACTCTATGGGGGAAAAATTCAGTATCGCCCCATTTGGGGCGCAATTATCGGCCGGGCGCAAAGATTAGCGCCTGGCGCTAATTATCGCCACTGACTGGAAACTTGAGTTTTAACGCCCCGGGAGGTGATTGGATCGCTAAATCAGGTGCTGCACACCTGTCTTAAGGCGCAAAGGCCGAGGAGTGAGGCGCTAACTCAGAGCGCGAGCGCAGCGCAGGTGCTGCCAGTTAGCGAGGGAACACAGACACACTGGCGCCGGCCAGTTCTTAAAGGGGGGGGGGCGATCTTGCTCCCCAGCCACACCCTGCTCATTGCAGCCTTGAATCTCGACCTGGAGAGACCTGAGATTCCATTTTCCAGCCAAGGATGGAGAGGGCGAGAGAACGAGCTCAGCGCTTCAGCGAGCGGGCCTTAGATGCTCTGGTTGGCGCGGTGGAGCGCCGAGGATCAATACTGTACCCAGAGAGTGGCAGGAGGCCTTTGCCGCGCGACTACAGAAGAGTGTGGAGGGAGGTGGCTCAGCACGTCTCCTCCAGGAGCATGGTGCCCAGGACCCATGTCCAATGCCGGAAAAAGTTCAACGACCTCACTCGGGTCGTCAGGGTGAGTGGCTTTTTTGCAATACCTCTCCATCCCTCCATCTCAACCTCACTCTATGGCCAGAGGGTCTTAAAACCACAACTAACAGCACTCATCCAACACCTATGGCCCTTTCATGAAGCACACACACACATTCCACACTTTGCATACAGTAAGGGCTATTCACCTATGGGAGGCACATCAGGCAAGACCATGGCTGTAGTACAGTAAGGGCTATTCACCTATGGGAGGCACATCAGGCAAGACCATGGCTGTATATTTACTCAGACGCCGTCCTTTTTCTTGCAGGCCAAGCTGGCGCATAATAGGAGACAGCAGCAACGGACGGGTGGAGGGCGGCCTCAGCTGCAACCCCTCAGCGATCTTGAGGAGCGCGTCCACAGGATTGTGGCAAGCCGGGTGATCGGTCCCGTCGCCACTGGAGACGCCGACCCCGTTCTGGACAGCAATCGTAAGGTCATCACCTTTTTGTCCTCTGTCCTTCCACTTGTCCCTCACAACACCAGCCTTTGACACTTTCAATCCAACTTACTAACTCGCTGCACTTATTCCTCCCTTACTGCCACCCTGTCCTCACGCTAAAGCCACTCTTGTACCTCCCTGCTTTCAGATGGTGATTCACCAGCTGAGGAGACGGGCCCTGAAGCTGCCAGTGGGAGTGAGGCTGCAGCCGAGGAGGAAGAGGAAGCCGGAGCATCAGAGCCACCCTCTCCCGAGGAAGCCCATGCCGACACTGAGGACACGCCTTCCCTGGAGGGGAGCAGGGGGGAAGGGTCTGATGAGGGTGAAGCTCCAGGACCCAGCGGGCTGCAGCAACGCCATGGGGGTAGGGAAGAACGGGGGCCTTCTCCCCGGAGGGAGAGTAGGCCAGCGAGTCCTGCTGCACTGGACGCAGAGGAGGAGCGGCTGATCGCGGAAATGAACACCCAGGCGGTGGGCATGCACACTGAGCTCATGGCTGCAGTGGGTAGGGTGCCCGAATGCATTGAAGCACTGGCAAGGAGTGTGGAGCACTTCGCTGCAGCGCAGGCGGATGCGACACTGAAGCTCAGTGCTGCAATTCAATCTCAGACTGCTCTCATGCAGACTCAGATTGAGGCCACGCGAGCACTGTCTGCTGCCATCCTCGCTGGTTCGAACACATTTCCCCAGGGCTCTCACCGCGCCGCAGCAGGCCAGCAATCTGTGCTCCAGCAGATTGCTCCGGATGCTGAGGTGCTGCCCCGTGGGAGTGCCAGTGTGCCGGTCGAGCAGGGAGTTCCTGTCCTCGCTCAAGATGACAGCATTCCTGCTGCCACCACTGTCACTTCTCCACTGCAGTTGCCACCGCTTGTAGGACAGACTGCTGCCGCCCGTGCAGAGTTGGTGCAGTCTGCAGCCGGGCCATCCAGGCCCAGAACTGGTCGAGGCCGTCCCTCAAGGGCATCTGCATTGTCAGGGCCTGACAGTCAGCAGCCTTCCACCAGCCTTGCTGCAGCCACTGAGGTCCCATTACGGAGGAGCAGTGGGGTAAGAAGGGGGGAAGGGCGCACGGGAAGGAGTTCACCCTCGATGTAGGAGGTGTGACAAAATGCTGGTTATTTTTTTATTAAAGGCCGAGGTTCGTGGTCAAACTTTTGTTGAGTGTTTTGCACATGATCTCCAGGTTGTGAGAACCAGTTATGGTAATGACTGTTTTTTTGTGTTTATTTGTATGAGTTTGTCATGAAGAAATGACACACACAGAGTTTGTAAAATAAATAAGTTTTCGTACTCAAAATATACATGTTTGGTGTTTGGAATCATTGGTGCCTTGGCCGGCTTAGGGGTTGCGTGTTGGGTTCATTCATGCTGTTCTCAATGGCAGAAGCCATTTCCACAGCAGGGGCCTAGAAGCGGCTTGCTATCAGCCGCTGACGGACGGCCCTTGCAGTTTCACCATTGTGGGCCGCCCTCACGCCTTGGTGCTGCTGCTGATCATCCTCCTCCTCCTCTTCCTCCTCTTCCTCCTCCTCCTCTGGTGGTGCTCCAAGGCCTGGTGGCATTGGCTGGGTCCTGAGGATTGCCATGTTATGCAGCATGCAGCACACAACTACGAGGTTGGAAACTCGCTCAGGCGAGTACTGCAGGGCTCCTCCAGAATGGTCCAGACAGCGGAACCGTTGCTTGAGCACGCCGATTGTGTGCTCAACGATGTTCCTGGTAGCTTGATGGCTCTCGTTGTACCGCAGCTCAGCAGGGGTGTTGGGCGTACGGAGCGGTGTCATCAGCCAGGTGCTCAGTGGATACCCCTTGTCCCCGAGAAGCCAACCAACTGGCTGATGCGGTGCCTCAAAGTTCTGCCACAGTAGTCTGGTGCAGGATGAATGCATCGTGGCAGCTGCCAGGATAGTGGGCATTAACAGCGAGTATCAGCTGTCTGTGGTCACAGACCAACTGAACATTCAAGGAATGGAACCCCTTTCTGTTCCGGAAATCCTTGGCATTCTCATGCGGAGCACGCAAAGCCACATGCGTGCAGTCAATGGCGCCCTGCACCATGGGGAAGCCCGCTATCCTCGCAAAGCCCAGAGCGCGTTCTTGCTGCTTGTCTGGGGTCATGGGGAAAGAGATGAACTCTCGTCTCCTTTTAAAGAGGGCATTTGTGACCTGCCGGATGCAGCAATGCACCGCGAACTGGGAGAGATTGGCGATGTCCCCAACAGCAGATTGAAATGAGCCAGTAGCATAAAAGTTCAGAGCCACTGTGACCTTCACTGCCACCGACAGAGACGTCCTGGACCTCAGTTGAGGCAGCAGATCTGGCTGCAGCAGGTGGCAGAGCTCAGTGACCACCTCCTTGCTGAAGCGCAGCCTTCGCAGACACTGCTCATCAGACATATGAATGTAGGAGAGCTGGCCACGATATACCCTGGGAGGGTAAGCTCTCCTGTACAGACGCCTGTTGGCCCTCCTCCGTCTGGCCATCATTGCCACTCTCTCTCTGCGTCTCTGTCTCCTCCGATTCAGCTGGCGCAGGACGACGCCCCCCATCAGTGCAGCCCCCATAGTCTCTTAGCAAGCAAAGTTATGAAGGCCAGAAACCAAAGTACCAGCGAAGTTAGGATCAGTAGCCAAAACTACCTTACACAGCGTTGACTCAATGCACAAGTCTCTCTTTCTCTCTCTCCGAATCTCTCTCTCTCTCTCAGAACGAGTGGTGCAAAAATGTCAACCACAGAGAAAGACAGGAAGAGGCCCCCTTTAAATCTTTAAATAGCGCCCCCCCCAGCCCCACAGCGATTGTTAGCGTTCCACTCTACCGGTCATTGGATGCGCCAGGCGGTAAGGATGGGGGCGCCACTGAAATTCTGCTCCGGGGCGCCACAAGGGCGTTGCACTCTCATATGACGTCACAATCTGCGCGCGCAGGAGATCGCGGCGATAAAGTTTAGCACCGCCGCAAAATGTCTAGTTAAGTTCGCGAGCGGCGCAAACATCGCTGCGCCTGGGCGCTAGCTGCTTTGCGCCCCATTAGCGCCCTCTTAAGGCGCTAACGGGAGGCGCAACCAACTGAATTTTTAGCCCTATGACTCTGAGAATGATTACAGCACAGAAAGAGGCCATTCGGCCCATCTAGCCCATGCCGGCTCTCTGCAAGAGCACTTCAGCTAGTCCCACTCTCCCGCCCTTTCCCCGTAGCCCTGCAAATTTTTTCCTTCAGGTACTTATCCAGTTCCCTTTTGAAAGCCACGATTGAATCTGCCTCCACCACCCGCTCAGACAGTGCATTCCAGATTCTAACCACTCGCTGCGTAAAAAAGGTTTTCCTCATGCCGCCTTTCGTTCTTCTGCCAATCACCTTAAATCTGTGTCCTCTGGTTCTCGACCCTTCCGCCAATGGGAACAGTTTCTCTCTATCTACTCTGTCTAGACCCCCCATGATTTTGAATACCTCTATCAAATCTCCTCTCAACCTTCTCTGCTCTAAGGAGAACAACCTCAGCTTCTCTAGTCTATCCACGTAACTGAAGTCCCTCATCTTGTAAATCTTTTCTGCACCCTCACTAAGGCCTTCACATCCTTCCTAAAGTGCAGTGCCCAGAATTGGGCACAATACTCCAGTTGAGGTCGGACCAGTGTTTTATAAAGGCTCATCATAACTTCCTTGCTTTTGTACCCTGTGCCTCTATTTATGAAGCCCAGGATCCCGTATGCTTTTTTAACTGCTTTCTCAACCTGCCCTGCCACCTTCAACGATTTGTGCACATACATCCCCAGGTCTTTCTGTTCATGCACCTCCTTTAGGATTGTACCCTTTAGTTTATATTGCCTCTCCCCGTTCTTCCTACCAAAATGTATCACTTCATACTTTACTGCGTTAAATTTTATCTGCCACGTGTCCGCCCAATTCCACCAGCCTGTCTATGTCCTCTTGAAGTCTATCACTATCCTTCTCACTGTTCACTATACTTCCAAGTTTTGTGTCATCTGAATATTTTCTTGATGGTGAGGGATTCGGAACTGTGGAGGAGCAAAGAGATTCAGGTGTCCATGTACATAAATCACTAAAAGCTAGTGCACAGGTACAAGAAGTAATCAAAAAGGCTAATGGAATGTTGGCCTTTATCTTATGGGGGCTTGAATACAAAAGTGAGGATGTGAAGCTTCAATTGTACAGAGCCTTGGTTACATTTGGAATCCCGTGTTCAGTTTTGCAAACCAAACCTCAGGAAAGATATAATGGCCTTGCAGGGGATACAGAACAGATTCACCACAATGATACCAGGCCTTAAAGGGTAAAAAATAATCAAAAATGCTAACAGAATGTTGGCCTTTATCTCAAGGTAGTTGGAATACAAAGGGGAAGAAGTGCATCAGCTGTACAGAGCCTTGGCTAAACCCTATCTGGAGTACTGTATTCAGGTTTGGGCACCGTATCTCAGGAAAGACATACTGGCCTTGAAATGGGTATAGTGCAGATTCCCCATAATGATACCAGGGGTTAAAGGGTTTAATTATGAGGAGTTGTATAACTTGGTTTGTATTTCCTTGAGTTTAGAAAATTGAGGGGTGATCTAATTGAGGTCTTTAAAATGATAAAGTGATTTGATGGGGTAGATACAGAGAAACTATTTCCTCAGGTGGAGGAATCCAGGACAAGGGGGCATAATCTTAAAATTCGAGCTAGGCCATTTAGGAGTGAAATCAGGAAGCATGTTTTCACATAAAGGATAGTGGAAATCTGAAACGCACTCTCCCAAAATGCTGTGGATGCTGGGGCAATTGAAATTTTCAGGACTGCGATCGATAGACTTTTTTATTAGTTAAGGATATCAAGGGATGTGGATCAAAGACGGTTAACTGGAGTTAAGATGTAGATCATCCATGGTCTAATTGAATGGTGGGACAGGCTCGAGGGGTTGATTGGCCCACTCCCATTCTTACGTTTCTTGAAGCCTTTGAAATTAAATTCAACAAATCTGGTAAATCGTGATCATGGAAGCTGCTGAATTCTCATAAAAACCCATTGGTTCATTAATGTCCATTGGGGAAGGTAACTGCCTATCCCTACTTGGTCTGGGCCTACACGTGACTCCAATCCCACGCAAGGTGGTTGCCTCTTGTGTCCTTATGTTGCCAGCAGCCCCAGTGACCAATGCTGTCATGATACCATGGTGCTGTTCCTTGTGTAAAGGGTGGGAAGGTAGTAATGTAAAAAGGGATTGCACCCACGGGACTGCACCACTGGATCTTGTCTGCTCGCTTTGTCTGAATCACTCCATGCCTAGTCTGAAGTAGGGTTGCCAAACTCTGGTTGGATCCTACTTTTTGGAGGTTCCATTACTTGACCTCTCTCCTCTAACAGCCCCACCCAGTCCATCTCCAGTACTTTTATAACTAATAAACAAAAGTGTTCAAAGAAAATGAAAAAAGCCCACAATGTTTCATTCTGCACTCCATCCTGTGCTTGTTCAGGTTCCAACCACCTGTCCCTTTAAATATGATTCTCACCCCTCTACTCCAACACACACATCTAAATTACTTGCAGGCAAATTTCCTAATCCTGTGAAGTAACCGATCCATCACTAAAATTATAATGATCAAAGGCTCAAAATGTTGAGTGCACAGTAAAAGGAAACATCAGGTAAATGCTGATGAAAGTGAAAAGACCTTGAAAGAAGGTTCTCTATGGCAGTATGAATATTTAAAGAGGAAGGTTCTCTCTGATAGTATGAATATTTAAAGGGACAGAGTCTCTTGGCAGTATGAATATTTAAAGGGGAAGGTTTTCTCTTTGGGTCAGTGTTAATGATGAAAACCACTTAAAGGGGAAGTTCTCTGGGTATTCAAGGGTCAGGTTTTCTCTGAGCTATCATTAATGATGATAAATACTTATGGGGAAGGCTCTTTCTGGGCAAGTATAAATATGGACTGGGGAAGGACAGCACAGGGCCAGAAGTGGGATCACAGCTTGCATTCTGATATTTGCTTTACTGATTAAGAACATTCACTGAAACCCGACCCTCTTCCTTCCAGCCCCTGTAGCATAAATATCTAAGACCGCCACAAGGAAAATGGGTTCCTACTTTAAAAATCAGACTTTGAGTGTATGTATTATTTTGGAGTCTACTCTCCCAGTTTCTGAAAATTTACTCAAGTTTTGATTTTTAAATAGAAACCCAGCCACTGGGAATGGGGTAGGTGTGGGCTGGTGTTTGGGATGGGGATCACAGACCTTCCCTTTTGTTCTCTCCCTGTCCCCCTTTTTCCTGGCTCTGCAGTTGCTTAAAAGCTGCTCATCTCCAACATCTTCCAGTTCTGCGATAAGTTCATCGACCTGAAACGTTTACTCTGTTTCTATCTCTGCAGATGCTGCCTGACCTGCTGAGTGTTTCCAGCATTTTCTGTTTTTTATTTCAACTTATTCATAGGGACAGAGCTGGGGGCTGGAATAGAAAAAAGGAGAGGTCAGTAATTGGGTGGAGGCCAGATAATTAAATGAGAGAGGTGTCGATGGTGCAAAGCAAAAGGAGGTGATAATGAGAGAAATTACAGAAACACAAGATGTGTCTGACCCAGAGGTTCTGGTTACAGCAGAATAGCAGTGCGGGAGGGAAGTGTGGAAAATCTAGCAATGGGGGGAAGACCCCTATGGTCCATGAATGTGATGGGAGAAAGGCAGGTAAACCCCAGGGGTGCAGACCATGCTGTTGGCTGTGTAGCGATAGCGAATCCCCACCCCAAGCATCAGCCCACACCTCCTCCACTCTCAGTGGCTCTGGTGCAGCCACCCTTCATTACCAGTACCTGCTGTCTGAGAGAAAATGGGAGCAGTGGTTAAGATCTAAAGTTGTTAATCTCAGTGGTACGGCTGGAAAGTTGTAAAGTGCCCAGTAGAAAGGTGAGGTACTGTTCATCAAGCTTGCATTGAGCTTCATTGGGACAGTGTAGGAGGCTAAATCCTGCTAATAAGCTGCTCTTCTGTAACATCTTCCAGTTCTGACAAAAAGGTCATCGACTTGAAACGTTAACTCTGTTTCTCGCTCCACAGATGTTGCCTGACCTGCTGAGTGTTTCCAGCATTTTCTATTTTTTTCTTTCCGAAAATTGGTTGTGGGTCGGAGAAGTGACATAAAAAGGACATAAAAAACCTGCAAGGGGACATAGACAGGCCAAGTAAGTGGGCAGAGATTTGGCAGATGGAATACAACACTGGAAAGTGTGAGGTGATGCACTTTGGCAGGAAAAATCCTAGAGCAATTTATTATCTTAATGGCAAGAAACTGGAGAGTACTGAAGTGCAAAGGGATCTGGGGGTCCTGGTGCACGAAACTCAAAAGGTTAGTATGCAGGTGCAGCAAGTGATTAAGAAGGCAAATGGAATGTTGGCTTTCATTGCTAGGGGGATAGAATATAAAAATAGGGAGGTATTGCTTCAGTTGTACAAGGTATTGGTGAGACCGCACCTGGAATACTGCATACAGTTTTGGTGTCCTTACTTAAGGAAAGACATCCTTGCTCTCGAGGCAGTGCAAAAAAGGTTCACTCGGTTAATCCCGGGGATGAGGGGGTGGTCATATGAGGAGAGGTTGGGTAGATTGGGACTCTACTCATTGGAGTTCAGAAGAATGAGAGGCGATCTTATTGAAACATATAAGATTGTGAAGGGGTTGGATCGGGTGGATGCGGGGAGGATGTTCCCGATGACGGGTGAGACGAGAACTAGGGGACATAGTCTTAGAATAAGGGGCTGCTCTTTCAAAACTGAGATGAGGAGGAACTACTTCACTCAGAGGGTGGTAGGTCCATGGAATATGCTGCCACAAAAAGCTGTAGAAGCTACAACATTAATTAAATTTAAAACAGAAATAGACAGTTTCCTAGAAGTAAAGGGCATTAAGGGTTACGGGGAGCGGGCAGGAATTTGGACATGAGTCTAGGTTCGGATCGGTCATGGCCCTGTGGGTAGTGGAACGGGCCCAGGGACTGTGTAGCCTGATTCTGCTCCTATTTCGTGTGTGCAATTCTGTTAGATGCAGGAGATGGTTCTGTGATAGATAGTAGATTGGCGGTTAGGATCAGATCAGCCATGATCTTATTGAATGGCGGAGCAGGCTCGAGGGGCCGATTGGCCTACTCCTGCTCCTATTTCTTATGTTCTTATGTTCTTAACCCCTCACTCGACTCTACAGTGTTTGAAGCAGTGAATTCAAGAGAGGTAATGAGGTGCAACCCCCCTAGTCTGTATTCGGCAGTGATGTACCTGTAGAGGTACTAGAAATGTAGAACCCTAGAGCTTTACAGCACAGCACAAAAGGAGGCCATTCAGCCCATCATATTTGTGTCAGCTCTTTGATAGAGCAATCCAAAGCTAATCTCATGCCCTGCTGTCTCTCCACAGTCTTCACTTGCTTCAGATTTTCCTTTAAAAGATGCAATGGTCTCTGCCTCATCCATTCTCTATTGCTTTCCAATGATCCCTTGTGCAAAGACATTTCTCCTTGCCTGTATTCTCACTCTGTTAGAACATAAGAACATAAGAAATAGGAGCTGGAGTAGGCCATTTGGCCCCTCAAGCCTGCTCCGTCATTAAATAAGATCATGGCTGATCTTCTACCTCAACTCCACTTTCCTGAACTATCCCCATATACCTTGATTAGTGATACTTTTAAATTGAGCCCTTACCATTGACTCCCCAACCATAGGAAATAGTTTTCCCCTGTTCATCCTATAGGATGTAACTAGTGGAGTAGACAAAGGGGAACCGGTAGATGTGGTGTATTTGGATTTTCAGAAGGCCTTCGATAAGGTCCCACACAAGAGGTTGGTGAACAAAATTAGGGCACATGGAATTGAGGGTAATATACTAGCATGGATTGAGAATTGGTTAACAGACAGAAAACAAAGAGTAGGGATAAACGGGTCTTTTTCAGAATGGCAGGTACTAGTGAGGTACCGCAAGGATCGGTGCTTGGGCCCCAGCTATTCACAATCTATATCAATGATTTGGATGAGGGGACTAAATGTAACATTTCCAAATTTGCTGATGATACAAAGCTAGGTGGCAGTGTCAGTTGTGAAGAGGATGTGAAGAGGTTGCAAGGGGATCTCGACAGGCTCAGTGAGTGCGCGAGAACATGGCAGATGGAATATAATGTGGATAAATGTGAAGTTATCCACTTTGGTAGAAAAAACAGAAAGGCAGAGTATTTCCCAAATGGTGAAGATTGGGGAATGCAGATGCTCAAAGGGACCTGGGTGTCCTTGTAAATGAGTCACTGAAAGTGAATGTGCAGCAAGCCATTAGGAAGGCAAATGGTATGCTGGCCTTCATTACAAGAGGATTTGAGTACAGGAGTAAAGAAGTCTTACTCCAATTATATAGGGCCTTGGTGAGACCACACCTGGAGTACTGTGTACAATTTTGGTCTCCTTACCTAAGGAAGGATATACTTGCCATAGAGGGAGTGCAACGAAGGTTCACGAGATTGATTCCTGGGATGGCGGGACAGTCGTATGAGAAGAGATTGAGTAAACTAGGCCTGTATTTTCTTGAATTCAGAAGAATGAGAGGGGATCTCATTGAAGCATACAAAATTATTACATGGCTTGATAGGCTGGATGCTGGGAGAATATTTCCCTTGGCTGGGGAGTCTAGAACCAGGGGCCACAGCCTCAGGATAAAGGGTAGGCCATTCAGGACTGAGATGAGAAGAAATTTCTTCACACAGAGGGTGGTGAATCTTTGGAATTCTCTACCCCAGAGGGCTGTGGAGGCTCAGTCATTGGGTATATTCAAAACAGAAGTCGATAGATTTCTGACTAGTAATGGCATCAAGGGATATGGCAATAGGGCCGGTGAATGGAGCTGAGGCAGAAGATCAGCCATGATCTCATTGAATGGCGGAGCAGGCTCGAAGGGCCGAATGACCTACTCCTGCTCCTATTTCTTATGTTCTTATGTCATGTAGGATCCCTTCATAATTTAATTAAAAAAAACTCTAAGAAATATCCTCTTAGCCTTCTCTGCTCCAGTGGAAACAATTCCAAAGGGGTGAATTTCCACGGACGTTTCCTGTCTATTCGCTGTAAAACCACAGAAACCACGGCCAATCAGTGTAAACACCGTTTGCGCCGTTCATCCGGGGTTTCCACAGCTCTTCCGCCAAAGTTACGGAAGATGAGCAGGAGACCTCTGTGGGAGTTCACCTACTCTCAAATGTCAGAATATTAAATAATGAGCGCCAAGTCTCTATTGCCATAATGTACTGAGTCGTAAAGACCAGGAATGACCTTTGTCCGGTTCCCAGTCTGTACTGAGGTACTTGATCTCATCCAGGGTGGTGTTGGTGGGGGAGGGTGGGTGGGGGGTGGTCATAGTTGCTCTTAGTGTTACTGGGATAGGGAAGGAAAAAAACATCAGCCAGCTGTCCCACTTGATTGCTATGTGCAGATGTTGGGTGGGACAGGAATGGGCTCGGCTGTGATATTCCCACACAGTGGTATAGCCTGTCGGCACTCACTGTGAGACATGGCTGAGCTATTATAGGTGTCAGCCTTGGCACAGTGGTGGCACTCTCGCCGCTAGCTCAGAAGGTCGCGGGTTCAAGCCCCACTCCAGTTAATTAAGCACATAATCTAGTCTGGCACTTCAGAGCTGTACTGAGGGAGTACTGTATTGTCGGAGGTGCTGTATTTTGGATGAGACATTAAAGTGATGCCCTGTCTGCCCTCTCAGGTGGACATAAACGATTCCATGGCACTATTTTGAAGAAGAGCAGGGGGGTTCTCGCCAATGTCCTGGCCAATATTTATCCCTCAACCAACATCAATAAAATAGATGATCGTGGCATTATCACATTGCTGTATATGGGACCTTGCTGTTCGCAAAATGGCTGCCGCGTTTCCTACATTGCAACAGTGACTACACTTCAAAGTACTTCATTGGCTGTAAATCACTTTGAGATGTCCTGAGGTCATGAAATGTGCTGTATAAATACAAGTTCTTTCTTTCTTATTTGTAGCTTGAACCCTCTTTGCCTGATAACGATCGTTGAGGTTGCTTACCTTTAGACTCTCTTTCTGGCAATAATATTCCTCCTTTCATTGACCCTCCTACTTCCCCTTTGCTTCTTAACTTGTCACATGTGTACCACGGCATTTAGAGGCTTCACCAGAGTGAACAATTCACCTGGATCAGCTTTTCGAATTTCTTACTAAGTCAAATTGGTCACCTGGAAGGAGAGGCAAGGGGAAAAAAAAAAACCTGAGAAAGCAAAAAGAGACAAAGGCTGAGAAGTTTGTGTGGCACTAGAAACTGGTGCAAGACGAGTGTCGCACTTGGCTCGCCAGGTGACGTCAGCCTGAGGCTCACTGGAAATTGGGCTTCGGGCCTCATTTCCGCCAAACTGGCAAGCTGCGGATGCAAATTGGGCAGCTTGCCGGTCAGGCGCTTGGGAAAATTTTGCTGTATTTGACACTGAGCTGTCCTGGGGGATGGAGGCAAACCAGAGGATAGCGAGTCCGAGTCGGCAGAGGCTCACAGTATTGTGGAATCAGGAGCAGCAGTTAGGCCACCATAGACATTGAATAACTGAGCTGGGCAGATTCAGCATGGCCAGTGCTATCACCAGATGCCCTCTCGAATTTCCTCTCCATTATGCCTTTGTGGTTTGAAGGCACATTAACTAGGCCTCAATTATATAACCAAGTGAGTCTGATCACACAGGGTGGGAATGAGTGACTATCTGGTGCTAATACATCCCTCCCATTCCTAGCATTGTGCAAGGGTAGGAGATGAGGTGTGAAGGCTGGGCAGCTGGATGGTTTGAATCTATCCCACACTAATGGAATGAAAGTTTCACAGCCTCAAGCTTTAAAGATGGGAGATTTACACAGTATTATTTAAAGGGAGTGCACAGTGAGGTAGTGGAGGTAGGTAGAACATTACATAAGGATATAACATAAGAAATAGGAGCAGGAGTAGGCCATTCGGCCCTTCGAGCCTGCTCCGCCATTCACTAAGATCATGGCTGATCTTCTACCTCATCTCCACTTTCCTGCACTATCCCCATATCCCTTGATTCCCTTAATATTCAAAAATCTATCGATCCCTGTCTTGAATATACCCAGTGACTGAACCTCCACAGCCCTCTGGGGTAGAGAATTCCAAAGATTCACCACCCTCTGAGTGAAGAAATTTCTCCTCATCTCAGTCCTAAATGGCCGACCCCTTATTCTGAGACTATCACCCCTGGTTCTAGACTCCCCAGCCAGGGGAAACATCCTCCCTGCATCTACCCTGTCAAGTCCTGTAAGAATTTTGTATGTTTCAATGAGATCACCTCTCATTCTTCTAAACTCTAGAGAATATAGGCCTAGTCTACTCAATCTCTCCTCATTGGACAATCCCCCCCATTCCAGGAACCAGTCTGGTGAACCTTCGTTGCACTCCCTCTAAGGCAAGTATATCCTTCCTTAGGTAAGGAGACCAAAACTGTACACAATACTCCAGGTGTGGTCTCACCAGGGCCCTATATAATTACAGTAAGACGTCTTTACACTTATACTCAAATCCTCTTGTAATAAAGGCCAACATACCATTTGCTTTCCTAATTGCTTGCTGTACCTGCATGTTAACTTTCAATGATTCGTGTACAAGGTTATCCAGGTCCCTCTGAACACCAACATTTCCCAATCTCTCACCATTTAAAAAATACACTGCTTTTCTATTTTTCGTACCAAAGTGGATAACTTCACATTTCTCCACATTATATTCCATTTGCCATGTAGTGTGGAAAAATTCAAGGAAGGATGGAGGGAATAGGCGATTGCGGTGGGCAGCTGCACAGTCTGGGCCTGTACTTTAGCTATGTTCATGGGCCAATTGGCAACTTTGAAAAGGAGCTGGATCAATATGTGGGATTGAGGATTATTGAGATAATAACAACATGACAAGGCTTTTGTTTTCTTCAGTGGAGGTTAGAGAAGGAACATGTGAAGTGAATGGAAAAGAAAATTGGCCACTCATTCCCACACTGTGTGATCAGACTCACTTGGTTATATAACTGAGGCCTAGTTAACGTGCCTTTAAACCACGACTGTTCCGATAACGCTAGTTTTAATGTCTGTGGCTCGTTTTAACATCGGTGGCTCGTTTTAACGTCTATGTTGTAGTTGAAAGTTCCGCTCCATCATTTGGTAAAGTATGGGAAGGTTGTGGGCAACAGGTGGAGAGCTGCGACAGACTAATCCAACACCGAGTCTGGGTGAAGCCAGCTTGATAGGCCGAATAGCCTTTTGTCACTCCAGATTTTCTTTTGTTCCCACAAAGCTCTTTTTAGCATTCTTGCCTGGGAGTGCAAGAAGGTTGCCAGGGTGCCTCCCCAGATATAGGGAACAGGCAGTTTTCATTGCAAAGCTCCTCCCTCTACATTAGTTTCCCATTTTATTGATGGTTTAAACTCACGATAAAGATTAAATGGGAATGCTAATGAGGACGGCTATCTGTTTTAAACCCAGCATGCGTGCTGACGAATGGGTTAACTCGCTGCAGTTGTCCTCTGCTCGTTCAGGCCCTGCAGTACGTCATTCACTTTTGCAAAGTTTCACACACGCCCAGAATCTGTGTCCATTCATTGCACCAACGATGTGCTAAACACGCAGCAATGTGTGAAGGAGTTATTTTTTCGCTAAAAAGCTCTGAGTTATGAGGTGCCGGATGGCTTTACTGTGTGCTGCGAGGTGCCCTGAGGTTTAGAGAGGCCAGGGTGGGAGGGCCACAGCAAGTCTTATTAATGTTTCCAACGACTTGCTTGACAGAATGTCCAGCTGTATTGGGCTGAGAGTGCTGAGTGTCGAACTGTCACTGGTGATTACTGTTCATGCAGTGCTGGGGTTAAACCAAGTCCCACCGCATGCAAGGGCTGCTGATTCAAGGGATGTAGAAGGGAACAACGGTTTATGTTGTGTTGTACCACACACACGCACACAACAGACACATATTAGTGTGGAAACGTTTACGGGAGAATTGGATAGACTCTTGAGGGAGTGGCCGATGAAGAGGTATTAGTTTTTGGGGCCAGCCAGATGATTCGTAGAGTCTTACTGCATACGGTCGTGTTGTGGTAATGTTTTACTGGGCTAGTAATCCAGAAGGTAAAATGAAGAATCCAGACAATTTGCGTGGAACCATAGCGTTTTGAGAATTTTAATACAGTTTTTGAATTTCCAGATTGAAAAATCTGGAAATAAAAAATGAGTAAAAGTGACTACGAAGCTGTCGGATTGTCATAAAAACCCAACTTATTGTCCTTTAAGGAAGGAAACATGCTGTCCTTATTCGGTCTTACCTGTATGTGACTCCAGTCCCGCATCAACATAGTTGACTCTTAATTGCCCTCTGAAGTGGCCTCGCAAACCAGTCAGTTGTATCAAAACCAGTGGTTCAAGAAGGTCCACCACCACCTTCTGAGGGCAACTAGAGATGGGCAATAAATGCTGGCCTTGTCAGCAACGCCCACATCCTGAAAACAAGAGAAAAACCTGAGCCTATATTTGCACATACAGAGGATGCTACCACTTTTATCTGGCTCTAATGATGCGCTAGTGTCTCAATGTATATGCCCAATTTTAACCTGGGGGTGGTGGGGGGTGCAGTGCCCTGGCCTCATTTTTATTAAAATTGACAGACTGCACCCCCACCACCCCGATCGCATGGTGATTCAGCCAGCCCACCCAAATCTCGCGTGCAATATCCAGCGCTATTCCTGATTACTACTTAGGGATGCACCTCTTAAAGTGAGGTTTCATCCTCTGTTTGGATTTTACATTGCACAACTGTGGAACACATTTTCAGGAGACAGACAAGTTGAAGGGCCACCACACCCCACCCCACCCCCAGGTCCTAGTGGAGGAGGTGAGGACAAGGAGAGAGCAGCTTTTCCCCAAAACCTGCAAAGGCATTCACAATGCCATGAAGCAGGTGTTTGAAAGGGTCAGTGCCACCAACATCAGCCCCAGGACCTGGGTGCAATGCAAAAAAGAGGTTTGATGACCTCAGAAGAGTAGCAAAGGCTATGTGGAGCTCTTCATCTCCCCATCTCTCCCAACAGCACCTCACATCTCTTGCTGCAAGGCACTGAGGTGGCCCTCCTCCTCCTGCTGCTTCCTCACCTTCTCCCTAGACTTCTGCATCCGATGAGGAGTTCACCTGCTTCCGTGCCTCCTCCAAATGCAGACCTCTCTGCAGGGCGAAGTCGTCAAGTATGCAGCACATCACTACAATGCAGAAGGCGCTTTGTGGGGCACACTGTAGGGAGACCCCAGACCTGTCGAGATAGCTGAACCTCTGCTTTACCCTATGGTGTGCTCAATAATCATCCAAACGATCCCCTGGCTTCAATTACATCTTTGTTGCTCAGGAGTGGTGTTGCGAGGCGTCTCATGAGCCACATCTGCAGGAGGTATGCCTTGTCCCCCAACCATCCAGCCACGTTCCTGAGAGAGTTGCATTTTGTGGGGATGGTGGACGGATGCAGAAAAAGTGTTGTGACAGCTGTCTGGGTACCTTGCTGTTCGAGTGATCATCCACTACCTGGGTGTAAATGGAGTGGTATTCTTTTCTATTGACAAATATTGCTGGCAGGTGTTCTGATGGCAACATGTGCAGTCAATGATGCTCTGGACGCAATGGAAGACAGCCAAATCCCCGCGCTCTCTCGTGTTGACCGATGAAAGTCAATGGGGAGGGTGATGTACTGCTCAGCCCTGGTGAACAGGGTGTCAGTGACCTGCTTAATGCGGCTAGGTGCTGCAGACTGGGAGAGGCGAGAGATGTTCCTGTCGCAGACTGGAAGGAGCCAGTGGCGAAGGAGTTAAGGGATGTGGTGACTTTGGCAGCCAATGGCAAAGCCTGGTCCCGTGGTTCAGCGACAGCAGATCCTAGAGCAGGGGGCTGCCGAGGTCTGAAACCGCCTGCCCGGAGAAACACAGTCTCCTGAGGCACTGTTCCTCAGATACGGCCAAGAAAGTGACTCTTGGCCAGTAGCACCCTGTGTGCTGGGCATGGCCTGTTAGGCACAGCTGCTGCTGTTTTCTGAGACTGCTGCTGTTACTCCTCTACCTCCAAGTATCCGTCCATCCAGAATAAACTAGCGATAATAGCACCATGATGAGCAGATAAAGCTTACTGAGGAATGGGGTACAATCTCAAAATTAGAGTTAAACCAGTCAGGAGTGAAATCAGGAAACACTTTTTCACACCAAGGGTAGTGGAAATCTGGAACTTTCTCCCCAAAAGACCGTGGAAGCTTGGTCAATTGAAATTTTTTAGGCTGAGCTCGTTAGATTTTTGTTAGGTAAATGTATCAGGGGAAAAGGAGCAAAGGTGGGTAAATGTAGTTGAGGTACAGATCATGATCTAATTAAATGGTGGAATAATCTCAAGGGGCTGAACCTCCTCCTGTTCCTATGTTCCTTGACCCTACTGAGGCCATAAAAGTGCGAGAGAAGTGAACTGGAAGCTGGAAACTCTCCTGGTAAACCAGAGCAAAATGATCCTATGATCCAATGAGCTGCAGCTGAGTGCCTGTCCATATACAGCTTCTGTGGCACCGAGATGCACCAATCCCATCAGGTTTTACTGGTGGGTCCGGAAATGGGCCTTCCGCCATATTCCAGTAAAATCGCGTCGGAGTCTGGATGGCACCATCGGAGCGTGACTTTAACATTTGAACGTGGCCCCGAATGAGGAAAAAAATCCCCGCAGTTAAAAAGGTGGTGGGCGTGAACGAGTCGGGAATGCAACGGGAAGCACCCGACCGCCATTTTAACCACCCACTTGACCTGTTCCCACCGGACAGGCAGAGTTAAAATCTGCCATGATGTCCCTTTAAAGCAGTCGGATGGAATCTTCTCCCACTTAACTACACAGGGGTCAGGGGGAGCTTACTCTAGCCTGAAGCTGTCTATCTGTTGTGTGAGTTACAGTTAATGCGCCCGTGCACTACTGTGAAATCACATCATCTGTTAGAAGCAACACCATAAAGCAATCAGCAGAACAACAGGGAGTCCTTCAACCTGTCAGAACATATTCTGAACATACTCCTCTGTTAGACTGTACAGGACCTGGGCTGTGTTTAGCAAACAGAGAACAGCAAGTTAGTGAGTGACTTGAAGCAATTTCTGGCATTAGAAATTCAGGTGTGCAGCGTCAGTTTTTCAGGCGCTACTAAGCCCCCAATATGGTTAGCAGGAAGTGCGCGCACATTTCTATCCAGTAGTGCGCCCCCGGCCATATTGGATAGGGTAGATGTGCTTGCCAGCAGCATTTAAGGTGCAGAATAATTTATTTAAATTAGCTTTCCGATCTCCGATTGCCCCAGTGTCTCACTCACCAGATTGGAGATGCCCCTGGCCCCGTGTGAAGAAGGTGCCTCCCACTGGTTTCACATGAAGACGGTCTCAACCGGGATCTTGGGTTTATGTCACGATACATGACGTGATCCGGACTCGAGTCGTCGTTGGCTTATTCACAGATGTGATTCCCAGTAAAAAAGTAAAAATTTTCCCAGTAAAAAAGTAAAATTTTTAAAGCTTTTCGTTTTACATACAGACGGCAGCTTTTGACACGTTAGAACTCCTGCGACTACACCTCATTGTCTCAGTTGTATCTTGCTATGTCTTTGATGTGGTACCTTCCTGGCTGACCTGATTAACTTTATCACACCTCGGCAGATAGTCAGGATGATTTAATTTAGTTGTCTGCAATTGTAAGGTACACATGCTTTGTTGTCTATCTATATATGCTTTGGCGATTCTGTATCTATTTACTTCACCTGAGGAAGGGGCAATCGATAGCTCCGAAAGCTTGTGATTTCAAATAAAACTGTTGGACTATAACCTGGTGTTGTGCGACCTCTCAATTTTGTTCACTAACTCTAGTAGGGCACCAGCGGGTGACTGTCAGCGTAACTGTCAGGATCGTGGTCCGTGGGTTTTCAAGACCAGAAGCTCTTTAGTCAGCAACAAATACAGCTTTACATATTGCCCTTGGGAAAGAACCAAGAAACATAATGGAAGAATTTTTCAGAGTAGGAAAACCTCAATGTCTTTAAGAGATCAACCCCACTTAATACTCCCTCCATCCCTTCTCTCTCCAGAAACAAATCGCATTGCTTCGAAAACTGGGTTCAGGTTAAATTTTACAGATTCTCACTAAGAGCGTAGGGACGGATAATGGTGGTGATACAGGGTGAACGCGGCTTTTCCATAAACGCTCATGGCGGGCAAGGATTTGTGTCAGGCGCACAAATTCTTAAATTTTCCCCCTCACGGTCTGCTTCAATAACCTTAGGGATATTTTCTACCATGGCATTAACCTTTTGGTTTCCTTTTTTATTCCCAACTTCCTAAAATTTTAAAAATTGTTCCCCCTCTCATTTCAACCCTTAAGTAAGTTTGTCTGGATCACTGCTGCCAACTTCCTTCACAACCTTAGCTGTACCTTGAACCCTCTTTTCCTGATACCAATCATTGAGGTCACTTACCTTTAGACGCTCACTCAAGCAATAATATGCCTCCTTTCATTGACCCTTCCTCTTCCCCTTTGCTTCCTAGACGTGTGTACCATGTAAGAAACACCTCGATCAACTTTTCAAATTCCTTTCTTAGTCAGGAAAACTCCAGTTAGGTCATCTGGAAGTCATTTTCCCTCAAATAAATAACTCAGCTGGTAAGTGTAGCGTGCTTGGGACGAACAGGTAACTTTGGACCTATGGTTCTCAAAGCTCTCCACCACTGGGGGTTTTCCTCGCATCATGTCTGGGTCTGTTGTAGACTAATTGATAGAGGTTAATTGCTATGATTAGTCAACAACTCCATTGTCATTGTATCCTGCGACTACCAGGATGGTAGAAGGCGAAATAGATAGACCTTGGTCTTTTTTCTTTGAGTAATTCCTATGTTCCTATGAGAAGAAGCAAGATGGAAGGAGGATGGGGAGGTGTTGAATGGAAACCAACTCGCTGGAATGTGAAGTCATCAAAGGAGATCCCTGTTCTGAAATAGCTACCATGTGATGAAGGAATGCTGTTAGTGGCTGCTGTGAGAGCAACAAGCAAGAGGTGAGTGTGGATTGAGAATGAGAGGTGGTTATAGTGTGTTCATGAGATGGGTAGTGAACGATGTAATGCAGGGAAAGGACTTGTTCACAGTGCTCGGGATGTGGTGGGAGTGGGGGGAGGATTCTTGTCAGGTGTTATGGAGAGAGATGGAGAAATAAAAGCAGTAGTCACCCTTGTCTCTGGAGGCCCTCCAGAAATTCTGCCCAGAAAGTAGGAGAGCTTCTCGTTCCCGATCCGATTGGGTGGGAAATCCGCCAGTCAAATTTACATGAGAACTGAAAGTTAAAATACCCTGGGCCTGAAATCTGTGCTAGTGAGTACGTTTCGTACCAGCCCCATTCCCCCCACCACTGCCCGCATGAAACCTGCTCCAGGTTAAAATCGACCCCACAGACTCGCAAACACTGATGCACAAAAGACTCACACTGATACACACTGATACATACTGATATACACACATACACAACCGATATACTACCCCACATGCACACACATACACAAATAAATAACCACATACGACACGCAGATATACAACCACACATGCACACACATATATACACAAGCAGGTACACTAATACATAAAGGCATTGATACACAAACACACACAATCTCACAAAATAATATATGCACAAAACACTTAAATATACACAAACATACACACAGATATATGCCGACTTGCAATCACACAAACATACACACACGAGTACACAAATCCCACAACGTGCATGGTCACTGCTACCCTTGGATACTGTACTCTTGCTCACTATATAAAGGTAGAACTCTGGGCTGGTTGACTTTGGGGACTGCAAGTTATTACAGAGCTGATTTAGCACAATCCAAACATTGCGTTACTCATTGTTTCCGAATAACACTGCCAAGTCCATATGTTCTTATTTTTGTTTATGAGGCACTGCTAGTCTCTCCATACAGCACTCTCCCTACAAGACATTCCTTAATCATTATCCTGCAACGTCACAGCAGCCGTGCACAATGGAAAGTCTGACTCATGACATCTTGAGTGGTACAGCTGGCTGCTGCACCAGCCTCAGCCACAGGCTTTGTTCATTAGCATTTTAATTTACACAATGACAGCGAGGCCTTCGCCCGGTGCCCCAGGAAGATGACGCACGTGCCACACAGGACTGTGCCACTGGATCATGTCAAGCACCGCTCAGAGTCTGCGGAAGCAATTCAACATTCTAACCGTGAATCTATCGGCCGGGCAAGTGATTCTTTATCACTCCGAGCGAACGAGAAGGCGCAATTTCCGCTGCAGTGAGGCAGCAAATCACGCGACGCAGTCAGAGCTATTTTGCGGGGACCCCCCTTTCGCAAAGCTCCGCCTCCATCTCCATAACAATCCTGCCATTTTGCTCCGCCCCCGGTTCTATACACACACTCTCAGCTCAGGGCTCCTGATTGGCTCGGGGCCCACGCTATTGCACGGGTTGTATGGCCCTAACGCCGCAGCTGAACGAGGTGAGTAGAGAAGTTCAGGAGTCAGCTGTAGCTCAGTGGTAGCACTCTCACCCCTGAGTCAGTAGGTCATGGGTTCAAGTCCCACTCTAGAGACTTGATCACATGATACCCCAGTGCAGTACTGAGGGAGTGCTGCACTGTCGGGGGTGCTGTCTGCGCTCTCAGGTGGATGTAAAAGATTTAAAATATTTAAAGAAGCGCAGGGGAGTTCTCCTGGTGTTAGGGGACACTGTTGTTTTGAACCTTTCAGTCCAAAAAATGTAAAATATCCATTAACCGCTACTCATTGTTTTCTGTCCTTTAGCAAATTTACAAGATTCACGGCAGTTACTTTATCAGTACACTCTGTTATTTCCTCAATTTTGTTCCTTCATTTTTTTCAGACACAATTAGGATTTTACAAATAAAATCAGACATGAAGAAAATCACTCAGCAGGTCTGTGGAGAGAGGAAGGTAAGTTTCACGTTTCATGTCGATGACCTTTCATCAGAACTCCGTTTATTTCAGATTTCCAGCATCTGAAGAATGTTGCTTTTTGCTTTTTACAAATCTGCACTGACTATCCTTAATTAACTCATGTTTTTCTAAATTAATTTTATCCCATATTTTAGACTCTAGAAGCTTACCCACTACCAATATTAAGCAGACTGGTCGGCAGTTACTTGGTTTATCCCTATTTCCCTTTTTGAATGGAGGTGTTACATTGGCAGCTAGCTATGCTTCTGACATAACTTCCATGTCTTAGGATGTTGAAGTGGCAGCCGTGGCTCAGTGGTACCACACTCGCCTGAGTTAGACGGTCAAGTCCCATTCCAGAGACCTGAACACATCATACAGGCTGACACTTCAGTGCAGTACTGAGGGAGTGCTGCACTGTCAGAAGTGCCAACTTTCAGCTGAGGCATTAAACTGGGGTGATAGCAAAATACTGCGGATGCTGGAAATCCGAAATAACAACAGAAAACGCTGGAAAAACTCAGCAGGCCAGGCAACATCCGTGGAGAGAGAAACAGAGTTAACGTTTCAGGTCGAAACCCTTCGTCGGAACTGAGAGAAGAGCAAGAAATTAAACAGATAAAAATGCAAGGGGGAGGCTGGGGGGAGGAATAAAAGAACAAAAGGGATGGTCTATGGTAAGTAGAGACATTAAGAGATGCTCAAGGCAAGACGAGATGGTAATGGGACAGGTTAAGAAACAAAAGCTGAGGTGTGAAATGCTGGCAGAATGAGAGACAGCTGCCGTAGGGGGAGAGAGAGAAAAAAAAGGAAAAGGCACGAACCAAAAGGGTGGATAAAATGTATACATATGTGGTAGGGGCCGGGATTATGATCTGAAATTGTTGAACTCGATATTGAGTCCGGAAGGCTGTAAAGTGCCTAAACGAAAGATGAGGTCCTGTTCCTCGAGCTTACGCTGAGCTTCCGTGGAACAATGCACAAGGCCGAGGACGGTGAGGTCTGAGTGGGCGTGGAGGGGTGAATTAAAATGACAAGCGACCGGAAGCTCGGGGTCAAACTGGGGCCTTGTCTGCTCTCTCAGGTGAACATAAAAGATCCTATGAGACTATTCGAAGAAGAGCTGACGCGTTCTCCTGGTGTCCTGGCCAATATTTATTCCTCAACCAAAACCTAAAAACAGATTATCTGGTAATTTATTTCATTGCTGTTCATGGGAGCTTGCTGTCTGCAAATTGGTTGCTGCGTTTCCTACATTACAACAGTAGCAGAAGCTTTATTCTGTATCTAACCTGTGCCATATCTCACCTGGGAGTGTTTTATGGGGATAGTGTAGAGGGAGCTTTACTCTGTATTTAACCCGTGGTGTATCTGACCTGGAAGTATTTGATGGGACAGTGTGAAATGCTGGCAGAATGAGAGACAGCTGCCGTAGGGGGAGAGAGAGAAAAAAAAGGAAAAGGCACGAACCAAAAGGGTGGATAAAATGTATACATATGTGAGCTTTACTCTGTATCTAACCCATGTTGGAAATGGTGTATAAGTGCATAATGGGACAGTGTAGAGGAACTTTTACTCTGTATCTAACCAGTACCATAAGTCACCTGGGAGTGTTGGGACAATGTAGACGGAGCTTTACTCTCTATCTAACTCGTGCTTTTGATGGGACAGTGTAGACGGAGTTTTACTCTCTATCTAACCGTGCTGTAACTGGCCTGGGAGTGTTTGATGGGACAGTGTAGAAAGTGCTTTATCTATATGAACCCCATGCTTTACCTGACATAGGCATGCTTGATGCTGACATTCTGCAGCACTAACATCTCTTACTCTTGGTGAGCACAAAATTGGCAAGAAAGTCATGTGAAAAAGACAAAGACTGGACATGGGAATGAAGAACGAGAAACAATTTGAGGGAGACATCTCGTCACAGTGCGTGATCAGGCTTCAGAAGCTGCCTGCCTGCCAGTTACCCGCTGTTGGTTCCATGTTTACGTGTTGGCATCTGTTAGTTTGCCACCTGGTGCTGAGATCTTTCTGTCAACTCTGTAATGTCGTCAGGCTGAGAATGAAATAAGAGGACTCTGGGAACTTGAGCATTCTGTAATTGAAATGTCACAGCATCCGTCCACGGTAGCAGCCCATTAGTAAGTCCGACGCTCCTTAATGAGCTGAAATAACGCAATAGCAATAAAAAACAAAATCCATTCCTGGGTAAAGTATTGCAGGGATGGCAAGCCTGGAATGATGTGTTTGGCAAAAATCTTAGAGATGTTCAGAAATAGGAAGTAATACGCACTGCTCCCTGGAAGATTTTAGCAAGTTAGATCCTAGGATGTAGAGCAGAGAGAAAGGAAAGAAAAGGCTTAATATTAGTCTCCCCAAAATTTAACAAGCATTTAACAAGATTCATGTGGGGTTTTTTTAATCAGAAAGCAAAATCTGCAGGTGCTGGAAATCTAAAATAACAACAAACAATACTGGAAACACTCAGCAGGTCAGGCAGCATGTGTGGAGAGAGAAACGTAAGGTTAACATTACAGGTCAATGATCTTTCATCAGAACACGTTCTCAGGAATCTTTAACCCTACATTTCTTTCTCCACAGATGCTGCCTGACCTCCTGAGTGTGTCCAGCATTTCCTGATTTTTAAAATGTTCTTTTCCGTGCAGTAACCATACTCCTATTTCAATCTAGGGGAAGGTATTGTAACTGTTATGTTACTGGACCAGTAATCCATCGGCCTGGACTAACAATGCAGTGAACTGTGGGTTCAAATCCCACCATTTCAGTTTGAGAATTTGAATTCAATTTAAAAAAATGTGAAAATAAAAATATGGTATTAGTAAAAGTAACCATGAAGCTGTAGGATTGTCGTAAAAATCAAACCGGTTCACTGATGTCTTTTAGGGAAGGAAGCCTGCCGTCCTTACCTGGTCTGGCCTATATGTGACTCCAGTTCCACAGTGCTCGGCCACTTCAGAGGGCGATTGACTCTAAACTGCCCTCAGAAGTGGCCTAGCAAGCCACTCAGTTGGCCACCTTCTCAGGGCAATTAGGGATGGGAAATTAAGGCCGACCTTGCCAGTGACGCCCACATCCTGAGAATGAATAAAAAGAACAAAATTGTCCGGAGGTTATTGGCAGCCTTCCCTCGCCTTTGCTTCATATTTGTGCTTTGAGACACACAGACCAGGAAGGCCCAGGTTTGTTCCCCCAGTCTGTGCTGAGTTAGCTGATCTCAGTGGAATACCAATGGGGAGAGGGAGAGGCGGCTAAAGTTGGATTCAGCATCCCTGAAGTAAGAAAGGAAAAGCATTATCATCCGGTGTTGATCATTATCCAGCTAAAGAGTTAGATGAGGACAGGATGGGACTCAGCAGTGACACTACAATGGTTGAACAGCCCGCTAATACGCACTTTCTAGACTCATATGAACAATGGTACCCCAGCATTCTTGCTCCTCAGAGCTGACTAACCTATAGGGCCACTTCTGTCTTCAGACCCTCTGCCAACCTGCTTCAGCCTGGCAGGAATACTGCGCTGGCTCCCCCACTCAGGCCCCAGTTAAAACATGCATCGGGGTCCTATTGACGTACTAGAATCCTGATTTGCATAAATTTATGAGGCTCCTGCCTGTGAAACCCTGCAGGTTAATATCGGAAATGGACGTATTCTGAGCAGGTGAGTAACCTGCTCGTTTTTGACTGCCCATCCACCCGGTTTCGGCCAGGTGGATATAGTTAAAATTGCGCCCCCCCCACCCCCACATTTATGTTTGCCATCCATTTTACTGGATTTCTTTCTCAGAACTAAAATGATAGAATCATAGAATGCTACAGCACAGAAGGAGGCCATTCGGTCCATCGTGCTTGTGCTGGCTCTTTGAAAGAGCAGTTGTGCTTAGTCCCACTCTCCCCGCTCTTTGCCCATAGCCCTGCAAATTTTTCTTTTCATACATATATATATATATCCAATTCCCTTTTGAAAGTTACTATTGAATCTGCTTCCACCACCCTTTCAGGCAGTGCATTCCAGACCGTAACAACTCGCTGCATAAAAAAAATCTCATCTCTCCTCTGGATCTTTTGCCGATTATCTTAAATCTGTGTCCTCTGGTTACCGACCCACCCGCCAGTGGAAACAGTTTCTCCTTATTTATTCTATTAAAATGCTGCAACTGTTAGTTATTTGTCAAGCCAACTTAATTGGACTCTAGTATTTTGAACCTTGTGGACTTTGTCACGAGTCATTGGATAGGGATGAGGAATAGAACTGCTGACTTTTTTCACCATTTTTAGTGTAGCAGTCTTCTAACACTGCAGTGCAGATCATCTAAATCAGCACAGATTGGGGATTGGAAGCTGAGACCCTCCTGCTCTGTGTGGCTTGGAGTGACAGTGGGGCAGTGCACTCCCCAAAGGAGCCACTGTAGGAGGTTCAGAGGGATTAAGGTCTTTAACTGAAGGAGTCGTATTTGGTCAACAGTTATCAGAGTTCTCACATACCTTGACCCTCTTCCCCCCCACCCTCCCCCCCCCCCACCCACCCCATCCCCTGCGAGCTTCCAGTCAAAAGCAGGACATCAGTGTGCATCTTAGACCTTGAGGCCTTTGCTTTGAAGAGAGCTCCGTGTCAGATTTGTAAACCCTTGTTCGGCTGAGCTGCATTGCAACCCAAAAGACAACGGCAGCCTCTGTCTCTCACATTTTAATTACCTAAACAAACACGGCCCACAATGGACCAACGAGGGTGGGAAAGAGATCTGTTCACCATCCTGCATTTGCCTAAAGGATTAGATGGGAAATTACCCCCAACCTTTCCGAAATAACTCTTAATGCTGATTTAGTGCCATTCTAAATCGCTCCCCCGCCCCCTCCCCTTTCCCAAGTTCCTCAATCATTCCTTTAATCCTTTGGCTAATTCATGGCTTAAACTGTCCGTCCCTTACACGTTTGGGAATCGGGATTTAATGCCATTGACTTCTGTCGGCTCTGCCACAAACTGTTATTCACATTACCATGAATTTCTTTTCAAATGGCAGTAATCCCCTTTGACATAACAATGAATGGACCCATAGTAACGGCAGGGAAATAAAGCCTTAGATAGTTTTCTCAAAATTGCGTTGAGGAACTCCAATGACAGGAAGAACTGCAAGAGTATCCCTGGCATGAGTTTTGCTGATGTTTCAACACTGGACGATGGTTGGAAAATGATTCTTTTTACATTAGGTCTGACTGGATTTTTTGTGCATTCTCTGTAATATGTAACGGTATTTACTTGACAGTTCTTTTTTGGGTACAGCCTCTGTACTTGAGGCCTGACTCCACTCTCCCAGTGACTCACTGTAATAATGCTCCCTTCGTACCTAGCTGAGAGGTAAGGGTTAAGAAAGTCCCAGGATTGATTTCCCCATCTGTGCTGAGATAGCAGGGATGCAGTAGGGCTGCTATGTTTGGTCTTGATGCCATCAGGATAAGGAGAGGATAATCAGGTAGAGACACCACTCATGCTGGTAAACATGCACGTGTGAACGTTGGGTGATCAGATTTGATTGTGCTGTTCCCCCACAGACACATAACCTATCAGCACTCACTCTCTAGGCTCACACATGAAGAATGGTCACTTGGGCAAGTGGCCAAAGACTACTGACAGTCAAATTAGTTCATCAAAAACCACAACATGTGGCTTCAACCACCTGAAACCAAAGAACACAACATGAGCTATTTCTGTTGTGGGGGAGAGATGAGGTAGGATTTTTTTTTTGTCATTTTGTTAAATAATTTCAATTCCCAGACACTGAGTATGTTTCCATTTTTCTTACCCATTGTTGCAATCATACACTCCCTGGGAAGGTACATGGCAGGATATATACAGAATAAAGCTCCCTCTACACTGTCCCATCAAGCAGTCCCAGGGCAGGTACAGCACGGGATAGATACAGAGCAAAGCTCGCTCTACACTGTCCCATCAATCACTATCTGATCAGGTACAGCACGGGTTAGATATAGAGTAAAGCTCGCTCTACACTGTCCTATCAAACAGTCCCAGGGCAGGTACAGCACGGGATAGATACAGAGCAAAGCTCGCTCTACACTGTCCCATCAATCACTATCTGATTAGGTACAGCACGGGTTAGATATAGAGTAAAGCTCCCTCTACACTGTCCCTTCAAACACTCCCAGCGCGGGCACTGTACTGGTTAGATGCAGAGTTAGGTGCCATATGGCCTACACCTGCTCCTATTTCTTATGTTCTAAAGCTTCCTTTACATTGCCATATCAAACACTTCCCGGTAAGGTAGAGCACAGGTTAGATACAGAGTGACACTCCTATTCAGTTGCAACAAGCTGCCTCTGCCCCAAGCTATGATGATGTGACAGTCTTATTTCCAACACTGAAATTTGTGCCCTCTCTGATTGACACTGAGGCTTTGTGATGCCAATTTATGCCCAAATATGGGGAATTTTGTGCTGATAAGAGCATAAGAAATAGGAGCAGGAGTGGGCCATACGGCCCCTCAAGCCTGCTCTGCCATTCAATAAGATCATGGCTGATCATCGATCGCAGTTCCACTTTCCCACCCGATCTCCATATCCCTTGATTCCCCTAGAGTCCAAAAATCTATCTATCTCAGCCTTGAATATACTCAAAGACTCAGCATCCACAGCCCTCTGGGGCAGAGAATTCCAAAGATTCACAACCCTCTGAGTGAGGGAATTCCTCCTCATCTCGGTCTTAAATGGCCTACCCATTATCCTGAGACTATGCCCCTAGTTCTAGATACTCCAGCCAGGGGAAACATCCTCTCAGCATCTACCCTGTCAATCCCCCTCAGAATCTTGCATGTTTCAATGAGATCACCTCTCATTCTTCTAAACTCCAGAGTATAGGCCCATTCTACACAATCTCTCATCATAGGACAGCCCTCTTGATGACTTGATGATTTGCAGCTATTGTGAACAGGATTTAGACAACCCCATAACACAATTAAGTTAATAAACTGCAGAGAGAGAGAGAGAAGACACTCATCCTGTCTCACTGGGCTTGGTTTGACACCATGATCCGCAAGGTGAAAGGGCAATTTTTAAAACAACTGCACCACCCAATTGCCTGAGATAAATATTTTTTTAATAACAGAAATGAAGAAACCTGTAACAATGGTAGATAAACAATTGACCTCCAGGTCAACGCTTCATACTCTGTATTGTTTTGTTATTGACACAATATTATTCCATTTATAGCTCCTGCCAAATAACTTAAAACTTGCAGTATATATCCTGCGCAGGATTCAGGGCCTTATCCTGCAGGAGTCAAAGGCAAGACACAGAACTAATGAGCTCACACCTCTCTTCCATCAGATGTCATGCATTAAAATGGAGATGGGGTTGGGGAAGAATAATTTGTTATCTTAAAAAAGAGCAGAAATACTTGGAATATTTCCATACCCAATTCCATTGTCTTATACTTTAAAAGTTAAACAGCCCACTTCAAGAAAGATTTGTGTTAGATTTTCTGCCCATTGACATGGCCTACTCCTATTCAATGTTCCTGTAATTGTTTGGGGGCCACGCAGCCCATTCAAAATACCGCACATGTGTAGTTTTTCTATTGAAAAGCCGGCTGCATGGACCATGGGAGCGTTGCGTGGCCCGGTGGCCATGCAGCTTACAGGGAACGTTGCTCCTATTCCTATGTTTCTATGTTCCTATGAATGAGTGATATTTGGAGTGCAGAGACTGTTGGTATGTCTGTAAGCATAGCAGCCATTTTGCATGTAACAAAATCCTATAAACAGCAAAGGAGAGAAATGGCCAGTTAATCTACTGTTTGTGACATTGATTGAGGGAGGAATGTTAGTCAGGATACTGGGAGAACTTCCTGTGCTCCAAATAGTGCCATGGGATCTTTGACGTCCACCTGTAGATGCCTTCAGTGGTGTTGAAATGGCTACCTCCAGCACCATATGCAACTATTTGCTGCCATCTTCTCCAACCGCCAGCCACTTACAAAGTCCCTTCAACGTTGCCAGCTAATATGCACCTCCCCCTAACATCTGAAACTGAGATACAGCCAGGAAGCGACTTGGAAGCAACCGCTCATGCGCAATTGTGAGCATGTGCAGTCGCTCACCTGTCGAGACCAATGCTCCGAATTACTCCTCTTGGTGTTATCAGAGCATCAAGAACCACTACATTTTGCAAAATCCTTCAAAGTAGAAGGGATTCTACAATATAACTAGGGTATTAGTAGTGACACAGTGCAGGCTAATGTTAAAAACTTGTTGGCACTGGGGCACCAAGAGATTAGCACTCAAGCAGTGACAGATGACCTCCAACCTCCCAGTTTATCTTTAACAGCATGCCACTAGTCCCTAGAGGGCATATTGGAGAGCCAGTGGGAAGGAGCCTTCTTGTATTGTGCTGCTTTAGATGGTCGGTCGCCGAACCCTGTTAAGTTGGATGCTGTTGGGATATGTGGCGTTTGCCTCCTTCATTGATAGCAATATGAAAAGTGTATTATCTAGTACTCAGAGCATCAAGAACCACTATATTTTGCAAAACCCTTCCAAGTAGAAGGGATTCTGCAATATAACTATGGTTGTGGTAGTGACACAGTGCAGGATGAGGATACACTTTTTGTGGAGACGAAGTCTCGTCTTCACACTGACGACATCCTCCATCATGTTGTGTGGCACTACCACCGTGCTAAATGGGATAGATTCAGAACAGATCTAACAGCTCAAAACTGGGCATTCATGAGGCCTGTAGCAGAATTGTATTTCACCATAATCTGTAACCTCATGGCCCGATATATCCCTCACTCTACCACTACCATCAAGCCAGGGGACCAACCCTGGTCCAATGAAGAGTGTAGAAGAGCATGCCAGGAGCAGCACCAGGTGTACCTTAAAATGAAGTGCCAACCTGCGGAAGCTACATGCTAAACAGCGGAAACAGCATGCTGTTGACACAGCTAAGCGATCCCACAACCAACGGATCAGATTTAAGCTTTGTAGTCTTGCCACATCCAGTCATGAATGGTGGTGGAGAATTAAACAACTAACGGGAGGAGGAGGCTCCATGAACATTCCCATTCTCAATGATGGCGGAGCCCAGCACGCGAGTGCAAAAGACAAGGCTGAAGCGTTTGCAACCATCTTCAACCAGAAGTGCCGAGTGGATGATCCATCTCGGCCTCTTCCGGAGGTCCCCACCATCACAGAAGCCAGTCTTCAGCCAATTTGATTCACTCCACGTGATGTCAAGAAACGGCTGAGTGCACTGGATACAGCAAAAGTTATGGGCCCCGATAACATCTCGGCTGTCGTTCTGAAGACATGTGCTCCAGAACTAGCTGCGCCTCAAGCCAAGCTGTTCCAGTACAGCTACAACACTGGCATCTACCCGACAATGTAGAAAGCTGCCCAGGTATGTCCTGTCCACAAAAAGCAAGAGAAATCCAATCCGGCCAATTACCGCCCCATCAGTCTAGTCTCAATCATCAGCAAAGTGATGGAAGGTGTCGTTGAAAGTGCTATCAAGCGGCACTTACTCACCAATAATCTGCTCACCGATGATCAATTTGGGTTCCACCAGGACCACTCGGCTTCAGACCTCATTACAGCCTTGGTCCAAACATGGACAAAAGTGCTGAATTCCAGAGGTGAGGTGAGAATGACTGCCCTTGACATCAAGGCAGCATTTGACCAAGTGTGGCATCAAGGAGCCCTAGTAAAATTACAGTCAATGGGAATCAGGGGAAAAATTCTCCACTGGGTGGAGTCATATCTAGCAGAAAGGAAGATGATTCGGGTTGTTGGAGGCCAATCATCTCAGCCCCAGAACATCGCTGCAGAGGTCTCAGGGCAGTGTCCTAGGCCCAACCATCTTCAGCTGCTTCATCAATGACCTTCCTCCATCATAAGGTCAGAAGTGGGGATGTTCGCTGATGATTGCACAGTTTTCAGTTCCATTCGCAACTCCTCAGATAATGAAGCAGTCCATGCCTGCATGCAGCAAGACCTGGACAACATTCAGGTTTGGGCTGATAAATGGCAAGTAACATTCACGCCACACAAGTGCCAGGCAATGACTATCTCCAACAAGAGAGCGTCTAACCACTGTCCCTTGACATTCAATGGCATTACCATCGCCGGATCCCCCACCATCAACATCCTGGGGGTCACCATTGACCAGGAACGTAACTGGACCAGCCACATAAATACTGTGGCTACAAGAGCAGGTCAGAGGCTGGGTATTCTGCGGCGAGTGTCTCACCTCCTGACTCCCCAAAGCCTTTCCACCATCTACAAGGCACAAGTAAGGAGTGTGATGGAATACTCTCCACTTGCCTGGATGAGTGCAGCTCCAACAACACTCAAGAAGCTCAACACCATCCAAGACAAAGCAACCCACTTGATTGGCACCCCATCCACCACCTTAAACATTCACTCCCTCCACGACCAGTGTACAGTGGCTGCAGTGTGTACCATCTACAAGATGCACTGCAGGAACTCGCCACGGCTTCTTCGGCAGCACCTCCCAAACCTGCGACCTCTACCACCTAGAAGGACAAGGGCAGCAGGCGCATGGGAACACCACCACCTCCAAGTTCCCCTCCAAGTCACACACCACCCTGACATGGAAATATATAGCCGATTCCTTCATCGTCAAAATCCTGGAACTCACTCCCTAACAGCATTATGGGTGTACCTTCACCACACGAACTGCAACGGTTCAACAAGGCTGCTCACCACCATCTTGTCAAGGCCAATTAGGGATGGGTAATAAATGCTGGCCTTGCCAGTGACACCCACATCCCAGGAACAAATGAAGAAAAATTCCATAAAACCCCTGCGAATGCCCACAGACTCTAGTGTCTGGTTGGAGCATTAATGCAGTGGTTGTGATATGCTGCTCTTGAGCAAGCATGAGCACACAACCATGAGGGTATTTAAGCAGAAAGATTAGCAATTTAAATTTGAGGCATTTGTGGACCAAGAGCCAATGTAGTTCAGTGAGGACAGAGGTGATGGGTGACTGGGACTTGGTGCAGGTTAGGATACGGGCAGTAGAATTTTGAATGAGCTGATCTTTATGGAGGGTGGGAGGTTGCCCAGAAGAGCATTGGAATAGTCAAGACTGGAGGTGAGAAAGACTGAGGAAGGGGTGAAGGCGTTGATATTACGGAGATGGAAGTAGGCGGTCTTTATCATGGACAGGATATAGGGGCATAAATTCAGCTCAGGGCTGATTAGGATGCCTAGGTTGCGAACAGTCTGACCCAGCATGAAACAGCGGCCAGGAAGGGGGATGGAATTTGTGGAGATTTGTACAAAGTATATGACAGGGCTGAAGCCAAGTGTTTCGGCCTTCTCAAAGTTTAGTTGCAGAAAATTGTAGCTCATCTAAGACTGGATGTCAGACAAACAGTCTGACAGCACAGAGGTCGTGGAGGGGTCGAGAGAAGTGGTGGCGAGGTAGAGCTGTGTGTCATTAGTGTACATGTGAAAGCTGACCCCAATGTCAGGATTATGTTGCCAAGAGGCAGCAGGTAGAGGAAGAAATCGAAGGGCCCAAGGACAGGTCCTTGGGGACGCCAGAGGTAATGGTGCAGGGGCGGGAAGAGAAGCCATTGCTAGAAATACTCTGGCTACGACTGGATAGGTAAGAATCGATCTATGTGAGGGCAGTCCCACTGAGCAGAACAACAGAGGAGAGGCATTGGAGGAGGATGGTACAGTGAACTGTGCAGGGACTGCAGGGAGGGTGAGGAGGATGAGGAGGAAAAATACACCATGGTCACTGTCACAGAAGATGTCATTTGCCCTGCCCCAGTTTGGGAACTTGTGCCCCCTCCCCCCACCTCAGCCTACTGTCACAGTTTAACTTGAAGCACTGTTCTGGTTTTAGCTCAAATATCACCCTGGCTAACCTAGTTAGCAGACTTTATCATGTACTGCGGGTACAAGATTGACAACAATCCCACCCTAGCCTGTCCAATCCGTTGGGATTCCTGAAGGAAACTGGGACTGTGAGGGAGGAAGCACCTTCAAATGTATTGTTTCTTAAAGAATTCCATAATGTTCTCACGTGCTTACAAATATTTAACTTATCTGTGCTGGTTCCTTTTTTGTAATCCAAACAGCTGTGAGAACAGCTGTGAATCAGATGGATAACTTTCTTCTCTGTGAGTCTGGAGGAAAATGAGGGCCAATTCTGACACCTCAAGAAGAATTGTAAATAATTATCTGACAAAGATAGTAATTTGTGCAGACCAGTGTTAACTCTCAAATTTTCTATTGAAGGCCATAATCCCAAACCAACGTTCTCATACCACACTGTCCCAAGGGGTTCGATCTGTACCCAGGATTCCCCATGCATCAAGCTCCCAGAACTTCGAGCTCGCTTTCGAAAGAGTGAAATAGCCTTCTTCATCTGAATCCATCTTGTGACCTCGTTAAGATATAGTTCGATGGGAAGATGATGGGTTTGGCATCCTGGAAGATGAGATCAATTGGGCCAAAAATGATCTTTTTCATCTCAACCCATCTGGCAACCTTGTGATCATTTCTGAATTTTGACCCTCATTCACCTGGACTTCGAATTCGCATCCACTGATTATAGGAGACAATACAATGATTCTTGATTTCAGCACAGTGATAACGGAGGAAGCAGGAAGAACATTTGGACGGTGTGTTGTCAATTTAGAGGAACTAGTGAGGAAATGTCTTGATAAAATAGAGAGAGAGACAATAAATGCTGCAAGTGAGAGATTTATCTTAACACGGTGGCATAGTGGTTAGCACTGTTGCCTCACAACGCCAGAGACCCGGGTTCGAATCCGGCCACGGGTGACTGTCTGTGTGGAGTTTGCACATTCTCCCCGTGTCTGCGTGGGTTTCCTCTGGGTGCTCCGGTTTCCTCCCACAGTCCAAAGATGTGCGGGTTAGGTTGATTTGGCTATGATAAATTGACCCTTAGTGTTGGGGGGATTAAATACGTGGGGTTACGGGGATAGGGTGGGATATGTGTCGGTGCAGGCTCGATGGGCCGAAATGGCCTCTATCTGCACTGTGGGGATTCATAAATTCATAATCATTGTTCTGGCTGCTCCCTACCCAAGCACTTGCCAGACCCTGAAACTAAGAGAAATTGTGTCATATGACCCCATTTATCCAGTTTAGACGGCAAGAGCTAATTGCACCCAGGTGTCTGTTGTCTAGACGCTTGTGTACTACATTATAATGACTGGGCGTGTGCCTGTTCATGCACATGGTGTACAGAGCAGAGATATGTAATGTAATGAGTTATACTCTCCGGAGATCCCCACTCCTCTCGATTGTTCTCCAATCTTTGAAAGAAACCAAAACAACCCATGCAGTTATATGTAGATGTTTTCTGGAAATTTTGAATTAGTTTTTGGCAATTGTCTAAGAACAAAGTATAAAATTACTCACCTGTCAACCAGAAGGCCAGGTGAATGAGTCTCAAGAGAACATAAAAATATAGGAGCATAAGTAAACACAGAACAAGCAAAAATAAAGTACTTGCAATATATAGCCTCTTTCACGACCTCAGGACGTCCCAAAGCGCTTAATAGCCAGTGAATACTTTTGAAGTGTAGTCAAAAGGAAATGTGGTAAACAATTTGCGCACAGCAAGGTTCCACAAATGGCAATGTGATAATGACCAGATAATTTGTTTTAGTGATGTTGGTCGAGGGGTAAATATTAGCCAGGGCACCTGGGAGAGCTCCCGTGCTGTTCTTTGAAATAATGCCACGGGATCTTTTACATCCACCTGAGAGGGCAGACTGGGTCTCGGTTTAACGTCACATCCAAAAGATGGCACCTCTGACAGTGCAGCACTCCCTCAGCACTGCACTGAGGTGTCAATCTAGATTTTGTGTTCGAGTCTCTAAAGGGGTGCTTAAATCCACAGCCTTCTGACTCAGAGGCGAGAGTGCTACCCATTGAGCCATGGCTGACACACAAACCTTCAAGCCCATTAAAGGCAGCAATAGGCTATGTACAATGTGCACTATCATGAAATCTCTCCATTTTTGTTGATCAAATATTCCCCGGACCCACTGGGTCGGATGCTGCTGGTGGTTACGCTGTCTGTTGAATGGCAATAAGTTCATCTTCACACAAAGGAGGTCATTTTAATTTTAATCGCTGGATGATAAATGGGCAATAGTGAATCGGCCATCCGTCTTTACACCCAGCCCGGTTTCCTTTCCATTGACCATAAATGGTGATAAAAATTTAAATCAAAGAGTGATCAACTGTCATGACAAAAGATCTGGGCCTGAAACATTAAGCTGTTTTTCTCTTAACAGATGGTGCCAGACCTGCTGTGTATTTCCACATTCTCTGTTGACTACATCCTTGTTTGAGACCAGTTGAGAAAGTACTGCCAGCTTGGCTTGGTTGGTAGCACTGTCGTCTCTAAATCAGAAGGCTGGTGGATCAAATACCACTGAGGACGTGAGCACTTAATCTAGGTTGAAACCTCAGTACAGGATTGCTGGAGGTGCTATCTTTCAGATGAGAAGTTAAATCGAGAGCCTGCCTGTTCAGGTGGACACAAGGGGCTAAAAATTGAGTAGCACCCCGTTTGGGGCGTCATCGCCGGCGGCACAGCGCCACGGGATGCTACTGGTTAACGCCGCCGCTAACCTCCCGCTGAATTTCGCGGGAGGCGTGGGCGGCGCTGCCCCCGGGTGCGAGTTGCTTTGCGCCCCGTTAGCGCACTCTTAGGGCGTTAACGGAAGGCGCAAAGCAACCCAATTTTTCCCCTGAGATGTTTCATGGCACGATTTGAAAACGAGCAGGGAGTCCTCCTGGTGGCTTGGCCATCATTCATCCCTCACCAACAACAGGTTCATCCATCTGCTGTTTGTGGAACCTTATTGGCTGCTAGGTTTGCCTACATAACAACAGTGATTGCACCTCAAAAGTAACAATTGGTAAAGCACTTTGGGACATCCCTCAGGATGTTAAATAAGATGCTATATAAATGCAAATTTGTTCTTTCCCGCTGTAGGATGGACGACAGTCTTGACCTAAATGGATGATTGGCTTTAAGTCTCTAACAAGGGTAAATGGACAAGTGAAGTCTTTGCTGATGAAATCTCCAACCTCCACAAAAGGATGGCCGTTGCCAGTGAGCTCAATAAACATTCCCTCTGAGTCAACGATGCCTAATTGTTCCTCAACACATTATCGTGGGATCAACCTTGAAATCATAACCAAGATGGGCACTGATGGCCCAAGGCTTTTGCCATTGCTCTGTCCCCACTGCTACATTCTGCAGCTGTCTGTCCATTGTCACTCTTCTTTTCACCTCCTCCCACACATTCCCCACCTTGTTACCACTTAATTATGGGTTGGGGGTGAATTTCCTCAGGGTTGCTCCCTCTCCACCACTGTTTACGCGTGTACACGGGGTTACTGCCAAACTTACGGTGAGGGAGACCCACCCCACCCCCGAGGAAATTACCGGCATATACACCTATGGGAGAATGGGAAGAAGAATCAAGTAGTTTGATATTTTCTGGTTTAGAGGGCTGTGAATATTTGTATGAGTACCTGGCTTCTGCATTGCAGAAGTCTGCAATTTAAAGTGTAAGCATTAAGTGGTAGCTGTGGCAAGTTGCGAGGAGACTCTCTAGTTAATAGTTATGGGTTTTTTCTCTCCAACCTTCCTCTCCCCAAGAGTGGGCTAATGCTTGTATTGTGATACATCAGGCATCATTACTGTATGGGACAGGCTAGATGGGACCAGCTGGTCTTATTATCCTGTCTGACATTTTCCGTGTGTTTGTATAGTTCCATGGGCACCATGGCACCGTACCTAAGTGGCTATTATTCAAATGTGAACTGTAACAATGAGTTTAAGCAGACTATCCTTCCCTGAGGGGTATTGTAACGGAGCCTGATCACCTTCTCACCCAGTGCCAACTTCCAGCAGGTGTCGTTAGGTCGTAGTTAGGGAAGCAATGGAGGGGGTGCTTCAATTTGCCTCAGTGTCCCTGGACTAGGACAGGAAAAATCAGCCAGGGATATCGCTTACCATCGCTCTTCAGCGACAGCTGCTGGGAAGGGCAAGTGTGTGGGCACTGGCTGAGGTGGTGTTGGTAATCAGGCTCAGCTGTGATGCCTCCTACAGAAGGGCCACACATACAAAATGGCCACCTGGGTTGAGTTGTCGGAGGGCACAGTTATGTGGAGTGACTAGAGAAGCTGGGGTTGTTCTCCTTCGAGCAGAGAATCTTAAAGGGAGATTTAATAGAGATGTTCAAAATGATGAGAGGTTTTGATAGAGTAAATAAGGAGAAACTGTTTTCATTGGCAGGAGGGTCGGTAACCAGAGGACACAGATTTAAGATAATTGGCAAAGGAACCAGAGGGGAGATGAGGAGAATTTTTTTTAGGCAGCAAATTTTTATGATCTGGAATGCACTGCCTGAAAGGGTGGTGGAAGCAGACTCAATAATAACTTTCAAAAGGGAAGTGGATAGATACTTGAAAAGGAGAAAGTTGCTGGGCTACGGGGAACGAGCGGTCGAGTGAGACTAATTGGATAGCTCTTTCAAAGAGCCGGCACAGGCACACTGGGCTGAATGGCCTCCTTCTGTGCCATGTGATTCAAAACCCCAGCAATAGTTGGTGCTTTCAGCAGATAAGGAAGGAGAAGGTGTCATTAGTCGGAACAGTTAGATTGGTCCCCACATCGAGGCACTGCACGACATCTCAAAACCATCGTCAAAATGGCAGAGTGTTCCTACTGACTGCAGCACAGCGTGTGAGCACTCAGAGGACAATGAACAAGATGGTGTCTTTGCACATTGTAACGCTGGCCGAGATTAAAACTGGTGCCACCACTTGCTTGGTGTTATCCTGCAACCACCTTCCACTTAGGAGTTGCTAACAGAACAGAACAAGAGAAGCATTAATTGTATTGTATCTCTCTCTCTTTCAAGCAATTAAGCGTTCCTTAAGTAAATCTTTTAAGCATGGTATTGGCACTCAATAAATTGGGACAATTCTTTGTGGATGATCTTAGTAAGTTTATTTTGAAAATCAAATACTATTGGTGTGAGGATTGGTGCCATACGTGTGTGATCCCCCTCACTGACCCTTTTAGTAATATGTCAATTAAGGCTGTAATAAATCTGATTATATACGGACAACCACATCCGCCATTCAAGTCTAATTCCTACCCAATTCCTATCAATGGCTGCCAGCATGGCACAAGGGTTCACGGAAAGAAAGATCTAGAATTATGAGTTTGGCTGTGAGGGGCACCGCCTTGGTCTGATCCTTAAGCTAGTGCCATAGCAACAGATGAGCATACGAAAGCCCGGACAACGGGCAAGTGCATTCTGAAATAAGGACACTTAGCAGCGGAATTAAGGAGGGAATCTCACCAGGTATTTCAGTGTGCCTGAGATATACACACCACATAGAGCCCAGATTTCATCCCTGCGTTGGCTGATATGAGCTGGGATAGTGGTAAGTGCATTATAATTGCCCATCTTCACCCCTGCGTCAGCTCATTTGCTGCTGAAACTCTGATCCATGCCTTTGTTACCTCCTGACCCGCACCAAGTCCCGTTCACACATCATCGCTGACCTACATTGGTTCCTGGTCCGGCAGCACCTCGATTTTAAAATTCTCATCCTTGTTTTCAAATCCCTTCACGGCTCCGCCACTCCCTATCTCTGTAACCTCCTCCAGCCCTGCAACCCTCCAAGATATCTGCACTCCTCCAATTCTGGCCTCTTGTGTATCCCCGATTTTAATCGCTCCACCATTGGCGGCTTTGCCTTCAGCTGCCTAGGCCCTAAACTCTGGAATTCCCTCTCTAAACCTCTCCGTCTCTACTTCTCTCTCCTCCTTCAACACACTCCTTAAAACTTACCTCTTTGACAATGCTTTTAGTCACCTGACCTAATATCTCCAACCCATTTCCTGCACTTCTGCTCTCACGTCTTCCCCTCCCTCCCAGAACCACAATAGGGTTCCCCTTGTCTTCACCTTCCACTCCACCAGCCTCCACATTCAACGGATTATCCTCCACCATTTCCGCCACCTCCAGCATGATGCCACCATTAAACACATCTTCCCCTCCCCTTTCAGCATTCCGAAGGGACTGCTCCCTCCGTGACACCCTGGTCCACTCTTCAACCACCCTCAACACCTGCTCCCCTTCCCTCGGCACCTTCCCGTGCAAGCGCAGGAGATGCAACACCTGCCCTTTTACCTCCTCCCTTCTCATCGTCCAGGGCCCCAAACACTCCCTCCAGGTGAAACAGCGATTTACTTGTACTTATTGCAATTCAGTATACTGTATTTGCTGCCCTCGATGCGGTCTCCTCTACATTGGGGAGACCAAACGCAGATTGGGCGATCGCTTTGTGGAACACCTCCGTTCAGTCCGCAAGCGTGACCCTGAGCTTCCGGTCGCCTGTCACTTTAATTCTCTGCTCCACTCCCACTCTGACCTCTCTCTCCTCGGCCTCCTATGATGTTCTAGTGAAGCTCGAGGAACAGCATCTCATCTTTCGATTAGGCACTTTACAGCCTTCCGGACTCAAAATCGAGTTCAACAATTTCAGATCATAACCGCTGCTCCCATTTTTTCGTGATGTGGAGATGCTGGTGTTGGACTGGGGTGGACAAATGTGAGAAGTCGCACAACACCAGGTTATAGACCAACAGCTTTATTTGAAATCACAAGCTTTCGGAGCGCTGCTCCTTTGTCAGGTGACGAAGGAGCAGTGCTCCGAAAGCTTGTGATTTCAAATAAAGCTGTTGGACTTTTACCTGGTGTTGTGCGACTTCTCACATTTGCCCATTTTTTCGGACAGCAGGTGCTGATAATGATTTTTCTGTTGCCATTTACACTCCTCTAAACCCATCTTTTGTTTCTTGTTCCATTACCACTCCCTTTTGCTTGCACCATCATCCCTGTTGTCATTTAATCTCTCCTGCCTTCCATCCTATCACAGACCTTTCCTTTTGTTCTTTCCTCCCCTGCCCCCTTTCCCTCCCTCTGCACTTGCTTAAAACCTGTTACATCTCTAACTTTTTCCGGTTCTGACGAAAGGTCATCGACCTGAAACGTTAACCCTGTTTCTCTCTCCGCAGATGCTGCCTGACCTGCTGAGTATTTCCAGCATTTTCTGTTTTTATTTCTAATACCTCCTTATGTGGCTCAGTGTCAAATTTTGTTTGATAATGCTCCTGTGAAGTGCCTTGGGATGTTTTGCTTTATTAAAGGCGCTAAATAAATGCTTGTTGTTGCTGCTATTTAATTGGCTGCCTCAACCCATGGGTTAGGGAACTGTCGGAACATAGGAAATGCTAGGCGGAGTAAGACCAAGGTCCATCTAGTTCGCCTTCTATCATCCTGGTAGTCACATGATACAATGATAATGGAGTTGTTGACTAATCATAGCAATCAATCACTATCAATTATTCGACAACAGACCCAGAATGACACGAGGAAAACCCCATTGGTGGAGAGTTTTGGGAACCATAGCTTCAAAGTCACCTGTTCCTCCCAAGCAGGCTACACTTACCAGCTGTCATGTCTCAAATTACTCATATACTGTATCCCAAAATGTTATTTTCTGAAAGAAATCTATCTAATTTGCATTTGAATGAATCAATGTAAAGTCAGCCTGCTCCTTGTCATTATCTCCTGACCCCTACTGGAAGTGTTTATGTGTGGAAGCCAGGGGAGGTAGACAGCAGGCTCAGCTGTGATGCCCTCTATGGTTAAATAGTCTGTCGCAGCTCACACATGAATAATCGCAATTCGACTCAGGTACTGGAGATGATGCTGCTCGTGGAATTGTAAAGGGGAGCTCGTCATCAAGACCTCTTTGAAAGAGCGTTTAAAAGGCCCTTTAAAACATCTCACAATAGAATCTCCTTTTAAAGAAGGTTCCCGCTATACTTGCCAATGTCTCCTGTTGGAAAGTCTGCATGTACGTGTGTGGGCAAGGTAAGGACAGGATCAGGCCCTGCTACAGCACACTCCTTGACATCTGCATAGCCTTCCGATACTCAGGGCAATTTTAACCTAACCTTTACACCGATTTTACACTCTAATGAAGTCAATGGGAAGTAAAATCGGGTGGAGTGTAAAATGGGCAGCCGGTTTGATCCTCAGTGTCCTGCCGGGTGCGTTAGATTAAAATTATTTCCCTCGTTGTCTAACTCACACATGAAGAATAGCCGATTGGATGAAAAAAATGAGTAAAGGACCTGCATTTATATAGTGCCTTTCATGACATCCCAAAGTCCTCTGCTCTTCTCCAATTAGTGTCATGGGATCTCTTACATCCACCTGAGAGGGTAGACAGGGCCTTGGTTTAATGTCTTATCTGAAAGCTGGCACCTCTGACAGTGCAGCACTCCCTCAGTACTGCACTGGAGCGTCAGCCTGGATTATGTGCTCACATCTCTGGAGTGGGGGCTTGAACCCACCACCCTCTGACTCAGAGGCAGAGAGTGCTAACACTGAGCCAAGGCTAATATCTGAGGTGGGCTACGAGACTTCAGGATACAATAACCCAGCGAGAGTCAGCATCTTCAGGAGTGGAGGCGAGAACATTTAAAAATAAAAAAAAACAAGAATTCAATGACCATATGAGAACTGGACTGGGATCACACTTACCGTCTGGTGACAAGATGCTGGACGCAGTCACGTTTGGGTCATTGTGGTGTTAATGTGAAAAATATTTGACAAACACACGCATTGAAACCTGGCCGAAATTAATGTTTTTTTAAAAGAGGCTAATTTATCAAAATTATCACATAATCCAGAATGTTCTTCAGGGAGCTGTCTGTAGAGTTACCGTTCTTTCCTTGAAGCAGGCACTTAGATTGAGAGCCTTCGCCCACCCCCCGCAGTGTCAGAATGAGCTCAGCCCACCAGCGAGTGGGACCACAACAGAGTCTTCTTCCTTCTGATTTCACTGCAGCAGGTGTGAGGGGAGGGAGGAGAGGGGGAAGGAGCCGCTGAAATCTTTCCAATACCATTGGTTCTTGATGTGTATATTCACAAGCATGTTTTCGGTGTTGCTACACATAGTGATTGGAGCAGTTGCTTCCACCCCACCTCCCCCCCGGGGAGAGAAAGACGCACACTTGTTGCTGTGAGAGAAAGAGTGACTTACCATTATATTACGCCTTTAATGTTGTGGGGAGGGACTCGAACACTAAGCGAGAATTGGGATTGGGAGGGGGAGTGGGGACGTGACTGAAAGCAGAATCGAAGAGGAATGTTTACAGGAGGCTTTCGAAGGTGGGGAGAGTTGAAGCACGGTGGAGAGGGTTACAGAGACAAATCCAAAGGGCGGGGCACTGTTGGCCGATGGTGAACCGGACAATGGGGGAGAGGTGTGCAGTGTGACAGACTCAGAAGACCTGTTGTGAGAGGCAGGGCTGGAGGAAGTTGCAGAAATAGACTGAGATGATGCCATTGAGAGACTTGTAGAGATCGACAAGAACAAATATAAGCTCCGACTTTAAACCCCTACCCCGCGCCTGATGAGATCGAGGCATGCGGGAGGGAGTGGAGGAGCGGTTGGGGGTCGTTTAAAATCATGACAGCATGCGACTCACTTTCTTCACGCTGCACTCACGCCATTTTAACAGGCGCTTTTTGGAAAATATCGGAGGCCCTCATCCCAGACAGGCAAGGGCCTCATTGAGATGTAAGATTCGGGGTCTGATGACATCATCTCTGGGTCTTTTGTAGACTATTTTATAGAGACTGATTACCATAATTAGTCAACAACTTAATTATCATTACATTGTGCGACTACCAAGATGGCAGAAGGCAAACTAGATGAACCTTGGTATTTTTTCGCCTAGCATTTCCTATGTCATAGACCCCAACACCATTTAAACCTTGTGCCACACATTCAGCGCCCGATGTCGGCCTTGACAGGAAAAATCCTGCCGTGCAGGAGCAGGCCCAGAAGAGGGCCGGGAAGGTGAATACATTTTTTTAAATTGTTTCCTTGTGGCCAGGAAGAGCAGGAGTGCTCCTCCAGGCCTGAAAGGAAACCGTGAGCCTCCTCTCTCCCGACCGCGCTCGCCTGTCGACCTCCCCGCACGGCGCACTCACCTGCCTGCCGGACACCATTCCCGCAGGTCTCTGGAATTCCCTCCCTAAATCTCTCTGCCTCGCTACCTCTCTTTCTTCCTTTCAGACGCTCCTTACAACATACCTCTTTGTCCAAGCTTTTGGTCATCTGCCGTAACATCTCCTTACATGTCTCGGTGTCAAATTTTGTTTTTTTGATAACGCGCCTGTGAAGCGCCTTGGGACGTTTCAGTATGTTAAGGGCGCTATATAAACGCAAGTTGTTGTTGTTCCTGTCGGCGGCCTCCTCCCACCTCGATACCACGCCTACCCACCGGTCTCCACGTCATCAGCCCTGCCGGGTTTGGGAGGGGGCTGGACCTGGACTATGGTAACGAGGCGCGGGAGTTAAAATGGCCCAGGTCTTGCGTCGGCAAGTTGAAGCAGCCTGCTGCACGTGCTGCGGTCACCGTACTGAACTTTCACCCCGAGTTAAAATCGGGGCTTTAGAATCGGGACACGTAAAAAAAGGAAGGGTGATGGACCAGCAGCAGCAAAGGGACTCTGTACGTGAGTCAAATATTGACAAGAAAAGCCTTAAGCTGCTGACTAAACAGGAACTCCATACAGTTACAGCACAAAGCAGCAACGGATATTTTAAGGGTTAAGCCATCAAGTTAGGAATGTCTGTGTTGTATGAGGCAATATTATACCGAGTATATCGAAGGAACACAGCAGGTAGTGAGCTTTGTGCAAGAGATTAGAGCAGTCTTAGCTATTGCCATGCCAACTGCATTTCTACGCAAGGAGGCCTGTCTACTTTCTGATGACAGAAGCTGCAACATTACACTTGGAATTAAAAAACGCTAAGTTTCAAATTTTTAGTCAAAGGAATTGGAGTAGGCCACTCAGCCCCTCTAGCCTTTTCCGTCATTCAATTAGATCAAGGCTGATCTGTACCACAACTCCATTTACCCGCCGTTGCTCTATATCCCTTGATACCCTTACCCAACAAAAATCTATCGATCTCAGTCTTGAAAATTTCAATTGTCCCACCATCCACAGCCATTATGGGGGGGGAGAGTTCCAGATTTCCACCACCCTTTGTGTGAAAAAGTGCTTCCTGATTTCACTCCTGAACGGCCTAGCTCGAATTTTAAGATTGTTTGCTCTAATTCTGAATTCCCCCACCAGAGAAAATAGTTTCTCTGTATCTACTATATTGAATCCCTTTATCATTTTAAATACCTTGATTAAATCACCCCTCAGCTTTCTAAACTCAAGGAAATACAAGTCAAGTTTACACATAGAATGACATAGAATTTACAGCACAGAAACAGGCCATTCAGCCCAACTTGCCTATGCCAGTGTTTATGCTCCACATAAGCCTCCTCGCACCTCTCTTCATCTAACCCTATCAGCATAACCGTCTATTCCTTTCTCCCTCATGCATTTATCGAGCTTCCCCTTAAATGCAGCTATGCTACTCACCTCAACTATTCCTTGTGGCAGCGTGTTCAACATTCTAAACACTCACTGGGTAAAGAGGTTTCTGCTGAACTCCCTATTGGATTTATTAGTGACTACCTTATATTTATAGCCCTCAGTTTTGATCTCCCCCACAATTGGAAATATCGGCCCGTATTTTCCGACCCTCACAGGTGTGTACAAGGTGTGTACACACCCATAGGGGCCTCGCAAGTGCGGAGCGCATGCGCTGAAAACCGGCACTTCCGATCTGTTCTCTTGACAGATCCTCCGCCTGCCCGGGAGAAGGGCCTCTGCGGGTGGAGAGTTCCGCTTTCTGCACAACCTCCCACCGCTGAAAACCTTTATAAATCTTACGCCTGGTAAAAGCAGTAAAGCGTAAGGCCTGCTTTTACCAGCAAAAGCCTTTAAAAAAGTAAAAAAATAATTTTATTTCACTCATTTGTAATTTTAAAATACTTTAAAAAAAGGTAAGTTTATTTTTAGCCCCGTAAAAAACTTGAATTATTTTTTTCAAAAAATTAAATTTTTGTTTAAAATATTTAATTTAATGTAATTTTAACTCATTTTAAATACGTGATTTAAAAAAAATTTATTTAACGTTTTAGTGTATTTTTTGAGTGATCCCCATTCATACTTTTGACAGATATATGCGGAGAGACCTGTCAAAAGTGTGAAGGGGGATTCCCTTCTTTGATTGGTTCCCCATGGCCCACGTGATCCCAGGGACACTTGCGAACCACCTGCGCCTCTGGGATACCTGGGTCTCTGCGCGCGCGCACCAGGAGAGGCCCAGGAGCGGAAGTTTCGGGACCCACGGAGCCAGCAGGGTAAGTTCGTAGATTTTTCCAGATCGGAGGCATTCGCACGCAGGAAGCCTCCGATTGGAAAATCCTGCCCATCTTCTCCAAATCTACCCTATCAAAACCTTTCATAAACTTATAGATCTCTATCAGGTCACCCCCTCAGTCTTCTCCTTTCTACAGAAAAGAGCTCCAGATTGTTCAATCTTTCCTGATAGGTATAACCTCTCAGTTCTGGGATCATCCTTGTAAATCCTTTTTGCACCTTCACCAGAGCCTCTATAACTTTTTTATAATATACGAACACATGAACAATGATGGAGAGGAAAAGACCATCTGGTCCATCCAGCTGTCCCCTGCAATTCTGATACCTTGTGTATCACAATATATACAGTCCCCACCCTACCCAAAACCATGTTATCTGCAGAAAAGCAGATAAAAACCCAAACCAATTTGGGGAAAAGAAAATCTGGGAAATTCCTCCCCGATATCCCTAGGTGATCGAAGCTAGTTCAGGAGATTATTCTGGCGCTGAATTCCCTGCAGTACCTACCTTCTGTATGAGGTGGTCTCCGCCCCAGCCAGAAACAGGCCCAGCTCTCACTTGAAGTAATTCAACGAATTGGCATTCACCGCATGAGCCGGCAGCCTGTTCCAAAGGTCCACTATTCTCTGGGAAAGGAACCACATCCTGACATCTAACCTAGTTCTAGCCTTAAGCCTTAAATATCTTGAAATTGTGACCCCCTGGTCCTCCTTAACCTATTTAATTGGAACGAACTTAAACTCGAAATTTCTTCATCCTCTTATAAAACTCGATCAGATCAACCCTAAGTCTACGCTTCTCTAAAGTGAAGAGTCCCAGCTCTTTTAGCCTATCTTGATAACTAAGATGCTTTCAACTGGGAACTAATCTAGTTGCTCTCCACTGCACTATTTTCAAAGCTTCAATATCACCTACCATGTGAGGAGAGCAATACTGGACACAGTATTCTAACTGAGGCCTGTCCAAGGTCTTGTACAAGGACAAAATAGTATGCTTTGTCTTATAGTCAATTGTCCTATAAATGCACCCCAACTCCCTGTTCACTCTAGCTATCGCTTCATGGCATTGCTCATGAACATTTAGAATGCCCAGATCTCATCCTTTCTCCATATGCTTCAATGCTTTTCCCTGAAGGGTGTATGGGCTAAAAATTGAGTAGCGCCCCCTTTGGGATGCTAACTTCGCTGGGGCGCTACCCCGGAAACATTAGTGCCCCCGCAATGGAAATTGAGTGGTAGCGCCCCAAGAGGGTAGTGGGGTGCTACTGGAAGCGCCCCGTTACCCTCTTGGGGCGCTGCGAGGGAATATCGCGGTGCTACGTGCCGCAGCGCCATGTGCCGCGGCATGTCGCGCCGCGGTATTGCAGGCCTTCTTCCCCTTCTTAAAGGGGAGGGGTCTTGCGCAGTGTGACCCAGGGCCCAGCTGGGTCCCCGGGGATCGGGAGTGCTGGCAAAAGAGCCCGGCACTCAAGCAGCCGGCACTCCGCGGGGAGGGGCGGGTAAGGAGGCCGCGGATGGGAGCGGAGGCAGGTGCTGGCAGGTGGCCAGCAACAAAAATGGCCGCCCCGCACCTCGCCTTTAAATAGTGCCTCCCCGGCCGTAGGTAGGCCCCCCTGACCCCGTCGGACATAGTGTCCGGCAGTAAGTCAGGGGGCGCTCCGAAAGATCGCGGCCGAGGCGCGAGCGGGGCACTGCGGACAGCAGCCCAGCGCCACGGTGAGTTACCGGTTGCCGCCGCCGCTAACCTCCCGCTGAATTTCCCTCTTAGGGCGCTAACGGGAGGCGCAAAGCAACCGAATTATTCCCCCTATGTATTTTGAGCATTCACCCTTCCCACATGCAAAACACTGCACTTATCCAAGTTAAACATCATTTGCCAGTCACGAGCCCAATCTCCCAGCATGTCAAGATCTGCCTGAAGCAGTCGAGCATTGTCTACAGTCCTAACAATCACACAAATCTACATACCATCTGCAAATTTGCAAATCATGCCCCCAACAACTACATCTAGATCATTAATAAAAATAGTAAAGCGTAACAGTCCCAACACCGATCCATGTGGGACGCCACTGGTGGCCGCTTTCCAAATCCATCTATAACTTGCTTCTGCCTACTGCCTTCCAGCCAGTTCTCAATCCATCTCAATATATTACCCCTAATACCAGAGGCTTTGGTCTTGTAGTGAAGATTTTTGTGAGGTACTTTGTCAAAAGCTTTTTGGAAGTCCAAGCAGACAATGGCCGCAAGTGTGACCCCAAGCTTCCGGTTGCCTATCATTTTTATTCTCCGTCCCACTCCCACTCTGACCTCTATGGCTGGAATTTTACCTACTTCGGTGGGTCCAGTGCAAGCGGTGTCCGTGGCGAATCATGAACTTGCTGCTGGCTCCATCCTGCTGTTGAAAATGAACTTACCTTAATGGGGCCTATTAAGCCTGCCCAGCGTGTTTCATGGCCCAATTAGATGGAGCGGGTCTGGTGATGTCATTCATGACGCATTTTCAACCAGGATCTTTAAAGGGACCATGGCCACATTACATTTGAAGTTTAATCTAACATAGTGCTGCCAGTGCACTACAACATTGGAGTGCTGCAAACACTGATAATGACTGCACAGAGGCAGAGGGCTACACCCAGGTTCTCTGATGTGTAGGTAAAGAGGTAACAAGGGTAATACAGTAATCATGGGGGACTTTAATCTACATATAGACTGGGCAAACCAAACTTGCAGTAATAGTGTGGAGTATGAGTTCGTGGAATGTATACAAGATAGTTTTCTGGATCAGTATGTTGACGAATCAACTAGGGAACAAGTTATTTTAGATCTAGTATTGTGCAATGAGAAAGGGTTAATTAATAACCTTGTAGTAAAGGGGCCTTTAGGGAAGAGTGACCATAATATGAGAGAATTTTATATTGAGTTTGGAAGCGATTTAGTTAAGTCTGAAACTAGGGTCTTAAATCTAAACAAAGCAAATTACATAGGTATGAGGGGCGAGTTGGCTAAGGTAGATTGGGAACCTACATTAAAAGGTATGATGGTAGACAAGCAATGGCTAGCATTTAAAGAGTTAATACATAATTTACAACAAATATACATTCCTTTAAGGCACAAAAACCCCACAGGAAAACTGGTCCAACCGTGGCTAACAAGAGAAGTTAAAGATAGTATTAGATCAAAGGAAGAGGCTTATAATGTTGCCAAAAAAAGTAGTAAGCCTGAGGATTGGGAGGATTTTATAATTCAGCAAAGGAGGACCAAGAAATTGATAAGGAATGTGAAAAAAGAATATGAGAGTAAATTAGCAAGAGACATAGGGGAAAAATTCAGTACTTTAGCTCCTCCCGTTAGTGCCAGCAGATGGCAGTAACACAGCGCTGATGCAGTAGCGCTGGGGCAAGGCGAATCCAACGCCGCATGGCAAATTTGGCACCCCCGTTGCGCCGTCAGTATGAGGTACCACCGGGGACTTCAACGGCAAACAGTTCGTGACGTCAGTGAGCATGCAACGCTCACTGACCGCCTGATCTAGAAAATTCATTGTCGCCACTTACCTTAGTGCCTCGACCAGACAGCGACAGGGAGAGCTGGCATGCAGCTCCAGGAAGCTGGCTCCAGCGACGTTATTTAAATCATCAGCATTAATCACTCCCAGCTGTCAGGGCAGGATAGTTTCAGTGGTTTCTTGTCAGTTTCAGCCACTGAACAGTTTCTATGAGTAATTTCAAGCTTCTTTTGTATCAGCAGTCTTCTGGCAACTACAAAGTAGCTACATTTATTGTTCAAAGATTCAAACTGCTACACTTGACAACATTAATGGGGGCTGTACTAGCATGCCACCTCGCCCTCCAGGATGTATGGAGTAGGGAGCGTAGGCAGCAAGAAATGCAGGAACATGTGCACAGAGGGGTGAGGAGGGACATCAGGGCTCTCACCAGGAGGCCTTACCTTCTGAGCGTATTCCGATAGCACGTCTGCTACCTTCAATTAAGCAAGGAGCAATGTATTAGATGGCTCTGCATCACCAAGGCGGCGGTCACAGAACACTGGCACCTCCTCCAAACAGACCTCCAGCCTCACACCAGGATGACTTAAACCCCAGATCCCTTTTGCTCACCAGATCCCCATCATACCATCCCTGTGTCATGCCAAATCACAGCGTCTTCCTGTCCGCAAAGGTGGAATGAGAGAGACCTCAAAATATTGCAAACTCCATTAATAAACATATTACACATATCACATTCATTCTAATAACTAATGACCCTTGTGCTTGCCATAGTTGAATAGCTGTCATTGTGTGCAAGGTGTGAGGTGTCTTGCAGTCAGGATGACCACATGTGCAGTAAGTGCCAACGGTTTGGCCAACTTGAGATCTGGTTTTCGGAACTCGAGCGTCAGCTGGAGGCACTGCGGTGTATCCGCGAGGCTGAGAGTTACGTGGATAGCACATTTTTAGATGTGGTCACCTCGCAGCTTAAGAAAGTGCAGCCAGAGAGGGAATGGGTGACCACCAGTCAGAAGAAGGGGGGGCAGGCAGGTAGTCAGGAAAGCCCCAGAGTGCATCTCACTCAACAACCGTTTTTCTGTGTTGGAAAACGGTGAAAGTGACGGTTCCTCTGGGGAGTGCAGCCAGAGCCAAGTTCACGGCACTGTGGGTGGCTCAGCTGCACAAGGTGGGAGGAGTAAGAGTGGAAGGGCAATAGTGGTAGGAGACTCAATAGTGAGGGGTGCAGACAGGCGTTTCTGCGGCCGCAGACGTGACTCCAGGATGGTATGTTGCCTCCCTGGTGCCAGGGTCTAGGAGGCTAGGTCATCCAGGCAAAAAGAGATGGCTAAGTGGTATTAATGTATTTTGTTATTCTCTCCCATCCATGTCTTGCTCTATTTTTCTCCCTCTTTCTGTTTTCTATATTTCTCTTTCATCCTTCACAGCCTCTTCACTCCAAGCTGTAGGATTTGCAAATGCTTTCTTTGGAGAGAAGAAAGAAATGGGGGGAGAGGGGGAAATCAGAGCTGTTCCAGCATTGGTGGTCGCTACCGGTGGCCGAGGCTCCACAACAGAAGCCAACTAAGTGAGTAGAGTTTTTGTTTGCCCGATATAGATATTGTCCTTCCATTAGAGACACTCTCCACTTACCCAAATCCCAAAAGCTTAGCAGCAGCTTGGCAGACCAGAGGCTTGGGGACCCCCAAGTGCCTGCCGGAATCAGTGTAGGGGATTTAACAAATTACAATGCACTGGTCAGCTTTCCGCTGCTTGTCCATTTATGGGCAACCTACATGTTAGGGTATTGGTGCGCAGGAATAATTGGAGCTGAATGGGCAGCTCTAAGTGACAGGCCTAATCATGCAGAGCGTGTATGTATCAAGAGCTTTATTTAGTCTGCAGCTGTCGCATGCTGTATCTGACCCACCACTGCACAGTAAGTTCTGTAGATGGGAGCAGGGAGGTACAAAGGGACGTAGACAGACTAAGTGAGCAGGCAGCACTCTGGCAGATAGAGTTCAACGTGAGGTCATCCATTTTGGATCTGAGCAAGACGAATCATAGAATCATAGAATAGAGTGCAGATCGGAACAGAGTGTTAAGCTGCGAGTTTGGTGAGTGAGGGAGTAAATCTTAAAGGTTAATCTCTTATTTTTATAAATTCTAGTCTTGTGTGCTTGCAATTAGTATTTAAATTTACTGTTTCAAGTTTTAAGTTTCTTCCAGGCTTGGGCAGGGCTAAGCAAGCTCTGTGCTGGAGAGCAGGTGAGAGTACTTAATTAATTAAGTGGTCTAATCTGGTTCTGTAACTGCCAGAGAGTTCAATTATTTAAATCTCAGCAGTATAAATAAGGGAGGCTAGAGTGCAGTTTGTCACAGAGTGTAGATTGGAACAGAGTGTTAAGCTATGAGTTTGGTGAGTGGCGGTGTTCCTTTCTTTTTCCATCTTTGTCAGCTTCCAGGAGATCAGGAGCTAAAAAGCTGCACAAGAGGGGACAGAGAACCAGTGGTGAGTATTTCTACAGTATTTCTACATTCCAGTCATTAAAGTAAAAGTAAGGTCTCTAGTTTAGAGTAAGTAGTGTTTAAAGGAAAATAAGGTCCCTAGTGTATTTAATATTCTTTAATTTAAAGGGAGTAAATTAAGGGTAGGACATGGCAGGGCAGCTCGGCAGTGTGGAGTGCTCCTCCTGTGCTATGTGGGAAGTCAGGGACACTTTAGGTGTCCAGGGCGAACACATGTGCAGGAAGTGGCTCCAGCTGCAGCTACTCGAAATCTGCGTTTTGGAGCTGGAGCTGTGGCTGGAGTCACTGTGGAGCATCCACGAAGCTGAAATCTTCATGGATAGCACGTTTAACAAGGTGGTCACATCGCAGGTAAAGAGTGCACAGGCAGACAGGGAATGGGTGACCGCCAGACAGAGTAAAAGAACTAGGAAGGTAGTGCAGAAGTCCCCTGGGTCCATCTCCCCTCTCGACAGATTTTCCAATTTGGATACTGATGGGGGAGATGGTTTCTCAGGGGAATGCAGCAAGAGCCAAGTCCGTGGCACTATGAGTGGCTCAGCTGCACAGGAGAGGAGGAAAAAGAATGGGAGAGCAATAGTGCTAGGGGATTCTATCGTAAGGGGAACAAATAGATGTTTCTGTGGCCGCAGACGTGACTCCAGGATGGTATGTTGCCTCCCTGGTGCCAGGGTCAAGGATGTCACTGAATGGCTGCAGGGCATTCTGAAGGGGGAGGGCGAACAGTCAGAGGTCGTGGTTCACATTGGTACCAATGACATGGGTAGAAAGAGGGATGAGGTCCTGCAACAAGAATTTAGGGAGCTAGGTAGCAGATTAAAAAGCAGAGGTTGTAATCTCTGGATTACTCCTGGTGCCATGTGCTGGTGAGTATAGGAATAGGAGGATAGAGCAGATGAATGCCTGGCTAAAGAGTTGGTGCAGGAGGGAGGGCTTTAGTTTCCTGGATCACTGGGTCGGCTTCTGGGGAAGGTGGGACCTGTAAAGTCGGACGGGTTGCACCTGAACCTTAAGGGACCAACATCCTTGCGGGAGGTTTGCTAGTGCTGGGGGGGGGTTTAAACTAACTTGGCAGGGGGATGGGATACGGAGTGGAGCTATAGTAGGGGATGATGCACAGCCAAGTATAGAGGAAAATACAAGTCAGTCTGGAAGGCAGAGCAAATATGTAACGGCACAAGGGAGTATGGCAAGGCTGGATGGCATTTATTTTAATGCAAGGAGTCTTGCGAGTAAGGCAGATGAATTGAAGGTGTTGATGAGAGTATGATATTATTGCTATCACAGAGACGTGGTTGAGGGAGGGGCAGGACTGGCAACTCAATATTGCAGGGTATAGAATCTTCAGGCGAGACAGAGGGGGGTGTAAAAGAGGAGGGAGTGTCGCAATATTAATCAAGGAGTCAATTACTGCAGTAAGGAGGGATGATATCTTAGCAGGTTCCTCTAATGAGGCCATATGGGTAGAACTTAAAACCAAAAAGGGGGCAAGCACTTTGCTGGGTGTGTACTATAGGCCCCCAAGCAGTCAGGGGGAGATAGAGGAACAAATATGTAAGCAAATCTCAGAGAAGTGTAGAAATAATAGGGTAATAATAGTAGGGGATTTCAACTTCCCCAATATTAACTAGGATAGTCAGAGTGTAAAAGGCTTAGAGGGTGCCGAATTCTTAAAGTGCATCCAGGAGAGCTTTTTGAGCCAGCATGTAGAAAGTCCTACACGAGAGGGGGCGGTACTGGATGTAATTCTAGGGAATGTAGCCGGGCAAGTGGTAGAAGTGTTAGTAGGAGAGCATTTTGGTGACAGTGACCATAATTCGGTGAGATTTAAGATAGTCATGGAAAAGGACAAAGATGGACCGGAAATAAATGTTCTAAATTGGGGGAAGGCTGATTTTAATATGATAAGGCAGGATCTGGCCAAAGTGGACTGGGATCAGCTACTTGTAGGAAAATTCACATCAGAGCAGTGGAAGTCATTCAGAAAGGAAATAGAGAGAGTACAGCGCCAACATGTTCCAGTAAAGGTCAAGGGTGAGACCAACATGTCCAGGGAACCCTGGATGTTAATAGAGTCATTGGGCTCGATTTTGTCATTGGGGCGGGCTGGGGTCGTTTAATCTGCTTTTCGTGTTAGCCACCCGACTCCAAGTCGCAGTGGGAGAATTATTAGAGTTTCCCCGAATTGAGCACTTGAGTTCCAGCGTGTGGGAACCCATGGCCCAATTAGTTTTGTCAGTCTGAAAGTCGCCTCCGATGACGTCATCATTGCTGCTGCATTTAAGGTCTGCAAGAAGCCTTGCTTCTTCTGCAGACTGCCAACCTTTTGTCCTTTGCTGTGAGAGGGACCTGGAGGCAAAATGAGCAGCAGGAAACCTAAGTCTGCTCCCAGATTTGATGACGTCGCCCTGCAAGCTTTGGTGGAGGGAGCAAGAGTTAATAAGGAGGTGCTCTTCCCTTCTTCAGGGAGGAAGAAGCCTCCCCAGCAGACGAAGGCTGTGTGGGTCCAGGTGGCACAGGAGGTCAACTCGTTGTCGCTGATCCGCAGAACCTGGCTTCAGTGCAGGAAGAGGTTTCATGACCTTCTGCGCACTGGAAAAGTGAGTATGACTTTCCCATCACCCTCAATCTGATCCCCATTGCCTCTCCTCACCAGCACTCAGCTTTAGCAATCTCTTCCTCCACATCCCACTTGACACTGACATCCCTGCACCCTTACCCAATCCCTCTCTCTGTATGTTCACATTCACCTAACTATTCGACTATGCAGCCCTCACACTCCCCATCACTGTGATGCTATGAAAACAACTTACAACACACAGGGAGGGCCCTTGGTCCTGCCACCTCACTCCATCTTTGACTCCTTCTAAGCATGTATGCTATGGATTCTCTACACTCACTCCTTCATTCTCACTCAAACTCCACTTGTCTCCCTCATTGCAGGAAAACAGAGCTCACAATAAGAGGGAAAGAGCAAGGACAGGAGGAGGGCCACCCTCAGTAGCCCAGCTCACCCCCTGGGAGGAGGCGGCCCTGGTGATCGTGGGAATCGAGGACGATGCGCAAGTGGGGGACGGACAGATGGGTGCATCAGAGCAAGCTGGTGACAGAAGAGTTTTCATCTCTCTCTCATTGACATTGCATGAGTCGCTGATAATGATTCTGAAGCTCTAACAGATGGACTTCTGACCATCTGCAATATGCACTGTGCATGTAACCTTGGCCTCACATCTCTGACTCTTTCCTTTACTCCCCCCACAGGACCATCGCAAGCACCCGTCCCCACTATCCAGGAGGACCAGCCTGAGCCTCCAGACTCCTCAGAGGAAGCTGCAACCTCTGAGGGCGCAGCGTCAGCAGAATTCAGCCAACACAGCACCAGCGCAGACACACACACCTCGGTGGGACCATCGTGAGAGAGAGTAGTGTTGTCACCTGGTGTATCACAGCTCACAAGTGAGCATCAGCAGATGGTGGAGACAGGGACAGCAGTGGAGAATCCTAGTCAGAGGGTGCAGGACTCTCCCAGCTCGGCTCAGCTGCATGTCGACCCTCTGCCTCTGGGTCCATCCAGAAGAACAGCGGTGCTGGAACTCCAGGAACAGGTGCAGGAGTCTCTGGCAGGTTTTGTCTCCAGGGTCGCTGTGAGTGTGGAGCGAATGGAGGAGTCCATCGCGAACATGAGCAGAGCCTTTGTGGAGTCATTGGCGCATGAACGCATCACCACGGAAAGGATGGCAACCTCCGTGGAAGGGATGGCTACATCCATGGTGAGGCTGGCTACCATAGAGGAAGGATGGCTATGGTAGAGGAGAGGATGTCTACGTCCATGGAGGAGCTTAGTCGCCAGGGTATGGAAAACATTGTAATTGTTCAGAATAGAATTACATCTCTTGAGGAGCGATGGTCAGCTATTGAGCATACAAACTAGACCTTCATGCAAGTCCTCGGGAGTAGGACTTCCAGTACAGAACCGAGTCCTCATGGCCCCCCTGAAGTGCAGCAAGGTGCTGTCAAGCCACTTGCTAGCTCTGAGGTGGGACTGACCCATGAGAGGGATGTTGGTGGCAGAGAACAAGGAAGTGGGGGCTCCTCTCCAAGCGCTCACACGTCCATGCCACTGCAAAGCCCTCGGTCAGAGCCCCACCAGAGTCCCCACCCAACTGAGATTGGCGTCTCAACCCCTGCACAGCCGCAGGAGCAGCAGACTGTTGCCGAGCCCGCACAGGTTCGCAACCCCAGAGGACGCCCGCCAAAGGTGTCGAGACACGAGCAGCAAGAAAGTGAGCAAGGGGCCTCCACATCTGCTGATGCCAAGGGGGAACCACCATGTAGGAGCACGTGTAAGAGAAGGATACTGCACAAATAGTCACAAGGGTAGTCACTTGGGTGAAATGTGATGTTTAATGTTGAAAAGCCATCAGTTGGTGACTGTAAATAAAAATTCTGATGGCAACTGTTGCAGTTGTGGCGTGTGTCATATCGCTAATGGGACTTCCACATTGAGGGCTTAGGATGACTTGCAATTGTCAGTATGGTGGTCAGAGTGCTAGGATTCAGCTGGTTCTTGGCCATTGTCGATGCTCTGGTAAGAAGCTGCGAGGCAAAAGTGCTTGATTGGCTAGGCTAAGCAAATCTGGCCAAGATGAGTGCATTCCTTGCATCCCGGGCAGCAATGTTCTCGCATACTGCTGCCGCTGGTTGATGCGCCTCTGCAAGATGAGCGTTTTCGCCCTCCTCCTCCTCCTCCTCCTCCTCCTCATCTGAGGAGGATATGTGAGGAGCCACTTGGTCCTCAGGAATCTGCAAGCCATGACGCTGTGCCATGTGAAGTGCACAGCAAGCCACAACGATTCTGGAGACCCTGGCTGCTGAGTATTGCAGGGCTCCACCTGATCTATCCAGGCATCTGAAGCGCATCTTCAGCAAGCCGATGGTTTGCTCGATTATGGATCAGGTGGAAATGTGGCTGTAGTTGTAGCGCTCCTCAGCTTCGTTGGATGGGCTCCTAAACGGCGTCATTAGCCACGTCTTCAGGGGATAGCCCTTGTCTCCAAGTAGCCATCCGTGAAGTTGGTCTGGCGGACTGAAGAGCGGAGGCACACTAGACTGGCGCAGGATGAAGGAGTCATGGCAACTGCCAGGGTACTTGGCGCAAACATGCAAAATTTCCTTCTTGTGGTCACACACCAGCTGTACGTTGAGGGAGTGGAAGCCCTTGCGGTTGACAAAAATACATGGATTGTGATGGGGTGCCTTAAGGGCCACATGTGTGCAGTCAACGACGCCCTGCACCCTGGGAAAGCCTGCCAGATTGTCAAACCCAACCGCCCGCGCAGTTACACTGGCTTGATCCTTGGAGAAATGGATGTGATTGTGCGCGATGGCAAAGAGGGCATCGGTTACCTGCGTGATGCAAGTGTGTGCGGCCGCCTGGGAGATGCCGCTGATGTCTGCTGCTGATCCCTGGAATGAGCCTGAGGCAAAAAAGTTGAGAGCAGTGGTGACTTTGACGGGCACTGGTAAGGGGTGTCCACCTGCTCCTCTGGGCTCCAGGTCTTGCTGCACCATTGCGCAGATGTCACCCACTATCTCTCGCAAAAGTCGTAGCCGCCTTTGGCACTGCTGCTCAGTCATGCTGAGGTAGCTGATCCTCTGTCTGTTGACCCTGTTTTGGGGGTATCTCCTGTGCTGACGTGCTTCCATGCGCTGGCACCTTCTGGCCTGTGCAGCTTCAGGTGGGTGAGCAGCAGCTTGGAGCTCCTGCTGTTGCTCCTGCAGTTGGTGCTGCTGGTGTTCAGGGTTCTGCTGCTGCCGTGGCTGGTGTTCGTCCTCATCTGATGTTCAGGAGGAAAGGAAATAAATGGTTCCCATGCTTCTGGTATATGCCTCAGTTGAGGAAGCGCTCATTCAAGGTGGGGAGAGGGGTTTCCCAGGAGGTCACACTGGAGATGGGTGTCAGGCTCCAAACTTCCACAGCAATGGTCATGCCTGTTAAAAGTTCCCCCAGACCTGAGACAACAAAGTTCTGCCACCTGCAAATGATGATTGATGAAATCTCCTTTTTAATGGTGGTGCTGCAGCTGATAGTCAGCGATCGAATTCTGCTACCGCCAGGTTTCACCATCGTGTTTCAGAGGAGGCGTGCATCACGTGGGAAAAGTGTTAAAATCGGAAAGGCCTCTCAAAATGGGATTATAGAGGCAATTAAGTGGTTGTTAAGGGCCTTAGGGGTAGAAATTAGGTCGCGCCCCATTTGGGGCGCAAATATCGTCTGGACGCAAATATTAGCGCCTGGCACTAATTATCGGCACTGACAGGAAACTTCACTTTTACCGCCCCGGGAGGTGAGTGGAGCGCTAAAGCAGGCGCTGCACACCTGTCTTAAGGCGCAAAGGCCAAGGAGTGAGGCGCTAACTCAGCACGCGAGCGCAGCGCAGCTGCTGCCAGTTAGCGAGGGAACACAGACACACTGGCGCCGGACACTTCTTAAAGCGGGGGGGGCCACTTGCTCCCCAGCCACACCCTGCTCATTGCAGCCTTGAATCTCAGCCTGGAGAGACCTGTGAATCCATTTTGCTGCCAAGCATGGAGAGGGTGAGAACGCGCTCATCGCTTCACCGAGCGGGCCTTGGATGCTCTGGTTGGCGCAGTGGAGCGCAGACGATGTATGCTGTTCCCTGAGAGTGGCAGGAGGCCTTTGCCACGCGAGTTCAGAAGAGTGTGGAGGGAGGTGGCTCAGAGCGTCTCCTCCAGGAGCATGGTGCCCAGGACCCATACTCAATGCCACAAAGTTCAACGACCTCACTCGGGTCGTCAGGGTGAGTGGCTTTTTCTCAATACCTCTCCATCCCTCCATCTCAACCTCACTCTATGGCCAGAGGGTCTTAAAACCACAATGCACAACACTCATCCAACACCTATGGCCCTTTCATCAAACACACACACACACATTCCACACTTTGCATACAGTAAGGGCTATTCACCTATGGGAGGCACATCAGGCAAGACCATGGCTGCATCCAGTAAGGGCTATTCACCTATGGGAGGCACATCAGGCAAGACCATGGCTGTATATTTACTCAGATGCTGTCCTTTTTCTTGCAGGCTAAGCTGGCTCATAATAGGAGACAGCAGCAACGGACAGGTGGCGGGCGGCCTCAGCTGCAACCCCTCAGCGATCTTGAGGAGCGCGTCCACAGGATTGTGGCAAGCCGGGTGATCGGTCCCGTCGCCACTGGAGACGCCGACCCCGTTCTGGACAGCAATGGTAAGGTCATCACCTTTTTGTCCTCTGTCCTTCCACTTGTCCCTCACAACACCAGCCTTTGACACTTTCAATCCAACTTGCTAACTCGCTGCACTTATTCCTCCCTTACTGCCACCCTGTCCTCACGCTAAAGCCACTCTTGTACCTCCCTGCTTTCAGATGGTGATTCACCAGCTGAGGAGACGGGCCCTGAAGCTGCCACTGGGAGTGATGCTGCAGCTGAGGAGGAAGAGGAAGCCAGAGCATCAGTGCCACCCTCTCCCGAGAAAGCCCATGCCCACACTGGGAACACGCCTTCCCCGGAGGGGAGCAGGGGGGAAGGGGCTGATGAGGGTGAAGCTCCAGGACCCAGCGGGCTGCAGCAACACCATGGGGGGGGTAGGGAAGAACGGGGGCCTTCTCCCCAGAGGGAGAGTATGCCAGACACTCCTACTGCAATGGACGCAGAGGAGGAGCGGCTGATTGCAGAAATGAACACCCAGGCGGTGGGCATGCACACTGAGCTCATGGGTGCAGTGGGAAGGGTGCCCGAATGCATTGAGTCACTGGCAAGGAGTGTGGAGCACTTCGCTGTAGCACAGGCGGATGCCACACTAACGCTTAGTGCTGCAATTCAGTCACTGGCTGCCGTGATCCCATCTCTGACTGCTCTCATACAGACTCAGATGGAGGCCACGCGAGCACAGACTGCTGCCAACCTCGATGGTTCGTGCACATGTCCCCGGGGCTGTCACCGCGCCGCAGCAGGCCAGCAATCTGTTCTCCGGCAGATTGCTCCGGATGCTGAAGTGCTGCCCCGTGGGAGTGCCAGTGTGTCGGGCGAGCAGGGAGTTGCTGTCCTCTCTCTCGATGACAGCATTCCTGCTGCCAACACTGTCACTTCTCCACTGCACTTGCCACCGCCTGTAGGACAGACTGCTGCCGCCCATGCAGAGTTGGTGCAGTCTGCAGCCGGGCCCTCCAGGCCCAGAAGTGGTCGAGGCTGTCCTTCAGGGGCATCTGCAGTGTCAGGGTCTGACGAGCAGCAGCCTTCCACCAGCCTTGCTGCAGCCACTGAGGTCCCATTACGGAGGAGCAGTAGGGTTAGAAGGGGGGAAGTGCGCAAGGGAAGGAGATCACCCTCGAAGGGCAAAAAGTAGGAGGTGTAACAAAATGCTGGTCATTTTTTTATTAAAGGTCGAGGTTCATGGTCCAACTTTTGTTTAGTGTTTTGGACATTATCTCCAGGTTGTGAGAACCAGTTATGTTATTGACTGTTTTTTTGTGTTTATTTCTATGAGTTTGTCATGAGGAATTGACACACACAGAGTTTGTAAAATAAATAAGTTTCTGTATTCAAAATATACATGGCTGGTGGTTGGAATTATTGGTGCCTTGGCCGGCTTAGGGGTTGCGTGCTGGGTTGATTAATGTTGGTAGCAATGGCAGGGGCCCTAGAAGCGGCTTGCTATTAGTCGTTGACGGACGGCCCTTGCAGTTTGACCATTGTGGGCCGCCCTGGCTTAGGGGTTGCGTGCTGGGTTGATTAATGTTGGTAGCAATGGCAGGGGCCCTAGAAGCGGCTTGCTATTAGTCGTTGACGGACGGCCCTTGCAGTTTGACCATTGTGGGCCGCCCTCCCGCCTTGGTGCTGCTGATGATCATCGTCCTCGTCCTCTTCCTCCTCTTCCTCCTCCTCCTCTGGTGGTGCTACAAGGCCTGGTGGCATTGGCTGGGTCCTGAGGATTGCCATGTTGTGCAACATGCAGCACACGACTACGAAGTTCGATACTTGCTCAGCGAGTACTGCAGGGCTCCTCGGAATGGTCCAGACAGCGGAACCGTTGTTTCAGCACGCCGATTGTGCGCTCAATAATGTTCCTGGTTGCTTGATGGCTTTCATTGTACCGCAGCTCAGCAGGGGTGTTTGGCGTACGGAGCGGTGTCATCAGCCAGGTGCTCAATGCGTACCCCTTGTCCCCGAGAAGCCAACCAACTGGCTGATGCGGTGCCTCAAACTTCTGCCACAGTAGTCTGGCGCAGGATAAAAGCATCGTGGCAGCTGCCAGGATAGTGGGCAATGACAGCGAGTATCACCTGTCTGTGGTCACAGACCAACTGGACATTCAAGGAATGGAACCCCTTTCTGTTCCTGAATTCCTCTGCATTCTCACGCGGAGCACGCAAAGCCACATGCGTGCAGTCAATGGCGCCCTGCTCCATGGGGAAGCCCGCTACCCTCGCAAAGCCCAGAGCACGGTCACGCTGCTTGTCTGGGGTCATAGGGAAAGAGATGAACTCTCGTCTCCTTCTGAAGAGGGCATTGGTGACCTGCCGGATGCAGCGATGCACCGCAAACTGGGAGATATTGGCAAGGTCCCCAACAGCAGCTTGGAATGAGCCAGTGGCGTAGAAGTTCAAAGCCACTGTGACCTTCACTGCCACCGACAGAGACGTCCTGGACCTCAGCTGAGGCTGCAGATCTGGCTGCAGCAGCTGGCAGAGCTCAGTGACCACCTCCTTGCTGAATCGCAGCCTTCGTAAACACAGCTCCTCGGACATATGGATGTAGGCGAGCTGTTCACGATATACCCTGGGAGGGTAAGCTCTCCTGTACATGCGCCTGATGGCCCTCCTCCGTCTGGCCATCATTGCCACTCTCTGTCTGCGTCTCTGTATCCTCCGATTCAGCTGGAGCAGGACGACGCCCCCAATCAGTGCAGCCCCCATATTCTCTTCGCCAGAAAAGTAATGAGGGACAGCAACTAAAGTAGCAACAAAGTTAGGATGAATAGGCAAAACTACCTCACAAAGCGTTGAGTCAATGTAGAAGTCTCTCTCTCTCTCTCTCTCTCTCTCTCTCTCTCTCTCTACGAGTGGTGCATAAATGTCGACCAACAATAAAAGACAGGAAGAGGCCCCCTTTAAATAGCGCCCCCCCCAGCCCCACAGCGATTGATAGCGTTCCAGTCTTCCGGTCGTTGGAAGCGCCAGGCGGTAAGGCAGGGGGCGCCACTCAATTTCCGCTCCGGGGCGCCCCAAGGGCGTTGCACCATGGAATGACGTCATAATCTGCGCGCGCAGGTGGTCGCAGCGGTAAGTTTTAGCGCCGCCGCACAATCTCAAGTTAAGTTCTCGAGCGACGCAAACATCGCTGCGCCCGGGCGTTAGCGGCTTAACGCCCCATTAGCGCCCTCTTAAGGCGCTAACGGGAGGCGCAACCAAGTGAATTTTTACCCCTTAAAGTCCTATCCCACCTCTTGGAGGCGGGACGGAGACGGGATCAAAAACCACGCATTGGGGAAAATTGCTCGGAGGCGGGATGGAGGCGGGGTCGGGCCCGCCCGCCATTTTGCTATTTTAACACCACACACGCCTCCATTCCCTCCTCCTCGGGCCTGGCAAAATCCAGCCCATAGAGTCATGGGGGTAAAAATTCAGTTGGTTGCGCCTCCCGTTAGCGCCTTAAGAGGGCGCTAATGGGGCGCAAAGCCGCTAACGCCCGGGCGCAGCGATGTTTGTGCCGCTCGGGAACTTAACTAGACATTGTGCCCGGCGCTAAACTTTACCGCTGCGACCACCTGCGCGCGCAGATTGTGACATCATTCCATGGTGCAACGCCCTTGTGGCGCCCCGGAGCGGAAATTGAGTGGCGCCCCCTGCCTTACCGCCTGACGCTAGCAACGACAGGTTGAGGGGAGCGTTCTGCAGTCATTAAGGGAAAGGGGGAGCGCTATTTAAAGGTGACCGCTTCCTGCCTTTTATTGTTGGTGGCATTTTTGAACTACGCATTCTGAGAGAGAGAGGGAGAAACTTCTGGAGAGATTCAACGTTGTGTGAAGGAGTTTTGGGTACTGAGCAGCACTTTGCAGGTTCATTTTGATTTGCCATTCCTTGTATCGATTTAGCAGAGACTGTGGGAGCTGCACTCTGAGCTCTTTGCCTGGTACTCTCCATTGTTCTTTCCAGCACATTTGATGTGCAAGTCTCTCCAGGCCGAGATTCAAGGCTGCAATGAACAGGATGTGGATGGAAAGCAAGATTAACCATCCCCTTTAAGAACTGGCCCGTGCCATTGTGTGTGTGTTCCATTGCTGACTGACATTGCATGAGCTTCGCCAGCGCTCTGAGTTAGCGCCTCACTCCTTGGCCTTTGCGCCTTAAGACAGGTGTGCAGCGCCTGATTTAGCGCTCCAATCACCTCCCGGGGCGGTAAAAGTGAAGTTTCCAGTCAGTGGCGATAATTAGCGCCAGGCGCTAATATTTGCGTCCAGACGATATTTGCGCCCCAAATGGGGCGCGACCTAATTTTTCCCCCATAGAGTTATACAGCACAGAAAGAGGCCCTTCGGCCCATCATGTCCGCGCCGGCCATCAAGCCCTGTCTATTCTAATCCCATTTTCCAGCACTTGGTCCGTAGCCTTGTATGCTATGGCGTTTCAAGTACTCATCTAAATGCTTCTTGAATGTTGGGAGGGTTCCTGCCTCTACCACCCTTTCAGGCAGTGAGTTCCAGATTCCAACCACCCTCTGGGTGAAAAAGATTTTCCTCAAATCCCCTCTAAACCTCCTGCCCCTTACCTTGAAACTATGCCCCCTGGTTATTGACCCCTCTACTAAGGGGAAAAGTTCCTTTCTATCTACCCTATCTATGCCCCTCATAATTTTGTACACCTCAATCAGGTCCCCCCTCAGCCTTCTCTGCTCTAAGGAAAACAACCCCAGCCTGTCCAGTCTCTCTTCATAGCTGAAGCGCTCCAGCCCAGGTAACATCCTGGTGAATCTCCTCTGCACCCTCTCCAATGCAATCACATCCTTCCTATAGTGTGGCGACTAGAACTGCACACAGTATTCCAGCTGTGGCCTAACTAATGTTTTATACAGCTCCATCATAACCTCCCTGCTCTTATATTCTATGCCTCGGCTAATGAAGGTAAGTATCCCATATGCCTTTTTAACCACCTTATCTATCTGTCCTGCTGCCTTCAGGGATCTATGTATATGCACACCAAGGTCCCTCTGATCCACTGTCCTTCCTAGGGTCCTACCATTCATTGTGTATTCCCTTGCCTTGTTAGTCCTCCCAAAATGCATCACCTCACACTTTTCAGGGTTAAATTCCATTTGCCGCTGTTCTGCCATTCTGACCAACCCGTCTATATCGTCCTGTAGCCTGAGGCTTCCCTCCTCGCTATTTACCACTCCACCAATTTTTGTGTCATCTGTGAACTTACTGATCATACCTCCTACATTCATATCTAAATCATTAATGTACACTACAAACAGCAAGGGACCCAGCACCAATCCCTGCGGTACACCACTGGACACAGGCTTCCAGTCACAAAAACAATCGACCATCACCCTCTACCTCCTGCCACTAAGCCAATTTTGGATCCAATGTGCCAAATTGCCCTGGATCCCATGGGCTCTTACCTTCTTGACCAGTCTCCCATGTGGGACTTTTTCAAAAGCCTTACTGAAGTCCATGTAGACTACATCAACTGCACAACCCTCATCCACACACCTAGTCACCCCCTCGAAAAATTCATTCAAATTGGTTAGACATGATCTCCCCTGACAAAGCCATGCTGACTATCCTTGATTAGTCCTTGCCTCTCCAAGTGGAGACTAATTCTGTCCCTCAGAATTTTTTCCAATAATTTCCCTACCACTGATGTTATGCTCACTGGCCTGTAAATCCCTGTTTTATCCCTACTACCCTTCTTGAATAATGATACTACGTTAGCTGTCCTCCAGTCCTCTGGCACCTCCCCTGTGGCCAGAGAGGTTCTGAATTTGTGTCAGAGCCCCTGCAATCTCCTCCCTTGCCTCACACAGCAGCCTGGGATACATCTCGTCTGGGCCTGGGGATTTATCCAATTTTAAGCCTGCTAAAACCGCTAGTACCTCCTCCTTCTCAATACTAATTTATTCAAGTATATCACAATCCCCCTGCCTGATTTCTATGCCTACATCGTCCTTCTCCATAGTGAACACAGATGCAAAATATTCATTTAAAATCCCGCCTACATCTTCTGGCTCTACACACAGATTGCCACTTTGGTTCCTAATGGGCCATACTCTTTCCCTGGTTATCCTCTTGCCCTTAATATACTTATAAAACACCTTGGGATTTTCCTTTATTTTGCCCACCAGTGTTATTTCATGCCCCCTCTTTGCTCTCCTAATTTCTTTAAGTACCCCCCTGCACTTTCTATACTCCTCTAGGGCTTCCACTGTTTTTAGTCCTTTGTATCTGCCAAAAGCCTCCCTTTTTTTCCTAATCCATTCTCGTATATCCCTTGACATCCAGGATTCCCTGGGCTTGGTGGTCCCACCCTTGACCTTTACGGGAACATGTTGCCTTTGTTCTCTCTCTATTTCCTTTCTGAAAGACTCCCACTGCTCTGATGTGGATTTTCCTACAAGTAGCTGATCCCAGTCCACTTTGGCCAGATCCTGCCTTATCATATTAAAATCGGCCTTCCCCCAATTTAGAACCTTTATTTCCGGTCCATCTTTGTCCTTTTCCATGATTACCTTAAATCTCATCGAATTATGGTCACTGTCACCAAAATGCTCTCCTACTAACACTTCTACCACTTGCCCGGCTACATTCCCTAGAATTAGGTCCAGTACCGCCCCCTCTCTTATAGGACTTTCTACATGCTGGCTCAAAAAGCTCTCCTGGATGCACTTTAAGAATTCTGCACCCTCTAAGCCTTTCACACTCTGACTATCCCAGCTAATATTGGGGAAGTTGAAATCCCCTACTATTATTACCCTATTATTTCTACACTTCTCTGAGATTTGCTTACATATCTGTTCCTCTATCTCCCCCTGACTGTTTGGAGGCCTATAGTACACTCCCAGCAAAGTGCATGCCCCCTTTTTGTTCTTAAGTTCTACCCATATGGCCTCATTAGAGGAACCTGCTAAGATATCAACCCTCCTTACAGCAGTAATTGACTCCTTGATTAATATTGCGACACCCCCTCCTCTTTTACACCCCCCCTCTGTCTCGCCTGAAGATCCTATACCCCGAAATATTGAGCTGCCAGTCCTGCCCCACCCTCAACCATGTCTCTGTGATAGCAACAATATCATACTCCCATGTGTTCATCAACACCTTCAATTCATCTGTCTTACTCGCAAGACTCCTTGCATTAAAATAAATGCCAACCAGCCTTGCCATACTCCCTTGTGCCGTTACATATTTGCCCTGCCTTCCAGGCTGACTTGTTTTTTCCTCTATATTTGGCTGTGCATCACCCCCTACTATAGCTCCACTCCATATCCCATCCCCCTGCCAAGTTAGTTTAAACCCCCCCCAACAGTACTAGCAAACCTCCCCGCAAGGATGTTGGTCCCGTTCCGGTTCAGGTGCAATCCATCAGACTTGTACAGGTCCCACTTTCCCCAGAAGCAGACCCAGTGATCCAGGAAACTAAAGCCCTCCCTCCTGCACCAACTCTTTAGCCACGCATTCATCTGCTCTATCCTCCTATTCCTATATGCACTAGCACGTGGCACCGGGAGTAATCCAGAGATTACAACCTTTGAGGTCCTGCTTTTTAATCTGCTACCTAGCTCCCTAAATTCTTGTTGCATGACCTCATCCCTCTTTCTACCCATGTCGTTGGTACCAATGTGAACTACGACCTCTGACTGTTCGCCCTCCCCCTTCAGAATGCCCTGCAGCCGTTCAGTGACATCCTTGACCCTGGCACCAGGGAGGCAACATACCATCCTGGAGTCACGTCTGTGGCCACAGAAACATCTATCTGTTCCCCTTACGATAGAAACCCCTATCACTATTGCTCTCCCACTCTTTTTCCTCCCCTCCTGTGCAGCTGAGCCACTTGTAGTGCCATGGACTTGGCTCTTGCTGCATTCCCCTGAGAAACTATCTCCCCCATCAGTATCCAAAATGGAAAATCTGTCAGAGAGGGAGATGGACGCAGGGGACTTCTGCACTACCTTCCTAGTTCTTTTACTCTGTCTGGTGGTCACCCATTCCCTGTCTGCCTGTGCACTCTTTTCCTGCGATGTGACCAGCCTTGTTAAACGTGCTATCCACGAAGATCTCAGCTTCGTGGATGCTCCACAGTGACTCCAGCCACAGCTCCAGCTCCGAAACGTGGATTTCGAGTAGCTGCAGCCGGAGACACTTCCTGCACATGTGTTCACCCTGGACACCTAAATTGTCCCTGACTTCCAACATAGCGCAGGAGGAGCACTCCACACTGCCGAGCTGCCCTGCCATGTCCTACACTTAATTTACTCCCTTTAAATTAAAGAATATTAAATATACTAGGGACCTTACTTCCCTTTAAACACTAGTTACTCTAAACTAGAGACCTTACTTTTACTTTAATGACAAGAATGTAGAAATACTGTAGAAATACTCACCGCTGGTTCTCTGTCCCCTCTTGTGCAACTTTTTAGCTCCTGCTCTCGTGGAAGCTGACAAAGATGGAAAAAGAAAGGAACCACTCACTCACTCACTCACTCACTCACTCACTCACTCACTCACTCACTCACTCACTCACTCACTCACTCACTCACTCACTCACTCACTCACTCACTCACTCACTCACTCACTCAACTCGCAGCTTAACACTCTGTTCCGATCTGCACTCTGTGACAAACTGCACTCTAGCCTCCCTTATTTATACTGCTGAGATTTAAATAAGTGAGCTCTCTGGCAGTTACAGAACCTGATTAGACCACTTAATTAATTAAGTACTCTCACCTGCTCTCCAGCACAGAGCTTGCTTAGCCCTGCCCAAGCCTGGAAGAAACTTAAAACTTGAAACAGTAAATTTAAATGCTAATTGCATGCACACAAGACTAGAATTTATAAAAATAAGAGATTAACCTTTAAGATTTACTCCCTCACTCACCAAACTCGCAGCTTAACACTCTGTTCCGATCTGCACTCATTGAGGCACTCATCCTAAGGGAGGACAGCGGGTTTGTGTTCACTGTAGTCACTGCCTCTCTCCCGGGGTGGCGCCTTAGCAATCCTATTGCTCTATTGGAGAACAGATTGATGGACTGCTGTGAAGCCTGGAAGCTCCTTTGAACAGTGGTATCCAGAGCCATGATGGCAGCAGTCTATTGTGCTGCAATAGAAGCTGTGACATCGGCCATCAGTCCTTGCATCATGATAGGTTCCACAGGTGTGCTGATGGAGGTGACCACCCATTTCATGTTGGAAAGGATGGGCTCCAAGCTCTGCGCAAAGCCCTGTTCCAAGTTGGTGCTGAACTCCTCCATGCTCCTTGACATTGTGCACAGGCTTTCTGGTAGGCTTTCCAGTACCATAAGCATTTTGTTACATACACCCATCAGCGTTCTTTTGTAGCCTCGTCCATCAAAGTCTTCATCTGTCACCTCTGCAGCAGAGCTAGTGTGCCTCTGGCGAGCTGGTACCTGCGCTATCCTTTCCCCCGACACTGGTTCCTGAGCACTTGTGCCTGGTGTCTCACAACTACTCACTCCCTACTCCATCCTAGCCTCTAAAATATGCACAGTGTCAGTCTCTGATCTGGTGGCTGCAAGTGTAAGATCGTGACAGTGTGTCTTCACCTTCACTGGCTTCTTCCTCTTCCTCTGACTGGGAAGGTTCCAGTTCTTGGGTATTTGAAATGAAAAAGGGACAAGGGTTGGGTTGTTTTGAGTGTGTGCTTACACCATCTGCAACTTGTGAGTCAGAAGAGATTGTGGGATGAGGGTGAAGTAGGAAGAGAGAAGGAGGTTTTGGTATGCAGATATCCTCATCAGCAATCCCTCAAGTGGCCATGACCTCAGCAATGGCCCGTCCCATGATGGCCAGCACTGTTTACTCCATGGGGGTTAAAACATGCAGGCACGCCTGTCCTTCTCCAGTTCCTTCCTGCTGCCTCCTGTTATGCACCACCTTCTCCTGCAAGAAAGAGGGAAGTGTGTCAATGAATGTCCTGCAATATGTTTGGATGATGTGGCTGTCGTGGTTGAATAGCTGCCAGTGTGTGCAAGCTGTGAGTTGTGGGTGTGAGGCTTTCAACAGTGCTAAGCGTGTGAGGGTGAGGTAAAGTATATGATTGAAGAGTTGAGTACTGATTGATAGAGCTTGTTGGTAGGTGGGTGATGGGGATGTAATGAATTGAGCAGTGGATGAGGCTACTGGTGCAGTTGGTAGGAAATGCCATTTGAAGATGAACTCACTCTCCTTGACAACTCATGCCAGATCGTTAAACTTCTTCCTGCACCCCATCCATGTTCTTGGAGCTCCACTCCTGGCATTGACCTCTGCCACTACTTCTTCCCACTACCTCCTGAGCATATGTCTCGAGGACCTCCTGCCCCACTGCGGATACAGGATGTCTCTCCTCTTCACGTAAACGTAAACAGGCCAACAGTAAAGAGGGTCAAAGCGCAGAAAAATATTAAACAGGCAAATTTGAAGGCACTTTATCTAAATGCATGTAGCATTCGCAACAAAGTGGATGAATTAATGGCACAAATAGAAGTAAATGGGTATGATGTAATTGCCATTACAGAGACATGGTTGCAGGGTAACCAAAGCTGGGAACTGAATGTTCCAGGGTACTCAACATTTAGGAAGGACAGACAAAAAGGAAAAGGAGGTGGCATAGCTCTGTTAATAAGGGATGAGATCGGTACGGTAGAGATAAAAGATCTTGGCTCGGCAGATCGTGATGTAGAACTGGAATCAGTTTGGGTGGAGCTAAGAAACAGCAAAGGGAGGAAAACATTGGTGGGAGTTGTGTATAGGCCACCAAACAGTAGTGGTAATGTAGGGCACAGTATCAATCAAGAAATTAGAAGTGCATGTAACAAGGGCAATACGGTAATCATGGGGGAGTTTAATCTACATATTGACTGGGCAAATCAAATTACCACTAATGGTGCGGAGGACGAATTCTTGGAATGCATGCGAGATGGTTTCCTGCATCAGTATGTGGAGGAACCAACCAGGGAACAGACTATTCTGGATCTGGTACTGTGTAATGAGAAAGGGCTAATCAATAATCTTGTGGTAAAGGGGCCTTCAGGGACACGTGACCATAATATGATTGAATTTTACATTAAGTTTGAGAGTGATGTAGTCCAATCTGAAACTAAGGTCTTCAATCTAAACAGAGGAAACTACAAGGGAATGAGGGACAAGTTGGCCATGGTAGATTGGGAGACTACACTAAAAGGTATGAAGGTGGACATACAATGGCTAACATTCAAGGAAATAATGCATAATTTGAAACAAACATATATTCCTCTAGGGCATAAAAACCCAAAAGGAAAAGTGATCCAACCATGGCTAACAAAAGAAATTGGGGGAAAAATTCAGTTGGTTGCGCCTCCCGTTAGCGCCTTAAGAGGGCGCTAATGGGGCGCAAAGCATCTAGCGCCCAGGCGTGGCGAAGTTTGCGCCGCTCGCGAAATTAACTAGACATTTTGCGGCGGCGCAAAACACTACCGCCACGATCTCCTGCGCCGGCAGATCATGACGTCAGTCGAGTGCGCAACGCCCCGGTATCGCCCCGGAGCGGATATTGAGTTGCGCCCCCTGCCTTACCGCCTGACGCTAGCAACGACAGTTTGAGTGGAGCGTTCTGCAGTCATGAAGGGAAAGGGGGAGCGCTAGTTAAAGGTGACCGCTTCCTGCCTTTTATTGTTGGTGCCATTTTTGAACTACGCATTCAGAGAGAGAGAGAGAGACTTCTGGAGAGTTTCAACGTTGTGTGAAGGAGTTTTGGGTACTGAGCAGCACTTTGCAGGTTCATTTTGATTTGCCATTCCTTGTATCGATTTAGAAGAGACTGTGGGGGCTGCACTCTGAGCTCTTTGCCTGGTACTCTCCATTGTTCTTTCCAGCAGATTTGATGTGCAGGTCTCTCCAGGCCGAGATTCAAGGCTGCAATTAGCAGGATGTGGATGGAAAGTGAGATTAACCATCCCCTTTAAGAACTGGCCCGTGCCATTGTGTGTGTGTTCCATTGCTGACTGACATTACATGAGCTTTGCCAGCGCTCTGAGGTAGCGCCTCACTCCTCGGCCTTTGCGCCTTAAGACAGGTGTGAAGCGTCTGATTTAGTGCTCCAATCACCTCCAGGGGCAATAAAAGTCAAGTTTGCAGTTGGTGGCGATAATTAGTGCTAGGCGCTAATCTTTGTGCCCGGCCGATAATTGCGCCCCAAATGGGGCGATACTGAATTTCTCCCCCAAAGTCAAAGGAGGAAGCTTATAAAGTTGCCAGAAAAAGTGATCAGCCTGAGGATTGGGATCTTTTTAGAAATCAGCAAAGGGGGACCAAGAAATTGATAAAGAAAGGGAAAATGGAATATGAGCACAAACTATAATATATAAAAATGGATTGTAAAAGCTGCTATAGGTATGTGAAAAGGAAAAGACTGGCGAAGGTAAATGTAGGTCCTTTACAGTCAGAGACGGGAGAATTTATAATGGGGAATGAAGAAATGGCAGCGAAATTAAATAAATACTTTGGGGGAAAAATTCAGTTGGTTGCGCCTCCCGTTAGCGCCTTAAGAGGGCACTAATGGGGCGCAAAGCATCTGGCGCCCAGGCGCGGCGAAGTTTGCGCCGCTCGCAAAATTAACTAGACATTTTGCGGCGGCGCTAAACACTACTGCCACGATCTCCTGCACCAGCAGATCGTGACGTCAGTCGAGTACGCAACGCCCCGGTATCGCCCCGGAGCGGATATTGAGTGGCGCCCTCTGCCTTACCGCCTGACGCTAGCAACGACAGGTTGAGGGGAGCGTTCTGCAGTCATGAAGGGAAAGGGGGAGCGCTATTTAAAGGTGACCGCTTCCTGCCTTTTATTGTTGGTGCCATTTTTGAACTACGCATTCTGAGAGAGAGAGGGAGAGACTTCTGGAGAGATTCAACGTTGTGTGAAGGAGTTTCGGGGACTGAGCAGCACTTTGCAGGTTCATTTTGATTTGCCATTCCTTGTATCGATTTAGAAGAGACTGTGGGGGCTGCACTCTGAGCTCTTTGCCTGGTACTCTCCATTGTTCTTTCCAGCAGATTTGATGTGCAGGTCTCTCCAGGCCGAGATTCAAGGCTGCAATGAGCAGGATGTGGATGGAAAGCAAGATTAACCATCCCCTTTAAGAACTGGCCCGTGCCATTGTGTGTGTGTTCCATTGCTGACTGACATTACATGAGCTTCGCCAGCGCTCTGAGGTAGCGCCTCGCTCCTCGGCCTTTGCACCTTAAGACAGGTGTGAAGCGCCTGATTTAGCGTTGCAATCACCTCCAGGGGCGATAAAAGTCAAGTTTGCAGTCAGTGGCGATAATTAGCGCCAGGCGCTAATCTTTGTGCCCGGCCGATAATTGCGCCCCAAATGGGGCGATACTGAATTTCTCCCCCTCTGTTTCTGTCTTCACGGAGGAAGACACAGAAAACCTCCCAGAAATACGAGAAAACCAAGGGTGTGGTGAGAATGAGGAACTTAAAGAAATTATTATTAGTAATAAAACAGTACTAGCAAAATTAATGGGACTAAAAGTCGATAAATCCCAAGGAACGGATGACCTACATCCTAGGGCTTTGAAAGATTTGGCCATTGGTATAGTGGACGCATTGGTTGTCATCTTCCAAAATTCTATAGATTCTGGAATGGTTCCTGCAGATTGGAGGATAGCAAATGTAACCCTGCTATTTAAGAAAGGAGGGAGAGAGAAAACGGGGAACTACAGACCTGTTAGCGTCACATCAGTAGTTGGGAAAAATCTGGAATCTATTATAATGGCTGCAATAACTGGGCACTTAAAAACTAATAGTAAGATTGGGCAGAGTCAACATGGATTTATGAAAGGGAAATCCTGTTTGACAAACCTATTGGAGTTCTTTGAGGATATAACTAGTGGAGTAGACAAAGGGGAACCAGTAGATGTGGTGTATTTGGATTTTCAGAAGGCCTTCGATAAGGTCCCACACAAGAGGTTGGTGAACAAAATTAGGGCACATGGAATTGGGGGTAATATACTAGCATGGATTGAGAATTGGTTAACAGACAGAAAACAAAGAGTAGGGATAAACGGGTCTTTTTCAGGATGGCAGGCTGTGACTAGTGGGGTACCTCAAGGAGCCCTTGGGCCCCAGCTATTCGCAATCTATATCAATGATTTGGATGAGGGGACTAAATGTAACATTTCCAAATTTGCTGATGATACAAAGCTAGGTGGCAGTGTCAGTTGTGAAGAGGATGTGAAGAGGTTGCAAGGGGATCTCGACAGGCTCAGTGAGTGGGCGAGAACATGGCAGACGGAATATAATGTGGATAAATGTGAAGTTACCCACTTTGATAGAAAAAACAGAAAGGCAGAGTATTTCCTACATGGTGAAAGATTGGGGAATGCAGATGCTCAAAGGGTCCTGGGTGCCCTTGTACATGAATCACTGAAAGTGAATGTGCAGGTGCAGCAAGCCATTAGGAAGGCAAATGGTATGCTGGCCTTCATTACAAGAGGATTTGAGTACAGGAGTAAAGAAGTCTTACTCCAATTATATAGGGCCTTGGTCAGACCACACCTGGAGTACTGTGTACAATTTTGATCTCATTACCTAAGGATTCCTGGGATGGCGGGACTGTCGTATGAGAAGAGATTGAGTAAACTAGGCCTGTATTCTCTTGAATTCAGAAGAATGAGAGGGATCTCATTGAAGCATACAAAATCATTACAGGGCTTGATAGGGTGGATGCTGGGAGAATGTTTCCCTTGGCTGGGGAGTCTAGAACCAGGGGCCACAGCCTCAGGATAAAGGGTAGGCCATTCAGGACTGAGATGAGAAGAAATTTCTTCACACAGAGGGTGGTGAAGCTTTGGAATTCTCTACCCCAGAGGCCTGTGGAGGCTCAGTCATTGGGTATATTCAAAACAGAAGTCGATAGATTTCTGACTGGTAAGGGCATCAAGGGATATGGCGATAGGGCCGGTGAATGGAATTGATGCAGAAGATCAGCCATGATCTCATTGAATGGCGGAGCAGGCTCGAAGGGCCGAATGGCCTACTCTTGCTCCTATTTCTTATGTTCTTAGGTTCTTATGTATGTCTTGCACCAAGACTGCTCGGGCATTGTCGGAAAATCTTGGTGCTCAATCTCTCGCATGTTCAGCCATTCCTCAAAGTATCACAGCCCAGATTCAGTTTTCAAAAAGCTCCCACCACTTCTAGCAATCCCTTTACGAGGTGCAGGCTGCCTTTAAGTAGTGCAAGCCACTCGCAATATCGAGCCCGTTGCTGATGCATGCAGCCAATGAACAGAACAGGTAGCGCTGGCTGCATGCAGCAATCAATTAAAACAGCAGGCAGCACAAATTTAACGGGAACAGGTTAATTGCGTACTGCGATCCCCATGCCCGTTTTCGGGGGTTAGCCAATTTAACCCCATGCTCTTCTACGCATAACCTGTGTCCCATGAGCCTAGAGAATGTGGCCATCTCAAACATGTTATCGGGGTTTGTTTCCTCTATTCCTTGAAGAATCCTTGAGAATTGAATAAAATCGTCCCTGAAATTAAACATTCACACCCTCTCCTCATAACCCAGATAAATTAGGTATCAGTTTTTGTCACTTCTTGGGATGTGGGCAAGGCTGGCTTGGCTGTCATTTATTGTACTCCTCTACGGAGGTGCAGTGGTTATGCCACTGCACAAATAATCAAGAGAACATAAATTCTAATCCGAAGATGGCAATTTCAGAATTTCAATTCTGATTATAAAAAGGAAGAGTATGCAGTGATGGAATGTGTGTCTACTGATATTTTAATGAAGATGATGCAGTGATGGAGTGTGACTGAACTGATATATTGATTAAGGGGATGCAGTGATGGAGTGTGTGTGTTCTGATATATTAATTAAGAGGATGCAGTGATGGACTGTGAGTGAACTGATATATTGATTAAGGGGATGCAGTGATGGAGTGTGTGTGTACTGATACATTAATTAAGAGGATGCAGTGATGGAGTGTCTGTGTACTGATACATTAATTAAGAGGATGCAGTGATGGAGTGTGTGTGTACTGATACATTAATAAGAGGATGCAGTGATGGAGTGTGTGTGCACTGATATATTAATTAAGAGGATGCAGTGATGGAGTGTGTGTGTACTGATATATTAATTAAGGGGATGCAGTGATGGAGTGTGAGTGTACTGATATATTAATTAAGGGGATGCAGTGATGGAGTGTGAGTGTACTGATATATTAATTAAGGGGATGCAGTGATGGAGTGTGTGTGTACTGATATATTAATTAAGGGGATGCAGTGATGGAGTGTGTGTGCACTGATATATTAATTAAGAGGACGCAGTGCTGGAGTGTGAGTGTACTGATATATTAATTAAGGGGATGCAGTGATGGAGTAAGTGTGTACTGATATATTAATTAAGGGGATGCAGTGATGGAGTGTGTGTGTACTGATATATTAATTAAGAGGACGCAGTGCTGGAGTGTGAGTGTACTGATATATTAATTAAGGGGATGCAGCGATGGAGTGTGTGTGTACTGATATATTAATTAAGGGGATGCAGTGATGGAGTGTGAGTGTACTGATATATTAATTAAGATGATGCAGTGATGGAGTGTGTGAGTTCTGATATATTAATTAAGATGATGCAGTGATGGAGTGTGTGAGTTCTGATATATTAATTAAGATGATGCAGTGATGGAGTGTGTGTGCACTGATATATTAATTAAGGGGATGCAGTGATGGAGTGTGTGTGTTCTGATATATTAATTAAGAGGATGCAGTGATGGAGTGTGTGTGTACTGATATATTAATTAAGAGGTTGCAGTGATGAAGTGTGTGTGTACTGATATATTCAGTAAGGAGATGCAGTAATGGAGTGTGTGTGTGCTGATATATTAATTAAGGAGATGCAGTGATGGAGTGTGAGTGTACTGATATATTAATTAAGGGGATGCAGTGATGGAGTGTGAGTGTACTGATATATTAATTAAGGGGATGCAGTGATGGAGTGTGAGTGTACTGATATATTAATTAAGTGGATGCAGTGATGGAGTGTGTGTGTACTGATATATTAATTAAGAGGATGCAGTGATGGAGTGTGAGTGTAATGATACATTGATTGGATGCAGTGATGGAGTGTGAGTGTACTGATATAATAATTAAGAGGATGCAGTGATGGAGTGTGTGTGTTCTGATATATTAATTAAGGGGATGCAGTGATGGAGTGTGTGTGTACTGATATATTAATTAAGAGGATGTAGTGATGGTGTGTGTGTGTACTGATATATTAATTAAGGGGATGCAGTGATGGAGTGTGTGTGTACTGATATATTAATTAAGGGGATGCAGTGATGGAGTGTGTTTGTACTGATATTTTAATTAAGGGGATACAGTGATGGAGTGTGTGTGAACTGATATATTAATTAAGAGGATGCAGTGATGGAGTGTGAGTGTACTGATATATTAATTAAGGGGATGCAGTGATGGCGTGTCAGTGTACTGATATATTAATTAAGGGGATGCAGTGATGGAGTGTGAGTGTACTGATATATTAATTAAGGGGATGCAGTGATGGAGTGTGAGTGTACTGATATATTAATTAAGGGGATGCAGTGATGGTGTGTGTGTGTACTGATATATTAATTAAGTGGATGCAGTGATGGATTGTGTGTGTACTGATATAATAATTAAATGGATGCAGTGATGGAGTGTGTGTGTACTGATATATTAATTAAGGGGATGCAGTGATGGAATGTGTGTGTACTGATATATTAATTAAGGGGATACAGTGATGGTGTGTGTGTGTACTGATATATTAATTAAGGGGATGCAGTGATGGAGTGTGTGTGTACTGATATAATAAGTAAGGGGATACAGTGATGGAGTGTGAGTGTACTGATATATTAATTAAGAGGATGCAGTGATGGAGTGTGAGTGTACTGATATAATAATTAAGAGGATGCAGTGATGGAGTGTGTGTGTACTGATATATTAATTAAGAGGATGCAGTGATGGAGTGTGAGTGTACTGATATATTAATTAAGAGGATGCAGTGATGGAGTGTGTGCGTACTGATATATTAATTAAGTGGATGCAGTGATGGAGTGTGTGTGTACTGATATCTTAATTAAGTGGATGCAGTGATGGAGTGTGTGTGTACTGATATATTAATTAAGAGGATGCAGTGATGGAGTGTGAGTGTACTGATATATTAATTAAGTGGATGCAGTGATGGAGTGTGAGTGTACTGATATATTAATTAAGTGGATGCAGTGATGGAGTATGTGTGTACTGATATATTAATTAAGTGGATGCAGTGATGGAGTGTGTGTGTACTGATATATTAATTAAGATGATGCAGTGATGGAGTGTGAGTGTACTGATATATTAATTAAGTGGATGCAGTGATGGAGAATGTGTGTGTACTGATATATTAATTAAGTGGATGCAGTGATGGAGTGTGTGTGAACTGATATATTAATTAAGAGGATGCAGTGATGGAGTGTGAGTGTACTGATATATTAATTAAGGGGCTACAGCGATGGAGTGTGAGTGTAATAATATATTAATTAAGAGGATGCAGTGATGGAGTGTGAGTGTACTGATATATTAATTAAGAGGATGCAGTGATGGAGTGTGAGTGTACTGATTTATTAATTAAGGGGATGCAGTGATGGAGTGTGAGTGTACTGATATATTAATTAAGGGGATGCAGTGATGGAGTGTGAGTTTACTGATATATTAATTAAGACGATGCAGTGATGGAGTGTGTGTGTACTGATATATTAATGAAGAGGATGCAGTGATGGAGTGTGTGTGTACTGATATATTAATTAAGAGGATGCAGTGATGGAGTGTGAGAGTACTGATATAATAATTAAGGGGATGCAGTGATGGAGCGTGTGTGTACTGATATATTAATTAAGATGATGCAGTGATGGAGTGTGTGTGTACTGATATATTAATTAAGATGATGCAGTGATGGCGTGTGTGTGTACTGATATATTAATTAATGTGATGCAGTGATGGAGTGTGTGTGTACTGATATATTAATTAAGAGGATGCAGTGATGGAGTGTGGGTGTACTGATATATTAATTAAGAGGATGCAGTGATGGAGTGTGAGTGTACTGATATATTAATTAAGAGGATCAGTGAGAGAGTGTGTGTCTACTGATATATTAATTAAGAGGATGCAGTGATGGAGTGTGTGTGTACTGATATATTAATTAAGAGGATGCAGTGATGGAGTGTGTGTGTTCTGATATATTAATTAAGAGGATGCAGTGATGGAGTGTGTGTGTACTGATATATTAATTAAGAGGATGCAGTGATGGAGTATGAGTGTACTGATATATTAATTAAGGGGATGCAGTGATGGAGTGTGTGTGTTCTGATATATTAATTAAGAGGATGCAGTGATGGAGTGTGTGTGTTCTGATATATTAATTAAGTGGATGCAGTGATGGAGTGTGTGTGTACTGATATATTAATTAAGAGGATGCAGTGATGGAGTGTGAGTGTACTGATATATTAATTAAGAGGATGCAGTGATGGAGTGTGAGTGTAATGATATATTGATTGGATGCAGTGATGGAGTGTGAGTGTACTGATATAATAATTAAGAGGATGCAGTGATGGAGTGTGTGTGTACTGATATATTAATTAAGAGGATGCAGTGATGGAGTGTGAGTGTACTGATATATTAATTAAGAGGATGCAGTGATGGAGTGTGTGTGTACTGATATATTAATTAAGTGGATGCAGTGATGGAGTGTGTGTGTACTGATATCTTAATTAAGTGGATGCAGTGATGGAGTGTGTGTGTACTGATATATTAATTAAGAGGATGCAGTGATGGAGTGTGAGTGTACTGATATATTAATTAAGTGGATGCAGTGATGGAGTGTGAGTGTACTGATATATTAATTAAGTGGATGCAGTGATGGAGTGTGTGTGTACTGATATATTAATTAAGTGGATGCAGTGATGGAGTGTGTGTGTACTGATATATTAATTAAGAGGATGCAGTGATGGAGTGTGAGTGTACTGATATATTAATTAAGTGGATGCAGTGATGGAGAATGTGTGTGTACTGATATATTAATTAAGTGGATGCAGTGATGGAGTGTGTGTGAACTGATATATTAATTAAGAGGATGCAGTGATGGAGTGTGAGTGTACTGATATATTAATTAAGGGGCTACAGCGATGGAGTGTGAGTGTAATAATATATTAATTAAGAGGATGCAGTGATGGAGTGTGTGTGTACTGATTTATTAATTAAGGGGATGCAGTGATGGAGTGTGAGTGTACTGATATAATAATTAAGGGGATGGTGTGTGTGTGTACTGATTTATTAATTAAGGGGATGCAGTGATGGAATGTGAGTGTACTGATATAATAATTAAGAGGATGCAGTGATGGAGTGTGGGTGTACTGATATATTAATTAAGATGATGCAGTGATGGAGTGTGAGTGTACTGATATATTAATTAAGAGGATCCAGTGAGAGAGTGTGTGTCTACTGATATATTAATTAAGAGGATGCAGTGATGGAGTGTGTGTGTACTGATATATTAATTAAGAGGATGCAGTGATGGAGGTTGTGTGTACTGATATATTAATTAAGGGGATGCAGTGATGGAGTGTGTGTGTACTGATATATTAATTAAGAGGATGCAGTGATGGAGTATGAGTGTACTGATATATTAATTAAGGGGATGCAGTGATGGAGTGTGTGTGTTCTGATATATTAATTAAGAGGATGCAGTGATGGAGTGTGTGTGTTCTGATATATTAATTAAGTGGATGCAGTGATGGAGTGTGTGTGTACTGATATATTAATTAAGAGGATGCAGTGATGGAGTGTGAGTGTACTGATATATTAATTAAGAGGATGCAGTGATGGAGTGTGAGTGTACTGATATATTAATTAAGGGGCTACAGCGATGGAGTGTGAGTGTAATAATATATTAATTAAGAGGATGCAGTGATGGAGTGTGTGTGTACTGATTTATTAATTAAGGGGATGCAGTGATGGAGTGTGAGTGTACTGATATAATAATTAAGGGGATGGTGTGTGTGTGTACTGATTTATTAATTAAGGGGATGCAGTGATGGAATGTGAGTGTACTGATATAATAATTAAGAGGATGCAGTGATGGAGTGTGGGTGTACTGATATATTAATTAAGATGATGCAGTGATGGAGTGTGAGTGTACTGATATATTAATTAAGAGGATCCAGTGAGAGAGTGTGTGTCTACTGATATATTAATTAAGAGGATGCAGTGATGGAGTGTGTGTGTACTGATATATTAATTAAGAGGATGCAGTGATGGAGGTTGTGTGTACTGATATATTAATTAAGGGGATGCAGTGATGGAGTGTGTGTGTACTGATATATTAATTAAGAGGATGCAGTGATGGAGTATGAGTGTACTGATATATTAATTAAGGGGATGCAGTGATGGAGTGTGTCTGTTCTGATATATTAATTAAGAGGATGCAGTGATGGAGTGTGTGTGTTCTGATATATTAATTAAGTGGATGCAGTGATGGAGTGTGTGTGTACTGATATATTAATTAAGAGGATGCAGTGATGGAGTGTGAGTGTACTGATATATTAATTAAGAGGATGCAGTGATGGAGTGTGAGTGTACTGATATATTAATTAAGGGGCTACAGCGATGGAGTGTGAGTGTAATAATATATTAATTAAGAGGATGCAGTGATGGAGTGTGTGTGTACTGATTTATTAATTAAGGGGATGCAGTGATGGAGTGTGAGTGTACTGATATAATAATTAAGGGGATGGTGTGTGTGTGTACTGATTTATTAATTAAGGGGATGCAGTGATGGAATGTGAGTGTACTGATATAATAATTAAGAGGATGCAGTGATGGAGTGTGAGTGTACTGTTATATTAAAGATGATGGTGCAGTGATGAAGTGTGAGTGTAGTGATATATTAATTAAGAGGATCCAGTGATGAGAGTGTGTGTCTACTGATATATTAATTAAGAGGATGCAGTGATGGAGTGTGTGTGTACTGATATATTAATTAAGAGGATGCAGTGATGGAGTGTGTGTGTACTGATATATTAATTAAGGGATGCAGTGATGGAGTGTGTGTGTACTGATATATTAATTAAGAGGATGCAGTGATGGAGTGTGAGTGTACTGATATATTAATTAAGGGATGCAGTGATGGAGTGTGTGTGTGCTGATATATTAATTAAGAGGATGCAGTGATGGAGTGTGTGTGTTCTGATATATTAATTAAGTGGATGCAGTGATGGAGTGTGTGTGTACTGATATATTAATTAAGAGGATGCAGTGATGGAGTGTGAGTGTACTGATATATTAATTAAGAGGATGCAGTGATGGAGTGTGAGTGTAATGATATATTAATTAAGGCAATGCAGTGATGGAGTGTGAGTGTACTGATATAATAATTAAGAGGATGCAGTGATGGAGTGTGTGTGTACTGATATATTAATTAAGAGGATGCAGTGATGGAGTGTGAGTGTACTGATATATTAATTAAGAGGATGCAGTGATGGAGTGTGTGCGTACTGATATATTAATTAAGTGGATGCAGTGATGGAGTGTGTGTGTACTGATATCTTAATTAAGTGGATGCAGTGATGGAGTGTGTGTGTACTGATATATTAATTAAGAGGATGCAGTGATGGAGTGTGAGTGTACTGATATATTAATTAAGTGGATGCAGTGATGGAGTGTGAGTGTACTGATATATTAATTAAGTGGATGCAGTGATGGAGTGTGTGTGTTCTGATATATTAATTAAGAGGATGCAGTGATGGAGTGTGTGTGTTCTGATATATTAATTAAGTGGATGCAGTGATGGAGTGTGTGTGTACTGATATATTAATTAAGAGGATGCAGTGATGGAGTGTGAGTGTACTGATATATTAATTAAGAGGATGCAGTGATGGAGTGTGAGTGTAATGATATATTGATTGGATGCAGTGATGGAGTGTGAGTGTACTGATATAATAATTAAGAGGATGCAGTGATGGAGTGTGTGTGTACTGATATATTAATTAAGAGGATGCAGTGATGGAGTGTGAGTGTACTGATATATTAATTAAGAGGATGCAGTGATGGAGTGTGTGCGTACTGATATATTAATTAAGTGGATGCAGTGATGGAGTGTGTGTGTACTGATATCTTAATTAAGTGGATGCAGTGATGGAGTGTGTGTGTACTGATATATTAATTAAGAGGATGCAGTGATGGAGTGTGAGTGTACTGATATATTAATTAAGTGGATGCAGTGATGGAGTGTGAGTGTACTGATATATTAATTAAGTGGATGCAGTGATGGAGTGTGTGTGTACTGATATATTAATTAAGTGGATGCAGTGATGGAGTGTGTGTGTACTGATATATTAATTAAGAGGATGCAGTGATGGAGTGTGAGTGTACTGATATATTAATTAAGTGGATGCAGTGATGGAGAATGTGTGTGTACTGATATATTAATTAAGTGGATGCAGTGATGGAGTGTGTGTGAACTGATATATTAATTAAGAGGATGCAGTGATGGAGTGTGAGTGTACTGATATATTAATTAAGGGGCTACAGCGATGGAGTGTGAGTGTAATAATATATTAATTAAGAGGATGCAGTGATGGAGTGTGAGTGTACTGATATATTAATTAAGAGGATGCAGTGATGGAGTGTGTGTGTACTGATTTATTAATTAAGGGATGCAGTGATGGAGTGTGAGTGTACTGATATAATAATTAAGGGGATGGTGTGTGTGTGTACTGATTTATTAATTAAGGGGATGCAGTGATGGAAGTGTGAGTGTACTGATATAATAATTAAGAGGATGCAGTGATGGAGTGTGGGTGTACTGATATATTAATTAAGATGATGCAGTGATGGAGTGTGAGTGTACTGATATATTAATTAAGAGGATCCAGTGAGAGAGTGTGTGTCTACTGATATATTAATTAAGAGGATGCAGTGATGGAGTGTGTGTGTACTGATATATTAATTAAGAGGATGCAGTGATGGAGGTTGTGTGTACTGATATATTAATTAAGGGGATGCAGTGATGGAGTGTGTGTGTACTGATATATTAATTAAGAGGATGCAGTGATGGAGTATGAGTGTACTGATATATTAATTAAGGGGATGCAGTGATGGAGTGTGTGTGTTCTGATATATTAATTAAGAGGATGCAGTGATGGAGTGTGTGTGTTCTGATATATTAATTAAGTGGATGCAGTGATGGAGTGTGTGTGTACTGATATATTAATTAAGAGGATGCAGTGATGGAGTGTGAGTGTACTGATATATTAATTAAGAGGATGCAGTGATGGAGTGTGAGTGTAATGATATATTGATTGGATGCAGTGATGGAGTGTGAGTGTACTGATATAATAATTAAGAGGATGCAGTGATGGAGTGTGTGTGTACTGATATATTAATTAAGAGGATGCAGTGATGGAGTGTGAGTGTACTGATATATTAATTAAGAGGATGCAGTGATGGAGTGTGTGCGTACTGATATATTAATTAAGTGGATGCAGTGATGGAGTGTGTGTGTACTGATATCTTAATTAAGTGGATGCAGTGATGGAGTGTGTGTGTACTGATATATTAATTAAGAGGATGCAGTGATGGAGTGTGAGTGTACTGATATATTAATTAAGAGGATGCAGTGATGGAGTGTGAGTGTAATGATATATTGATTGGATGCAGTGATGGAGTGTGAGTGTACTGATATAATAATTAAGAGGATGCAGTGATGGAGTGTGTGTGTACTGATATATTAATTAAGAGGATGCAGTGATGGAGTGTGAGTGTACTGATATATTAATTAAGAGGATGCAGTGATGGAGTGTGTGCGTACTGATATATTAATTAAGTGGATGCAGTGATGGAGTGTGTGTGTACTGATATCTTAATTAAGTGGATGCAGTGATGGAGTGTGTGTGTACTGATATATTAATTAAGAGGATGCAGTGATGGAGTGTGAGTGTACTGATATATTAATTAAGTGGATGCAGTGATGGAGTGTGAGTGTACTGATATATTAATTAAGTGGATGCAGTGATGGAGTGTGTGTGTACTGATATATTAATTAAGTGGATGCCCTGATGGAGTGTGTGTGTACTGATATATTAATTAAGAGGATGCAGTGATGGAGTGTGAGTGTACTGATATATTAATTAAGTGGATGCAGTGATGGAGAATGTGTGTGTACTGATATATTAATTAAGTGGATGCAGTGATGGAGTGTGTGTGAACTGATATATTAATTAAGAGGATGCAGTGATGGAGTGTGAGTGTACTGATATATTAATTAAGGGGCTACAGCGATGGAGTGTGAGTGTAATAATATATTAATTAAGAGGATGCAGTGATGGAGTGTGAGTGTACTGATATATTAATTAAGAGGATGCAGTGATGGAGTGTGAGTGTACTGATTTATTAATTAAGGGGATGCAGTGATGGAGTGTGAGTGTACTGATATAATAATTAAGGGGATGGTGTGTGTGTGTACTGATTTATTAATTAAGGGGATGCAGTGATGGAGTGTGAGTGTACTCATATAATAATTAAGAGGATGCAGTGATGGAGTGTGGCTGTACTGATATATTAATTAAGATGATGCAGTGATGGAGTGTGAGTGTACTGATATATTAATTAAGAGGATCCAGTGAGAGAGTGTGTGTCTACTGATATATTAATTAAGAGGATGCAGTGATGGAGTGTGTGTGTACTGATATATTAATTCAGAGGATGCAGTGATGGAGGTTGTGTGTACTGATATATTAATTAAGGGGCTGCAGTGATGGAGTGTGTGTGTACTGATATATTAATTAAGAGGATGCAGTGATGGAGTGTGAGTGTACTGATATATTAATTAAGAGGATGCAGTGATGGAGGTTGTGTGTACTGATATATTAATTAAGAGGATGCAGTGATGGAGTGTGAGTTTACTGATATATTAATTAAGACGATGCAGTGATGGAGTGTGTGTGTACTGATATATTAATGAAGAGGATGCAGTGATGGAGTGTGTGTGTACTGATATATTAATTAAGAGGATGCAGTGATGGAGTGTGAGAGTACTGATATAATAATTAAGGGGATGCAGTGATGGAGCGTGTGTGTACTGATATATTAATTAAGATGATGCAGTGATGGAGTGTGTGTGTACTGATATATTAATTAAGAGGATGCAGTGATGGAGTGTGGGTGTACTGATATATTAATTAAGATGATGCAGTGATGGAGTGTGAGTGTACTGATATAATAATTAAGGGGATGGTGTGTGTGTGTACTGATTTATTAATTAAGGGGATGCAGTGATGGAGTGTGAGTGTACTGATATAATAATTAAGAGGATGCAGTGATGGAGCGTGTGTGTACTGATATATTAATTAAGATGATGCAGTGATGGAGTGTGTGTGTACTGATATATTCAGTAAGGAGATGCAGTAATGGAGTGTGTGTGTGCTGATATATTAATTAAGGAGATGCAGTGATGGAGTGTGTGCACTGATATATTAATTAATGAGATGCAGTGATGGAGTGTGTGTGTACTGATATATTAATTAAGGGGATGCAGTGATGGAGTGTGTGTGTACTGATATATTAATTAAGATGATGCAGTGATGGAGTGTGTGTGTACTGATATATTAATTAAGAGGATGCAGTGATGGAGTGTGTGTGTACTGATTTATTAATTAAGGGGATGCAGTGATGGAGTGTGAGTGTACTGATATAATAATTAAGGGGATGGTGTGTGTGTGTACTGATTTATTAATTAAGGGGATGCAGTGATGGAGTGTGAGTGTACTGATATAATAATTAAGAGGATGCAGTGATGGAGTGTGGGTGTACTGATATATTAATTAAGATGATGCAGTGATGGAGTGTGAGTGTACTGATATATTAATTAAGAGGATCCAGTGAGAGAGTGTGTGTCTACTGATATATTAATTAAGAGGATGCAGTGATGGAGTGTGTGTGTACTGATATATTAATTAAGAGGATGCAGTGATGGAGGTTGTGTGTACTGATATATTAATTAAGGGGATGCAGTGATGGAGTGTGTGTGTACTGATATATTAATTAAGAGGATGCAGTGATGGAGTGTGAGTGTACTGATATATTAATTAAGAGGATGCAGTGATGGAGGTTGTGTGTACTGGTATATTAATTAAGAGGATGCAGTGATGGAGTGTGAGTTTACTGATATATTAATTAAGACGATGCAGTGATGGAGTGTGTGTGTACTGATATATTAATGAAGAGGATGCAGTGATGGAGTGTGTGTGTACTGATATATTAATTAAGAGGATGCAGTGATGGAGTGTGAGAGTACTGATATAATAATTAAGGGGATGCAGTGATGGAGCGTGTGTGTACTGATATATTAATTAAGATGATGCAGTGATGGAGTGTGTGTGTACTGATATATTAATTAAGATGATGCAGTGATGGAGTGTGTGTGTACTGATATATTAATTAATGTGATGCAGTGATGGAGTGTGTGTGTACTGATATATTAATTAAGAGGATGCAGTGATGGAGTGTGGGTGTACTGATATATTAATTAAGATGATGCAGTGATGGAGTGTGAGTGTACTGATATATTAATTAAGAGGATCCAATGAGAGAGTGTGTGTCTACTGATATATTAATTAAGAGGATGCAGTGATGGAGTGTGTGTGTACTGATATATTAATTAAGAGGATGCAGTGATGGAGTGTGTGTGTTCTGATATATTAATTAAGAGGATGCAGTGATGGAGTGTGTGTGTACTGATATATTAATTAAGAGGATGCAGTGATGGAGTATGAGTGTACTGATATATTAATTAAGGGGATGCAGTGATGGAGTGTGTGTGTTCTGATATATTAATTAAGAGGATGCAGTGATGGAGTGTGTGTGTTCTGATATATTAATTAAGAGGATGCAGTGATGGAGTATGAGTGTACTGATATATTAATTAAGGGGATGCAGTGATGGAGTGCGAGTGTACTGATATATTAATTAAGAGGATGCAGTGATGGAGTGTGTGTGTTCTGATATATTAATTAAGAGGATGCAGTGATGGAGTGTGTGTGTTCTGATATATTAATTAAGAGGATGCAGTGATGGAGTGTGTGTGTTCTGATATATTAATTAAGAGGATGCAGTGATGGAGGTTGTGTGTACTGATATATTAATTAAGCGGATGCAGTGATGGAATGTGAGTGTTCTGATATATCAATTAAGAAGTTGCAGTAATGGAGTTTGAGTGTACTGATATATTAATTAAGAAGTTGCAGTAATGGAGTGTGAGTGTACTGATATAGTAATTAAGAAGTTGCAGTAATGGAGTGTGAGTGTACTGATATATTAATTAAGGGGATGCAGTGATGGAGTGTGTGTGTACTGATATAATAATTAAGAGGATGCAGTGATGGAGTGTGTGTACTGATATATTAATTAATGAGATGCAGTGATGGAGTGTGTTTGTACTGATATATTAATTAAGGGGATGCAGTGATGGAGTGTGTGTGTACTGATATATTAATTAAGATGATGCAGTGATGGAGTGTGTGTGTTCTGACATATTAATTAAGAGGATGCAGTGATGGAGTGTGTGTGTTCTGATATATTAATTAAGAGGATGCAGTGATGGAGTGTGTGTGTACTGATATATTAATTAAGAGGAAGCAGTGATGGAGTGTGTGTGTAGGTAAAGATTAATTAAGGGGATGCAGTGATGGAGTGTGTGTGTACTGATATATTAATTAAGGGGATGCAGTGATGGAGTGCGTGTGTACGGAAAGATTAATTATGAGGATGCAGTGATGGAGTGTGAGTGTAATTAAATATTAATTAAGAGGATGCAGTGATGGAGTGTGTGTGTACTTATATATTAATTAAGAGGATGCAGTGATGGAGTGTGTGTGTACTGATATATTAAATAATAGGATGCAGTGATGGAGTGTGTGTTCTGATATATTAATTAAGAGGATGCAGTGATGGAGTGTGTGTGTACTGATATATTAATTAAGAGGATGCTGTGATGGAGTGTGTGTGTGCTGATATTTTAATTAAGGAGATGCAGTGATGGAGTGTGTGTACTGATATATTAATTAATGAGATGCAGTGATGGAGTGTGTGTGTACTGATATATTAATTAAGAAGTTGCAGTAATGGAGTGTGAGTGTACTGATATAGTAATTAAGAAGTTGCAGTAATGGAGTGTGAGTGTACTGATATATTAATTAAGGGGATGCAGTGATGGAGTGTGTGTGTACTGATATAATAATTAAGAGGATGCAGTGATGGAGTGTGTGTACTGATATATTAATTAATGAGATGCAGTGATGGAGTGTGTTTGTACTGATATATTAATTAAGGGGATGCAGTGATGGAGTGTGTGTGTACTGATATATTAATTAAGATGATGCAGTGATGGAGTGTGTGTGTTCTGACATATTAATTAAGAGGATGCAGTGATGGAGTGTGTGTGTTCTGATATATTAATTAAGAGGATGCAGTGATGGAGTGTGTGTGTACTGATATATTAATTAAGAGGAAGCAGTGATGGAGTGTGTGTGTAGGTAAAGATTAATTAAGGGGATGCAGTGATGGAGTGTGTGTGTACTGATATATTAATTAAGGGGATGCAGTGATGGAGTGCGTGTGTACGGAAAGATTAATTATGAGGATGCAGTGATGGAGTGTGAGTGTAATTAAATATTAATTAAGAGGATGCAGTGATGGAGTGTGTGTGTACTTATATATTAATTAAGAGGATGCAGTGATGGAGTGTGTGTTCTGATATATTAATTAAGAGGATGCAGTGATGGAGTGTGTGTGTACTGATATATTAATTAAGAGGATGCTGTGATGGAGTGTGTGTGTGCTGATATTTTAATTAAGGAGATGCAGTGATGGAGTGTGTGTACTGATATATTAATTAATGAGATGCAGTGATGGAGTGTGTGTGTACTGATATATTAATTAAGGGGATGCAGTGATGGAGTGTGTGTGTACTGATATATTAATTAAGATGATGCAGTGATGGAGTGTGTGTGTACTGATATATTAATTAAGAGGATGCAGTGATGGAGTGTGAGTGTACTGATTTATTAATTAAGGGGATGCAGTGATGGAGTGTGAGTGTACTGATATAATAATTAAGGGGATGGTGTGTGTGTGTACTGATTTATTAATTAAGGGGATGCAGTGATGGAGTGTGAGTGTACTGATATAATAATTAAGAGGATGCAGTGATGGAGTGTGGGTGTACTGATATATTAATTAAGATGATGCAGTGATGGAGTGTGAGTGTACTGATATATTAATTAAGAGGATCCAGTGAGAGAGTGTGTGTCTACTGATATATTAATTAAGAGGATGCAGTGATGGAGTGTGTGTGTACTGATATATTAATTAAGAGGATGCAGTGATGGAGGTTGTGTGTACTGATATATTAATTAAGGGGATGCAGTGATGGAGTGTGTGTGTACTGATATATTAATTAAGAGGATGCAGTGATGGAGTGTGAGTGTACTGATATATTAATTAAGAGGATGCAGTGATGGAGGTTGTGTGTACTGATATATTAATAAAGAGGATGCAGTGATGGAGTGTGAGTTTACTGATATATTAATTAAGACGATGCAGTGATGGAGTGTGTGTGTACTGATATATTAATGAAGAGGATGCAGTGATGGAGTGTGTGTGTACTGATATATTAATTAAGAGGATGCAGTGATGGAGTGTGAGAGTACTGATATAATAATTAAGGGGATGCAGTGATGGAGCGTGTGTGTACTGATATATTAATTAAGATGATGCAGTGATGGAGTGTGTGTGTACTGATATATTAATTAAGATGATGCAGTGATGGAGTGTGTGTGTACTTATATATTAATTAATGTGATGCAGTGATGGAGTGTGTGTGTACTGATATATTAATTAAGAGGATGCAGTGATGGAGTGTGGGTGTACTGATATATTAATTAAGATGATGCAGTGATGGAGTGTGAGTGTACTGATATATTAATTAAGAGGATCCAATGAGAGAGTGTGTGTCTACTGATATATTAATTAAGAGGATGCAGTGATGGAGTGCGTGTGTACTGATATATTAATTAAGAGGATGCAGTGATGGAGTGTGTGTGTTCTGATATATTAATTAAGAGGATGCAGTGATGGAGTGTGTGTGTACTGATATATTAATTAAGAGGATGCAGTGATGGAGTATGAGTGTACTGATATATTAATTAAGGGGATGCAGTGATGGAGTGTGTGTGTTCTGATATATTAATTAAGAGGATGCAGTGATGGAGTGTGTGTGTTCTGATATATTAATTAAGAGGATGCAGTGATGGAGTATGAGTGTACTGATATATTAATTAAGGGGATGCAGTGATGGAGTGCGAGTGTACTGATATATTAATTAAGAGGATGCAGTGATGGAGTGTGTGTGTGTTCTGATATATTAATTAAGAGGATGCAGTGATGGAGTGTGTGTGTTCTGATATATTAATTAAGAGGATGCAGTGATGGAGTGTGTGTGTTCTGATATATTAATTAAGAGGATGCAGTGATGGAGTGTGTGTGTTCTGATATATTAATTAAGAGGATGCAGTGATGGAGGTTGTGTGTACTGATATATTAATTAAGCGGATGCAGTGATGGAATGTGAGTGTACTGATATATCAATTAAGAAGTTGCAGTAATGGAGTTTGAGTGTACTGATATATTAATTAAGAAGTTGCAGTAATGGAGTGTGAGTGTACTGATATATTAATTAAGAAGTTGCAGTAATGGAGTGTGAGTGTACTGATATATTAATTAAGGGGATGCAGTGATGGAGTGTGTGTGTACTGATATAATAATTAAGAGGATGCAGTGATGGAGTGTGTGTACTGATATATTCATTAATGAGATGCAGTGATGGAGTGTGTTTGTACTGATATATTAATTAAGGGGATGCAGTGATGGAGTGTGTGTGTACTGATATATTAATTAAGATGATGCAGTGATGGAGTGTGTGTGTACTGATATATTAATTATTGTGATCCAGTGAGAGTGTGTGTCTACTGATATATTAATTAAGAGGATGCAGTGATGGAGTGTGTGTGTACTGATATATTAATTAAGAGGATGCAGTGATGGAGTGTGTGTGTTCTGATATATTAATTAAGAGGATGCAGTGATGGATGTGTGTGTACTGATATATTAATTAAGAGGTTGCAGTGATGGAGTATGAGTGTACTGATATATTAATTAAGAGGTAGCAGTGATGGAGTGTGTGTGTTCTGATATATTAATTAAGAGGATGCAGTGATGGAGTGTGTGTGTTCTGATATATTAATTAAGAGGATGCAGTGATGGAGTGTGTTGGTTCTGATATATTAATTAAGAGGATGCAGTGATGGAGTGTGTGTGTACTGATATATTAATTAAGGGGATGCAGTGATGGAGTGTGTGTGTACTGATATATTAATTAGGAGGATGCACTGATGGAGTGCGTGTGTACGGAAAGATTAATTAGGAGGATGCAGTGATGGAGTGTGTGTGTACTGATATATTCAGTAAGGAGATGCAGTAATGGAGTGTGTGTGTGCTGATATATTAATTAAGGAGATGCAGTGATGGAGTGTGTGTACTGATATATTAATTAATGAGATGCAGTGATGGAGTGTGTGTGTACTGATATATTAATTAAGGGGATGCAGTGATGGAGTGTGTGTGTACTGATATATTAATTAAGATGATGCAGTGATGGAGTGTGTGTGTACTGATATATTAATTAAGAGGATGCAGTGATGGAGTATGAGTGTACTGATATATTAATTAAGGGGTTGCAGTGATGGAGTGCGGCTGTACTGATATATTAATTAAGAGGATGCAGTGATGGAGTGTGTGTGTTCTGACATATTAATTAAGAGGATGCAGTGATGGAGTGTGTGTGTACTGATATATTAATTAAGAGGAAGCAGTGATGGAGTGTGTGTGTAGGTAAAGATTAATTAAGGGGATGCAGTGATGGAGTGTGTGTGTACTGATATATTAATTAAGGGGATGCAGTGATGGAGTGCGTGTGTACGGAAAGATTATTTATGAGGATGCAGTGATGGAGTGTGAGTGTAATTAAATATTAATTAAGAGGATGCAGTGATGGAGTGTGAGTGTACTTATATATTAATTAAGAGGATGCAGTGATGGAGTGTGTGTGTACTGATATATTAAATAATAGGATGCAGTGATGGAGTGTGTGTGTTCTGATATATTAATTAAGAGGATGCAGTGATGCACTGTGTGTGTACTGATATATTAATTAAGAGGATGCTGTGATGGAGTGTGTGTGTACTGATATATTAATTAAGAGGATGCTTTGATGGAGTGTGTGTGTACTGATATATTAATTAAGAGGATGCAGTGATGCAGTTTGTGTGTACTGATATATTAAGTAAGAGGATGCAGTGATGGAGTGTGTGTGTACTGATATATTAATTAAGAGGATGCAGTGATGCACTGTGTGTGTACTGATATATTAATTAAGAGAATGCAGTGATGGAGTGTGTGTGTTCTGATATATTAATTAATGGGATGCAGTGATGGAGTGTGTGTGTACTGATATATTAATTAAGAGGATGCAGTGATGGAGTTTGAGTGTGCTGATGTATTAATAAAGAAGATGCAGTGATGGAGTTTGAGTGTGCTGATATATTAATTAAGAGGATGCAGTGATGGAGTTTGTGTGCGCTGATATATTAATTAAGATGGAGCAGTGATGCAGTGTGTGTGTACTGATATATTAATTAAGAGGATGCAGTGATGGAGTGTGTGTGTACTGATATATTAATTAAGAGGAAGCAGTGATGGAGTTTGAGTCTGCAGATAGATTAATTAACAGGTTGCAGTGATGGAGTGTGTGTCTACTGATATATTAATTTAGATGATGCATTGATGGAGTGTGAGTGTACTGTTACATGAATGAAGAGCTTGCAGGTATGGAGTGTGTGTGTATTGATATTTTAAATAAGATGATACAGTGATGGACTGCGAGTTTCCTGATATATTAATTAATGGATTGCAGTGATGGAGTGTGAATGTACTGATATATTAATGAAGAGGATTCAGTGATGCAGTGTTTGTGTACGGATATATTAATGAACAGGAGGCAGTGATGGAATGTGTGTGTACTGATATATAAATAAAGAGGATGCAGTGATGGAGTGTATGTGTACTGATATATTAATTAAGAGGATGCAGTGATGGAGTGTGTGTGTACTGATATATTAATTAAGAGGATGCAGTGATGGAGTGTGTGTGTACTGATATATTAATTAAGAGGATGCAGTGATGGAGTGAGTGTGTACTGATATATTAATTAATGAGATGCAGTGATGGAGTGTGTGTGTACTGATATATTAATTAAGGGGATGCAGTGATGGAGTGTGTGTGTACTGATATATTAATTAAGATGATGCAGTGATGGAGTGTGTGTGTACTGATATATTAATTAATGAGATGCAGTGAAGGAGTGTGTTTGTATTGATATATTAATTAAGATGATGCAGTGATGGAGTGTGAGTGTACTGATATATTAATTAAGAGGATCCAGTGAGAGAGTGTGTGTGTACTGATATATTAATTAAGAGGATGCAGTGATGGAGTGTGTGTGTACTGATATATTAATTAAGAGGATGCAGTAATGGAGTGTGAGTGTACTGATATATTAATTAAGAGGATCCAGTGAGAGAGTGTGTGTCTACTGATATATTAATTAAGAGGATGCAGTGATGGAGTGTGTGTGTACTGATATATTAATTAAGAGGATGCAGTGATGGAGTGTGTGTGTTCTGATATATTAATTAAGAGGATGCAGTGATGGAGTGTGTGTGTACTGATATATTAATTAAGAGGATGCAGTGATGGAGTATGAGTGTACTGATATATTAATTAAGGGATGCAGTGATGGAGTGTGTGTGTACTGATATATTAATTAAGGGGATGCAGTGATGGAGTGTGTGTGTACTGATATATTAATTAAGAGGATGCAGTGATGGAGTGCGTGTGTACGGAAAGATTAATTATGAGGATGCAGTGATGGAGTGTGTGTGTATGGAAAGATTAATTGAGGGGATGCAGTGATGGAGTGTGAGTGTAATTAAATATTAATTAAGAGGATGCAGTGATGGAGTTTGTGTGTACTGATATATTAATGAAGAGAATGCAGTGAAGGAGTGTGTGTGTACTTATATATTAATTAAGAGGATGCAGTGATGGAGTGTATGAATACTGATATTAATTAAGAGGATGCAGTGATGGAGTGTGTGTGTACTGATATAATAATTAATGGGATTCAGTGATGGAGTGTGTGTGTACTGATATATTAATTAAGAGGATGCAGTGATGCACTGTGTGTGTACTGATATATTAATTAAGAGGATGCAGTGATGGAGTGTGTGTTTTCTGATATATTAATTAATGGGATGCAGTGATGGAGTGTGTGTGTACTGATATATTAATTAAGAGGATGCAGTGATGCACTGTGTGTGTGTACTGATATATTAATTAAGAGGATGCAGTGATAGAGTGTGTGTGTTCTGATATATTAATTAAGAGGATGCAGCGATGGAGTTTGAGTGTGCTGATGTATTAATTAAGAAGATGCAGTGATGGAGTTTGAGTGTGCTGATATATTAATTAAGAGGATGCAGTGATGGAGTTTGAGTGCGCTGATATATTAATTAAGAGGATGCAGTGATGGAGTTTGAGTGTGCTGATGTATTAAGAGGATGCAGTGATGGAATTTGAGTGTGCTGATATATTAATTAACAGGATGCAGTGATGGAGTTTGAGTGTGCTGATATATTAATTAAGATGGTGCAGTGATGCAGTGTGTGTGTTCTGATAGATTAATTAACAGGTTGATGTGATGGAGTGTATGTGTGCTGATATATTAATTAAGAGGATGCAGTGATGGAGTGTGTGTGTACTGATATAATAATTAAGAGGATGCAGTGATGGACTGTGTGTGTTCTGATATATTAATTAAGAGGATGCAGTGATGCACTGTGTGTGTACTGATATATTAATTAAGAGGATGCAGTGATGCACTGTGTGTGTAATGATATATTAATTAAGAGGATGCTGTGATGGAGTGTGTGTGTACTGATATATTAATTAAGAGGATGCTTTGATGGAGTGTGTGTGTACTGATATATTAATTAAGAGGATGCAGTGATGCAGTTTGTGTGTACTGATATATTAAGTAAGAGGATGCAGTGATGGAGTGTGTGTGTACTGATATATTAATTAAGAGGATGCAGTGATGCACTGTGTGTGTACTGATATATTAATTAAGAGAATGCAGTGATGGAGTGTGTGTGTTCTGATATATTAATTAATGGGATGCAGTGATGGAGTGTGTGTGTACTGATATATTAATTAAGAGGATGCAGTGATGGAGTTTGAGTGTGCTGATGTATTAATAAAGAAGATGCAGTGATGGAGTTTGAGTGTGCTGATATATTAATTAAGAGGATGCAGTGATGGAGTTTGTGTGCGCTGATATATTAATTAAGATGGAGCAGTGATGCAGTGTGTGTGTACTGATATATTAATTAAGAGGATGCAGTGATGGAGTGTGTGTGTACTGATATATTAATTAAGAGGAAGCAGTGATGGAGTTTGAGTCTGCAGATAGATTAATTAACAGGTTGCAGTGATGGAGTGTGTGTCTACTGATATATTAATTTAGATGATGCATTGATGGAGTGTGAGTGTACTGTTACATGAATGAAGAGCTTGCAGGTATGGAGTGTGTGTGTATTGATATTTTAAATAAGATGATACAGTGATGGACTGCGAGTTTCCTGATATATTAATTAATGGATTGCAGTGATGGAGTGTGAATGTACTGATATATTAATGAAGAGGATTCAGTGATGCAGTGTTTGTGTACGGATATATTAATGAACAGGAGGCAGTGATGGAATGTGTGTGTACTGATATATAAATTAAGAGGATGCAGTGATGGAGTGTATGTGTACTGATATATTAATTAAGAGGATGCAGTGATGGAGTGTGTGTGTACTGATATATTAATTAAGAGGATGCAGTGATGGAGTGTGTGTGTACTGATATATTAATTAAGAGGATGCAGTGATGGAGTGAGTGTGTACTGATATATTAATTAATGAGATGCAGTGATGGAGTGTGTGTGTACTGATATATTAATTAAGGGGATGCAGTGATGGAGTGTGTGTGTACTGATATATTAATTAAGATGATGCAGTGATGGAGTGTGTGTGTACTGATATATTAATTAATGAGATGCAGTGAAGGAGTGTGTTTGTATTGATATATTAATTAAGATGATGCAGTGATGGAGTGTGAGTGTACTGATATATTAATTAAGAGGATCCAGTGAGAGAGTGTGTGTGTACTGATATATTAATTAAGAGGATGCAGTGATGGAGTGTGTGTGTACTGATATATTAATTAAGAGGATGCAGTAATGGAGTGTGAGTGTACTGATATATTAATTAAGAGGATCCAGTGAGAGAGTGTGTGTCTACTGATATATTAATTAAGAGGATGCAGTGATGGAGTGTGTGTGTACTGATATATTAATTAAGAGGATGCAGTGATGGAGTATGAGTGTACTGATATATTAATTAAGGGGATGCAGTGATGGAGTGTGTGTGTACTGATATATTAATTAAGGGGATGCAGTGATGGAGTGTGTGTGTACTGATATATTAATTAAGAGGATGCAGTGATGGAGTGCGTGTGTACGGAAAGATTAATTATGAGGATGCAGTGATGGAGTGTGTGTGTATGGAAAGATTAATTGAGGGGATGCAGTGATGGAGTGTGAGTGTAATTAAATATTAATTAAGAGGATGCAGTGATGGAGATTGTGTGTACTGATATATTAATGAAGAGAATGCAGTGAAGGAGTGTGTGTGTACTTATATATTAATTAAGAGGATGCAGTGATGGAGTGTATGAATACTGATATTAATTAAGAGGATGCAGTGATGGAGTGTGTGTGTACTGATATAATAATTAATGGGATTCAGTGATGGAGTGTGTGTGTACTGATATATTAATTAAGAGGATGCAGTGATGCACTGTGTGTGTACTGATATATTAATTAAGAGGATGCAGTGATGGAGTGTGTGTTTTCTGATATATTAATTAATGGGATGCAGTGATGGAGTGTGTGTGTACTGATATATTAATTAAGAGGATGCAGTGATGCACTGTGTGTGTGTACTGATATATTAATTAAGAGGATGCAGTGATAGAGTGTGTGTGTTCTGATATATTAATTAAGAGGATGCAGCGATGGAGTTTGAGTGTGCTGATGTATTAATTAAGAAGATGCAGTGATGGAGTTTGAGTGTGCTGATATATTAATTAAGAGGATGCAGTGATGGAGTTTGAGTGCGCTGATATATTAATTAAGAGGATGCAGTGATGGAGTTTGAGTGTGCTGATGTATTAAGAGGATGCAGTGATGGAATTTGAGTGTGCTGATATATTAATTAACAGGATGCAGTGATGGAGTTTGAGTGTGCTGATATATTAATTAAGATGGTGCAGTGATGCAGTGTGTGTGTTCTGATAGATTAATTAACAGGTTGATGTGATGGAGTGTATGTGTGCTGATATATTAATTAAGAGGATGCAGTGATGGAGTGTGTGTGTACTGATATAATAATTAAGAGGATGCAGTGATGGACTGTGTGTGTTCTGATATATTAATTAAGAGGATGCAGTGATGCACTGTGTGTGTACTGATATATTAATTAAGAGGATGCAGTGATGCACTGTGTGTGTACTGATATATTAATTAAGAGGATGCAGTGAGGCACTATGTGTGTGTACTGATATATTAATTAAGAGGATGCAGTGATGGAGTTTGAGTGTGCTGATATATTAATTAAGAGGATGCAGTGTTGGAGTTTGAGTGTGCTAATGTATTAATTAAGAAGATGCAGTGATGGAGTTTGAGTGTGCTGATATATTAATTAAGTGGATGCAGTGATGGAGTTTGAGTGCGCTGATATATTAATTAAGAGGATGCAGTGATGGAGTTTGAGTGCACTGATGTATTAATTAAGAGGATGCAGTGATGGAGTTTGAGTGTGCTGATATATTAATTAAGATGATGCAGTGATGCAGTGTGTGTGTTCTGATATATTAATTAAGAGGATGCAGTGATGGAGTTTGAGTGTGCTGATATAATAATTGAGATGATGCAGTGATGCAGTCTGAGTGTACTGATATATTAATTAAGGGGATGCAGTGATGGAGTGTGAGTGTACTGATATATTAATTAAGGGGATGCAGTGATGGAGTGTGAGTGTACTGATATATTAATTAATAAGATGCAGTGATGGAGTGTGTGTGTACTGATATATTAATTAAGGGGATGCAGTGATGGAGTGTGAGTGTACTGATATATTAATTAAGGGGATGCAGTGATGGAGTGTGAGTGTACTGATATATTAATTAATAGGATGCAGTGATGGAGTGTGTGTGTACTGATATATTAATTAAGGGGATGCAGTGATGGAGTGTGTGTGTACTGATATATTAATTAAGGGGATGCAGTGATGGAGTGTGAGTGTACTGATATATTAATGAATAGGATGCAGTGATGGAGTGTGTGTGTACTGATATATTAATTAAGAGGATGCAGTGATGGAGTGTGAGCGTACTGATATATTAATTAAGAGGATGCAGTGATGCACTGTGTGTGTACTGATATATTAATTAAGAGGATGCAGTGATGGAGTGTGTGTGTACTGATATATTAATTAAGAGGATGCAGTGATGCTCTGTGTGTACTGATATATTAATTAAGAGGATGCAGTGATGGAGTATGTGTGTACTGATGTATTAATTAAGAGGATGCAGTGATGGAGTTTGAGTGTGCTGATATATTAATTAAAATGGTGCAGTGATGCAGTGTGTGTGTTCTGATATATTAATTAAGAGGATGCAGTGATGGAGTTTGAGTGTGCTGATATAATAATTAAGATGATGCAGTGATGCAGTGTGTGTGTTCTGATATATTAATTAAGAGGATGCCGTGATGGAGTGTGTGTGTACTGATATATTAATTAATAGGATGCAGTGATGCACTGTGTGTGTACTGATATATTAATTAAGAGGTTGCAGTGATGGAGTGTGTGTGTACTGATATATTAATTAAGAGGATGCAGTGATGCACTGTGTGTGTACTGATATATTAATTAAGAGGATGCAGTGATGGAGTGTGTGTGTACTGATATATTAATTAAGAGGATGCAGTGATGGAGTGTGTGTGTTCTGATATATTAATTAATGGGATTCAGTGATGGAGTGTGTGTGTACTGATATATTAATTAAGAGGATGCAGTGATGCACTGTGTGTGTGTACTGATATATTAATTAAGAGGATGCAGTGATAGAGTGTGTGTGTTCTGATATATTAATTAAGAGGATGCAGTGATGGAGTTTGAGTGTGCTGATATATTAATTAAGAGGATGCAGTGATGGTGTTTGAGTGCGCTGATATGTTAACTAAGATGATGCAGTGATGCAGTGTGTGTGTTCTGATATATTAATTAATAGGATGCAGTGATGGAGTGTGTGTGTACTGATATATTAATTAATAGGATGCAGTGATGCACTGTGTGTACTGATATATTAATTAATGGGATGCAGTGATGCACCGTGTGTGTACTGATATATTAATGAAGAGGATGCAGTGATGGAGTGTGTGTGTTCTGATATATTAATTAAGAGGATGCAGTGATGGAGTTTGAGTGTGCTGATATAATAATTAAGATGATGCAGTGATGCAGTGTGTGTGTTCTGATATATTAATTAAGAGGATGCAGTGATGGAGTGTGTGTGTACTGATATATTAATTAATGGGATGCAGTGATGCACCGTGTGTACTGATATATTAATTAATGGGATGCAGTGATGCACCGTGTGTGTACTGATATATTAATGAAGAGGATGCAGTGATGGAGTTTGAGTGTACTGATATATTAATTAAGGGGATGCAGTGATGGAGTGTGCGTGTACTGATATATTACTTAAGGGAATGCAGTGATGGAATGTGAGTGTACTGATATATTAATTAAGAGGATGCAGTGATGCACTGTGTGTACTGATATATTAATTAAGAGGATGCAGTGATGGAGTGTGTGTGTACTGATATATTAATTAAGAGGATGCAGTGATGCACTGTGTGTGTACTGATATATTAATTAAGAGGATGCAGTGATGGAGTGTGTGTGTACTGATATATTAATTAAGAGGATGCAGTGATGCACTGTGTGTACTGATATATTAATTAAAAGGATGCAGTGATGGAGTATGTGTGTACTGATATATTAATTAAGAGGATGCAGTGATGGAGTTTGAGTGTGCTGATGTATTAATTAAGAAGATGCAGTGATGGTGTTTGAGTGTGCTGATATATTAATTAAGAGGATGCAGTGATGGAGTGTGTGTGCAATAATATATTAATTAAGGGAATACAGTGATGCAGTGTGAGTGTACTGCTATATTAATTAATGGGATGCAGTGATGGAGTGTGAGTGTACTGATATATTAATTAAGAGGATGCAGTGATGAAAGTGTGTACTGATATATTAATTAAGGGGATGCAGTGATCGAGTTTGTGTGTACTGATATATTAAATAAGATGATGCAGTGATGGAGTGTGTGAGTACTGATATATTAATTAAGAGGATGCAGTGATGGAGTGTGTGAGTACTGATATATTAATTAATAGGATGCAGTGATGCACTGTGTGTGTACTGATATATTAATTAAGAGGATGCAGTGATGGAGTTTGAGTGTACTGATATATTAATTAAGGGGATGCAGTGATGGAGTGTGCGTGTACTGATATATTAATTAAGGGGATGCAGTGATGGAGTGTGAGTGTACTGATATATTAATTAAGAGGATGCAGTGATGGAGTGTGTGTGTACTGATATATTAATTAAGAGGATGCAGTGATGCACTGTGTGTGTGTACTGATATATTAATTAAGAGGATGCAGTGATAGAGTGTGTGTGTTCTGATATATTAATTAAGAGGATGCAGTGATGGAGTTTGAGTGTGCTGATATATTAATTAAGAGGATGCAGTGATGGTGTTTGAGTGCGCTGATATGTTAACTAAGATGATGCAGTGATGCAGTGTGTGTGTTCTGATATATTAATTAATAGGATGCAGTGATGGAGTGTGTGAGTACTGATATATTAATTAATAGGATGCAGTGATGCACTGTGTGTACTGATATATTAATTAATGGGATGCAGTGATGCACCGTGTGTGTACTGATATATTAATGAAGAGGATGCAGTGATGGAGTTTGAGTGTACTGATATATTAATTAAGGGGATGCAGTGATGGAGTGTGCGTGTACTGATATATTAATTAAGGGAATGCAGTGATGGAGTGTGTGTGTACTGATATATTAATTAAGGGGATGCAGTGATGGAGTGTGAGTGTACTGATATATTAATTAATAGGATGCAGTGATGGAGTGTGTGTGTACTGATATATTAATTAAGAGGATGCAGTGATGGAGTATGTGTGTACTGATATATTAATTAAGAGGATGCAGTGATGGAGTTTGAGTGTGCTGATGTATTAATTAAGAAGATGCAGTGATGGTGTTTGAGTGTGCTGATATATTAATTAAGAGGATGCAGTGATGGTGTTTGAGTGCGCTGATATGTTAACTAAGATGATGCAGTGATGCAGTGTGTGTGTTCTGATATATTAATTAATAGGATGCAGTGATGGAGTGTGTGAGTACTGATATATTAATTAATAGGATGCAGTGATGCACTGTGTGTACTGATATATTAATTAATGGGATGCAGTGATGCACCGTGTGTGTACTGATATATTAATGAAGAGGATGCAGTGATGGAGTTTGAGTGTACTGATATATTAATTAAGGGGATGCAGTGATGGAGTGTGCGTGTACTGATATATTAATTAAGGGAATGCAGTGATGGAGTGTGTGTGTACTGATATATTAATTAAGGGGATGCAGTGATGGAGTGTGAGTGTACTGATATATTAATTAATAGGATGCAGTGATGGAGTGTGTGTGTACTGATATATTAATTAAGAGGATGCAGTGATGGAGTGTGAGTGTACTGATATATTAATTAAGAGGATGCAGTGATGCACTGTGTGTACTGATATATTAATTAAAAGGATGCAGTGATGGAGTATGTGTGTACTGATATATTAATTAAGAGGATGCAGTGATGGAGTTTGAGTGTGCTGATGTATTAATTAAGAAGATGCAGTGATGGTGTTTGAGTGTGCTGATATATTAATTAAGAGGATGCAGTGATGGAGTTTGAGTGTGCTGATGTATTAATTAAGAAGATGCAGTGATGGAGTTTGAGTGTGCTGATATATTAATTAAGAGGATGCAGTGATGGAGTTTGAGTGTGCTGATATATTAATTAAGAGGATGCAGTGATGGAGTTTGAGTGTGCTGATGTATTAATTAAGAAGATGCAGTGATGGAGTTTGTGTGTGCTGATATATTAATTAAGAAGATGCAGTGATGAAGTTTGAGTGTGCTGATGTATTAATTAAGAAGATGCAGTGATGGAGTGTGTGTGCAATAATATATTAATTAAGGGAATACAGTGATGCAGTGTGAGTGTACTGCTATATTAATTAATGGGATGCAGTGATGGAGTGTGAGTGTACTGATATATTAATTAAGAGGATGCAGTGATGAAAGTGTGTACTGTTATATTAATTAAGGGGATGCAGTGATCGAGTTTGTGTGTACTGATATATTAAATAAGATGATGCAGTGATGGAGTGTGTGAGTACTGATATATTAATTAAGAGGATGCAGTGATGGAGTGTGTGAGTACTGATATATTAATTAATAGGAAGCAGTGATGCACTGTGTGTGTACTGATATATTAATGAAGAGGATGCAGTGATGGAGTTTGAGTGTACTGATATATTAATTAAGGGGATGCAGTGATGGAGTGTGCGTGTACTGATATATTAATTAAGGGGATGCAGTGATGGAGTGTGAGTGTACTGATATATTAATTAAGGGGATGCAGTGATGGAGTGTGAGTGTACTGATATATTAATTAAGAGGATGCAGTGATGGTAGTGAGTGTACTTATATATTAATTAATAGGATGCAGTGATGGAGTGTGTGTGTACTGATATATTAATTAAGGGGATGCAGTGATGGAGTGTGTGTGTACTGATATATTAATTAAGGGGATGCAGTGATGGAGTGTGAGTGTACTGATATATTAATTAATAGGATGCAGTGATGGAGTGTGTGTGTACTGATATATTAATTAAGAGGATGCAGTGATGGAGTGTGAGTGTACTGATGTATTAATTAAGAGGATGCAGTGATGGAGTATGTGTGTACTGATATATTAATTAACTGGATGCAGTGATGGAGTGTGTGTGTACTGATATATTAATTAAGAGGATGCAGTGATGGAGTTTGAGTCTGCTGATGTATTAATTAAGAGGATGCAGTGATGGAGTTTGAGTGTGCTGATATATTAATTAAGAGGATGCAGTGATGGAGTGTGAGTGTACTGATATATTAATTAAGAGGATGCAGTGATGCACTGTGTGTGTATTGATATATTAATTAAGAGGATGCAGTGATGGAGTGTGTGTGTACTGATATATTAATTAAGAGGATGCAGTGATGCACTGTGTGTGTACTGATATATTAATTAAGAGGATGCAGTGATGGAGTATGTGTGTACTGATATATTAATTAAGTGGATGCAGTGATGGAGTGTGTGTGTACTGATGTATTAATTAAGAGGATGCAGTGATGGAGTTTGAGTGTGCTGATATATTAATTAAGATGGTGCAGTGATGCAGTGTGTGTGTTCTGATATATTAATTAATAGGATGCAGTGATGGAGTGTGTGTGTACTGATATATTAATTAAGAGGATGCAGTGATGGAGTGTGAGTGTACTGATGTATTAATTAAGAGGATGCAGTGATGGAGTATGTGTGTACTGATATATTAATTAAGTGGATGCAGTGATGGAGTGTGTGTGTACTGATATATTAATTAAGAGGATGCAGTGATGGAGTTTGAGTCTGCTGATGTATTAATTAAGAGGATGCAGTGATGGAGTTTGAGTGTGCTGATATATTAATTAAGAGGATGCAGTGATGGAGTGTGAGTGTACTGATATATTAATTAAGAGGATGCAGTGATGCACTGTGTGTGTATTGATATATTAATTAAGAGGATGCAGTGATGGAGTGTGTGTGTACTGATATATTAATTAAGAGGATGCAGTGATGCACTGCGTGTGTACTGATATATTAATTAAGAGGATGCAGTGATGGAGTATGTGTGTACTGATGTATTAATTAAGAGGATGCAGTGATGGAGTTTGAGTGTGCTGATATATTAATTAAGATGGTGCAGTGATGCAGTGTGTGTGTTCTGATATATTAATTAAGAGGATGCAGTGATGGAGTTTGAGTGTGCTGATATAATAATTAAGATGATGCAGTGATGCAGTGTGTGTGTTCTGATATATTAATTAAGAGGATGCCGTGATGGAGTGTGTGTGTACTGATATATTAATTAAGAGGATGCAGTGATGGAGTGTGTGTGTACTGATATATTAATTAAGAGGATGCAGTGATGGAGTGTGTGTGTTCTGATATATTAATTAATGGGATTCAGTGATGGAGTGTGTGTGTACTGATATATTAATTAAGAGGATGCAGTGATAGAGTGTGTGTGTTCTGATATATTAATTAAGAGGATGCAGTGATGGAGTTTGAGTGTGCTGATATAATAATTAAGATGATGCAGTGAAGTAGTGTGAGTGTACTGATATATTAATTAATAGGATGCAGTGATGGAGTGTGTGTGTACTGATATATTAATTAATAGGATGCAGTGATGCACTGTGTGTACTGATATATTAATTAATGGGATGCAGTGATGCACCGTGTGTGTACTGATATATTAATGAAGAGGATGCAGTGATGGAGTTTGAGTGTACTGATATATTAATTAAGGGGATGCAGTGATGGAGTGTGCGTGTAGTGATATATTAATTAAGGGAATGCAGTGATGGAGTGTGTGTGTACTGATATATTAATTAAGGGGATGCAGTGATGGAGTGTGAGTGTACTGATATATTAATTAATAGGATGCAGTGATGGAGTTTGTGTGTACTGATATACTAATTCAGAGGATGCAGTGATGGAGTGTGAGTGTGCTGATATATTAATTAAGAGGATGCAGTGATGCACTGTGTGTACTGATATATTAATTAAGAGGATGCAGTGATGGAGTGTGTGTGTACTGATATATTAATTAAGAGGATGCAGTGATGCACGGTGTGTGTACTGATATATTAATTAAGAGGATGCAGTGATGGAGTGTGTGTGTACTGATATATTAATTAAGAGGATGCAGTGATGCACTGTGTGTGTACTGATATATTAATTAAAAGGATGCAGTGATGGAGTATGTGTGTACTGATATATTAATTAAGAGGATGCAGTGATGGAGTGTGAGTGTACTGATATATTAATTAAGAGGATGCAGTGATGCACTGTGTGTACTGATATATTAATTAAGAGGATGCAGTGATGGAGTGTGTGTGTACTGATATATTAATTAAGAGGATGCAGTGATGCACTGTGTGTGTACTGATATATTAATTAAGAGGATGCAGTGATGGAGTGTGTGTGTACTGATATATTAATTAAGAGGATGCAGTGATGCACTGTGTGTTTACTGATATATTAATTAAAAGGATGCAGTGATGGAGTATGTGTGTACTGATATATTAATTAAGAGAATGCAGTGATGGAGTTTGAGTGTGCTGATGTATTAATTAAGAAGATGCAGTGATGGAGTTTGAGTGTGCTGATATATTAATTAAGAGAATGCAGTGATGGAGTTTGAGTGTGCTGATGTATTAATTAAGAAGATGCAGTGATGGAGTTTGTGTGTGCTGATATATTAATTAAGAAGATGCAGTGATGGAGTGTGTGTGCAATAATATATTAATTAAGGGAATACAGTGATGCAGTGTGAGTGTACTGCTATATTAATTAATGGGATGCAGTGATGGAGTGTGAGTGCACTGATATATTAATTAAGAGGATGCAGTGATGAAAGTGTGTACTGATATATTAATTAAGGGGATGCAGTGATCGAGTTTGTGTGTACTGATATATTAAATAAGATGATGCAGTGATGGAGTGTGTGAGTACTGATATATTAATTAAGAGGATGCAGTGATGGAGTGTGTGAGTACTGATATATTAATTAATAGGATGCAGTGATGCACTGTGTGTGTGCTGATATATTAATGAAGAGGATGCAGTGATGGAGTTTGAGTGTACTGATATATTAATTAAGGGGATGCAGTGATGGAGTGTGCGTGTACTGATATATTAATTAAGGGGATGCAGTGATGGAGTGTGAGATTACTGATATATTAATTAATAGGATGCAGTGATGGAGTGTGTGTGTACTGATATATTAATTAAGGGGATGCAGTGATGGAGTGTGAGTGTACTGATATATTAATTAAGGGGATGCAGTGATGGTAGTGAGTGTGTTCTGATATATTAATTAATAGGATGCAGTGATGGAGTGTGTGTGTGCTGATATATTAATTAAGAGGATGCAGTGATGGTGTTTGAGTGCGCTGATATATTAATTAAGATGATGCAGTGATGCAGTGTGTGTGTTCTGATATATTAATTAAGAGGATGCAGTGATGGAGTTTGAGTGTGCTGATATAATAATTAAGATGATGCAGTGAAGTAGTGTGAGTGTACTGATATATTAATTAATAGGATGCAGTGATGGAGTGTGTGTGTACTGATATATTAATTAACAGGATGCAGTGATGCACTGTGTGTACTGATATATTAATTAATGGGATGCAGTGATGCACCGTGTGTGTACTGATATATTAATGAAGAGGATGCAGTGATGGAGTTTGAGTGTACTGATATATTAATTAAGGGGATGCAGTGATGGAGTGTGCGTGTACTGATATATTAATTAAGGGAATGCAGTGATGGAGTGTGTGTGTACTGATATATTAATTAAGGGGATGCAGTGATGGAGTGTGAGTGTACTGATATATTAATTAATAGGATGCAGTGATGCACTGTGTGTGTACTGATATATTAATTAAGAGGATGCAGTGATGGAGTGTGTGTGTACTGATATATTAATTAAGAGGATGCAGTGATGCACTGTGTGTGTACTGATATATTAATTAAAAGGATGCAGTGATGGAGTATGTGTGTCCTGATATATTAGTTAAGAGGATGCAGTGATGGAGTTTGAGTGTGCTGATGTATTAATTAAGAAGATGCAGTGATGGAGTTTGAGTGTGCTGATATATTAATTAAGAGGATGCAGTGATGGAGTTTGAGTGTGCTGATGTATTAATTAAGAGGATGCAGTGATGGAGTTTGAGTGTGCTGATGTATTAATTAAGAAGATGCAGTGATGGAGTTTGAGTGTGCTGATATATTAATTAAGAGGATGCAGTGATGGAGTTTGAGTGTGCTGATATATTAATTAAGAGGATGCAGTGATGGAGTTTGAGTGTGCTGATGCATTAATTAAGAAGATGCAGTGATGGAGTTTGTGTGCTGATGTATTAATTAAGAAGATGCAGTGATGGAGTTTGTGTGTGCTGATATATTAATTAAGAAGATGCAGTGATGGAGTTTGAGTGTGCTGATGTATTAATTAAGAAGATGCAGTGATGGAGTGTGTGTGCAATAATATATTAAGTAAGGGGATACAGTGATGCAGTGTGAGTGTACTGCTATATTAATTAATGGGATGCAGTGATGGAGTGTGAGTGTACTGATATATTAATTAAGAGGATGCAGTGATGAAAGTCTGTACTGATATATTAATTAAGGGGATGCAGTGATCGAGTTTGTGTGTACTGATATATTTAATAAGATGATGCAGTGATGGAGTGTGTGAGTACTGATATATTAATTAAGAGGATGCAGTGATGGAGTGTGTGAGTACTGATATATTAATTAAGGGGATGCAGTGATGGAGTGTGTGTGTACTGATATATTAATTAATAGGATGCAGTGATGGAGTGTGTGTGTACTGATATATTAATTAAGGGGATGCAGTGATGGAGTGTGTGTGTACTGATATATTAATTCAGGGGATGCAGTGATGGAGTGTGAGTGTACTGATATATTAATTAATAGGATGCAGTGATGGAGTGTGTGTGTACTGATATATTAATTAAGAGGATGCAGTGATGGAGTGTGAGTGCACTGATATATTAATTAAGAGGATGCAGTGATGCACTGTGTGTGTACTGATATATTAATTAAGAGGATGCAGTGATGGAGTGTGTGTGTACTGATATATTAATTAAGAGGATGCAGTGATGCACTGTGTGTGTACTGATTTATTAATTAAGAGGATGCAGTGATGGAGTATGTGTGTACTGATATATTAATTAAGTGGATGCAGTGATGGAGTGTGTGTGTACTGATATATTAATTAAGAGGATGCAGTGATGGAGTTTGAATCTGCTGATGTATTAATTAAGAGGATGCAGTGATGGAGTTTGAGTGTGCTGATATATTAATTAAGAGGATGCAGTGATGGAGTTTGAGTGTGCTGATATATTAATTAAGAGGATGCAGTGATGGAGTTTGAGTGTGCTGATATATTAATTAAGATGGTGCAGTGATACAGTGTGTGTGTTCTGATATATTAATTAAGAGGTTGCAGTGATGGAGTGTGTGTGTACTGATATATTAATTAAGAGGATGCAGTGATGGAGTGTGTGTGCAATAATATATTAAGTAAGGGGATACAGTGATGCAGTGAGAGTGTACTGCTATATTAATTAATGGGATGCAGTGATGGAGTGTGAGTGTACTGATATATTAATTAAGAGGATGCAGTGATGAAAGTCTGTACTGATATATTAATTAAGGGGATGCAGTGATCGAGTTTGTGTGTACTGATATATTAAATAAGATGATGCAGTGATGGAGTGTGTGAGTACTGATATATTAATTAAGAGGATGCAGTGATGGAGTGTGTGAGTACTGATATATTAATTAAGGGGATGCAGTGATGGAGTGTGTGTGTACTGATATATTAATTAATAGGATGCAGTGATGGAGTGTGTGTGTGCTGATATATTAATTAAGAGGATGCAGTGAAGGAGTTTGAGTGTGCTGATGCATTAATTAAGAAGATGCAGTGATGGAGTTTGAGTGTGCTGATATAATAATTAAGAAGATGCAGTGATGGAGTTTGAGTGTGCTGATATATTAATTAAGAGGATGCAGTGATGGAGTTTGAGTGTGCTGATGTATTAATTAAGAAGATGCAGTGATGGAGTTTGTGTGTGCTGATATATTAATTAAGAAGATGCAGTGATGGATTTGAGTGTGCTGATGTATTAATTAAGAAGATGCAGTGATGGAGTGTGTGTGCAATAATATATTAAGTAAGGGGATACAGTGATGCAGTGTGAGTGTACTGCTATATTAATTAATGGGATGCAGTGATGGAGTGTGAGTGTACTGATATATTAATTAAGAGGATGCAGTGATGAAAGTGTGTACTGATATATTAATTAAGGGGATGCAGTGATCGAGTTTGTGTGTACTGATATATTAAATAAGATGATGCAGTGATGGAGTGTCTGAGTACTGATATATTAATTAAGAGGATGCAGTGATGGAGTGTGTGAGTACTGATATATTAATTAAGATGATGCAGTGATGGAGTGTGAGTGTAGTGATATATTAATTAATAGGTTGCAGTTAAGGTGTGTGTGTGTGTATTGATATATTAATTAAGAGGTTGCAGTTATGGAGTTTGTGTCTACTGATATATTAATTTAGATGATGCAGTGATGGAGTGTGCTAGTAGTGATATATTAATGAAGAGGTTGCAGTTATGATGTGTGTGTGCATTGATATAATAAATAAGATGATACAGTGAAGGAGTTTGAGTGTAGTGATATATTAATTAACAGGATGCAGTGATGGAGTGTGTGTGTACGGATATATTAATTAAGAGGATGCAGTGATGGAGTGTGTGTGTACGGATATATTAATTAATAGTTTGCAGCAGATGGAGTGTGTCTGTACTGATATATTAATTAAGAGGATGCAGTGATGGAGTGTGTGTGCACTGATATATTAATTAAAATGATGCAGTGATGGAGTGTGAGTGTACTGATATATTAAGTAAGGGGATGCAGTGATGCAGTGTATGTACTGATATATTAAGTAAGGGGATACAGTGATGCAGTGAGTGTGTTTAGATATATTAATTAAGGGGATGCAGTGATGGAGTGTGTGTGTACTGATATATTAATTAATGGGATGCAGTGATGGAGTATGAGTGTACTGATATATTAATTAAGAGGATGCAGTGATGGAGTGTGTGTGTACTGATATATTAATAAAGGGGATGCAGTGTGAGCGTGCTGATATATTAATTAAGATGCTGCAGTGATGGAGTGTGAGTGTAGTGGTATATTAATTAATAGGTTGCAGTTAAGGTGTGTGTGTGTGTATTGATATATTAATTAAGAGGTTGCAGTTATGAAGTGTGTGCCTACTGATATATTAATTTAGATGATGCAGTGATGGAGTGTGCGTGTAGTGATATATTAATGAAGAGGTTGCAGTTATGATGTGTGTGTGCATTGATATAATAAATAAGATGATACAGTGAAGGAGTTTGTGTGCTGATATATTAAATAAGATGATGCAGTGATGGAGTTTGAGTGTGCTGATATATTAATTTAAAGGATGCAGTGATGGTTTGTGAGTGTACTGATATATTAATGAAGAGGATGCAGTAATGATGTCTGAGTGTACTGATATATTAATGAAGAGGATGCAGTGATGGATGTGTGAGTGGATTGATATATTCATTAAGAGGATGCAGTGATGGAGTGTGTGTGTACTGATATATTAATTAAGGGGATGCAGTGATGGACTGTGAGTGTACTGATATATTAATTAATTGAATGCAGTGATGGAGTGTGAGTGTACTGATACATTAATTAAGAGGATGCAGTGATGGAGTGTGAGTGTACTGATATATTAATTAAGGGGATGCAGTGATGGAGTGTGTGTGTAATAATATATTAATTAAGTGGAGGCAGTGATGGAGTGTGTGTGTACTGATATATTAATTAAGGGGATGCAGTGATGGAGTGCGTGTGTAATAATATATTAATTAAGAGGATGCAGTGATGGTGTGTGTGTGTGCTGATATATTAATTAAGTGGACACAGTGAAGGAGTGTGAGTGTTCTGATATATTAATTAAGTGGACACAGTGAAGGAGTGTGACTGTACTGATATATTAATTAAGTGGATGCAGTGATGGAGTGTGAGGGTACTGATATATTAATTAAGAGGATGCTGCAATGGAGTTTGTGAGTACTGATATATTAATTAAGAGGATGCTGCAATGGAGTTTGTGTGTACTGATATATTAATTAAGAGGATGCAGTAATGGAGTGTGTTTGTACTGATATATTAATTAAGAGGATGCAGTGATGGAGTGTGTTTGTACTGATAAATTAATTAAGAGGATGCAGTGATGGAGTGTGTGTGTACTGATATATTAATTAAGCGGATGCAGTGATGGAGTGTGTTTGTACTGATATTTTAATTAAGGGGATGCAGTGATAGAGTTTGAGTGTACTGATATATTAATTAAGAGGATGCAGTGATGGAGTGTGAGTGTACTGACATATTGGCCCAGAAATTGATCTCGCTCTGTTCCCGCGGGGGTAAGCCTTCCCCGCGATGTCTCACCTCGCTTGTGCTTTTTCAGATCCAGCTCGCACGAACTTGATGTTCCAGACATCAGCTGTGCTGGGCTTGCGTATCCCAGCGGCGTAGTGAATTCGTGCGAGCTGTGGGATCACGTGACTCAGTTAGAGCCAATGGCAGCACACCATCTTCCATTCATAAGTTTCACAGACCTGCTGTGAAATCTATGAATCTTACACCCCCCCAAAATAACAGCTAAACCTCAATTAAATTTAAAAAAAAACCATCACATTAATAAAATAAGTATAGTTAATTAAATTAACCATTTTAAATAAAAAATTAAATTTTTGAAAAAATTTAAAATCTTTTAAAAAGTTCTAAAAATAAACTTACCTGTCTTTAAAGTCTCTAAAAAAGATATACCTGTAAAAAAAAAATTAAAAAAAATACTTAATTCACTACTTACCTTCTTACTCCTCCTTTTTACATTTCCAAAATCTTCCCTACTTACCTGCGCGTCCAAAGCATGAAGTGCACAGCGTGCGCGCAGCCTGTAGCGCGCACGCGATGCACCCAGGACCCGCCCCCTTTTCAGAAGAGCAATTGCCGGTTTTCAGCGCATGCGCAGGGCATGCAGAAAACCGGCAATTGGAGTGGGAATACGCGAAAATACGCAGTGCGTACTCTCGCGTCCCGGGATCAATTTTCGGCCCATTAATTCAGGGGATGCAGTGACGGAGTGGGAGTGTACTGATATATTAATTAAGGGGATGCAGTGATGGTGTGTGTGTGTACTGATATATTAATTAAGAGGATGCTGCAATGGAGTTTGTGTGTACTGATATATTAATTAAGAGGATGCAGTAATGGAGTGTGTTTGTACTGATATATTAATTAAGAGGATGCAGTGATAGAGGTTGAGTGTACTGATATATTAATTAAGGGGATGCAATGAAGGAGTATATGTGTACTGATATATTAATTAAGGGGATACTGTGATGGAGTGTGTGTGTACTGATATATTAATTAAGGGGATGCAGTGATGGAGTGTGAGTTTACGGATATATTAATAAGATGATGCAGTGATGCAGTGATGGAGTGTGAGTGTAATAATAAATTATTTAAGAGGCTGCAGTGATGGAGTGTAAGTGTTCTGATATATTAATTAAGAGGATGCAGTGATGGAATGTGTGTGTACTGATATATTAATTAAGGGGATGCAGTGACGGAGTGTGTGTGTACTAATATTTTTATTAATTGGATGCAGTGATGGAGAGTGAGTGTTCTGATATATTAATTAAGGGGATGCAGTGATGGAGTGTGTGTGTAATAATATATTAATTAAGTGGATGCAGTGATGGAGTGTGAGTGTACTGATATATTAATTAAGAGGATGCAGTGATGGAGTATGAGTGTACTGATATATTAATTAAGGGGATGCAGTGATGGAATGTGTGTGTACTGATATATTAATTAAGGGGATGCAGTGATGGAGTGTGAGTGTACTGATAGATTAATTAAGAAGATGCAGTAATGGAGTGTGTGTGTACTGATAGATTAATTAAGATGCAGTAATGGAGTGTGTGTGTACTGATCTATTAATTAAGAAAATGCAGTGATGAAGTGTGAGTGTACTGATATATTAATTAAGAAAATGCAGTGATGGAGTGTGGGTGTACTGATATATTAATTAAGAGGATGCAGTGATGGAGTGTGAGTGTAATGATATATAGATTGGATGCAGTGATGGAGTGTGAGTGTACTGATATATTAATTGATTGGATGCAGTGATGGAGTGTGAGTGTACAGATATATTAATTAAGGGGATGCAGTGATGGAGTGTGAGTATGCTAATATAATAATTAAGTGGATGCAGTGATGGAGTGTGAGTGTACAGATATATTAATTAAGGGGATGCAGTGATGGAGTGTGAGTATGCTAATATAATAATTAAGTGGATGCAGTGATGGAGTGTGTGTGTACGGATATTTTAATTAAGGGGATGCAGTGATGGAGTTTGTGTGTACTGATATATTAATTAAGGGGTTGCAGTGATGGAGTGGGAGTGTACTGATATATTAATTAAGGGGATGCAGTGATGGATTGTGTGTGTACTGATATATTAATTAAGAAAATACAGTGATGGAGTGTGAGTTTTCTGACATTAATTAAGAGGATGCAGTGATGGAGTGTGAGTATACTGATATATTAATTTAGGGGATGCTGTGATGGAGTGTGTGTACTGATATATTAATTAAGAGGATGCAGTAATGGAGTGTGTGTGTACTGATATATTAATTAAGAGGATGCAGTGATGGAGTATGAGTGTACTGATATATTAATTAAGGGGATGCAGTGATGGAATGTGTGTGTACTGATATATTAATTAAGGGGATGCAGTGATGGAGTGTGAGTGTACTGATAGATTAATTAAGAAGATGCAGTAATGGAGTGTGTGTGTACTGATAGATTATTTAAGGGGATGCAGTGATGGAGTGCGAGTTTACTGATATATTAATTAAGGGGATGCAGTGATGGAGAATGAATGTACTGATATATTAATTAAGGGGATGCAGTGATGGAGAATGAGTGTACTGATAGATTAATTAAGAGGATGCAGTGATGCAGTGTGATTGTTCTGACATATTAATGAAGAGGTTGCAGTGATAGTGGGAGTGTGCTGATATATTAATGAAGAGGATGCAGTGATGGAGTGTGAGTACACTGATATATTAATTAAGGGGATGCAGTGATGGAGTGTGTGTGTACTGATATATTAATTAAGAGGATGCAGTAATGAGGTGTGTGTGTACTGATATATTAATTAAGAGGATGCAGTGATAGAGTGTGAGTGTAATGATATATTAATTGATTGGATGCAGTGATGGAGTGTGAGTGTACTGATATATTAATTAGGAGGATGCAGTGATGGAGTGAGAGTGTACTGATATATTATTTCAGGGGATGCAGTGATGGAGTGTGAGTGTACTGATATATTAATTAAGGGGATGTAGTGATGGAGTGGGAGTGTACTGATATATTAATTAAGAGGATGCAGTGATGGAGTGTTTGTGTACTGATATATTAATTTAGGGGATGCAGTAATGGTGTATGTGTGTACTGATATATTAATTAATGGGATGCTGTGATGGAGTGTGTGTGTAATAATATATTCATTAAGAGGATGCAGTGATGGAGTGTGTGTGTGCTGATATATTAATTAAGGGGATGCAGTGATGGAGTGTGAGTTTATGGATATATTAATTAAGGGGATGCTGTGATGGAGTATGTGTGTACTGATATATTAATTAAGGGGATGCAGTGATGGAGTGTGAGTGTACTGACATATTGGCCCAGAAATTGATCTCGCTCTGTTCCCGCGGGGGTAAGCCTTCCCCGCGATGTCTCACCTCGCTTGTGCTTTTTCAGATCCAGCTCGCACGAACTTGATGTTCCAGACATCAGCTGTGCTGGGCTTGCGTATCCCAGCGGCGTAGTGAATTCGTGCGAGCTGTGGGATCACGTGACTCAGTTAGAGCCAATGGCAGCACACCATCTTCCATTCATAAGTTTCACAGACCTGCTGTGAAATCTATGAATCTTACACCCCCCCAAAATAACAGCTAAACCTCAATTAAATTTAAAAAAAAACCATCACATTAATAAAATAAGTATAGTTAATTAAATTAACCATTTTAAATAAAAAATTAAATTTTTGAAAAAATTTAAAATCTTTTAAAAAGTTCTAAAAATAAACTTACCTGTCTTTAAAGTCTCTAAAAAAGATATACCTGTAAAAAAAAAAAAATTAAAAAAAATACTTAATTCACTACTTACCTTCTTACTCCTCCTTTTTACATTTCCAAAATCTTCCCTACTTACCTGCGCGTCCAAAGCATGAAGTGCACAGCGTGCGCGCAGCCTGTAGCGCGCACGCGATGCACCCAGGACCCGCCCCCTTTTCAGAAGAGCAATTGCCGGTTTTCAGCGCATGCGCAGGGCATGCAGAAAACCGGCAATTGGAGTGGGAATACGCGAAAATACGCAGTGCGTACTCTCGCGTCCCGGGATCAATTTTCGGCCCATTAATTCAGGGGATGCAGTGACGGAGTGGGAGTGTACTGATATATTAATTAAGGGGATGCAGTGATGGTGTGTGTGTGTACTGATATATTAATTAAGAGGATGCTGCAATGGAGTTTGTGTGTACTGATATATTAATTAAGAGGATGCAGTAATGGAGTGTGTTTGTACTGATATATTAATTAAGAGGATGCAGTGATAGAGGTTGAGTGTACTGATATATTAATTAAGGGGATGCAATGAAGGAGTATATGTGTACTGATATATTAATTAAGGGGATACTGTGATGGAGTGTGTGTGTACTGATATATTAATTAAGGGGATGCAGTGATGGAGTGTGAGTTTACGGATATATTAATAAGATGATGCAGTGATGCAGTGATGGAGTGTGAGTGTAATAATAAATTATTTAAGAGGCTGCAGTGATGGAGTGTAAGTGTTCTGATATATTAATTAAGAGGATGCAGTGATGGAATGTGTGTGTACTGATATATTAATTAAGGGGATGCAGTGACGGAGTGTGTGTGTACTAATATTTTTATTAATTGGATGCAGTGATGGAGAGTGAGTGTTCTGATATATTAATTAAGGGGATGCAGTGATGGAGTGTGTGTGTAATAATATATTAATTAAGTGGATGCAGTGATGGAGTGTGAGTGTACTGATATATTAATTAAGAGGATGCAGTGATGGAGTATGAGTGTACTGATATATTAATTAAGGGGATGCAGTGATGGAATGTGTGTGTACTGATATATTAATTAAGGGGATGCAGTGATGGAGTGTGAGTGTACTGATAGATTAATTAAGAAGATGCAGTAATGGAGTGTGTGTGTACTGATAGATTAATTAAGATGCAGTAATGGAGTGTGTGTGTACTGATCTATTAATTAAGAAAATGCAGTGATGAAGTGTGAGTGTACTGATATATTAATTAAGAAAATGCAGTGATGGAGTGTGGGTGTACTGATATATTAATTAAGAGGATGCAGTGATGGAGTGTGAGTGTAATGATATATAGATTGGATGCAGTGATGGAGTGTGAGTGTACTGATATATTAATTGATTGGATGCAGTGATGGAGTGTGAGTGTACAGATATATTAATTAAGGGGATGCAGTGATGGAGTGTGAGTATGCTAATATAATAATTAAGTGGATGCAGTGATGGAGTGTGTGTGTACGGATATTTTAATTAAGGGGATGCAGTGATGGAGTTTGTGTGTACTGATATATTAATTAAGGGGTTGCAGTGATGGAGTGGGAGTGTACTGATATATTAATTAAGGGGATGCAGTGATGGATTGTGTGTGTACTGATATATTAATTAAGAAAATACAGTGATGGAGTGTGAGTTTTCTGACATTAATTAAGAGGATGCAGTGATGGAGTGTGAGTATACTGATATATTAATTTAGGGGATGCTGTGATGGAGTGTGTGTACTGATATATTAATTAAGAGGATGCAGTAATGGAGTGTGTGTGTACTGATATATTAATTAAGAGGATGCAGTGATGGAGTATGAGTGTACTGATATATTAATTAAGGGGATGCAGTGATGGAATGTGTGTGTACTGATATATTAATTAAGGGGATGCAGTGATGGAGTGTGAGTGTACTGATAGATTAATTAAGAAGATGCAGTAATGGAGTGTGTGTGTACTGATAGATTATTTAAGGGGATGCAGTGATGGAGTGCGAGTTTACTGATATATTAATTAAGGGGATGCAGTGATGGAGAATGAATGTACTGATATATTAATTAAGGGGATGCAGTGATGGAGAATGAGTGTACTGATAGATTAATTAAGAGGATGCAGTGATGCAGTGTGATTGTTCTGACATATTAATGAAGAGGTTGCAGTGATAGTGTGTGTGTGCTGATATATTAATGAAGAGGATGCAGTGATGGAGTGTGAGTACACTGATATATTAATTAAGGGGATGCAGTGATGGAGTGTGTGTGTACTGATATATTAATTAAGAGGATGCAGTAATGAGGTGTGTGTGTACTGATATATTAATTAAGAGGATGCAGTGATAGAGTGTGAGTGTAATGATATATTAATTGATTGGATGCAGTGATGGAGTGTGAGTGTACTGATATATTAATTAGGAGGATGCAGTGATGGAGTGAGAGTGTACTGATATATTATTTCAGGGGATGCAGTGATGGAGTGTGAGTGTACTGATATATTAATTAAGGGGATGTAGTGATGGAGTGGGAGTGTACTGATATATTAATTAAGAGGATGCAGTGATGGAGTGTTTGTGTACTGATATATTAATTTAGGGGATGCAGTAATGGTGTATGTGTGTACTGATATATTAATTAATGGGATGCTGTGATGGAGTGTGTGTGTAATAATATATTCATTAAGAGGATGCAGTGATGGAGTGTGTGTGTGCTGATATATTAATTAAGGGGATGCAGTGATGGAGTGTGAGTTTATGGATATATTAATTAAGGGGATGCTGTGATGGAGTATGTGTGTACTGATATATTAATTAAGGGGATGCAGTGATGGATTGTGAATGTACTGAAATATTAATGAAGAGGATGCAGTGATGGAGTGTGGGTGTAATGATATATTAATTAAGGGGATGCATTGATGGCGTGTGAGTTTACAGATATATTAATTAAGAGGATGCAGTGATAATGTGTGAGTGTACTGATATATTAATTAAGGGGATGCAGTGATGGAGTATGTGTGTACTGATATATTAATAAAGAGGATGCACTGATGGAGTGTTTGTGTAATAATATATTTATTAAGAGGATGCAGTGATGGAGTGTGATTGTACTGATATATTAATGAAGAGGATGCAGTGATGAAGTGTGAGTGTTTAATGATATATTAATTAAGGGGATGCAGTGATGGAATGTGAGTGTACTGATATATTAATGAAGAGGATGCAGTGATGGTGTGTGAGTGTACTGATATATTAATTAAGGGGATGCAGTGATGCAGTGTGAGTGTTCTGATATATTAATTGAGAGAAGGCAGTGATGGAGTGAGTGTGTAATGATATATTAATTAAGAGGATGCAGTGATGGATTGTGAATGTACTGAAATATTAATGAAGAGGATGCAGTGATGGAGTGTGGGTGTAATGATATATTAATTAAGGGGATGCAGTGATGGAGTGTGTGTGTACTGATATATTAAAGAATAGGATGCAGTGATGAAGTGTGAGTGTACTGATATATTATTTAAGGGGATGCAGTGATGGAGTGTGAGTGTACTGATATATTAATTAAGGGGATGCAGTGATGGCGTGTGTGTGTAATAATATATTAATTAAGGGGATGCAGTGATGGAGTGTGTGTGTAATAATATATTAATTGAGGGGATGCAGTGATGGAGTGTGAGTGTTCTGCTTTATTAATTAAGCCGATGCAGTGATGGAGTGTGAGTGTACTGATATATTAATTATGGGGATGCAGTGATGGTGTGCGCGTGTACTGATATATTAATTAAGGGGAAGCAGTGATGGAGTGTCTGTGTTCTGATATATTAATTAATAGGATACAGTGATGGAGTCTGCGTGTATTGATATATTAATTATGGGAATAAAGTGATGGAGTGTGTCTGTACTGATATTAATTAACGGGATGCAGTGATGGATGGTGAATGTACTGATATATGAATTAAGAGGATGCAGTGATGAAGTGTGACTGTTTAATGATATATTAATTAAGGGGATGAAGTGACGGAGTGTGAGTGTCCTGATATATTAATTAAAAAATACAGTGATGGATTATGTGTTTACAGATATATTAATTACGAGGATGCAGTGATGGAGTGTGTGTATAATCATATATTATTTAAGAGAATGCAGTGATGGAGTGTCAGTGTACTGATATATTAATTAAGGAAATGCAGTTTTGGACTGTGAACGTCCTGAAATATTAATGAAGAGGATGCAGTGATGGAGTGTGTATGTAATAAAATATTAATTAAGAGGATGCAGTGATGGAGTGTGAGTGTACTGATATATTAATTAACAGGAAGCAGTGATGGATTGTGATTCTACTGATATATCAATGAAGAGGATGCAGTGATGGAGTGTGTGTGTACTGATATATTAATTAAGGGGATGCAGTGATGCAGTGCGTGTGTACTGATATATTAATTAAGGGGATGCAGTTTTGGAGTGTGAATGTACTGATCTAATAATGAAGATGATGCAGTGATGGAGTTTGGGTGTACTGATATATTTTTTAATGGGATGCTCTGATGTAGTGTGTGTGTAATGATATTTTTTAATGGGTTGCAGTGATGGAGTGTGTGTTTACTGATATATGAATTAAGGGGATGCAGTGATGGAGTGTAAATGTACTGATTTATGAATTAAGAGGATGCAGTGATGGACTATGAATGTACTGATATATTAATGAAGAGGATGCAGTGATGGAGTGTGAGTGTACTGATATATTAATTAAGGGGATGCAGTGATGGAGTGTGTGTTTACTGATATATTAATTAAGTGGATGCAGTGATGGAGTGTGAGTGTACTGAAATATTAATGAAGAGGATGCAGTAATGGAGTGTGACTGTACTGATATATTAATTAATGGGATGCAGTGATGCAGTGTGTGTGTACTGATATATTAATTAAGTGGATGCTGTTTTGGAGTGTGCATGTACTGATCTAATAATGAAGATGATGCAGTGATGGAGTGTGTGTATACTGATATATTTTTTAATGGGATGCTCTGATGTAGTGTGTGTGTAATGATATATTTTTTAATGGGATGCTGTGATGGAGTGTGTGTGTACTGATATATGAATGAAGAGGATGCAGTGATGAAGTGTGAGTGTTTAATGATCTATGAATTAAGGGGATGCAGTGATGGAGTGTGCGTGTATTGATATATTAATTATGGGAATAAAGTGATGGAGTGTGTCTGTACTGATATTAATTAAGGGGATGCAGTGATGCAGTGTGTGTGTACTGATATATTAATTAAGGGGATGCAGTTTTGGAGTGTGAATGTACTGATCTAATAATGAAGATGATGCAGTGATGGAGTGTGAGTGTACTGATCTTTTTTAATGGGTTGCTGTGATGGAGTGTGTGTGTACTGATATATCAATGAAGAGGATGCAGTATTGGAGTGAGTGTGTAATGATATATGAATTAACGGGATGCAGTGATGGAGGGTGAGTGTACTGATATATGAATTAAGGGGATGCAGTGATGGAGTGTGACTGTTTAATGATATATTAATTAAGGGGATGCAGTGACGGAGTGTGAGTGTCCTGATATATTAATTAACAGAATGCAGTGATGGATTATCTGTTTACAGATATATTAATTACGAGGATGCAGTGATGGAGTGTGTGTATAATCATATATTATTTAAGAGAATGCAGTGATGGAGTGTCAGTGTACTGATATATTAATTAAGGAAATGCAGTTTTGGACTGTGAACGTCCTGAAATAATAATGAAGAGGATGCAGTGATGGAGTGTGAGTGTACTGATATGTTAATTAAGAGAAAGCAGTGATGGAGTGTGATTGTACTGATATATCAATGAAGAGGATGCAGTGATGGAGTGTGTGTGTACTGATATATTAATTAAGGGGATGCAGTGATGGAGTGTGAATGTACTGATCTAATAATGAAGATGATGCAGTGATGGAGTGTGTGTGTAATGATATATTTTTTAATGGGTAGCTGTGATGGAGTGTGTGTTTACTGATATATGAATTAAGGGGATGCAGTGATGGACTGTGATTGTACTGATATATTAATGAAGAGGATGCAGTAATGAAGTGTGAGTGTTTTATGATATATTAATTAAGGGGATGCAGTGATGGAATGTGAGTGTACTGATATATTAATTAAGGGGATGCTGTGATGTAGTGAGTGTATAATGATATATTAATGAAGAGGCTGCAGTGATGGAGTGTGTGTGTACTGATGTATTAATTAAGGGGATGCTATGATGGAGTGTTACTTTACTGATATATAAATGAATAGGAAGCTATGATAGATTGTGTCTGTAGTGATATATTACTGAAGAGGATGCAGTGATGGAGTTTGTGTGCACTGATATATTAATTAAGAGGATGCAGTGATGGAGTTTGTGTGTCCTGATATAATAATTTAGAGGATGCAGTGATGGAGTGTGAGTGCACTGATATATTAATTAAGAGGATGCAGTGTTGGAATGTGAGTGTACTGACATATTAATTAAGAGGATGCAGTGACGGAGTTTGTGTGTACTGATATATTAATGAAGAGGATGCAGTGATGGATTGAATGTCTAATGATATATTAATTAATGGGATGCAGTGATGGAGTGTGTGTGTACTGATATATTAATTGAGAGAATGATGTGATGGATTGAATGTCCAATGATATATTAATTAATGGGATGCAGTGATGGAGTGTGGGTGTAATGATATATAAAATAAGAGGATGCAGTGATGGAGTGTGAGTGTACTGATTAATTAATGAAGAGGATGCAGTGATGGAGTGTGTGTGTACTGATATATTAATTAAGTGGATGCAGTGATGGAGTGTGGGTGTACTGATATATTAATTAAGAGGATGCACTGATATAGTAATTAAGGAAATGCAGTTTTGGACTGTGAATGTCCTGAAATATTAATTAAGAGGATGCAGTGATGGAGTGTGAATGTACTGATCTAATAATGAAGATGATGCAGTGATGGAGTGTGTGTGTACTGATATTTTTCAATGGGATGCTCTGATGTAGTGTCTGTGTAATGATATATTTTTTAATGGGATGCTGTGATGGAGTGTGAGTGTACTGATATATGAATTAAGGGGATGCAGTGATGGAGTGTGAGTGTACTGATATATTAATGAAGAGAATGCAGAGATGGAGTGTGAATGTAATGATATATTAATTAAGGGGATGCTATGATGGAGTGTTACTTTACTGATATATAAATGAATAGGAAGCTCTGATAGATTTTGTCTGCACTGATATATTAATGAAGAGGATGCAGTGATGGAGTGTGTGTGCACTGATATATTACTAAGGGGTTGCAGTGATGGAGTGTGAGTGTACTGATATATAAATTAAGGATCATGCAGTTATGGAGTGTGACTGTACTGATATATTAATTAAGAGGATGCAGTGAAGGAGATGGTGTGTACTGATATATTAATGAAGAGTATGCAGTGATGGAGTGTGTGTGTACTGATGTAATAATTAATGGGATGCAGTGATGGAATGTGAGTGTACTGATATATTAATTAAAGATAATGCAGTGATGGAGTGTGTGTGTACAAATATATTAATTAAGAGGATGCAGTGATGGAGTGTGTGTGTACTGATATATTAATTAAGAGGATGCAGTGATGGAGTGTGGGTGTACTGATATATTAATTAAGAGGATGCAGTGATGGAGTGTGAGTGTACTGATATATTAATTAAGAGGATGCAGTGATGGAGTGTGAGTGTACTGATATATTAATTAAAATAATGCAGTGATGGAGTGTGAGTGTACTGATATATTAATTAAGGGGATGCTGTGATGTAGTGAGTGTGTAATGATATATTAATGAAGAGGCTGCAGTGATGGAGTGTGTGTGTAATGATATATTAATTGAGGATAATGCAGTGCTGGAGTAGGAGTGTACTGATATGTTAATCAAGGGAACGTGTGATGGAGTGTGTGTGTACTCATATATTAATTCTGCGGATGCAGTGATGGAGTGTGAGTGTCGTGATATATTAATTAATGGGATGCCGTGATGGAGTGTGTGTGCACTGATATATTAATTAAGAGGATGCAGTGACGGAGTTTGTGTGTACTGATCTATTAATTAAGAGGCAGAACTGATGGAGTGTGTGTGTACTGATATATTAATTAAAAGGATGCAGTGATGGAGTGTGAGTGTACTGATATATTAATTAAGAGGATGCAGTGATGGAGTGCGAGTGTACTGATATATTAATTAAAAGGATGCAGTGATGGAGTTTGAGTGTACTGATATATTAATGAAGAGGAAGTTGTGATGGAGTGTGGGTGCACTGATATATTAATTAAGAGGATGCAGTGATGGAGTGTGAGTGTACTGATTAATTAATGAAGAGGATGCAGTGATGGAGTGTGTGTGTACTGATATATTAATTAAGGGGATGCAGTGATGGAGTGTGACTGTACTGATTAATTAATGAAGAGGATGCAGTGATGGAGTGTGTGTGTACTGATATATTAATTAAGTAGATGCAGTGATGGAGTGTGTGTGTACTGACATATTAATTATGATGATGCAGTGATGGAGTGTGTTTGTACTGATATATTAATTAAGTGGATGCAGTGATGGAGTGTGAGTGTACTGATATATTAATGAAGAGGATGCAGTAATGGAGTGTGTGTGTACTGATTTATTAATTAAGAGGATGAAGTGATGGAGTGTGTGTGTACTGATATATTAATGAAGTGGATGCAGTGATGGAGTGTGTGCGTACTGATATATTAATTAAGAGGCTGCAGTGATGGAGTGTGTGTATACTGATATATTAATTAAGGGGATGCAGTGATGGAGTGTGAGTGTTAAATGACATATTAATGAAAGGGATGCAGTTATGGAGTGTGAGTGTACTGGTATGTTAATCAAGGGAACGTGTGATGGAGTGGGAGTGTACTCATATATTAATTCTGCGGATGCAGTGAAGGAGTGTGAGTGTAGTGATATATTAATTAATGGGATGCAGTGATGGAGTGTGTGTGTACTGATATATTAACGAAGAGGATGCAGTGATGGAGTTTGGGTGTATTGATATATTAATTAAGAGGATGCAGTGATGGAATGTGAGTGTACTGATATATTAATTAAGAGGATGCAGTGATGGAGTGTGCGTGTACTGATATATTAATTAAGTGGATGCAGTGATGGAGTGTGGGTGTACTGATATATTAATTAAGAGGATGCAGTGATGGAGTGTGTGTGTACTGATATATTAATTAAGAGGATGCAGTGATGGAGTGTGTGTGTACTGATATATTAATTAAGGGGTGCAGTGAAGGAGTGTGTGTATACTGATATATTAATTATGATGATGCAGTGATGGAGTGTGTGTGTACGGATATATTAATTAAGAGGATGCAGTGATGGAGTGTGTGTGTACTGATATATTAATTAAGAGGCTGCAGTGATGGAGTGTGTGTATACTGATATATTAATTAAGGGGATGCAGTGATGGAGTGGGAGTGTACTGGTATGTTAATCAAGGGAACGTGTGATGGAGTGGGAGTGTACTCATATATTAATTCTGCGGATGCAGTGAAGGAGTGTGAGTGTAGTGATATATTAATTAATGGGATGCAGTGATGGAGTGTGTGTGTACTGATATATTAATTATGATGATGCAGTGATGGAGTGTGGGTGTACTGATATATTAATTAAGGGGATGCAGTGATGGAGTGTGACTGTACTGATATATTAATTAAGAGGATGCAGTGATGGAGTGTGTGTGTACTGATATATTAATGAAGAGGATGCAATGATGGAGTGTGTGTGTACTGATATATTAATGAAGAGGAGGCAGTGATGGAGTGTGAGTGTACTGATATATTAATTAAGAGGATGCAGTGATGGAGTGTGTGTTTCCTGATATATTAATTAAGAGGATGCAGTGATGGAGTGTGTGTATACTGATATATTAATTAAGAGGATGCAGTGATGGACTGTGGGTGTACTGATATATTAATTAAGGGGATGCAGTGATGGAGTTTGTGTATACTGATATATTAATTAAGAGGATGCAGTGATGGAGTGTGTGTTTACTGATATATTAATTAAGAGGATGCAGTGATGGAGTGTGTGTGTACTGATATATTAATTAAGGGGATGCAGTGATGGAGTGTGTGTATACTGATATATTAATTATGATGATGCAGTGATGGAGTGTGAGTGTACTGATATATTAATTAAGAGGATGCAGTGATGGAGTGTCAGTGTACTGATATATTAATTAAGGGGATGCAGTGATGGAGTGTGAGTGTACTGATATATTAATTAAGGGGATGCTGTGATGTAGTGAGTGTGTAATGATATATTAATGAAGAGGCTGCAGTGATGGAGTGTGTGTGTAATGGTATATTAATTGAGGATAATGCAGTGATGGAGTGCGAGTGTACTGATATGTTAATCAAGGGAACGTGTGATGGAGTGGGAGTGTACTCATATATTAATTCTGCTGATGCAGTGATGGAGTGTGAGTGTAGTGATATATTAATTAATGGGATGCAGTGATGGAGTGTGTGTGCATTGATATATCAATTTAGAGTATGCAGTGTGAGTGTTCTGATATATTAATTGAGAGAAGGCAGTGATGGAGTGAGTGTGTAATGATATATTAATTAAGAGGATGCAGTGATGGAGTGTGTGTGCACTGATATATTAATTGAGAGAATGATGTGATGGAGTGAATGTCTAATGATATATTAATTAATGTGATGCAGTGATGGAGTGTGAATGTACTGAAATATTAATGAAAAGGATGCAGTGATGGAGTGTGAATGTACTGAAATATTAATGAAGAGGATGCAGTGATGGAGTGTGGGTTTAATGATATATTAATTATGATGATGCAGTGATGGAGTGTGTGTGTACTGATATATTAATGAAGGGGATGCAGTTATGGAGTGTGAGTGTACTGATATATTAATTAAGTATAAGCCAGTGATGGATTGTGAATGTACTGAAATATTAATTAAGAGGATGCAGTGATGGAGTGTGTGTGTACTGATATATTAATTAAGAGGATGCAGTGATGGAGTGTGGGTGTACTGATATATTAATTAAGAGGATGCAGTGATGGAGTGTGTGTGTACTGATATATTAATTATGATGATGCAGTGATGGAGTGTGGGTGTACTGATATATTAATTAAGGGGATGCAGTGATGGAGTGTGAGTGTGCTGATATAATAATTAAGGAGATGCAGTGATGGAGTTTGAGTGTGCTGATATATTAATTAAGGATAAGGCAGTGATGGAGTGTGAATGTACTGATATATTATTGAAGAGGATGCAGTGATGGAGTGTGTGTGTACTGATATTTTAATGAAGAGGGTGCAGTGATGGGGAGTGTGTCTACTGATATATTAATTAATGGGATGCAGTGATGGAGTGTGTGTGTAATGATATATTTATTAAGGGGATGCAGTGATGCTGTGTGAGTGTACTAATATATTAATTAAATGGATGCAGTGATGGACTGTGTGTGAACTGATATATTAATTAAGAGGATGCAGTGATCGAGTGTGTGTGTTCTGGTATATTAATGAAGAGGGTGCAGTGATCGAGTGTGTGTGTACTGATATATTAATGAAGAGGATGTAGTGGTGGATGTCAAAGATCCCAGGGCACCATTTTGTGAAGAGCAGGGGAGTTCTCCTGGTGTCCTGGCCAATATTTACCCCTCAATCAGCATCACTAAAACAGATTAGCTCCTCATTATCTCATTTCTGTTGGTGGGTCCTTGCTGTGCTTAAATTGGCTGCGGTGTCTCCTACTTTACAACAGTGCCCATATGGCAAAAAAGTACTTCATTAGCTGTGAAGTGCTTTGGGACATCCTGAGGTCGTGAAATGCGCTATAAAATGCTAGTTTTTTCTTTCTCTCAGCTGGGATAGTTTCAGAACCAGGTGCCTTCCAATTTGAGAACAGATGGACTGCTGATGCAGCCTCTGAGATAGTAGGTTCTTTTGCAAGGATATAGTTAATGTCACACTGAGGCAGCTGGTCAATGGCGTCATCATTGATAGCTGATTTCTGATTTAGTAGGTTTTGGAAATGGTCAGCTCATCTTTTCCGGATCTGATTTTTGTCTGTAGGAAGGGTAGTTCCTCAGTGCTCATAACAGGCTCGGAGCCACTAGATTGTGGTCCATATACTGTCTGAAGCGTATTATTTTGTCAACATAAGACTGCAATTCATCTGCCTTTTTGCTCCACCAGGTGTCACACATATTCCTTAGTTCAGTCTGGACTTGTTTACGAATGTCATCAGCTCGCTTCTTCTTGGTTGATGACTTGTCCTTTCTCCACGATGACAGCTGCCGGTGTTTGTCATCAAGTAACCTTTTTATGTCATCATTATTTTCATCCAAGCTGTCCTGACAGTTTGGCCCAAGGCTTCCAAAGCTGCATTGTGGACTGCGTCTCTGATGCAGTTTCAGTCAGCTTCAATGTCACCAGAAGCATTACTTCCAGTGATCAAGTGGTTTTCATTCGCTGTGCAGAGTTGTTGTCTTGAGCAAACAGACTTGAGTTTGTTCACGTTTAACTTCTTGGGTGCTTTTTGCCCTGGGGACCTCCCAGTAGGTTTATAGTGAATGTTGAGTTTTGCGCGAATGAGACGATGGTCTGTCCAACATTCAGCACCTCTCAGTGCTTTGGTGATCTTTTCCTGACTAAGATGTTATCATTGAAATGCCAGTGTTTGGAACGAGGTGTGAAGGAATAAGCCATCTAAGCTATTCAGAAAAATACACTATCTTATGAAAGAATTCTGGCCTTATTAAAACATGACAAACTGGGTTTGGAAATTTAGAAACCTAACTATGAAATAGCTATGAAAGAATTCTGGCTATTGAGATAAGACAGTTGTTGACCCTGAATAAATAACCTTATTGAAACAGAAGGTGCATGGCTCCGACAGGCTGACTTTGGGAACAAAAACAGTGGTTCACCCTGGATAAGATGTTTTAATTTAAACTTCGTAAGGATGGCACATAAAATAAGGAATATCTGCCCTCGTAAAGATGACACAAAATAAGGAACACCTGTCCTTCACACCGTTTTATATGGTTAACCCAGAACACCTGGAGAAAGACAAGATTCTGGAATATTACAAGCTGATGTCGCAGTAAGAATTGCTGAGGTCGGCAGAAAGATGAATAGGGATAATTAACTTGCATCAACAGAAACTTTAAAGGAAATACCACTGAAAAAGGGTATAAATATTGAAGTCTCAAATTGGATATCAGAGTCCCTTTAATCGGGCAAGGCGATTCTTGGCTGCAGAGGCGGCTCTGTGGTCTACCACTCTTTGTACCTCGGGGATCAAAGATATTTGATATTGATGCATATCCTGTATAGAAAACTTTAAGAACTGTAATACTGTAGCGAAGTTGAGATTTAAAAGTAAGATTCTCTGTTAAAAAGATCGTATTTTTTCTCTTTTTAGAACTGTTAACGTTGTGATTGACTGATTCACCAACTGTAAATTGCATGTCGGTTCTTTAATAAATCTCTATATATTTTTAGAATTGTCTCACATAAGTCTTCTGTATCAATAACTCACAAACTCAATCTCTGTACACTCTTTGGTGAAGAGTTGCAGAATTCTGAAGGAGTTCTCCGGACCCTCATAATATCCGGGGCGTTACAGTCTAGCTAAACTTATTAAAAGCGCTATCTGGAGGGTGGTAACATTCTCGGGTTGTTCCTTTCCTTTAGGGAGAGATAGCCTGGACCTTTAGACCCAGTTAAGCATCTTTAGGATTCGGCTACCTCAAACTTTAGTTGAAAGTGAACGTCTGAGAAATACACCTTATCCAGGATAGCCCCAAAGGGGCTAGGACTAGTAAATATCCCTTCAGTGTGTGTATCCAAGATGTCTTGTTCTTATTTGGCAATCATAAGATGATGTTGGTGATAATAAGGTTGTGTTCAGCACATTTCCATAGGAGCAGAAGGCTGTTACTGCTGTAATTTCCAATGCCATGTTTGCCAATGATGTCCTGCCAGGTTTGATGGTCTGACCTGACACAAGCGTTGAAGTCGCCCAAGATGATGAGTTTGTCATTCTTAAGTACCTGAGAGATAGAGTGGTTTAGATCTTTATAGAACTTTGATTTTGTTTGAATTGGTCATGTTTGGTGCATAGGCACTGATGATGGTAGCATGGCATTTCCCAGCAAGGGAAATTTTGGGAAAGTTCTCAAGTTTGTCTGCGATACTGGACTGGATAGCAAAACCTCACGACATTACTCTTTGGACCAACCACTCCAGAAGAAGATAAAGTCTGCCCCAGTTTCATTACGTTGACAAACATCAGCAAGGCGAGTTTCACTTAGTGCTGCAATGTCTATTTTATATCTGTTCAGTTCTCTGGCAACCAGCGCAGTTCTGCGTTCAGGTCTACCAGTGGAATTGTTGTCCATGAACATTCCAGGCAGCAAAGCTGAGAGGTTAAGTTTTGCTCCTTGATTTTGGATGTATTCGACTGCAAAAAGGCATTCCCCGTCAGCCGTAGCATGCTGTCTAGGGAACAGAGGAGTGGGCAATTTTTAGAGTACCTTTTCTCGCACTTTCCTCATACTATGCACTGAATGAAGCGGCAGCGGAGTTCAGCAGGGGCTGAAGAACGACTCTATGGCCTGAGCCGCCTGTGTGCAGGTCTATAACTGCAGCTTCCAGTGTGATCTCACCCACTGCATTGCTGCTCGCCCATCACCACAGGGCTTGTGGAAATGAGGTGAATGGCACTTGCATGTGAGATTGATTTAAGTGTGGAAATTTGCGCAGAGTTTGCCTCGCTCTCTGAATCCAGTGGCAAGACGAGGTTCAGACATTTGAAGATGGGGAGGGTTGCAGGGGATGGCCTGCAGTATCTGACGCACCCATACCAAATACAGGAAACTCTCTTTTAACCGGCACCCAAATAACCGGAAATCTCTCTTAACCGGCAAAATTCTTGAGTAGGTAACCGGGGTTTTCCTTCATCTCTCCTTTAAAAATAACTTTAAAAAAAACCCCGAGGCGTTTGCCTTGTATCGGAGCATGTAGATTGGGAGGGGAATGTGCAGCCCGGGTAGGCAGCGGACACGACAGATGGTCAGCTGGCGGTCCCCGGGGAGACAGAGCTCCGAATGCAGGCGCATGTCAGTCTGTATGGGGCTCTCGTGTGTTGGGAGATATAACTCTCCATTATCTGGACTTTTTGATTAACCGGCACCACGCCGGTCCCGTCGGTGCCGGTTAATAAAGAGTTTCCTGTACCTGAGCTTTCCACAAAGCCTTGTTACCATTGCCTTCTTAGGCGGAGAAGTTAGCATGTCTGCCAAGTCCACCCAATTCACCACAGGATTCCTCGTGCATTGAGGAGATGGGTGTCTCTCTATCACCCGGGACACAAATCCGCAGGTTACCCTCACCTAGTTTAGCCTGCGAACCAACGCAGCTTCCCGAGGTGTGGCTGTCGCCATGAACTACTGACTGCTTGCAGCCATTGGTGAGAGTTGTGTAAGCAGAGAGGACCAAAGGTTGGGGACCATTCAAGGGGATGCAGCATGGACACAGTCAGATGTACTATCCCTTCTGCTTAACACGGCACCCCAATATATTGACTGATATATTAAGTTAGGGTATGCAGAGATGGTGTGTCTGTGCCTATCTGGTAGACATCAGGGGAGATTAAACATTTCTTCTCTCTTCTCCTGACTCTTGTTTGTTTATGGTTCCCAGCATGCTCAGCTACTTCCCCAAGTGGCCCATCTTTAGGTATGAGGCTCAACAGTGATTGTCAGGTCATTCAATCATGGTATGCGCAACAGCCAATCCCGTGCCTGTACTCACCCAATATCATGCACACGTGCACACATACGCATGATATTGGGTGAGTACAGAAACACACATACACTCACACATGCAAATACACACACACAAACATGCATATATACACACAGATCCGGACACACATACATCCAAGCACACATATATAAACACATACACGCGTGCAATTGTACATACACATCCATACACACACACACACACACACACACACTTGCTGACTGAAGTTGCTGGATTGCAATAGGTGTGGAAACAATGGCTGACTTTTTCCCTCCCTAGCCTAGATGTTCTGAGCTGTCCTTTCTGAGATCAGTTGCCTGAGCTCAATCTGGCAGAGCAATCCCAGGACCTTTCTGGTCTACGAGGTTCAGTTCCATGCTTGGTGGTACATTTCCCTTCCAGCGCGGTTTATTAATTTAACTTCTTTCCACCATGCAGTTCTACAACTCAGCAGAGCCAGCTCCCACAGTCATGTCATCAGCGGTAACTGGTAAAGGCTTCACAATACCTTCATCTCATTTGAGCTCGTCCTTCCAGAACATCGAGCCTATCATCTTCCCATTACTGTTGGGAGTCGTGACTTCACGCTCACTTCCTGGAAACTCACTCCAGCCGTTGATCACTCTCGGTGTAAATAAATATTTCCTGATGTTGCTCAAAATCTTGCCCTTTCACAACCCTAACCCTTTGCCTTCTTGTCCTGCTTCCCTGCTCTATCTGAAAGGACTGTTCAGGGGTCACTTTCTCTATCCAATTAACATATCCTGTGCCTCTATAAGGGACCTTATGAGGCCTCTCTTCAATGTTGAGGATCTCCAACTTGGCCAGTCATTGCTCTTCGCATAACCCTGGGGATGAGCCTCAACAGCAAAGACTGGTATTTATACAACTGCTTTAACACAGAAAACGTCCTAAGTCTCTTCATAGAGGAGGAACGGACCTAGAGCATCGGGACAGTGACTCCAGTGTCAAGTGAGCCTGGATGTTGGTTCAGGACAGGATTAGGTTTGGATGTGATACTCCCATGTTCGAATAGCTTACTGTTTAAGAAAAAAAGAATTTGCGCCATTCACGACCTCAGGATGTCCCAAAGTGAAGAAAAGATTGAGGGAGCTGATAGGTTGGGAAGAAAGAACTTGCATTTATATAGCACCTTTCACAACCTCAGGACATCCCAAAAAGCTTTACATCCGATGAAGTGCTTATTGAAGTATAATCACTGTTAAAATGTAGCACCAATTTGCACACTGCATGGTCCCACAAACAGCAATGTGATAATATCCAGATAATCTGATTTTTAGTGATGTTGGTTGAGGGATAAATATTGGCCATGATACAAGAAGAACTCCTCAGCTCTTCCTTGAATAGTGTCATGAGATATTTTACGTCCACCTGCAATGGTAGACAGGTCCTCAGTTTAATGTCTCATCCGAAAGACAGCACCTTTGACGGTGCAATGCACCCTCAGTACTGCACTGAAATGTCAGCCTAGATTACATGCTCAAGGGTTTGGAGAGGGGCTTGAACCCACAACCTTCTGACTCAGAGGTGAGAGTGCTACCGACTGAGCCAAGGCTGTATTTGACGAACGACCACTTGGATGAGGTAGTGGAGAGGCATCTGTGGAAACGTTGCAGACTATGAGTCAGAGTGTTCAGGCAAGGAAGGGACAAAACTCAAAGAAAATAAAGCGAATGTTGTCCTCAGTGTCGGTCCAGAGTATTAGGTCATTTCCTCGTAACCCAAAGAACAGTTCCATGCAGGGAGGTCGCAGGAGAGCTGACCAAGCTATACCAACCGCCAAGCGAAGCTAAGGAGAGTAAGCCACGGAAATCCCTCTGCAACGCTAATGTCAGCGAGCCAGCGGGAGAAACTGAATCAATGGGCGTTTAGAAGGTCAGGTTATCACCAAGTGGCACGACTGGAATTAGCTGAGATTTTCCAAATTGTTTCTGACAGGAGAGAGAGTTTAAAACCTTCCAAAGCTGCTTATTGCGGTGAAATAAATAAATAAATGCATGGTGTCCCCTGGTACAGTAGCTTTGTACCTGGCAGGCGTTTAACCCTGCCTTCCAAGCTTCAGCGTTTAGACAGCACTCAAAAAGCAGCAACATGCACGCAGTTAGAGGTGTCAGCCCTGGCTCAGTGCTAGCACTCTGACTTCTAATTCGTAAAGCTTGTGGGCTCAAGACGCACTCCAGAGACCTGAGCCCACAATCTAGGCTGACACTCCCAGTGCAGCACTAAGGGAATGCTGCACTGTGGGAGGTGCCGTCTTTCAGATGAGACGTTAAACTGAAGCCCCATCTGCCCTCTCAGGTGGATGTAAAAGATCCCACAGCACTATTCAAAGAAGACCAGGATAGTTCTCCCAGAGCCCTGATCAATATTTATCCCACAACCAACATCATTAAAATGGATTATCTGGTCCTTTATCTCAGTGCTATTTTTTGGGACCTTGCTGTGCGCAAATTGGCCACTGTGTGTTCCTACATTACACTTCAAAAGTATTTCATTGGCTGTGAAAGGCACTATATTAATGCAAGCTCTTTCTTTCTTTCACCATCCTGTGTCCTGTCCTCTGTGATCCTACTCATTGAGGCTGGATATAATAATCACAGTGGATGAAGACAGTACATATTGTAAACTGACAATTCTGTACAAGATTTGTTTCCTTTGGTCAGCTGGGTGTCTGTGTAGAAACACATGGCCATGTTTACAGACCCCAAACCAAATACTGAGATATCTGAACAGGTAGTTTCTGTTTGCCCAATATGAAGTGTGCACTCTCCCTGTAGGGACACACCCCACTTACTCAAGCCCAAACAGCTTAGGGCAGTTTAGCAATGGCTATTGCTTAGGGATCCTCGAGTATGTGCAAGACTCTGCTGAAGATTACCCAGTCAAAACCATGCATCCTACCAACACAGAACGCTGATAACCTCTCTGTTGCTTGTCTAACCAGATTATTGGCTTCTAGGGTTTCCTGGAGTTGAGTAGGAAGAACAGCAGCCCTTTCTTGAGAGATCTATCCTCCAGATTTCACTAATGAGCCAGGCTAGCTTGTTAATCATCAATTGTGTCCTGGATTGCTGTGGGCCGGCCTGGTTCAGGTATCTGATTGATAATTCTGTCACAAAGGGTGAGTTATTTCCAATCTTCCATCACCAGACATGTTGGGGTAGACTGTGGGATCTAGGATAGGGGCAGCAGAGTTTGGATGAGCTCAGATTTATGGAGGGTGGAAGTTGAGAGGCTGACTAGGAGATCATTGGAATAATCGAGTCTGAAGGTAACAACAGCAGGGATGAAGGTTTCAGCAGCAGATGGACAGAGGCAGCGGCAGAGATGGACGATATTACGGAGGTGGAAGTAGGCAGTTTTAGTGATGTAGAGGATATGGGGTCGGAAGCTCAGCTCAAGGTTAAATAGGACAGTGAGGTTGCAAACAGTCTGGTTCAGCCTTAGACAGTGGCTGGGCGGAGGCATGGAATCAGTAGCTAGGAAACAGAGTTTGTGGCGGGAGTCAAAAACAATGGCCTCTATCTTCCCAATGTTTAATTGGAGGAAATTTCATGTGCATCCAGTACTGGATATCGGACAAGCAGCCTGACAACACAGAGGTAGTGGAGGGGTTGAGAGAAGTGGACTCACGTGAGCCACACAGTACCAGATGGCAGTGAATCATTCCCTTTTATCCACTGTGTACTGTACATGTCCAGGAGCTAACACTGAGTCATACATGAGCCGGACAGTACCAGACGAGAGTGAATCATTCCCTTTTACCTGGTGTGTACTATACATGTACAGGAGGTGGCCCTGAGACTCAGACAGGAGTGAATTGGTGCAATTACACTATATGGGAGGATTTAATCGAAAAGCTGATAAAGTGTCCCTGAAAAATCATTAAATGGGAAGAGGGTTAATAGGTACATGCCACCGGCAACAGAGGAAGTGAGACCTTTCTCGGGATAGAAGGTGACAGCCTGCACTAACCCCTGAAATCTTGCTGTTTGCTGTATCTTACAGTCAGAGGGAAGAGAGAGATTTATAGAAAGACTTGTGCAGAGAGACCACTAGCTCCTCACAAAATGGCTAAATACTGACCCTTGACCCTTTCCCTCCCTATCAGCTGACTCTCAGCTCCTCAGACACATCTCATCCTTATTTTTGCTGCGAGAGTCGTTAGGTTTGGACTGAAACACTTCCACATTCCTTAAGTATGAGGGAGCAGATAATGGCCCCTTTTCATTTGAAATACAAATCTTTTCTCTATATCCATTAGATGCTCCACACCCCCTCGGTTTAGGAGCTGCTTGGCACTGTACCAGCTACTCATTCACAGAGACTGACCCATTGTTTCCAAGGATGTTCTACATCGACAACTTCTGGTAAAGTTAATACCCCCATTGTTGCTTTCTGAGTCAGCGCAAACCCTTTTTTCTTTTTCCTCTTGGAAGCGTGACCTTCGCCTAAGTTGCCTCAGAGCTGGGTGTTCAGACGTCTGCTCCTTGGTTTTAAATGTCATGGGAATAAGATTAGCACAAATTAGCTTTTTGTAAAGCAAAATATTTTATTGGGTGTCCTTTTTTGGGTTGCCATTAGTTTACTTGCACAAAGAAACTGAATTTGTAACCAATTTCCTTTCAAGCTCCAAACACCCCGTCTGTCCTCTTTGCATCCTCACGGTGTTGAAATCAGGACTCAATGCACCATCTCTAACTCAAGCTCTCGCTTGCTGTCATCCGTGGCTCCGTAATAGCACTTTCACCTTCAAGCCCAAATGTTGTGGGTCTCAATTTCCGCTCCAGAGATTTAAGCACAAAATCTAGGCTGACATTTCAGTGCAGTACTGAGGGAGTGATGCACTATCAGATCAGATGCTAAACCGAGGCCCCGTCTGCTCTCTCAGGCAGATGTAAAAGATCCCATGGCACTATTAGAAGAGAAGGGGAATTCTCCCCTGTGTCTTGGTCAATATTTATCCCTTAACCAACAGCACTATCAAACAGATATCTGATCATTATCACATTGCTGTTTGTGGGACCTTGCTGTGCGCAAATTGGCCGTCGTCTTTCCTACATTACAACAGTGACTACACTCCAAAAGTACGTAATCAGCTGTAAAGTGCTATAAGGTGTCATGAAAGGCCCTATATAAATGAAAGTCCTTCTTTCTTTATGCCCACCAAACCCACTGATGTGAGGTACGTGCCATTTTGAGGTGCAAGGCTCATTAGCCAGCTGTCAGAGGTACTCGCCCCTGTAATTGGCTGCTCGGCCATTGTGGGGGGGTGGGAATTGCAGAGGGGTTCCTGCCATTTAAAGGCAGCCTGTACCACTTAAAGGGGAGGTGCTTTTAGGCAATGGTGGAAGTCAGAGCTGCTGCGGCAAGCTAAATGTCAGTAGTCCTCCTCTCGGCTCCATATTAAAACCACAGGCTGATGCTGGCCACCGCTTGTCCCCCTCATTATTGCCTGCAACCCCCACAGACTTACCTGAGGCCCCATTAGGCACGAGCAGTGTGAACTGTATCGGGATCACGGCCCTGTTCGGGTGCGATCGAATTTCTAGACCCGCCAGTATATTATCGAGATCAAATCGTTGCACTGCTCTAATAATCTTTTTTAAAAGTTTTTGGGAATGGAGAAGTTAATATACTGTGTTTTGTTCGATGAAGTCTTGTGGGTAATGGCAGGTGTACGTTCTATGTAGCGGAACACGTGCACTTTGTATGTTTGCTCTTCCCCATTGCTCAATGATTCCATTATGATCTAGGGATATTCCCATGTCAATCCAAAAATGTATTTCTGTTGGCAAAGATATTGGAATTCCTTGGGAAGACAAAGCAGTCCAACGGAACATGGGCAGGATAGGGTAAGGCTGACAGTTGCTTGTTAACAACTCAGTGGATTTTACTGCTTGTACAGTGAGCACCGAACTGCATAAATAGCTCTAGCAAAATCTGTACCTCAGGATTTTTTTCACCACATAAAAAATCTATTGCCCAACCCACCCGATCCTCCACCCGTTCTGCGCACTGCCCGATTTTACTTTCGATTGAAGAAAGAAAGAACGTGCATTTAGATAGCACCTTTCACAACCTCAGAATGTCCTAAAACCAGCGACCTAAGGATGACTTTTCTTTGCATTCCACTACAGGACTCAGAGACACCTGACACCACTTCACTTCTGGAGAATTTGCGCACAGCAAGCTCCCACAAACAGCAGTGTGAGAATGATCAGATAACCTGTTTTTTTAATGATGTTGGTTGAGGGATAAATATTGGCCAGGACACGGGGGATAACTCCCCTGCTCTTCTTCGAAATAGTGTCATGGGATCTTTTACGTCCACCTGAGAGAGTAGACAGGGTCTCGATTTAAGGCCTCATCCGAAAGACGGCTCCTCCAACAGTTCAGCACTGGAGTGTCAGCTTAGATTTTGTGCTCAAGTCTCTGGAGTGGGCCTTGAACCTACAACAGATGTAATTGTCAAATATCTATGTGTTCATTCCACTGGTATGATAATCTCACATTCCCCAACAGCTCTGAAATACTTTGGTCAGTTACTCAGTGCCATCAGATCACTCCTGCTGTAAGAATGTTTTTTTTAAATTAATTACAGTGAAAATTATGTTATTGATTTATCTTAGAGTTAAAGTACTACCACTGAGCCATGGCAATGGAAAGTAGAATCAGGAAGCGTGTTAAGTGGCAGCTGATTGGATCGTGTCCGTTTCCCACCAGGCAGATTAAGTTAAAATTACCCCCATAGTTTAAATGTGGAACGTTTAAGGGTAAATTCCCCAGTCCTGTGTTCCCAGTGAGAGCTGCAGTCACAGGAAGAACAGGTTGGAGAATCATCACTACGATATTGTAATTCCAACTACAATCGATTAACTTACTCTTTAATTTTCCATGCTGGATGGCTATGTCAAAACCTTCTTGTATATTGGTATGAAAGCTGGCATTTTGAATGCTCCGTTACCCCTGTCATCTGTTTCAGGTCCTCCACGATGGTCCTCAGAGGCTCTCTGTGAGCGTGACACTCATACTTGTTTTAGAGAGGACTCCTGAGTCCGCAGGCTCTTGAACCAAGACTGACTTCTGCAGAGCCTCTGAACCGTGGTGCCAGATCACACTTTCATCTCTGATTCCTCTGGTACTGTGTCTCATTCAGTGAGAAACCTTCTTCAGAACTATCCACATCCCTGCCAGTGGCTCTCTCTGGTTTAGTGGTTGAGCGAGAAGGGGTGAATGACCGCATGAGAGAGGATGTGGTTGGTAGGGTGGATATGAAAGCCCACTCGACCCTTTCTTCTTCATCTTCTTCAGCAGAATCTTTCTTTTGGTTCTGTAAAAATCATTATGGTTAGATAATTACCATGTACTGTACCTATATTACAATAGTGACTACAATTCAAAAATACTTCATTGGCTGTAAAACGTTTTGTAAGTCCTGAGGTTGTGAAAGGCACTATATAAATGCAAGTTCTTTCTTTCTTTAGCACAAAAACACGATACTCCGGATGCTGGAAATCTGCAATAAAAACAGAAAATGCTGGAAATACTCAGCAGGTCAGGCAGCATCTGTGGAGAGAGAAACAGAGTTAACGTTTGACGTCAATGACTTTTCATCGACCTGAATCGTTAGCTCTGCTTCTCTCTTCACAGATGCTGCCTGATCTGCCGAATAGTTCCAGCATTTTCTGTTTTTCATTCTTTACCTCAGCTAGAATAGCATCAGAACCAGGTTCCTTCCCATTTGAGAGCAGATGGATTGCTGTTGCAGTCTCTGAGATAGGTTCTTTTGCAAGAATATTTGTAAGTTCTCTCTTTACCTCTGTAGCTGTCGACGGTACCCAATCATGTTGCTTTCTCATGTATTTGTGCTCCCAAAACATTATTACAGGCAAGATGCAGGCAGTCCAGTTAAACCTGTAGCTGCCCACTGGCTCTTCTACATCTCCAGCCCCAACAGGTTCTGGCCGAATTCCTTCCTAGGATCTCCAGGGACCACTGATTAGGTTGCTCAAGACCCGGTACAACTAGGCAGAGCTACCAACCGGCATTCCGGCATAGTGAAGCAGCCTTACACCAGTTTCAGGCACGCGAGCTGCCATCCCATTTACACACCCGCCTAAACATGATATCAGGTGGGTCTTGGGCATCAATGGGGTGGCTGAGGTGCACCCACACCCCCTCCATTTTATAACTCCAGGGCACAGGTTTTTTGGGTGCTCAAGTCCCCAGTTAGATAGGGAATTAATACAACACAGGTCTCTGTGGAACACCACTCACCACATACTTCCGGCCTGAGAAACTTCCTTTTACCCTTACTCTTTGATTTCTTCCCCCATCTATGTGGCCACATTTCCCCTTAATACTATGTGCTATGTCTCTTATGTGGTAACCTTATCAACTGCTTTCTAAAAACCCATGTAAACCAGATCCACTGAGTTTCCTTTATTCTCTCTGTTATTTCTTCAAAGAGTTGGTCAAGCTATTCACAGTGGCAGAAGGTGAGTAGTGGTGATCCCCAAGGATCAGTGCTGGGACCACTGCTGTTTACAATTTACATTAACGATTTAGACTTAGGAATCAAAAACACAACTTCTAAATTTGCGGATGACACCAAATTGGGGGGGATAGTCAATACTGAGGAGGACTGCAACAAGTTACAGGAGGACATTAATAAACTTGTAGAATGGGCATATAATTGGCAAATGAAGTTCAACACAGATAAATATGAGGTATTACATTTTGGTAGGAAGAATAAGGAGGTCACTTGTTACTTGGAGGGTGCGAGTCTAGGTGGGGTAGAGGAACAAAGGGATCTAGGAGTATAAATACACTAATCACTAAAAGTTGTGACACAGGTTAGCAAGGCCATAAAAAAAGCAAACCAAGCACTAGGGTTTATTTCTAGAGGGATAGAATTGAAAAGTAGGGAAGTTATGCTAAACCTGTATTGAACCTTGGTTAGACCACACTTAGAGTACTGTGTACAATTCTTGTCGCCATATTATAAAAAGGATATAGAGGCACTGGAGAGGGTGCAGAGAAGATTTACAAGGATGATACCAGAAATGCGAGGGTATACATATCAGGAAAGGAAGAACAGGCTGGGTATATTTTCTCTTGAAAAAAGAAGGCTGAGGGGTGACCTAATAGAGGTCTTTAAAATTATGAAGAATTTTGATAAAGTGGATACAGAGGGAATGTTTCCACTTGTGGGGAAGAGCATAACTAGAGGCCATCAATATAAGATAGTCACCAAGAAATCCAATAGGGAATTGAGAAGAAACTTCTTTACCCAAAGAGTGGTGAGAATGTGGAACTCGCTACCACAGGGAGTGGTTGAAGCGATTTGTATAGATGCATTTAAGGGGAGGGTAGAGAAGCATATGAGGGAGAAGGGAATAGAGGGCTTCACTGATAGATTTAGATGAGGAAAGACAGGAGGAGGCTCGAGTGGAACATAAACGCCAGCATGGACTGGTTGGGCCGAATGGCCTGTTTCTGTGCCGTATATCCTATGTAACCCCAATGGAAAATTACACCGGGTGCTTTTCTGGGTGAAGACTTGGCATTTCCAGATTCCACTGTTGGGCATCTTGCACCCAATTTTACAATCTCCACCACCCCCCCCCCCCCCCACCCCTTTACACCTCAGGTGGTCCCAAGGAAATTTGGGGCTGGTTTCCGTACTGATGTCAATCCAGCTTCCTCATACTATCACTCAGTAACTCCACCAGCCAGCATCTTATGTTACTGACTGTATCTCTACTGCTGTTAATCCAGATGCAATAGGGGTAGAGAAATTCCTTTAATCAAATTTCCTTCGAGAAAAGAGAAGGCTGAGGGGTGCCCTAATAGAGGTCTTTAAAATTATGAAGGGGTTGGATAGGGTAGGCATAGAGAAGATGTTTCCACTTGTGGGGATGTCCAAAACTAGGAGACATAAGATAGTCACTAATAAATCCAATAAGGAATTAAGGAGAAACTTCTTTACCCAGAGAGTGGTTAGAATGTGAAACTTGCTACCACATGGGGTAGTTGAGGCAAATAGCATAGATGCATTTCGATAAGTACATGAGAGAGAAAGAAATAGAAGGATATGCTGATAGGGTTAGATGATGTAGGGAGGGAGGAGGCTCATGTGGAGCATAAACATCGACATAGACCAGTTGGGCCGAATGGCCTGTTTCTGTGCTGTAAAGTCTATGCAATTCTATGTAAAAAAAAATGTTTGTGACGTGACTATCAAAAGGCATTATCTTTGTATTGACCTTTAAGTCAAAATGTGTCTTGAAAACACATCAATCTTCTCTCAGAATCAAATGTTTCCTAGCAATAAATCGTTTGTTCCGTCTATTCGGCTCATAACACGTGTGTTTATGGAATATTTTACACACAGTCTTGTTCTCTGTCATTTCCTAAATGACAGGCAGCTGCTCAGTAAATGTTTCTTGGCCCACCCCCCAGATCCAGCAGGTGCCTTGTCAAACCAGAGGAAGACAGCTATGTAATTAAGCACAAATGAAGTGTGGAGGTTCATTTCGAGCTAAAATAGAAACACTGTGGTATTTTCATTTATTTTTCCATGTATTTATGTGAGAATGACCTAGCTTCATGGGAAGAAGTGAAAAGAGTTGTAATAAACATCACACAGCAACCTGCATGTCTGTTTTTCCCATTCCTCCTGGCACATTTTCTTCAGGAAACAAAATTTCTGATGTATTTGCTTCCCATTGAAGCTCTTAAAGAGAGGGTGTGATGATCAGATCCACTTTTAAATTGGGATTGTGATCAACAGGACCCCTTTTAAAGAAGGAATATGACGATCGGAAACCTTTATTAAATAGGGAGTTTTTTTTATTCATTCATGGGATGTGGGCTTCGTTGGCAAGGCCAGCATTTATTACCCGTTCCTAATTGCCTTGAGAAGGTGGTGGTGAGCCACCTTCTTGAACCGCTGCAATCGTGAGGTGAAGGTACTCCCACAGTGCTGTTAGGAAGGGAGTTCCAGGATTTTGACCCAGCGATGATGAAGGATTGGCGATATATTTCCAAGTCAGGATGGTGTGTAACTTGGAGGGGAACTTGCAGGTGATGGTGTTCCCATGCGCCTCTTGCCCTTGGCCTTCTAGGTGGTAGAGAACGCGGATTTGGGAGGTGCTGCCGAAGAAGCCTTGGCAAGTTGCTGCAGTGCATCTTGTAGATGGTACACACTGCAGCCACGGTGCACCAGTGGTGGAGGGAGTGAATGTTTAAGGTGGCGGATGGGATGCCAATCAAGCGAGCTGCTTTGTCCTGGATGGTGTCGAGCTTCTTGAGTATTGCTGGAGCTGCACTCATCCAGGCACATGGAGAATATTCCATCACATTGCTGACTTCTGCCTTGTAGATAGTGGAAAGACTTTGGGGAGTCAGGAGGTGAGACACTCGCCACAGAATACCCAGCCTCTGACCTGCTCTTGTAGCCACAGTATTTATGTGGCTGGTCCAGTTAAGTTTCTGGTTAATGATGACCCCCAGGATGTTGATGGTGGGGGATTCAGAGATGGTAATCCCGTTGAATGTCAAGGGGAGTTGGCTAGTCTCCCTCTTGTTGGAGATAGTCATTGCCTGGCACTTGTGCAATGTGAAAGTTACTTGTCACTTATCAGCCCAAGCCTGAATGTCGTCCATGCGTGTGGGGATGGACTGCTTCATTATCTGAGGAGTTGTGAATGCAATTGAACATTATGTTAAATATTGGTGCCAGAATCAGAATCCTTGTTAAAGAAAGACTCTCCCCACTGCGGCCCCCTTTAAAGAAGGTATGTCTCCATCATGATTCCTCTTAAAGGAGTCTTGTTGTTGGAGGCCCTTTTTAAGAGGAAGTTTAACCATCAGGATTCTTTTAAGGAAGGAATCTCTCCATCAGGATACTTTTAAAAAAGGGAGTCTCACCTAAAGTCTGCTGCAAAGTATTATCAGCCTCTTGAGATGGATGTGGGCCTTGTCTCTGGGTCCCCAAGGCCTGGGAAGGACATGGGACAGGCTGACTCTGTCATAGGCACCATGACATCCTGTAAAGATGAAGGCTTCTGTGGCGACCTAATGGGAGAACAGACCTCAAAAGTATCCGTAAATCCCCGAAAGTCAACTCAATATCCTTTAGTCCCTCTAAGATGCTGCTCTGTCACTCTGGTCACTCTAGACAGTCCGCCAAGACCAGCAGCAACATTCCCTCTCATTTTTTTTCCCCTGGTGCGGGCCCTTTAAATTTGCTGTGGCTACACATGCGCCGTATCTCTTCCAGCCACGTGGCCGCACACCTTAGGGGTAACATTGACCAACAGGGCAGTGGACTCCACCGCTATCCCAGCCATCTGCCGCACATCTTAGGAGTACCTCCATAGGCATTAGATTTTTTTTTAATTATTTATTCTTGGGAAATGTGCGTCGCTGGCAATGCTGGCATTTATTACCCATCCCTAATTGCCCTTGAGAAGGTGGTGGTGGGCCTTCATCTTGAACTGCTGAAGCCAATGTGGTGAAGGTTCTCCCACAATGCTGTTAGGTAGAGAATTCCAGGATTTTAACCCAGTGACAATGAAGGAATGGTGATACACGTCCAAGTCGGGATGGTGGATGATTTAGAGGGGAACTATCTGTTAGCTTTTATTTAATAGCAGGTCCCATGAGATCATCAACCGCATGCTCTGTAGCCAGGGGCTGACGTGTCTTACACCTCCGTTCAGCTACATCTGGCTCCACTTTCACATCTGCATCATCTGGCTTCTTTGTGCTCTGTGTCTCACCACATGTCAATCTCTCACCTACTCTCTCTGTACCCCCTTGATTGGGGGGTCTATGGGCCGGGTGAATGATGGAGTGGGTGTGCGGTTGCCAAAGGTAGCGGGGAGTGAGGGGGGGGTGGGGGAGTTGAATTTCATTCTCTTTATCATCATCATCCTTCTCATATGTTTCATGTCTTGCAGTCCCTGGAGGGAAAAAAAACAAGGCCTGAGCAGCAAGCTATCTTAAGCAGCTACTTTGTGGATCTCCAATGAGGAAACTGGCAGCTGGTAGAGAGATTGCAAAATACATAGAAACACTGTATAAGAAGCAGCTTATTTGCTCATGAGTCCCCTGAAGGCACATTGACTCCCACATCTCCACCTCCGACTGCTAAGCCGCAATTGAATCCAACGATCGACGCTGCTTCCTCTTTATGCTGGGTCAAAGTGCAGATCTGTGCCCGTCCTCCCCCAGTCGCCCCGCTGTTCCCTGGCATCATGTGTTGCCTTCTCCTGCAGGAGGAATGCATTGTGTTGATTGTCTGCTGCGGTCTCCAGAGTCTCAATCTGTCAGGATTCATGGAAGAGATGGCAGGGAGCGTAGGTGGGGGTAGAGGGTAGTAAGAGGGCAAGGACCTAGGATGAGTGATTTTTAGGTGCTAACATACACTACAGGGAGTGAGGCAGTTGATATGAGTGCTATCAAGTGGCATTGCTTCTGGGGCATGGAATAAGAGACCATATGATATCCCAAAGTCCATTAGTTGACTATAGTGCCTGGGAAAACCCCATTTGGTTCTCTGCGTTTCAGTTAGGTAACCTATCATTCAGCTGACAACGCACATCTTTGCTGGCCTTGTGAGGTCATCAAATTCTTACTACATTGTAAGGCTATGCCACTCAGAGCCACAGCCCCCTCCTCCCACATGAGACATGCATGTTAAGACTTCTTGCCAGAAACCCCATCAATTGCAATCCTCCTTTCTCTAATTTGTGGCAGCAACACTTCAAAATCATCCCCTGAAAAGTTAGATGCTCCACTTCTTTCTTTGTCTTGCAGCTGCCATTGCATCCGCTCTTGCAAGAGCCTGCTCACCCCTTTAAATGGACGCAGCTCTTTATATGAGGAAGCTGTGTCCTTGGTCTGCTCCTTTCCTAAATTTTCTACCCCCCACCCCATCTCTGCTTCTCTGTCAGGTTTTTTTTTCCCCTTATCCCACCAGCATTATGGAAATTAGTTGACCCTGGGTTTTCTGGCAGGTTCAGCCTTCCAGAATTTTGGTCGGCATAAGCCATGCCCCACTGCGCTTCTGCCACTGCTTCATGGACGCAGGCATTTTGGGGCTTATAATTCTAGGAGAGGCCTATGTAAAGGCTTGACTGTGAAACATCATGAGAGTGACCTAAAGAGAATCACGGCCTGGCTGTCGGGCGGGAATGGGAATTCGGGTGACAGAAAGCTGCCAGCGGGGACCCACGGGAATACTCCTTGGCGGTCAGGTAAGTCTCGGGAAGGGGAATACCAATGTTGGATGGCGGGTGGGGGGGGGGTGGGGAAGCTTAGAGCAAAGGTTTAATTGTGGGGCCTGAAGAAACACTCCTACTCCTCCTGGAAGCAGCAGTAAATTAATAAAAACATACCTAACTGGTCCTCTTCTGGCCCTGGCTCCTGCTTCCAGCAGGTTTAGCCTGGAGGGGAAGCCACCACTGCTCCCCTGCTCAGGCGTCTGGTTAAAATAGCAGATCAGGCCCCAATTACGTCTTCGGAGCCTGATCTGCATATTTAAAAATAGCCTGCTGGCTGTTTTATACTTCTGGCACCTGGCACTTTGAAGTGTGATATCAAAAACGTGGCATCTGCCATGTGATGGGCATGTGCTACATATATTTTTATTCATATACATAGATTAATAAGAGCTCTCACTGTCCAGTGATTGAGCGTTGGGTTTTCAATCAGAGGACCCTCATTTAAATCTGGGTGGAGTGAGTCATTACGTGGACAGTGAGGGTTTAGTTCCCTCTATCCCCTCTGTGTCCGGCAGAGTGCATGTGAGGTACCGTGGTGAAGTAGTTATGTTACTGGTATTAGTAAACTGGAGGCCTGGACTAATTAATCCAGAAATTGTGAGTTCAAATGCCACCATGGCTAGTTTGAAAATTTGAATTCAGTTTTAAAAAGTTGGTATCAGTAAAAGTGTCCATGAAGCTGTCAGATTGTCATAAAAATCCAACTGGTTCACTGACGCCCTTTAGAGAAGGGAAACCTGCTCTCCTTACCCGGTCTGGCCTACATGTGACTCCAGTCCTACACCAACGTTGTAGACTTAACTGCCTTCTGAAGTGGACCAACAAGCCTCTCAGTTGTAACAAACCGCTTAAGACGAAGGCCGATCACTGCCTTCTCAGGGCAGCTAGCAATGGGCAGCGACATCCACATTCTGAGAAAGAATTCTTAAATCTTAATTCAGATGTCTCAAGAAAGTTGTTTTTTATTGATGCTGGAGTTTCATCAAGAATCCTAAGCCTTAATGGGCAGGTCTGCTCCAGTCCCTGATCTTGGCTCCCCTAGATAATATTTTAGACTCACTCCTTCAGAAGTTCTAGAATTGTCCTTGTTGGTCACTCAAGTCATTCAATCAAATGCTGTCAAACCTTCATGAACCAGAACTTCACACTTTCCCATCAGATGTTTTATGATGTTCCCAATTGACGTTCCTTCTCAGATCCTCTGGTCTTACGTTCCTCTGAATTTTTAACCGTGCAAAGCAAAGCTACTCATTTCCCCAAGATTATTTTACGTTCATTTGTAATGGGATTGCTTCAGTTACTTCATAACATCACTGACCCAACCCTGTGAGATAACTCAAATCGGGTTTGCCACTTTCAATAAATAGTAGAATAGTGCCACCAAGTGGTGGCATGTAGGTCTGATTTCACCCATTCCATGAAGAAGACTTCTGAAGTCAGAAGGTTGTGGGTTCAAGTCCCGCTCCAGGACTTGAGCACATAATCTAGGCTGCTGATAATTTAATCGGAGGTGTCATCTTTAGGATAAGATGTGAAACCAAGGCCCCATCTGCCCTCTCAGGTGGACGTAAAAGATCCCATGGCACTATTTCAAAGAAGATCAGGGGAGCTTTCCCCGATATCCTGGCTAATATTTATTCCTTAACCAACGTCACGAAAACAGATTATTTGGCCATTATCTTATTACTGTTTGTGGGGCCTAGTTGTGCAGAAATTGGATGCCACGTTTCCTACAAGACAACAGTGACAACACTTCAAAAGTATCTTCATTGGCTGTAAAGTACTTTGGGATGTCCTGAGGTTGCTAAAGCTGCTATATAAATACAAGTTTTTTCATTTCTTTCTATTGAGGGAGGAATGTTGGTCAGGACACCAGGATAATACCTTGCTCTTCTTTGAATTTGAAGGATGATACCTCAGAGAATGCAATACTCCATCAATACTGCGTTGGAGGCTAGATTATGTGTTGATGTTCTGGAGTGAGGCTTGAAGGTATAACTTTCCAGCCCAGTGGCTGGATTCAACAAAGCTACCATTTGCAGAGTTCCCAATCTTAGACGTGTTGCTATGTGAAGATGACAGGGAAGGAAAAAAAATCCCTGCGGGACCTATTTCCAAGATGCTTTTTCATGGCTTGCACTGTTGCAATGAAAATACCAGAGGGCTGGGTGAAGATCACCTAGTCACTCTTTCAGCTCCAAAGAGATGCATGGGCTAGAAGGACCAGTCAGGAAAGAATTAGAGAGAACTATTAGAAGAGATCCTTCTCGGTTATTCTGATTGACTCAGTGTCCTGTCTAGGATATTCCAAAGGCACTGACTGTCCCTGGATACAGTTCTACATTCAATGGCATTAACATCGGCAAATCCCCCACCATCAACATGCTGGGGGCCACCATTGACCAGAAACTCAACAGCCACATAAATACTGTGGTTATTAGAGCAGGTCAGAGACTGGCTATTCTGTGGTGAGTGGCTCACTTCCTGACTCCCCAAAGACTCTCTACCACCTACAAGGCACAAGTCAGGAATGTGATGGAATACTCCCCAGTTGCCTGGATGGGTGCAGCTGCAACTGGATAGTGAACTAAATGTCACTGGATAGTGAATAGAAGCAAAAGTCTTGGCTGAATTCTTTACCCTCCCTAGCGTTGAAGCCAATTTTAACGCCTCTACTTACCACCACTGCAACTGATATCAGCTAATGCGGCACAGACAAAGGATTGAGGCAGGGACATTCATAGAGTCATAGAGCACAGAAGGCCATTTGGCCCATCGTGCCTGTGTTGGCTCTTTGAAATAGCTATCAATTAGTCTCATTCCCCTGCTCTTAAACCATTGTCCTGCAAATTTTTTCTCTCATCCAAAAGACAGTGCCTCTTACGCTCCCTCAGTAATGCAATTTGGAACACTTGGCAAGAGCTGGATCAGTCCTGCTGGTGAATTAATCCATGACTCTGGACAAAAAGGTTCATGATGCAGAAGGCTCTCAGCCGGGCCGAACATCCTTGCGGTCATAAGCATCAGGCCGGTCTTAACGTGTGTGTTCCGAGGCCTTCTTGCAGTTTTATGTCTGGCTTTGCTTTTCATTTCAGTGATGTTATACAGATACATGAAGAGGTTCACAGCCCTGTTCTGACAGCCAGAGATATTGGTCTGGCCGCCACTGTTTGCTTGGCCAAACGGATCAACTTGTAGAGTGTTGAGTTTTACCAGTTTTTAAAAAATTTTGCACCTCTATTCAGTGAGAGACCCAAGAATTGTTTTTTTCTCAGAGATATGAGGGACGCTATTCTACCCATCTAATAGAAAGCTGCAGTCTCCCACCCCACCAAAGCATCAACTGCCCCTTAAATGTTTGCCTCTTCTCCTCCTACCCAGAGACCATTCAGGTTATTAATCACTTAGCTTGAAGTGCCTTCACAACCTCGCCCTTCCCTATCTCTAGCCTCCTCCAGCTCTAAAACCCTCCGAGAACTCTGCGTTCCTCCAACTCTAGCCTCTTGTTCATTTGAACGCTTCCTTCACCCCACCATTGATGGCCATGCCATCAGCCACCAAGGCCCTAAGGTCTAGAATCCCCTCACTAAACCTCTCCATCTCTCTCTCCTTCTTTAAGACGCTCCTTAAAACCTGCCTCTTTGACTAAGCTTTTGGTCACCTATGCTAACGTTGCATTCTTTGGCTTGGTGTTAATTGTGATCTGATTACGTTTCTGTGAAGCACTGTGGGGTGTTTTACTATGTTAAACGCGCTATATAAATGCAAGTTGTTGTTGTTCAATTGGTTCCTGACATTAGCCCTGAATATTCTTGCCTTTGTTTCCTTGTGCCACTGTCATGATTTAATTTGAAATAGTGCTCCTGATTAACCTTTTCTATTCCACTCAGTGGCCCCAATTTTAAAGTGGAGGTGGGTACGGTGCGCGCGAGCCTCGAAGCGGGCAGAAAACACGGAGAGCTCGGGACATGAAGGCCCGCTCAAAGCCGATGGGAATGATGTTAAGGCCAGTGGGCGAGAGCGGGAATTGAGGTGGGGGCCGCCCGCTGCTGACAACCTGAGGGAACAGGCCCTGGCATAAGGTAAGTGCTGGGGGGGGCGGGGTTAATGGATTCCAAACATATGCCTGTGTGGGGAGGGTAGGAGAGGACCGGGGCAAGAGAGGCCCGAGGATTTGACACTGGGTGAGCCTCCTCCTGACACAATCGGGCTGAAACTTTAACATTTAAATGAGGCCCTCACTTGCATGCAGCGAGACCCTCGGCCAACTTCAAAGTCGGTGAAGACTTTTTTCTGCAACTATCTTTAGTCCACAAAACCATGGGCAACCAATGAGGAAATGGAGGTAGCAGGGTGGGGGCATCCCCTTCGCCTCATTAACAATCTTACGCGGGCCTGTGAAGAGCCAGTTTCATCATTTTGGAGCATCCCAGGAAATTCCAGGGCAACACTGTTGGAGGGAAGAGGACAATCAAACTCATACTCTACCCGTTCAGTAATATAATTATGCAGTTTGTTTGCTTTGTTGATTCCTGCTCCACAATAACTGAACATATTGAGTGCCAACTTACAAACCACTTTCAATCTCTTCCCTAGCTAGGCCAACACGACTCAATGAGTGTACCCCACTTTGCACTTATTCATCCTCCGTATCTGTACACATTTTGTCTAGATCTTTTTGTACTTTCTTGACTGCTTCATCAAACCTGCCGATTCCCCTTCAGTTTAGTACGATCAGCAAATTTGAGCAACTTGGATTATGTTTCTGATTCCAGGTTATACCTACAGGTTGCACGGAGCAGAAACCCTGTACCAATCCCTGGGCACTTCCCAGCACCAGATCACTAACCTAAGAAGTGTCTACTGCTCTTTCTCTCTTTATTCAGTTCCAAGCTTTGCCAAGAATGCCCATTGCTTTATGCTTGTGCAACTGCCTTTATCGAAGGTTTTCCAGAAGTTTAGGTGTACTGAATCATTGTGGGCTGCATATGTGAATAAAATGGACCTGCAGAGGGTCACATATGAAGTTTAAATCAATGTTCCCCACTAACTTGAATACAAACAGACCTTGGTGATCTGATTCAATGAGGCAAAAGCCCCTTCGAAGCCTCCAGGCTCACAAAATCCAAACTTCTTCTTTTATTAATCATTCTCAGGATGTGGGCATCGCTGGCAAGGTCAGCATTTATTGCCCATCTCTAGTTGCCCCGAGAAAGTTGTGGGTCTTCTCAAAACTTTGGTAGCAATTTGATATAACTGAGAAGTTTGCTAGGCCACTTCAGAGGCCTGTGAAAAGTCAACAACATTGCTGTAGAACTTGAGTCATATATAGGCCAGACCAGGTAAGAACAGTAGGGGCTCGATTTTGCCAGGCCCGAGGAGGCGGGTTTGGAGGCGTGTGAGGTGTTAAAATCGTAAGAAATGGCAGGCGGATCCGATCCCACCTCCAGCCTGCCTCTGATCAATTTTCCCACAATTGTGGTTTCAGAACCCATTTCCAGCCCGCCTCCAAGAGGCGGGATAGGCCCTTAAGGCCCCTAACAACCAGTTAAGTGCCTCTATAATCCCATTTTGAGAGGCCTTTCTGAATTTAACACATTTCCCCCGTGCTGCACGTCTCCTCTGGAACACGGCAGTTAATCCTGGCGGCCTCACAAGTGGATTGCTTACTAACAGCTGCAGCTCCACCATTAAAAAGGAGGTTTCAGCAATGATCATTTGCAGGTGGCAGAACTTTGTTGTCTCAGGTCTGGGGGAACTTTTAGCAAGCCTACTCATTGTTTTGGAAGTTTGGAGCCTGAGACCCACCTCCAGTGTGACCTCCTGTGAAACCCCTCTCCCCACCTTGACTGAGCGCTTCCTCAACTGAGGTATATACCAGAAGAATGGGAACCATTTATTTCCTTTCCTCCTGGACATCAGATTCGGATGAAGGCCAGCCTGCGGCAGCAGCAGAACCCTGAAAAACAGCAGCACCAACAGCAGGAGCAACAACAGGAGCGCCAAGCTGCTGCTCACCCACCTGAAGCTGCACAGGCCAGAAGACGCCAGCGCATGGAAGCACGTCGCTGCAGGAGATACACCCAAAACAGGGTTTACAGACAGAGGATGAGCTACCTCAACATGACTGAGCAGCAGTGCCAAAGGATGCTCAGACTTTTGCGAGAGGTAGTGGGTGACATCTGCGTAATGCTGCAGCAAGACCTGGAGCCCAGAGGAGCGGGTGGATACCCCTTACCAGTGGCCGTCAAAGTCACCACCGCACTCAACTTTTTTGCTTCAGGCTCATTCCAGGAATCAACAGCAGACATCAGCGGCCGCACACACTTGCATCACGCAGGTAACCAATGGCCTCTTTGCCATCGCGCACAATTACACCAACTTCTCCAAGGATCGAGCAAGTGTAACCGCGTGTGCGGTTCGGTTTGTGAATCTGGCAGGCTTTCCAAGGGTGCAGGGTGTCGTTGACTGCACACATGTGGCCCTTAAGGCACCCCATCACAATCCAGGTATTTTTGTCAACCGCAAGGGCTTCCACTCCCTCAACGTGCAGCTGGTGTGTGACCACAAGAAGGAACATTTGCATGTTTGCGCCAAGTACCCTGGCAGTTGCCATGACTCCTTCATCCTGCACCAATCTAGTGTGCCTCCGCTCTTCATTCCGCCAGACCAACTTTTTGGATGGCTACTTGGAGACAAGGGCGATCCCCTGAAGACGTGGCTAATGACGTCGTTGAGGAGCCCATCCAACAAAGCTGAGGAGCGCTACAACTCCAGCCACATTTCCACCAGATCCATATTCGAGCAAATCATCGGCTTACTGAAGATGCGATTCAGATGCCTAGACAGATCAGGTGGAGCCCTGCAGTACTCAGCAGCCAGGGTCTCCAGAATCGTCGTGATCTGCTGTGCACTTCACAACATGGCACAGCATCGTGGCTTGCAGCTCGCTGAGGTACAAGTGGCTGATCGCATAGCCTCCTCAAATGAGGAAGAGGAGAGCGACAATGAACAGCTTGCGGAGGCGCATCAACCAGCGGCAGCAGCACGCGAGCACATTGCTGCCCGGGATGCAAGGGACGCACTCATCTTAGCCAGATTTGCTTAGCCTGCCCAATCAAACATGTTTGCCTCGCACCTTCTTAACAGAGCATCGACAATGGACAAGAACCTACGGATTCCTATCACTCTGACCACCATACTGACAATTGCAAGTCGCCTTAAGCCCTCAATGTGGAAGTCCCATTTGCGAAATGACACAGGCCACAACTTCAACAGTTTGCCATCAAATTTTTTTATCATCACAATTCATGGATGGCTTTTCAAAAATAAACACAACAGAACACCCAAGTGACTACCCTTGTGACTACTTGTGATTTATCTTCCTCTTACGCGTGCTCCTACATCGTGCTTCCCCTGTGGCTTCAGCAGATGTGGAGGCCACTTGCTCACTTTCTTGCTGCTCCTGCCTTGACACCTTTGGTGGACGTCCTCTGCGGTTGCGAGCCTGTGAGGGCTCGACAACAGCCTGCTGCTCCTGTGGCTGTGCAGAGGCTGAGACGCCCATCTCAGTTGGGTGAGGACTCTGGTGGGGCTCTGACCGAGGGCTCTGCAGTGGCATGGTCGTGTGAGCGCTTGGAGAGGAGCCCCCACTTCCTTGTTCTCTGCCACCAACATCCCTCTCATGGGTCAGCCCCACTTCAGAGCTAGCAAGTGGCTTGACAGCACCTTGCTGCATTTCAGGGGGGCCATGAGGACCCGTTTCTGCACTGGAAGTCCTACTCCAGAGGACTTCCATGAAAGTCTGGTTTCTCTGCTCAATAGCTGACCATCGCTCCTCAAGAGATGTCAGTCTATTCTGAACAATGACCATGTTTTCAAGACCCTGGCGACTAAGCTCCTCCATGGCCGTAGCCATCCTCTCCTCTACCGTAGCCATCCTCTCCTCTACCATAGCCAGCCTTACTACAGAGGTAGCCATCCTTTCCACGGAGGCTGCCATCCTTTCCATGGTGATGCATTCATGCACCAATGCCTCCACAAAGGCTCTGCTCATGTTCGCGATGGACTCCTCCATTCGCTCCACACTCGCAGCGACCCTGGAGACAAAACCTGCCAGAGACTCCTGCACCTGTTCCTGGAGTTCCAGCACCGCTCTCCTTCTGGATGGACCTGGAGGCACAGGGTCGACATGCAGCTGAGCCGAGCTGGGAGAGTCCTGCGCCCTCTGACAAGGACTCTCCACTGCTGTCCCTGTCTCCACCATCTGCTGATGCTCACTTGTGAGCTGTGATACACCAGGTGACAACACTACTCTATCTCATGAAGGTCCCACTGAGGTGTGAGTTTCTGCGCTGGTGCTGGGTGCGTTTAATTCTGCTGACGCTGTGCCCTCAGAGGTTGCAGCTTCCTCTGAGGCGTCTTCTGGCTCAGGCTGTTCCTCCTGGACAGTGGGGAGGGGGGCTGTCTATGGTCCTGTGGGGAAGTAAAGGAAAGAGTTAGACATGTGAGATAAACGTTGCATGCACATTGAAGCATCATAATCCATATCAGTCACTCATGCAATGTCAATGAGAGAGATGCAAAACTATTCTGTCACCAGCTTGCTGTGATGCGCCCGTCTGTCCGTCCCCCACTTGCGCATCCTCCTCCACTCCCACGATCTCCAGGACCGCCTCCTCTGCAGTGGTGAGCTAGGCTACTGAGGGTGGCCCTCCGCCTGTCCTCGCCCTCTCCCTCTTATTGTGGACTCTCTTTTCCTGCAATGAGGGACACAAGTGGAGTTTGAGTGAGAATGAAGGAGTGAGTGTAGAGAATCCACAGCATAGATGCTTAGAAGGACACAAAGATGGAGTGAGGTGCCAAGACCAAGGGCCCTCCCTGTGTGTTCTAAGTTGTTGTCATAGCATCACAGTGATAGGGAGTGTGAGGGCTGCACAGTCGAATAGTTAAGTGAATGTGAACATACAGAGAGAGGGCATGGGTACGGGTGCAGGGATGTAAGGGTGAAGTGGGATGTGGAGGAGGAGGTTGACAAAGCAGAGTGCTGGTGATGAGAGGAGATGGGGATCAGATTGAGGGTCATGGGGATGGAATACTCACTTTTCCTGTGCGGAGAAGGTCATGAAACCTCTTTCTACACTGCAGCCAGGTTCTGCTGCACATTGAAATCGCATTCACCTCCTGTGCCACTTGCAGCCACACAGCTTTGGTCTGTTGTGGAGGCTTTTTCCTCCCTGAAGAAGGAAAGAGCACTTCCTTATTTGCTCTTGCTCCCTCCACCAGAGCTTGGAGGGAGGCCTCATCGAATCGGGGTGCACACTTTGGTCTGGTGCTGGACATAGTTGCAGTAGGAATCCCTCAGAAGTATGATGATAAAGTTGAAAGACTGAAAAAGAACCAAGGCTGCTTGCAGGCCTTAAATCCAGCTGCATCGATGACATCATCGGAGGTGAGTTTCAGTATCAAAAGACTCATTGAGCCAGGGGTTCCCACACGCTGGAAATCAAGTTCCCAGTTAGGGCAAAATCGCACTTTTGTCCCGCCTCATATCGGAGGCGGGGTCCTGACATGCCGACCACCTGACACGCCCCCAGCCCACCCCCAATGACAAAATCCAGCCCAAGGTTTCCTTCCCTAAAGGACATTAGTGAACCAGTTGGGTTTTTACAACACATCAACAGCTTCATGGGCCATGATTTTTCCTGTCGATGCGGCTTGGGGGCGGGACAGCTGCCTTCCGGGTTCCAGTCCCACCCCCAACGACATCAGACGCACAGACACAATTTTGCGTCAATTGGCCTTGTTAAGCCCATCCTGCGGGCTTGCCGGTCAATTAAGAGGAAGCCGGTGTCAGATGACGTCAGTTGATGACGCGTCATCTGCCGGTTTTCTTAAAGGGGCCACGCACAATTTTTTTTGACAGCTGATTTTTCAGTGTTTGACAGCACTGAGGTGCTGCAAACACTGCCAATCACTGTACAAAGGTGAGCCCTTGAACTCAGGCTCTCCAGTGACTCCCTCCTTAGGCTAGAACAGATGGCAGCTGCAGGTGAGGTTACAGAAGCAATCTGTCACTGGTGAGAGAGGTTCTCCCAATGAGGTGAGACTACACACACAATCCAAAACTTGTCACTTACAGAAAAGTGTAAATGCATTAAAAGTGATTTTCCCAACATTTTCTTACCTCTGAAACTCACCAGTGTACCATTGGATCCTTCACACCACTTATGCAGCTGTCATCAATGCAGAAACATTACAGCAGACCCACAGCACGCCACACTTACCTGGCATGGTGTCCGGACGTTGGGAAGCCCGCAGTAGACCTGTCAAAATTGCAAAAAGCCTCTTAACTGCCTGTTAACAAGCAGATAAGTGCCTATAATCTTCTTCCTGCCGCTAGGTGTCGGGTCCATGCGCAAATCGGGGACCCGACACTTGGGAAGATTGTTTGGAGGCGGGTTGACAGTGGGTTTCTGACCCGCTGTCAATCTTTGCGATTTTGCCGGATGTTCCGCCTCCAAACCCGTCCCCTGAGCGCCGGCAAAATTCCGGCCAGTGTCACTTTTACTGAAATCAGCTTTTTAAACTGAATTCAAATTTTCAAACAGCCATGATTGAATTTGAACTCACAGCACCTGGAATTATTAGTCTCGGCCTCTAAAATTACCAGTCCAGTAACATAACCACTACAACACCATACCTCAGATGGGATGGAGGGAACTGAACCCTCACTGTCCGTGTACTGACTCACTCCACCCAGATTTAAATTAGGATCCCCTGATTGAAAACCCAACGCTCAATCACCGGACAGTGGGAGCTCTTATTAATCTATGTATATGAATAAAAGTTTGTGTAGCACATGTCCATCACAGGTCAAATGCCACATTTTGGATGTCACACTTCAAAAGTGTCAGATGTATAAAAAGAGAGCCAGAGGCCTCGATTTTAATTCCCCCTGCCTGGTTTCCACCAATTAAAATGGACTGGTGGGAGGTTGGGGGCGGCAGGACTTAACCCTCTCCTTTCTCACCCCGGTCAGACCAACTGCAATTTTAAATTGCAGGCAGCAAGGACACTCACCCCAAGCCGGCGGGGTCCTCTTTAACCATGCAGATCAGGCTTCGATTATATCATCAGGGCCCGATCTGCCATTTTAACCTGAGGCCTGAGCCGAGGGAGCAAGGCTGGTTTCCTCTCCAGGTCAAACCTGTCATGTACAGCCGGTTCTTCTGACCTTGATAACCTGGCCTCTCTCTGAGTGTATTTGACGGTGAGTCGAGCTAGCATGGCCTACAGTGACACCCAGCTCTGGTAGTTCCCATGCTGTGTCTCGCTCACACATCCCTTCACCTTCTCTCCGGTGCCATCCTCTGCCAAGCGCCTTGATGTTTACTTAAAAATGTTATAAAACAACATCCACCCATGCACAATTTAAGGAGGTGTCTCAGGAGTAGGAACCCTTGCTGATATTTTTATGCGAACTACACCGCCCCCCACCCTCCCTCCGACTCTCCATTCCTCTGATTCTGGCTTTTTTTGCATCCCTATCTTCCCTTGACCCCACCAATGGCAGCCGAGTCTTAAGCCAGACCCCAGGCTCTGGAATTCCATCCCAACCCCCTCTGCCTCTCCTCCTGTAAGACCTTCCTTAAAACGCAGCTCTTTGATTAGGTTTTTGGTCACCCCTCCTAGTGTTTCCTTCTTTGAAACGACGTCTGTTTACTTCTAATTACGCCGCTGTGAAATGCTTTGGCACATTTTTCGATGTTAAAGCTACTAAATAAATGCAAGTTGTTGCTGTTGCTCTTGCTGCTGTTGTTGAATGTAATAACAAGTCCAGGAGAGACTGAAGCCAGTTGCAACAGTGACTACATTTCAAAAATACTTGATTGGCTGTAAAGCGCTTTGGAACGTGAGATCGTGAAAGGCATTATATAAATGCAAGTCTTTCTTTCTTTACTACCAGTACAGAGCAGGGATTCAAGAGGAATTTTCAGATTCATTCTCAGATCAGGGGATAGAGAGATTACCCATCGTAACAGATCGGGGATGGAGCGGGAGAATTACTCGCTGAATCTTAACTGTTACTCTGGCATTTTAACTGTTCCCACCCCCCTCCCTCTGCCCGGCTTGTGCCCTGTAGTCTCCCGATCAGCAGAATCGGGTGAAGTGCGTTTTCTTTTTCTCTTTCAATTTAAGTTGAAGATTTTCTGAAGTGCTTGGTGTTTCTAGAGATGTGTTGGCACAACACTGCAACTCAGCCGGGTCGAAACTAAAAGCCATAGATGCAGAGCCTTACACTCAGAGCTGATAGCAGAGCGTTTAAAGAAGTGCAGAGACACAGCTCTCAGGGACAAGGCACTGACCGAAAAGCTTCAGCCCGAGGATTAGATAAACACTGGAAGCTTCATATTAAACAGAGCGTTTCATGATCAAACACGCTGTTACCTCAGCGAAGAGTCACTTTTGATGTTTGTTTAATCGACAATTCAGTGAAATCTTGTATATTTATTTTAAGTGTAATGATTTTTTTTAAAGTTCTGTATATATATTGAGCAACAGTTATCTCATATCCTGCTGAGTGGGCCTAGAGGTCACTTGTTCCAAGTAGAAGGGGGACAAAAAAGAGAATCAAAGAGCTTTGTATGTGAGAACATGCAGGAACGTGGAATGGGAAAAGGCCATTCTAGACTATTCCATAAGAATATAGGAACAACCCCTCCAGCCTGTACCACCATTCTATAGATCATGGCTGATCTGTACCTGAATCCCATTTATCCGCCTTTGCTCCATATCCCTTGATACCGTTACCCAACAAAAATCTATCGATCTCATTCTTGAAAGCTCCACTTGGCCAAGCATCCACAGCCTTTTGGTGGAGAGAGTTCCAGATTTCCTCTACCCTTTGTGTGAAGAAGTGTTTCCTGATGTGTTTGTTCATAACACCGATTCTGTGCAACCCAATGTAAGGTGGATGGTTATGGGTTCAAACCCAAATCCAGGACTATAGCTTATGATCTAAGCTGACACTCCAGTGCAGTACTGTGGGAGTGCTGCACTGTCAAAGGATGAGGCGTTCAACTGGGGCTTCATCTCCTGCTCTGGCGGTTCAGGTTGGTGTTCAAGATATGGTACTGTTCAAATAAAAACAGTTTTCCTACTGTTTGGTCAACATTCTCCCCATCATTCATTTTGTTGTCATTTGTGTAAGATGTTGTTGTGAGGTCTGTGTGCAAATGGCCACTGAGTTTACCTGCATAACAACCTTTCTTCAACGTAACTTGTACGTGAAGCACTTTGAGATGTTTCTGAGATGTGAAAAGGTACTATGTAAAAGCAAGTTTTTTTTCACTCTTATCATGGCCTCTTACTTTCTGAAGCCCCGTATGCCGGGATTTCTGCCATCGTTCATATAAATACAGCTGACAGTAACTTCCTGGGCAGTAATCTGATGAAAGGGGTTGCTTGCCCGCTGTAGAATCCGCCTGATGTTCATTGATTGGGATGAAAATTGAGCGGCCTTTTCTGTTAATTGTATTCAAGTGGTGTATAGCAATTGGATGTTAATTGTATTCAAGTGGTGTATAGCAATTGGATGTTAATTGTATTCAGGTGGTGGGTATTAATTGGGGACTCTCTTGTGCACATATATATGGGAGTAGGCTAGGGAAGAGTTGCAAGCTTATCTGGGGGTGGGGGTGCACAGAATGTAATGTGTGTTTCTGTAAATAAAGGATTTTAAGCAACTAAAGACTAGGATCTAGTCTTCTATCCTTCACTAACTGGCTATCTGACCTTTCACATTTACGACGGGTGAGCGATCTACTTCGCTAGATTACCGCCCAGGAAGTGAAGGCAAAAATCTGCCCCCGCGATCTTCAATCACCAACCAAACACTCTCTCCCCCCAAAACAGCAACAATGATCCACAGAGCTTCATGACAGAACTACCTATTAATTATCAACTGGTTCGACTCCAGTGGAACATAACAGGCTGCGATTTTAGGAAAGGGCGTCAAAAGAAGGCCAGGATTCCCACACACAAACTGATGAGCAAGTCTGGCTTTCTGGGACGGTGGCTCTGCCAAGCCCTACCACTTCCTATTAAACTGAGATTATTATTAGCCACTTACGAAATGTTTCCTGCTGCCATCCAGACAAGGAAAGCACAGGAAAGAATTGTTAAAGATAACAGGGACATTTTTTTTAAGGCATGTGGGGTCGGCAGACAGACTGTTTCCATGGAGATACTGTACATTCTCCCAAAATGAAAGTTTCCATTTCCTGACATATTTTATTTATTTTCTTAGACACAGTGGAGTGATCCCATCATTTGGAGCTGAACACTTGTAGCAAGTTTCACTGATACTTGACTCTGATGTTATTTTGAAAAGCAATGTCAAAAACAAATAAGGCAAGTAAAAATTTCACATCTAAAGTAAGCCTGCCATTTGTTTTACATTTTAGCACATCTCTCAGAAACAGTCCAAAGCACTACACATACAATGGATTACTTTGAAATGGGCACAGTACTATGGTAGTTATGTAACTGAACAAGTAATCCAGAGGCCCGGACTGGAGAACGTGGCAGTTTGAGAATTTGAATTCAGTTTTCAAGGATGTCAAGGCCTTGAAGAGGATGCAGAAGAGATTTACCAGAATAATACCAGGGATGACAGAATTCAGTTATGTGGAGAGACCGGAGAAGCTGAGATTGTTTTCTTTAAAGCAGAAAAGCTTAAGGGGAGATTTCATAGAGGTGTTCAAATTTAAGAGAGGTTTTGATAGAGTAAATAAGGAGAAACTGTTTCCACTGGCAGGAGTACCGGTAACCAGAGGACACAGATTTAAAATCATTGGTAAATGAAACAGAGGGGAGATGAGGAGAAATGTTCCTATGCAGTGGGTTGTTAGGATCTGGAATGCACTGCCCGAAAGGGTGGTGGAAGCAGATTCAATAATAACTTTCAAAAGGGAATTGGATAAATAATGGAAAAGGAAAAATTTTGTAAGGGAATGAGTAGGGGAATGATACTAATTGGATTGCTCTTTCAAAGAGCTGGCACAAGCACGATAGGTCAACTTATTTCCATATTAATTCATAACTCCTCATACAGCTTTGACCTTGTGCAGATTGGGGAGGGGACTGGAAAGTCATGCTTTAGATGAAATTTAAAGGTATGTGGTTGCATAGGGAGGCATAAGATTCTTAAAAGTCATCGAAAAAACTGCAAAGGCATTTTATCCCACTGAAAGGGGAGCAGGAGAAGAAGTGTCATGAAAAACATAAAGTAAAAGGAACAGAATGAGGAGGCACAAAACACAGGCCGGAATTTTCCCCTTGCCGTGTGTGCGGGTTTGGAGGTGGGTCAGCTGTAAAAATTGTGAAAATAGGGAGCGCGTCAGGAACCCGCCGCCATCCCGCCTCCTCACAACTTTAACTCGGGCGCGTTTGCCAGCGCGTCACGGACCCGATCGGGAGAGGCGGCCGACCTAATTAAACTCATTAAATGCTTCTTATCAGACTCTTACCGAGGTTTTTAACTGCAGCTTCTGAATTTAATGGCATGAGCACTGGAAGAATGCAGCTCGGGAACCTCGCCTGTGAAGGGGAGGCGGAAGCTCAGGTGCCATTGTGTGAGGGCATTAATGGACAGCTGGGAATACCAGAGAAATACACACACCCTACACCTCATTAGTTGCCTAAGGGAAAGGCTGTTGCTGACTCCATTTAGTGCACAGATTTAGGTTTCTGGAGTTTGCAGGTCATTTCCGCAACCTCGGAAGCCACTCTCACCACATTGCTAGTCACTATCACAACATTGAGGGATCGGCCCTCTGATCGCTACTTGATCTGCCATCTACAACATCAGCATGGGTGCCGCTTATAGGGCTGGATTTTATCTTGGGGTCGGGTTGGGGTCGTGTTAGCCACATTTCATGTTGCCCCCCCGACTCCAGATTAATGTGGATGAATGATGCAATTTTCACTTAATTGGGTAATTGAGTTCCAGCATGTGGGAACCCATGAACCAATTAGTGGTTTCAGTCTGAAAGTCGCCTCTGATGATGTCATCATTGCAGGTCAGAGGCTGCCTGCCTGGTCTCAGAGACTGCCTGGCTTTTGGTGTGAGTGGACCTGGATGCAAAATGAGCAGCAGCAGCAGCAGCAGTGAGAGAGAGAGAATTTTTTTTCCATCCAGGGCCTCTCACAGCAAGGCCAGGCAGTCTCTGAAGACATGCAGCAGCATCAGAGGTGACTTTCAGACCTAATACTACTACCTTCATCACAATACTACTACCCTTCATCACATCTCCGTTGTAATAGTGGACCTGCAGCTGATAGTCAGCTATCCACTTGTGCTCCTGCCAGGTTTCACTGGAGTGTTTCACATCAGGCGTACTTCACGTCGGAAAAGGGTTAAACTAGCTAAAATGTTTCAAAATGGCATTACAGAGCCAATTTAGGCCTTGTTAAGGGCTTTAATGGCCTCTCCCGCCTCTTGGAGGCGGGACGGAGTCGGGAACTCCGCGACCGATTTTGTCAAAATTGCGTGAAGGCGGGATGGAGTCGGGATGGGGTCGGGACCCCCGACCCCGCAACTTTAACCCCCCACACGCCTCCAAACCCGACTCCACAGGTCATTGAAAATCCAGCCCATACTGTCTCACCTTGGTCCTCAGAATCGGACCACGATGAGCCCCACCACCAACACCAACAACAGCAGCAAGCACAACAGCAGCCTTCTCCTCAATAACCTGATGCTCCACAGGAGAGAGTGGGGCACCACAGGGCTGCAGCACGCTGGAGGCGATACCCCCAACACAGGGTATATAGACAGAGGATAAGCTTCCTCAACATGACTGAGCAGCAGTGCTTCAGGAGGCTCAGGTTATTGTGCCAGGTCGTCGCAGACATTTGTAGCTTACTGGAACAAGACCTGCTGCCCAGAGGTCCTGGTAGAAACTCCTTACCAGTGGCTGGCAAAGTCACCACCGCCCTCAGCTTCTTCGCCTCAGGCATCTTCCAGGGATCTGCAGCAGACATTTGCAGGATCTTGCAGTCGGCCGCCCACAAATACATCACCAAGGTAACCGACGCCATGTTTCACAAGTCAGCCAATTATATCAACTTTGCCACCGATGAAGCCAGTGTTACTGAGCGGGTGCGCAGCTTTGCGGCTCTGGCTGGCTTCCCACAGGCGCAGGGCGCCATCGACTGCACACATGTGGCCACGAAGGCACCCCATCATCACCCAGGAGTATTTGTGAACTGCAAAGGCTTCCACTCCCTCATAAAAAGATGATTATGCATGTGTGCGCCAGATTCCCTGTCAGCTGTCATGACTCTTTCGTGCTGCGCCAGTCCACCCTCCCTCAGCTCTTCGCACCTCCAAACAGACTTACCGGCTGGCTGCTTGGAAACAAGGGCTATCCACTGAAGACGTGGCTCATGACACCCCTGAGGAGGCCAAGTACTGAGGCCAAGGAGCGTTCTAATGAGAGCCACGTCTCCAACAGATGTGTCATAGAACAAGCAACTGGCATGCTGAAGATGCGCTTCAGATGCCTTGACAGATCTGGAGGAGCCCTTCAGTACGCACTGGAGCCAGGGTCTCCAGAATCATCGTCATCTGCTGCGCGCTGCACAACATAGTGCAGCAGTGAGGATTGGAGCTGCAGGAGGAGCATGACGCACAGCACACAGCCGCTTCAGAGGAGGAGGAGGAGAAGAACGAGCAGTGGAAGATGCAGAGGATGAAGCTGAGATGCAGACACCAGCAGCAGCAGCACACATTGCTGCCTGGGAGGCCCGGGAGAGCCTCATCATGGCCAGATTTACTTAACTTGCTCCAATGCAGCCACATGCTCTACTAAGATCCCCCCCGCAACAACAACATAAAGCATCCCTGCAATTACCAAGCCATTGCTCTCACCCAACTGCCCAATGCTTGAGGTTAAATAATGTCACATCATTCACTCCAAGTGGCAAAGCCACTTCCAAGGTTTGAGGCAAAAATGGACAAGACCCGAAAGTGGTGAAAAGAAAACCATTTATTTGTGTAATCAAAACAACTGAAACTGAGCACCAACATTTTTTGATACAGCCACATGTTATCCTTGTGCCTCTACTTTTGTATCATTTTTTGTTTGTGAGTGCTTCTACGAGGTACAACCCCTGTGGCTTCAGCAGAGGTAGTTGCCGGCTGCTCACTTCCCGGCTGCGACTGCGTAGACACTTTTGACGGGTGTCCTCTTGGTTTTGGAGCCTGTGATGGCCCCGCCAAAGTCTGCTCCTTTAGTGGGGCCATCACAGTCTCCAAAACCCAGATCCAAGGAAGCATCTGGGGCTCTGACTGAGGGGGAGGCAACGGGGGAGAAGTGGGAGCGCTTTGAGAAGAACCCCCACTTCCATGTCCCCTCTCACCTTCATCCCTCTCATGGGCCACCCACACTTCCCTGCTAGCAAGGAGCTGGCGAGCACCTTGCTGCACAACAGTGGGGCGATGAAGGCCCAAGTCAACGTTTACATCCTTCCTTGAGAGGAGGTCTATGAGCGCCTGCCATTTGTTGTCCACAGCTAGCATGTGCTCATGTGAGTGGCTCATTTGCTGCTCCATGCAGGTGGCCATCCTTTCCATTGAGGAGCACGTCGTTGCCATTGCCTGTGACATGGTTGTGCTCATGTTGGAGATGAACATCGCGGCTGCAAAAGATGTCAGAGCCTCATGCAATTGTTGCTGTCCCTCCAAAATCACCCTCTTTCTCGATGGCCCCCGAGGCTCAGCGTCTGCATGCAGCTCAGCAGAGTTTGGAGCCTCTTGCGCCCTCTGGTGAGGAGTCTCCACTGCTGTCCCTGTCAACACCATCTGCTCTTGCTCACTTGTGAATTGTGAGACACCAGGTGACAACTCTACTCTATGGCGCAAAGAACCCACCCAGGTGTGTGTATCTGCGCTGGTGGTGGGTGCGCTTGGGTCTGCTGATGCTGGATCCTCAGAGGCTGGAGGTTCCTCTGAGGAGTCATCTTCCTCCTCCGGCTGGACAGTGGTGAGTGGGGTGGGGGCAGTTGATGGACCTGTGGAAGAGTAAGGAGATGAATTCGAAGTGTTATAATAAGAATGGGTAACGTTGCCATTATGCACATGATGACATTTCATTGGCTGCTGACATCAGTCACCATATGGGTGACTGCTATATGCCACGTGGCTTTATGAGATGTGATTCTGTCACCAGGTTGCTAGGATGTGCTGCTCTCTCCGTCTCCCACCGCCAGCATCTCTCGAACTTCCGAAATTTCCAGAGCCTCCTCCTCTGCTGCTGTGAGATGTGTAATTACTGGAGGGCCACCTCCGATTCTCTGCCTCTCCCTGTTGTTGTGGGCTCTCTTCTCCTGCAAGGAAGGAAAGAAGAGAAGTTTGAGTGAGAGTGATGGAATGAGTGTAAGGAATGGATGGGTTACATCTGTGGCTATGAGGGAGTGGGGTGCCAATGCCAAATGGTTTCCTTCTGTGGTGTTACTTGGTATGATTGCATTAGGATGAGGGTGAGTGTGAGGGTGGTTGGTCAGATGGGGATGTGAGTATGTACATAGAGAGAGAGGGATGGGTGGATGTGCAAGGTATGTTGGTGTGAGGAATGATGTGCAGGAGTAGGCTTGGGAAGGCAGTGTGATGGGGATGTGGTGACAGGCACTTCAGGATGAGGGTGAGTGTGGCATTGCACTCACCTTTCCTGACTTCATGAGATCATTGAAGCGCTTCCTGCACTGTATCCAAGGTCCTCCTGACCACATCCCTGCTGCTGACCTCCTCAGCAATATCCAGCCAGGTTCTCTTAGTAGCTTGTGGAGGTCTCCTTTGCCTGTCATCAGGGAAGAGGATCTCCCTGCGTGTTCTGACAGCCTCCACAAGAGTAAGCTAGGAAGAATCAGAGATCCGGGGTGCAGCCCTCTGCCTTTGGCTATCCATGTTTCAAAAGTTTTACCTCTCCTGTGGCCTTTCTTTCACACCTTCCACCCTCCTCTGGAAACCTTCAAGTGAGTTCAGTGAAAGGCTGCTTTGAATATGGGCGCTGGAAATGAGCCATCAATGACGTCATCAGACCCGCACCATTTAATAGGGCCGGGAAACGCGCATGACTCTTTCAATTGGGGCCATTAGGTGAAAGTCGATCTGAGCAGCGCATTGCTCAGAACATCGCATTTTGGACCCGCACGCACCAAACCCGATGCAAAGGTGAAAATTCCGGCCACAGTCTTTGGATGGCGCAGCTTATGAAGTGGGGATAATGCTGCATAAGGTGATTTTGAACACAATGGGGGAACATAGGAATAGGAGTAGGCCATTCAGCCCCTCCAGCCTGTTCTGCCATTCAATTAGATCATGGCTGATCTGTATCTCAACTCCATTTATCTGCCTTTGCTCCATGTCCCTTGATACCGTTACCCAACAAAAAATCTATCGATCTCAGTCTTGAAAGCTCCAACTGTCCCACATCTACAGCAGTTTGTGGGCCAACACGGTGGCATTGTGGTTAGCACTGTTGCCTGACAGCACCAGGGACCCAGGTACGAATCCAGCCTTGGGTGACTGTCTGTGTGGAGTTTGCACATTCTCCCCGTGTCTGCGTGGGTTTCCTCCGGGTGCTCCGGTTTCCTCCCACAGTCCAAAGATGTGCGGGTTAGGTTGATTTGGCTATGATAAATTGACCCTTAGTGTTAGGGGGATTAAATACGTGGGGTTACTGTAGAATTCGCAAAATTATCGCGATTTTATAAAATAAGAAGGAGACATAAAGTTTCGTACAAACAGCTTTATTTCAGCAGAATGCTGTCAGGTTTCAAAGCGGACACAAACAGCCTGTAAAATGGCCGCCACGCCTCGTGGCAGAAGGTTCTAGACTTTCAATGGGGAGACAAGATGGCGTTCCAATAAACATTTGTGCAAGATCGTACAGGACTCAGCACATTTGAGATAATTCACAAGACATGATGGGTTTGCATTTTATACATAAATACTGGAATCGGTCTCCCAGGTGAGAATAAGGGCTATTGTACCGAGCGATCAAGGACCCATCCAAAGACATTAATATGCAAAATCCCCACGGCTCTACGATGAGAGAGCCATTCATGGGTACTCACAGCAAGCATTTGGAAGCCCCCAAACCCCACCAGGGAGACTACTAGCCGGTTCCACAATGGGAGAAGTATTAACGGGTACTCAGACAGTTACAAGTATCACCGAAACTCATTAAAAACGGAGATCACCCTATACAAGAAGTTTGAGCACCAAAATCCTGACAAAAGATAGACATTAAGATTGGGCGGGAAAAGAGGAATTACAGCACTATAACTGTAAGGTACAACCGTCCATCTCTCTCTCTTCGCTTGCTACTCTTGCTGCTGACTGCTGTCTCTGCTTCTTCTTGCACTTGCTGTTTTGACTCGCTGGAAGACTGTTGAACTTTTATTCTCTTGCCTGACGGCTCTGGACTCTGATCCGCTAGGATCAACCTTGTGGCTTGCCGCGAAGATCTGTGTAGAACTGGGCTGTGAGGCCTTGAAACGGGCGCACCATCCCGAAAAGTCGGTAAACGGTGTTGGAACCGAAGCCCCGAGAGGAGATGAGATGAGATGAGAAGAGAAGAAGACGACAATACGCATCGCCACGGTCAGTAAGCCCCGACCGTGCCTGTAAGTCGAATAAACACTTCCTTGCCCAGGAAGACCTTTCTTTGAATTTTACAAACTGGTGAGGGCACAGGAAGACTCTTTTTCGAGTAGTATCGGAACTCCGAGGACAACACAGATCTTCATGACAGCAGACGGTCCAGCCTGCTAGTCGGAGCAGAAACGAGTAAACAAGTGGGGTACAGAGACCCCTGATCAGCACGTGGATAGTCAGGTGCTGCGGTAAAAACATCCGAGCAGAGTTTCGGAATTCTCCGAGTTATCACGAGTGGTGAGCATGAGTCTCGATCCTACAAATCTAGATTAGGACAGGTATTGATAGGGGAGGGTTTAAGTTTTAAGGATAAGTATAATGTGTGTCCCTTTTTACGATGTGTCATGCGCTCCTCGTTTCCCTAAAATTAGTTACATAACTGTGTGTAAGATTGTACTGTCATTAATCTGTGCTTATGACATGTATCTCGTAATCTTGAATAATATGCAATAAAGATTTTCCATTTCGCACTATTCGACCGGGTCTACCTGAGTTTTTCTCTGCATTATTGCTCTCGCACCTAAGTCCAGTGTCAGAACCGTAAGGGCGAGTGGGTCGAACCACTCACAGGTGTCTAGTGTTACCAGGCTGGCTGGAGACCAGAACAGGCAACAAGGCCTAACCTCGCACTAGCACCCAGGCTAAGCACAGAGCCGCAGGTCACCCCTTACAGATAATGGCGACCACGAAGGGACACTGGCAGCGAGAAAATGATGTGTTAGACCCTGGTATGAATGGGCGAAATGTCATGGAAGAGAGAATAGCAGATTATGTGTTTGGAAAAGTGAATTTGACTAAGAAATGGATAAGTGACCTGCTGGTGGATAAGCGTCCACTAGAGGCAGCCGTGAGGTGGACAGATAGCAAGGAACATAAAAGAACAGTAGAGAAAGCGGTCTGGCTGATGTGCTATAAAAGACAAGTCCAAATTTCGGACCAGGTCATCTTAGCGCAGGCAGCTCAGATCAAGGGTTTAGAGGTGGAAATGGACGAGAAGGTCGCGGGGGGGCAGCAGCTCATCGCGTCTTTAAATGCGTTGCATCAAGAACGCCAATTAGTCGCCAACCACCATGAGGCGAAAATAGATTACCTCGAGTGCCAGGTCACTGAGGCAAAGTTAAATGAGGGCAGAATAAAGAAACGATGTGCCCGCCTAGCTGCCCAAATAAAAGCCCAGGAAGAGAGCTTAACGGGGGTTAGGGCGGCATATAAGATGGCCCTCGAGGATAAACATCAGGGGGCCGATCACAGCGTCTGCCAAAGAGAGATAGGGAACCTTAAAAAGGCCCTGAATAAAGCGCACGGCATGGTGTGCCTTATCAGCCCGTCAGCACACCAGCCGCTGGTGGGTGAGGAATTTCAGAAATCCCCACCGAACAAAGCAGAGGAGGTATTTGCCACTGTGCCCTCCGCGCCACCCAGCTATTCGGCAACCTGGGTGAGGAAGGAAGTGGTAGAAGTAGAGGAAGAGCCCACTGAGGTAGAAGTGAAGCCGGGACCGTTGTGTCCGGTCACGGGTATCAAGAGGGGCCCGAACAGAGACGGTGGGGCACAGGGGGATCTCCTCAACCAGCTTGTGTTGCCTCACAGCTCACACCAGCTGAGGGTTATGATCAGTCACGTACGGAAGCTGGCCGAGTCAGACGACCCTTCCGTACATTTCAGGGAGGTAGAGCAAACCGCAGCCATTAACGGCTGCGACGATGGGGAAAAAGCAAAAATGCTGTTGTTCTCATTAGACAGCTCGATCCTTCAGTGTCTCTCAGACGAGAGCAAGAGGGGAAATAATACCTATGGGGAATTGAGGGACGAGGTCCTGGAAGTGTTGGGAGCGGACGATGAAGGTCCGTTCGTTAGATTGGGACAAACAGTGCAGATGGAGGGAGAACCCCCGAAGGTTTTCGCCGACAGGCTGTGGCCAGTATACCAGCGTAGCTGCCCAGGCGCACCAGCGCGTGCCTATTTGGACGGCGTCGGTTTAACTCATTGGCTCAGGTGTATAGTAGCCAACAGTTTGCCAGCCGTCAGGGAGCAGGCCAAAGCGTGGTTTGATCCCACTAACCCCGCCACTACAGAGGAGTCGGTCCTAAATCGACTCACGGTAGGGTACCGTAATACCAGGAGTACGGGAGCACGTCCCCTTAAGGGAAAGGTGCATGAGGCGCGGCCCACAGCCCCGGCTCAAAAGGAGTAGCATCAGGAGGGAAATCGCGCCCCGCAGGCCAGTAATGCTTGTTACGGGTGTGGGAAGACAGGGCATTGGCGCAAGAACTGCAGGAACCCTTGGAAGGAGTCCAGGGATAAAAATCCCGCAGTCCGAGCCCAGGCGCCTGTCTCCGATAGGGGAGCTAGTGCACCTATCCATCCAGATACGATCGAATCAATGTTGGGAGCCATGCGCACCCTCATGATTTCGCATGGAAGGGTGGCAGTTGCTACCGGCCCCGCAGATGCCGCAGCCCCGTCCAATAGTACCCAATGACTAGAGCCCGCACAGCCCGTCTACTTGTGTCCGCTCAGCTATGATGCGTGGAAGCGACCCCTGGTGGAGATGGAGGTAGCGAAACAGAAGGGTAGTTATTTGTTGGACACGGGAGCTTCATGCACCGTGATTCATACGGATAGCCCTTTTGACTCACCGCTATCTACCAAGGTCCCATACACATTAGCGGGGTTCACGGGAAAAGAGCAGGCTGGCGCGTTCTCCATTCCGCTATCCATTCATTTAGGAGCACTCCACACCACGTGGAAGTGCATACTGATGAAATGGCAAGAGGGGGGTGGGAGAGGCATCCTCGGATCAGACCTCCTATCGGGGCACGGGATCCTCGTGGACCTCAGGAATCACTGTCTCTGGGGAGCTAAGGGTGGAAAAGGCGAGGTAGTGGTAATCCCGGAGGAGGAAGGTAAAGGGGCCCTGTGTACCATGAAGCCATCCAGAGGCTACGACCTCGGGCTTATGGTCGCGGATGTCCCAACGGACATGCAAACGTACGTGTCAGATAATATGCACGCGTTTGCAACCCACAAGCACGATTGTGGGAGGGTTACCGGGTTTGAGGTCAGCGTAGATGGGGACCCCATGACCCGGCCCCAAAAGCAGTATAACTTCCCCAAAGAAGCAGAACCCGATATGGAGACAGCAATGTCCTCCTTGGTGCAGCAGGGCGTGTTGAGGCCGATAGCCACACACGTGAACTCCCCATTATGGCCGGTTAGGAAGCCGGATAATTTGTGGAGGGCCACGGTGGACTACAGAGTCCTTAACAGTAACATTCCCGCCTGCGCGCCCACGGTAGCAGCAGTTGCTGACCTAATAGGGAGTATCCCAGCGTCCGCGACCACGTTCACGGTGCTGGATATCTCGAACGGTTTTTGGTCCATCCCGCTGCGGCGAGAGGACCAGTACAAGTTTGCCTTTACTTTCAAAGGACAACAGTACACATGGAACTGTCTGCCACAGGGTTTCCACAACAGCCCCAGTATTTTCCATCAGTGTATGGCAGGAAGTTTAAAGGAGTTTAGTCAGCCCAATCAGATAGTGCAGTACGTGGATGATTTGCTCCTATTTACGGACTCAAGGGAGGAGCATGGACCACTGCTGGCCGAGTTATTGGAGCTGCTAGCGAGAAAGGGTTTTAAAGTGAACCCTAAGAAAGCACGTATCGGTCAGCAGGAAGTAAAATTCCTGGGGCTGACCATTCGCGCTGGGGAAAGAGCCATAGATAAGGCTAGGAGGGAGTCGGTGCAAGAGTTACCGATTCCCAACACCATAAGGGGTGTGAGGTCCTTTTTGGGACTGACCGGTTACTGCAGGGATTTTATCGAAGACTATGCGGCCACAGCGGCGCCGCTGCTCCGACTCCTCCATAAGGGAGTGGAGTGGTCTTGGGACGAGGGCTGCCAGGCAGCCTTCGAGAAGTTAAAAAGGGATTTGCAGACCGCGCCAGCTTTAGGGGCCATAGATGGGGGGAAGGAGTTTTTCCTGGAGGTAGCTGCCAGCGGGGACAGCTTGAGCGCTGTGCTGCTCCAAGAGCGTTACGGCAAGCTGAGGCCGGTTGTCTATTCGTCCAGGGTGTTAACGGATGTGGAGAGAAGTTTCTCCAATTGCGAAAGGCACCTTTTAGCCACGCATTGGTCTGTGAAAAGATCAGCAATCTTCACAGGGCTCTCTCCCATCACTCTCCTCACCCATCACACACCAACTAAGATGCTTCTAGATGGGAGGATTAAGGATGGGACCGTAAGCAGCGTGTGAATTGCGCGCTGGACCCTTCTCCTTTCCCAGATGGATCTTAGAATTAAAGGTCTTTGCGAGCCCAGGCTTGCGGCCAATTTGGTATACCCCGGTACAGCCCACCAGTGTTCGGTGGAAGGGGTGTGGGAAGTCAACATAGGTTTGCGGGCCGGGATACATCCCACTGGGCGCGAGATTTATGTTGATGGTTCCAGCACAGTGTCCGCTGGCGAACGACTCACAGGGTGCGGAGTTTATGACCCTGCGGCAAACCTTGCCCTGGCGATTAAGCTCCCCAGCACCATGAGCGCGCAGCAGGCGGAGCTGTCTGCAGTGGTGTACGTCGTTACCCACCCAGAAACTTTCCCAACACCATACACGATTTGCTCGGACAGTATGTTCACATGCAATTCGTGTACGGAATACCTGGCCATTTGGTCCCGCCGTGGATACACCTCCGCGGACGGACGACCTTTAACGGTGAAGCCCTTGCTGGAAAAGATCCTAGCAGCAGTAAGGGAGGAAGGGGAGATTTTCATCCATAAGGTGAAGGCTCACTCCACCACAGAGCCCCGTGGGGAAGGCAACCAGCAGGCGGATGCGCTAGCCAGGGAGGGTGCCCGTAACGGCACTTTCTGGGACCCCTATGGGCCCAGACCCGTGGCAGCGATCCAAGGCAGGGACGGGAATTCCGGGAACACCAGGGTAGCATTGCCCCTAGACCTTAAGACCGTCCAGAATCAGGATCCCGCCCTAAAAGCAGTTCTCAGAACCATTGCTGAGGGGAAGCAGGTAGAGGGTCCGTACAGTACGGCAACCCTCTCCGTTAAGGAAGGCATGCTGTTCCGCGAGGAGCAGTGGGTTGTGCCGCAGCAGCACAGGAGGGAATTCCTCCAGTTGGCTCATGAGGGACCTGGGGCAGGGCACCCCGGGCCCGAGGTTACCTGGCAACGGGTAGAGCAAGCGGGATGGTGGCCGGGGTTCAGGGAGCAGGTCCGCGAGTTCTGTGCAAGCTGTCTCGTGTGCGCTGCAAACAACCCAGACCCCCAGAAAAGGAAAGTGCCCATGGGGCACATCAGGAGGGTAGAGGGACCATGGCAGTCAATACAGATCGACTATATAGGGCCCCTGCCCACCACCCAGGGAGGCTATAAATACTGCCTCGTCTTGGTGGATGTGTTTTCCAAATGGGTGGAAGCCTTCCCCTGTAGAACAGCTACGGCACTGGGTACTGCAAAAATCTTGGTCCAGGAAGTGTTCTCGCGGTGGGGACTTCCCCGTTTTGTGGAGTCAGACCAAGGGAGTCATTTCACCGGCCAGGTGATGCAGAACACCCTCATGCTTTTGGGCATTGAAGGGAAATGGCACGTAGCGCACAATCCCCAGTCATCCGGGATTGTTGAACGCATGAACCGGACCCTGAAGGAGAAATTGAGGAAAGAGACTATGAACTCGCCCCAAAAATGGGCGGAGGTTCTGCCTTTAGTCCTCATGGGGGTCCGGGCCAGTCAGTCGAAAAGTACGGGGTATTCCCCGCACGAGGTGATGACTGGGAGGATCATGCGAACCCCCACCCATGTGCTAGCGCCGGTGCTCACTGAGGGTCAGCTCCAAGAGGTAAGCAGGGACAAGTTCGTCCAGACCCTCTTGGAGCACCTGAAGCAGGTTTATGAGCAGGCGGCTGGGAACATGGGAAGGCAGCATCAGGGCAATCGCCTGTTGCTGGAACCCCGCAAAAAGCGGGAGTGGGAAGTAGGAGACCAGGTCATGGTCAGAAACTACGCCAGAGTAGGGAGTCTGGAACCACTGTATATGGGACCCTACAGCATTGTAGATAAGGCGAGTCCCATGGTATACGCCGTAAAGGTACCTCGGCGCACTAAGTGGTTCCACGTAAATCAGTGCAAACTGTATAAGCCGGGTGCACAAGGGCCTACCACAGGGGCCAAACCTGCGAGTGGGGATTCGCAGCCCCAGGTAGGGCCACAGGGCACACAGGCAGGCAAAGCAGCTTGCGTTAGGGGAGAGGACATCCTAGAAAAATGTAGGATCCTTTATTTGGGTTGGGAGTCAGATGAGGAAGAGCTCGAGGAGCTCAACGAAGATAGTCACACAAGCGAGGAGGAGCTGGAATCGGAGGACGAAAGGGTCGCCCCCGATTCAGGTATAGGGGAGACAGATAGAGATCCACAAAGGGTGGAGGCCGAAGCTGCAGGTCCCGAACGCAGGGGGGCGGAGCTAGGGGAGGCGGAGCCAGCCGCTGTGGTGGGACCACAGGGCGTGGCGATGGAAGCCTCAGAGCCCGAGCCGCCCGCCTTGAACGTCTTGCCCTCGAGGGAGGTAGGGACTGCGAGTGAAGGGCCGCCTACTGGGCCAAGTAGGGCGGTGCCACAAGCTGCAGATCCCGAGTTCAGGGAGGCGGAGTCAGGGGAGGCGGAGCCAGCGACTGTGGTGGGACCACGGGTCACCACGCTGGAAGTCTCAAAACCCGGTCCGTCAGTCCTGGAGTTCCTGCCCCCGGTAGTTCTCCGTAGGTCAAGTCGGAAACCCCAGCCCAGAAAGATTTGGGTAAGTCCCCCATATGTCCCCAGACGTAAGTTCAAGGTCAAGGCAGCTCAGGGAGATCCCAGCCCCAGCGCAGCAGCGACAGGCTGCGGCAGATCAAAGGGAGGGGTCAGTGCCCCCCCCCCCCATTGGGAGAAGCCTGCGGCGGCAACCGCAGAATTTGAGTAGGCCGCCCTGGGAACGGGCGGCACTGTACAGTTATAAGATAAGTGATAAGTTGATAAGTTTTGTAAGTTCAAGTTTATAGTTCTTAAATCAGGTTAAGTTTGTAGTTTAAGGTTTTTAACAGAAAGAGGTAAAATGATGGGAGTTTTAGAGATAGGAATAGTTAAAGTCTATCCAGCGCACATGTCTTCTTACGAGAGGCGAGGTCAGGGGACCCGCTCACCCTTCACAAAAGCCAGAGACTCTTGGGAGGCTGGCTACCTCATTCTATCTGATCACAGGAACCAAGGAAGGATGGAACGAATTCTAGTATTGCTCGCGGCAATCGGATGTGGATTGGCCTATCGAGGCCGCACCAAGGATGTCGTGGTGTTTGGATGCTCCGGGGACACGGCCCCCATCGCGGTGGATGGGACCGGAAGGCGAGAGGCTGAGGAGACCACCACCTATTTCCACAAGGGAAAGTGGCCAGGATGGCTGGGAACGAATTCAACTGAGTATTCCAGTACATCGGGTTTTGCCTACAAAGAGACTTCTTTAATGTGCCCCAAAGTGAGGATCATCGCACCCAGAGTCAGCGTCACCGTCGGCAAACGGATTTGTTTGACTTGTAATGGGAATGTCCTATTGAGCCGATGGTGGTGGCTACGAAAGTTAAGCAAGAATATGAGAAACTCCTCGGTCGAGTGGGAGCGGTTGGGTAACAATACCCATCGGACAATTATGGGGACTAACGGACAATTGAAAGTCTGTTGGGACAAATGGTGGGAACCGGATGAGGGAATTTATGTATGTATGTGGGGGTCAAAGCACGTTTGCCCCAAAGGCATCTCCATATTTTTCATCAATCAATGGCAGGATAACGGACAGGGGATGAGGTGGGATGCGAGCACCAGTGGGTGCGGAGCCCCATACTCTCTGATCCCGGTAAATGCCACTGAACTCATTACGCGCCCACGCAAAGCCCCGCCCACGATTCCGGTGGTTCTAGCCAAGGAAGAAGGGTGCCCTAAAACCAGTAAGGGACCCGGGAATGGTTTGGTACTGGTCCCCACAGACCAGATACTATTTCAGGGGGTACATTACGCGGTGGCCTCGGTGATTTTAAATCTCACCGAGGTGCGGTTACCAGAGTGGTGCCCCAAAAAGACGGAACAGTTATATCAGGTCCTGTTGACCAAGATGTTTAGACAATTTTATGAGTTCGATTTCGCGGAAATTGATAAAACAAGTTTGTACACCGCACCACATGAAGTTTTGGATCAGGTGGGGAGGCAAAGAAGGGGTGTTGTGAACGACATGTTCACTGCTTTCAATACAGGTACATCTGTGGTCAACGCTCTAGACAGCGTGGAGCTGCAGACCCAGATTAATGGCTTAAAAACACAATTGAAGAACATCCTCACAGATGAAAATAAGGTGGTTGGGTCTGGGTTACACGAGGACCAGGCCATGACTCTCCATTTAAAAGAAATAATAGCTGAACTAGAGAAACATGCGCGTACGGTAAATGCCCTGATTAGGGAAGATCGGAATGCGTCCGATCAGGCTGCGCAGAATGAGGTGTGCGTGCTTTACGGGGCGTGGTTACTGGGCGAGGGCCGCAGTAATTTGGAGGATTTAAAACAAGGTTTGGTCCCGTCCTGGATAAGTAACAAACACCTGCAGGCGCTCCACCCTTTTCAGAACGCATTAAACCCGTGCCAGCTCAGACTAGCTTCAGAAGCATACCCAGTCCCCGTGGACTGCGGACGATCAAACCATACCATCATGGGTATAGTATTACGTATGCCGGTTTTGGGCGACACAGCAAAGCCCGCCCCGGTGTACCGGGTAGAGAACATTGGTGTCATTCATGGGGGAGCCCACATTCGCTATGCAGCGGTTCCACCTTACGTCATCCGCTGGGAGCAAACGATGACAGGTACAGATCTCTCTGGTTGTCGTGGCCGGGGAGCACACATAATACTGTGTCCCCAGCACTTGAATGCCTTTTTAACACCACAGTGCGGGTTCAGAACGGCTGGCGCCAAGCCCATGAATTGCACCATGGAGGCAATGGCACAAGATCATGTGCCTCCGCAGGTAGCATACATCGGGGGTGGAACATATTGTGTTACCACTGCAGCGCAACACTACCAACATGGAAACCGTAGCCGGTGTCCGGTGAGTGACAGCAGTTTCTGTTTCAAACCCAGGGCGGAAGTTCAAGTAGCACAACAGCGAATTGTCCCGATCCCTGAACCATCCACGGTTCATCTCACAGTAAAAGAGAACTTCACCGACCTGCAGCGATTCGTCGCGCATTTCGGATACCTCATTCCCCCTCTCCCTGAACACCTCACCAAGCTTTTGAAAGCCGTCGCGGTATCGCAAAAACATTTTTACACCCTAGAACAAAAGACTGTCGAGATAGGGACAGAAATTCTGGACATAGTAATTCCACCGTGGTGGAATCTGTTCACCAACATTGAAGTGCCTTCCTGGATTAGAATAGCCTCCCACATTTTAGTTGTATGCCAAGTGTTTATTGTGATATACTTATTGGTCGTGCATTGTAAGAGAGGCAAACGCCTCACCAAGAACGAAAACACGGGAGAGTGGCGAGAACGTTACGTGCGCGTGCACAATGAAAGCACCGCGTAAACAGACAAAATGGCGTCACTCCAGTTTTCCACGTGCGTCTCGGAAGTGTTGTAATCGATCGTGATTTTTCTCAGAAACTGTAATTAAGTTTGGAACTCTACGGGGTAGAAATTAGGTCGCGCCCCATTTGGGGCGCAAATATCGTCCGCGCGCAAATATTAGCGCCTGGCGCTAATTATCGGCACTGACAGGAAACTTCACTTTTACCGCCCCGGGAGGTGAGTGGAGCGCTAAATTAGGCGCTGCACACCTCTCTTAAGGCGCAAAGGCCTAGGAGTGAGGCGCTAACTCAGCGCACGAGCGCAGCGCAGCTGCTGCCAGTTAGCGAGGGAACACAGACACACTGGCGCCGGACACTTCTTAAAGCGGGGGGGGCCACTTGCTCCCCAGCCACACCCTGCTCATTGCAGCCTTGAATCTCAGCCTGGAGAGACCTGTAATCCATTTTGCTGCCAAGCATGGAGAGGGTGAGAGAACGCGCTCATCGCTTCACCGAGCGGGCCTTGGATGCTCTGGTTGACGCAGTGGAGCGCAGACGATGCATGCTGTTCCCAGAGAGTGGCAGGAGGCCTTTGCCACGCGAGTTCAGAAGAGTGTGGAGGGAGGTGGCTCAGAGCGTCTCCTCCAGGAGCATGGTGCCCAGGACCCATGTCCAGTGCCGCAAAAAGTTCAACGACCTCACTCGGGTCGTCAGGGTGAGTGGCTTTTTCTCAATACCTCTCCATCCCTCCATCTCAACCTCACTCTATGGCCAGAGGGTCTTAAAACCCCAATGCACAACACTCATCCAACACCTATGGCCCTTTCATCAAACACACACACACATTCCACACTTTGCATACAGTAAGGGCTATTCACCTATAGGAGGCACATCAGGCAAGACCATGGCTGCATACAGTAAGGGCTATTCACCTATGGGAGGCACATCAGGCAAGACCATGGCTGCATATTGTAAGGGCTATTCACCTATGGGAGGCACATCAGGCAAGACCATGGCTGTATATTGACTCAGATGCTGTCCTTTTTCTTGCAGGCTAAGCTGGCTCATAATCGGAGACAGCAGCAACGGACGGGTGGAGGGCGGCTTCAGCTGCAACCCCTCAGCGATCTGGAGGAGCGCGTCCACAGGATTGTGGCAAGCCGGGTGATCGGTCCCGTCGCCACTGGAGACGCCGACCCCGTTGTGGACAGCAATGGTAAGGTCATCACCTTTTTGTCCTCTGTCCTTCCACTTGTCCCTCACAATACCAGCCTTTGACACTTTCAATCCAACTTGCTAACTCGCTGCACTTATTCCTCCCTTACTGCCACCCTGTCCTCACGCTAAAGCCACTCTTGTACCTCCCTGCTTTCAGATGGTGATTCACCAGCTGAGGAGATGGTCCCTGAAGCTGCCACTGGGAGTGATGCTGCAGCTGAGGAGGAAGAGGAAGCCGGAGCATCAGTGCCACCCTCTCCCGAGGAAGCCCATGGCCACACTGGGAACACGCCTTCCCCGGAGGGGAGCAGGGGGGAAGGGGCTGATGATGGTGAAGTTCCAGGACCCAGCGGGCTGCAGCAACGCCATGGGGGGGGGAGGGAAGAACGGGGGAGCAGGGGGGAAGGGGCTGATGATGGTGAAGTTCCAGGACCCAGCGGGCTGCAGCAACGCCATGGGGGGGGGAGGGAAGAACGGGAGCCTTCTCCCCAGAGGGAGAGTATGCCAGACACTCCTAATGCAATGGACGCAGAGGAGGAGCGGCTGATTGCAGAAATGAACAGCCAGGCGGTGGTCATGCACACTGAGCTCATGGGTGCAGTGGGAAGGGTGCCCGAATGCATTGAGGCACTGGCAAGGAGTGTGGAGCACTTCGCTGTAGCACAGGCGGATGCCACACTAAAGCTTACTGCTGCAATTCAGTCACTGGCTGCCAGGAACCCATCTGAGCCTGCTCTCATGCAGACTCAGATTGAGGCCACGCGAGCACTGACTGCTGCCATCCTCGATGGTTCGTGCACATGTCCCCGGGGCTGTCACCGCGCCGCAGCAGGCCAGCAATCTGTTCTCAGGCAAATTGCTCCGGATGCTGAAGTGCTGCCCCGTGGGAGTGCCAGTGTGTCGGGCGAGCAGGGAGTTGCTGTCCTCTCTCACGATGACAGCATTCCTGCTGCCAACACTGTCACTTCTCCACTGCACTTGCCACCGCCTGTAGGACAGACTGCTGCCGCCCATGCAGAGTTGGTGCAGTCTGCAGCCGGGCCCTCCAGGCCCAGAAGTGGTCGAGGCCGTCCTTCAGGGGCATCTGCAGTGTCAGGGTGTGACAAGCAGCAGCCTTCCACCAGCCTTGCTGCAGCCACTGAGGTCCCATTACGGAGGAGCAGTAGGGTTAGAAGGGGGGAAGTGCGCAAGGGAAGGAGATCACCCTCGAAGGGCAAAAAGTAGGAGGTGTGCCAAAATGCTGGTCATTTTTTTATTAAAGGCCGAGGTTCATGGCCCAACTTTTGTTTAGTGTTTTGGACATTATCTCCAGGTTGTGAGAACCAGTTATGTTATTGACTGTTTTTTTGTGTTTATTTCTATGAGTTTGTCATGAGGAATTGACACACACAGAGTTTGTACAATAAATAAGTTTCTGTATTCAAAATATACATGGCTGGTGGTTGGAATTATTGGTGCCTTGGCCGGCTTAGGGGTTGCGTGCTGGGTTGATTCGTGTTTGTAGCACTGGCAGGGGCCCTAGAAGCGGCTTGCTATTAGTCGTTGACGGACGGCCCTTGCAGTTTGACCATTGTGGGCCGCCCTCCTGCCTTGGTGCTGCTGCTGATCATCGTCCTCGGCCTGTTCCTCCTCTTCCTCCTCCTCCTCTTGTGGTGCTGCAAGGCCTGGTGGCATTGGCTGCGTCCTGAGGATTGCCATGTTGTGCAACATGCAGCACACCACTACGAATTTGGAAACTTGCTCAGGCGAGTACTGCAGGGCTCCTCCGGAATGGTCCAGACAGCGGAATCGTTGTTTGAGCACGCCGATTGTGCGCTCAATAATGTTCCTCGTTGCTTGTTGGCTTTCCTGGTACCGCAGCTCAGCAGGGGTGTTTGGCGTACGGAGCGGTGTCATCAGCCAGGTGCTCAATGCGTACCCCTTGTCCCCCAGAAGCCAACCAACTGGCTGATGCGGTGCCTCGAAAATTTCTGCCACAGTACTCTGGCGCAGGATGAAAGCATCGTGGCAGCTGCCCGGATAGTGGGCATTGACAGCGAGAATCACCTGTCTGTGGTCACAGACCAACTGCACATTCAAGGAATGGAACCCCTTTCTGTTCCGGAACTCCTCTGCATTCTCTCGCGGAGCACGCAAAGCCACATGCGTGCAGTCAATGGCGCCCTGCACCATGGGGAAGCCCGCTACCCTCGCAAAGCCCATAGCACGGTCATGCTGCTTGTCTGGGGTCATAGGGAAGGAGATGAAGTCTCGTCTCCTTGTGAAGAGGGCATTGGTGACCTGCCGGATGCAGCGATGCACCGCAAACTGGGAGATATTGGCGAGGTCCCCAACAGCAGCTTGGAATGAGCCAGTGGCGTAGAAGTTCAAGGCCACTGTGACCTTCACTGCCACCGACAGAGACGTCCTGGACCTCAGCTGAGGCTGCAGATCTGGCTGCAGCAGGTGGCAGAGCTCAGTGACCACCTCCTTGCTGAATCGCAGCCTTCGCAAACACAGCTCCTCGGACATGTGGATGTAGGAGAGCTGTTCACGATATACCCTGGGAGGGTAAGCTCTCCTGTACATGCGCCTGATGGGCCTCCTCCGTCTGGCCATCATTGCCACTCTCTGTCTGCGTCTCACTCTGCTCCGATTGAGCTGGAGCAGGACGACGCCCCCAATCATTGCAGCCCCCATCTTCTCTTTGCCAGAAAAGTAATGAGGTACAGCAACGAAAGTAGCAGCAAAGTTAGGATGAACTAGGCAAAACTACCTCACAAAGCGTTGAGTCAATGTAGAAGTCTCTCTCTCTCTCTCTCCGAATCTCTCTCTCTCTCTCAGAACGAGTGGTGCATAAATGTCGACCACAGAAAAAGACAGGAAGAGGCCCCCTTTAAATAGCGCCCCCCCCAGCCCCAGACCGATTGATAACGTTCCAGTCTTCCGGTCGTTGGAAGCGCCAGGCGGTAAGGCAGGGGGCGCCACTCAATTTCCGCTCCGGGGCGCCCCAAGGGCGTTGCACCACGGACTGACGTCACAATCTGCGCGCGCAGGTGGTCGCAGCGGTAAGTTTTAGCGCCGCCGCACAATCTCAAGTTAAGTTCTCGAGCGGCGCAAACAGCGCTGCGCCCGGGCGTTAGCGCCTTAACGCCCCATTAGCGCCCATTTAAGGCGCTAACGGGAGGCGCAACCAACTGAATTTTTACCCCTACATGTTTAAGAGTTGGTTTTGATTAATTTGATTTGGTGTTGTTGAATATGATTGTTTGGTTGGTTTTTGTTTTCTTTTTTCTTTGAATAAAAAAATATGCATATGCAGGTGGTGCGAGAGGCATCGGCCTGGTTACACCTGGAAGGAAATACACGCGGTGTAAGTTAAAGGCAAATGCTTCCTATGGTGTTATAAGAATGTAGTTTTCCTGGGAAATAAGGACGACACGGAGACCCTAGATAGTTTTAAGTTATGGGAATTTTTGGATGTGGAGAATCGAGATAATATTGCTCACCACAATATTTTTGATACGATAAGCGGAGTTATTCGCATCAACAGGAGGGACTGTAGAATTCGCAAAATTATCGCGATTTTATAAAATAAGAAGGAGACATAAAGTTTCGTACAAACAGCTTTATTTCAGCAGAATGCTGTCAGGTTTCAAAGCGGACACAAACAGCCTGTAAAATGGCCGCCACGCCTCGTGGCAGAAGGTTCTAGACTTTCAATGGGCAGACAAGATGGCGTTCCAATAAACATTTGTGCAAGATCGTACAGGACTCAGCACATTTGAGATAATTCACAAGACATGATGGGTTTGCATTTTATACATAAATACTGGAATCGGTCTCCCAGGTGAGAATAAGGGCTATTGTACCGAGGAGATGAGATGAGATGAGAAGAGAAGAAGACGACAATACGCATCGCCACGGTCAGTAAGCCCCGACCGCGCCTGTAAGTCGAATAAACACTTCCTTGCCCAGGAAGACCTTTCTTTGAATTTTACAAACTGGTGAGGGCACAGGAAGACTCTTTTTCGAGTAGTATCGGAACTCCGAGGACAACACAGATCTTCATGACAGCAGACGGTCCAGCCTGCTAGCCGGAGCAGAAACGAGTAAACAAGTGGGGTACAGAGACCCCTGATCAGCACGTGGATAGTCAGGTGCTGCGGTAAAAACATCCGAGCAGAGTTTCGGAATTCTCCGAGTTATCACGAGTGGTGAGCATGAGTCTCGATCCTACAAATCTAGATTAGGACAGGTATTGATAGGGGAGGGTTTAAGTTTTAAGGATAAGTATAATGTGTGTCCCTTTTTACGATGTGTCATGCGCTCCTCGTTTCCCTAAAATTAGTTACATAACTGTGTGTAAGATTGTACTGTCATTAATCTGTGCTTATGACATGTATCTCGTAATCTTGAATAATATGCAATAAAGATTTTCCATTTCGCACTATTCGACCGGGTCTACCTGAGTTTTTCTCTGCATTATTGCTCTCGCACCTAAGTCCAGTGACAGAACCGTAAGGGCGAGTGGGTCGAACCACTCACAGGTGTCTAGTGTTACCAGGCTGGCTGGAGACCAGAACAGGCAACAAGGCCTAACCTCGCACTAGCACCCAGGCTAAGCACAGAGCCGCAGGTCACCCCTTACATTACGGGGATAGAGTGGGATATGTGTCGGTGCAGGCTAGATGGGCCGAAATGGCCTCTATCTGCATTGTTGTGATTCTGTGAAAGATCCAAATTTCCATTTGTGTCCAAAAATGCTTCTTGATTTCACTCCTGAATGGCCTAGCTTTAATTTTAAGATTGTGCCGCTGCCCCTTGTTCTGGATTCCCCCCATCAGAGGAAATAACCTGTCTGTATCTACCCTTTCAATTTCTGAACTTTTTGGGTTGGGTGTCGAACAGACGTGATATTGGTGATGTGCACCCACAGGGCCCACCCAGCTGGGAACCAAACTGGCACCATCGCTGCAACTCACCAATTTCCCGCAGGGGAAAATCCTGCCGGCCGTAGCACAAAGCCAGCCTGTCGGAGTGGGGTGGGGGGATTGGATGCCAGGAGGCTACAAGAACGGGCTAGAAAATATTTGTGGGTTGTAAAATAAAAAGGGCGATGTCACAGCAAAAATAAAAGCAGGAAAAAAAGGTTCATAAATTTTCCAAAAACGCTCCAAACAATCTACATGCAAGGATCTTTAAATGCACTTCCATCTACAGCTCCTGCTTTTCCTGGCCCCACAAAGATCTTTAAAAAGAATAACCTTTTCAGCGAGGCCTCCAGCAGATCACCTTTAAAGATCCTTTTAGGATCGCCGGTTGGGCCTCTCAAGGCCTGGGGCAATGAGACTGGCATAAGCCATGCATGCTCTGCCTATTTCTCCTTAAAATTTGTGATTGGGGTCCCACAACAGGTGTAGGGTTCCAATTTGCATAACTAAACAGCCTCTCGCCTGTTTTGGGCAGGTGTGATTGGCACCCATTTGAATGCCTGCCTGACAGTTGATTCAGGAGGGCAAATGAGTGTATAAGGTCCCCGCCAGACTTTCAACTGCTGGTCGCCTGTTTTTCAGGCAAGAACTGGGTGGCCAGTAGTTGAAAGTCTCCCCCAACGATCCTGTTTGCCACCCAGGGGGACCCTTCTCACAAGACAGCTGACTTTCACAGCTCTGCTTGATGAAGGCTTGTGGAACCTGCACCCCACAGGCAGGGCCTGCAGATGTGACTGATGGTTCTACAGTGGGTTTCAATGACCTTCCTACGTGCCTTCTTTCATTTAGCACAACTGGAAGCATGAACAACTGTGATTGGGCTGCTTTTGAAGAACCGCCCCCGTCCCATCTTGGTTTCCCATTTCACGTTCATGCCATCAGGTCCGCTGTCACAGTCTTTCTTGGGAATCGAACCCTCCGTATGTACTGCTCTTCTGACAGAGCGAGGCATGTGTCTATAACTGCGGCTGTGAGGGTCTCAATGGGTGAACATAAAAGTTTCCAGTGCATTCTGACTGGCCTATCATTGATCCTCCATTGATCCGCCTCTTCCTGCTCCAAAAAATACCAGTATTATAGGGGGATTCCCATGGGAAAACCCACTGTGTTGTTATTGTTGTTGCAAAATAAAAGGGCGATGTCACAGCAAAAATAAAAGCTAGAAAAAAATGGTTCAGAAATTCTCTGAAAATGCTCCAAATAATCTTCAGTCAAGGATCTTTAAATCCACTTCCATCTACAGCTCTGTGCCTAGCAACACACGCCATTTTAAATGGGTGGGTACATGAACCACCAATATGGGACTGGGAATGTCAGGAAATAGCAGGAACATCTGTCTAATTGGTGTCACCAGGGCTTCATTAACACATAAAAGTTAATAACAACAACTTTTATTTGTATAGCGCCTTTAATGTAGTGAAAGGTCCCGGCGCTTCACAGGAGCGTAATCAGACAAAAACTGACACCAAGCCAAAGAAGGAAGGAGACACTAGGACAGGTGACTAAAAGCCGAGTCAAAAAGGTGGGGTTTAAGGAGGGTCTTAAAGTACGAGAGAGATATGAAGAGAAGAGGAGGTTTGGGGTGGGAATTCCAGAGCTTAGGGCCTAGACAGCTGGAGGCATGGCCGCCAACAGTGGAGCGAAGGAAGTGGGGGGATGAACCAGAGGCCAGAGTTGAAGGAACGCGGAGTTGCTGGTGGGTTGTAAGGCTGAAGGAGGTTACAGACTTATGGAGGGGTGAGGCCATGCTCCTCCAAAGTTAAGCTGCCGCTTGCTCCACATGGAAATTTCCTGTGCTCGTGAAACCATGACGGGCAATCTATGTGATTCATTTAACTGGACAGAGAACAAATGAAATGGATCTCTGCCTCTGTTACTGATTGGTTGCGGCCATTTTATGAATCCTGGCTATTCGGAACATCTACCTTTACCTTCACAAAGGGTGATAGAAATCTGGCATTCTCTGCTCGAAAAGGTTGTGGATGTTGGGTCAATTAGAGCTTTCACGTCTGAGATTGATATTTTCTTGTTAGGTAAGGGTATCATGGGATACGGAGTCAACGTGGATTAATGGACCTGAGGTACAGATGAGCCACTGAATGGTGGAACAGGCTCGAGGGCCCAAATGTCCTAATCCTGTACCTATGTTCCCACTCTCACCCAAGTTTTAAAAAGCATGAACATTGTACTAGGAGAACGATTTTCTTGTTACTCACGCCCCTATGTAATAAAGATCAATGTGTTCTCCTTTTTCCCTTTCACTCCAGGAGGCACTGACTCATGCTCGGGTAATGTTGCCAGTCATCAGATGGCAATTTGCCAACACGGCCATTCTTCACGAGTGCTGGTAGACAATGGTTGGGAGTGGGAAGCCCTACAGATTTCCTATTCCCCCAGCACAGAGATACTGAGCTAGGCACTGAGTTATGGAAGGAAATGGATGTTAAAGGCAATATATAAATGCAAAATTGTTTTTGCTCTCTGTAAATGCTTTGAAAAAGGAATTAAATAGTTGCTTATAAGGCATGGGGAGTAAACAGGAGAGTGGGATTAGTCTGGGTGGGATAGATCTGAGCTGGAATATTCCATGATTCTAAGAAATAGTCGCATTTACTTAGAGCCTTATTATGTCATCAAAACATTTCAAAGGACTTGGTGCAATGGATTCCATTTGAAGTGCGTAAAATGTTATATTGGAAGAGGAGAGAATCATTTAAAAAAAGGAACGAGAAAAGACAACAGCAGATTTGTCCACACACTGACTTTCATTCTGTGATTTTGTAGAAATGAAAATAAGGGGGAACTGGGGTGGGAAGGGGGGTGGAGGGAATCAGCACACTGCATTTTCACCTGTGGGACATTAAGGACTAGAACACTGCCCTCAGCTCAGGCCCGTTTGCGATAATTGGAGCAGGCCAGAATCTGAGGAACACGCTGAGGTCAGTGCGGGTATTAATGGGAGCGTGGGAATGCCTGTAGGGGATGTAATGGGACATGCTTCCGAACTAGGCCGAGCCTTTGGGAGGCGGCTGGGCAGATTCCGTCATGCACCTCAGTCTGAGTCACTCACCGCTCTGCATTGCAACTGGTACTTAATCATCTTTTTTAAAAAGTATATATATTTTCCATCCGGGCTGATTGTAATTCAGAGGAGTGGAGCATATCCAGTTCCTTGAAGGAAGCAGTGATGTTAAGGTCATGAGGGGGTTTCCACCTGTTTGGTTTTGGCTCAAAATCCATTTTTTTGAGTGGTGTCTGGAAAATTTTTGAATGTAAACTAATAAAAGTCATTCTTCTCCTCAATTGTTTCCATGTCTGGTGGTGTGGAGATATTAATTTTTGAGGTTATTAAGGTTTCAATTAATTTTCATCAGCTGCAAATTTCGGAGCTATGATCTCACCTCTCCCCGTACCTCCCCCCCCCCACCTCCTGTTCTGCACCTTGGCTGGTTTTAAACTTGCATAAAAGTGCCAGTTCCAGGCTACACTTGTGAGCTATTTTCTCTCATCACTGTCTGATGCTTTACACACGTCAAGCAAGGAAGGTCTCGAGAATCTGAGCTTGTAACAAGAAGCCGCCATTCGGCACTTGGACCCATTCATTTCCACAATCTGTGTATAACTACCTCATTCATTGACCCTCTCCTCATCCCGCCGCCCCACCCATCATTGATGCGCTGGGAATTTCCTCTGGAGTTCTCTCCGCAGAAGATGAGAGGAAAACCCGGATACATCGGATAAATGGTGTTTTTGCCAATCTCCCTCCGAAGTTACAGCAGACGATCAGAAGAATCCAAGAGGAAATTCCCAGCAATTATCTCTAGACTCTTTTCTTCATCCATATGTGAGGCAGCAGATCTTGTAATATATTTGTGACCTTCATTCCCCTTTCTTGCCAGTTATTGATCCAGTTCCCTTTTTAACGGTATTAATTTACCCAGTATTAACTACCTTTATCTACTCTGCACGACCATCATCCTTGTGGACAAAGCAGTTCCCTCAGGCAAAATTGAAAGATCCCATGACATAACTAAAAAACAGGGAGTTCTCCTAGTTAAAATTCCTCCCTCACCCAACTTCAACACAAAAAATAATAGACTAACTAGTCACTCCTCTTACTTGCTGTTTATGAGGTCTTGTTCTGTGCAGATCAACTGATACATTCAGATACACAACAACAGTGACTGCACCTCAAGAGAAAAGTCAATCATTAGATTGGATGGGAAGAACACTGGGATGTCCTGGGGACATGATATGGTACTAAACAACAGTCAATGGGGGAGAAATTTGGTATCGCCCCATTTGAGGCATAATTATCGGCCAGGCGCAAAGTTTAGCGCCTGGCGCTAATTATCGCCTTCGACTGCAAACTTGGCTTCTATCGCCCCTGGAGGTGATTGGAGCGCTAAATCAGGCGCTACACACCTCTCTTAAGGCGCTAACGCCGAGGAGCGAGGCGCTACCTCAGAGCGCTGGCGAAGCTCATGTGATGTCAGTCAGCAATGGAACAGACACACTGGAGCCAGCCAGTTCTTAAAGGGGAGGGTAGATCTTGCTCTCCATCCACACCCTGCTCATTGCAGCCTCGAATCTCGGCCTGGAGAGACCTGTACATCAAAACTGCTGGAAAGAACAATGGAGAGACCCAGGGAAAGAGCTCAGAGTGCAGCCCCCACAGTCTCTTCTAAATCGATACAAGGAAGATCAAATCAAAATGAACCTGCCAAGTGCTGCTCAGTAGCCAAAACTCCTCAACACAGCGTTGAATATCTCCAGAAGTCTCTCTCTCTCTCACTCAGAATGCGCGGTGCAAAAATTTTGCCGACAAAAAAAGGCAGTAAGCGGTCGCCTTTAAATAGCGCTCCCCCAGTCCCTTCCCGACTGCAAAACGCTCCCCTCAACCTGTCGTTGCTAGCGGCAGGCGGTAAGGCAGGGGGCACCACTCAATATCCGGTCCGGGGCACTACCGGGGCATTGCACGCTCGACTGACGTCACGATCTGCTTTGCGTCCCATTAGCGCCCTCTTAAGGCACTAACGGGAGTCGTAAACCAACCGAATTTTTCCCCCAATATTGCTTAGGAATGGAACATGCTTTTTGGATTACCTCCATGGCTTCTTTGAGGAGATTACAACCCAAGTAAAGTATGCTAAACCCTATAATGTGGTATAACTAGACTTCCAAAAGGCATTAAAGTCCCACGTGTAAGACTCAAAGCTGTGGAGATTTAAGGTACAACTGACACTGTCCAAAGAAAAAACCTTGTACTTATTAGAGGAATCGTGTTGGGGTGGGGGAACGTACTGAGTGGGGTGCCCCAGGGCTCGGTGCAGTGACTGCTACTGTTTCTAATTGACATCAGTGAGTTGAATTCAGCAACTCAATGCAAGTTGTCCAAATTGATAGACAATACCATGCTAGGAGGGGCAGTGGAATCAGAGGAAGCAGCCCAGAGATTACAGAATGAGTTAGACAAAATATGTAAATGGGCGAACAATGGCAGCTAAAATTTAATGCAGAATATACTGTACATAGGACTTCACAAATGGTGTTGAAATAGCAAAGGATGAAAGAGACTTAGAAGTCTTAGTAGAATTATATAGAATTACATAGAATTTTACAGCACAGAAACAGTACATTCGGCCCAATGGTCTATACCAGTGTTTATGCTCCACACGAGCTTCCTCCTACTCTATTTACTTCACCTCACCCTATCCACATATCCTTCTATTGCTTTCCCCTTCATATGCTTATCTAGCTTCCTCTTAAATGCATCTATGCTCCTCGCCTCAACCATTTCATGTGGTAGCGAGTTCCACATTCGCACCTCTCTCTGAGTAAAGAAGTTTCTCCTGAATTCCTTATTGAATTTGTTAGTGACGATCTTATATTTAAGGCCTCTAGTTTTGGACTCCCTCCCTAGTAGAGTCAGTGCTCAACATGTAAAAGAAAGAGAAAGAAAGAAATAAAATGCGGTCCCACAAACAGCAATAAGATAATATGTTTTTTAGTGATATTGGTTGAGAGATAAATATTGGCCAGGACACTGGGCAGAACTCCCTGCTTATCTTCGAAATAGTCTCATGTGCCGTATGTCTACATATATACTATCTACAAGATGCATTACAGCAACTTGCCAAGGCTACTTTGCCAGCACGTCCTAAACCCACGACCTCCACCACCTAGAAGGACATGGGAACATCATCACCGCCAAATCTCCCTCGAAGTCACACACCATCCCGACGTCAACATGTATCGCTGTTCCTTCATTGTCACTGGGTCAAAATCCTGGAGTACCTTCACCACATGGTTTGAAGCGGTTCAAGAGGAAGACCCACCATTACCTTCTCAAGGACAACTAAGGATGGGCAATAAAATATTGGCCTTTCCCATATCCCGACAAAGAATATAAAAAATATATATATATATATATAATGGATAGACTGTTCTCCTTGGGCACTTAATTAATTTGCAGTATTGTTGAGGGGAAAGGGTGAGAGATAGCACAGTGTATCATCTCTATACCATACAGAAAGAAGATTCCCAAGCTATGTGTGCAGTAGGCACATTGCTCACTTTGCATATGCACAACCGCTCTTTGGCTTTGACACAGACATGCAGGTCACCATGGATTTATAGCCAAAGCAGGTCCACATCGCATGGCAGCCGAGGGACAAGGCCGTGCCTGACCCAGGAAAAGGAGCTAGCAGACGCAAAGTGCTTCGATTTCATCCTTTAATCTTTTGTTTTTTCTAGCCTCGAACTTGGCAAGACGGCGCTTTCGTACATTCCACTATTGCTTCCTTCTATCCAAATCCTTTCCTCAAAGACAGGGACACGGAGGCCTTTTGCGTTGTGACTGATTTGTGAGATTGAGTTGGGTTGGTTTGCACAGTGCCCCATTTTCCTCCCTCCCCTTTCCTTCTGCTGCTTGGCAGCACAATTGGAATTATTCCATTGCAGTTGAATTAATCACTACAGGGTCAATGTGTGGTTTGTGTGGTTGGAGTTCTCAGGTTGCCATAGGTCAATAGAACCAATGTAATGACATGAGTTTTCTAAAACACCGTGTAGCATGACTAGGTCTCAATTAAAGTTGTTAGGAAATACTCAGATTGCCTTTGAAGAGTCAAGTGTGCAGATTTTTTTTCCAATTGGTTTACAGACAAATTAAAATGATGTATGACAGGACATATATGCAGTTATCATTAAGGGCGTACTCTCAGTCTGGGGCGTTCAAGTGGGTAGCTTGATATGAATCAATACCAGACTAGGGTATTCATGCTGTACTTATCCTTTATTACTTGCCCACATACTTGTTTAAATGAGAATTAAAAGCACATGACTGACCCTCCTTTTTTTTTGTTTCTCTAACTCTTCCCCAGACTATTGTAGCTAACAGTCTCTCTTTCTCTCTCTTTCGCTCACTCTCTCTCATTTTCTCTCTCACTCCTTGTTTCTTGCATGTGGTTTAGTCGTTAAACTAGTTTGTAGCAGATAGGTAATGGAGACAAATCTCTGAAATCATTGAAGAGAAAGTTAGATGCTTGATGGGGGAACTGTAAGTTTCTCTGGACGAATGAGCTAGGTGGTCTGCATGTCTTTTCTCATGTGTGCCTTTCTTTGTGATGTGTTAGTGCTCTGCAATTGCATGGGGACCCTGAGGCAGTCAGGAGGCCCTAGCAGATCCATTCCCCCTGCAGCATGGGTCAGTCCAGGCAGGCCAAGCTCTCCACCTAACGCACTCCATTTCTGCACGACTGGTCTGTAGAGGCCTTCCCACATCAACGGTGAAATCCAGGATGGCATCAGGGACCCCAAGCGGATCCAGTCCCCAAACCGAACCTTTGCAGGGAGCTGCCGCCCCTGTTTGTCACCTTTATTCTAGCGTCATCTCATTCTCAACTTGGCAGTGTCGAGTTTTAGATTGAGTACAGTTTTCTTAATTTATTTTACTGAAGCTGCATTTTGCTTTATTGGGCAAACCTAGATGAAGGGTTTATAATGGCCCACTTACTGAGTGAGATTTCCAATTTAGTGCTGATGTCAGCTTGGCTCAGGTGGTAATACCCTTGGTTCAGAGTCAGAAGGTTGTGAGTCCAAGCCCCACTCCAGGATCCAGGACTTAATCTCATTATCTAGACTGACGTTCTAGCGCAGTACTGAGGGCATGCTGCGTTGTTTGACATATTGTCTATCAAATCAGATGTTAAACTGAGACTGCATTTGCCTGTTCAGGTGGATGGTTAAAGACTCTGTAGCATCATGTGAAGAAGAACAGCTTTCCTAGTCAACATTCCTCCCTTAACCAACACTAATGAAAATAGATGAATTGGGAATTCATAGAATATTGCAACAACAACTTATATTTATACAGTGCCTTTACCAGAGTAAAACGTCCCAAGGTGCTTCACAGGAACGTAATCGGGCAACAATTGACACTGAGCCATAGAAGGAGGTATTAGGACGGGTGACCAAAAGCATGGTCAAAGAGGTGGGTTTTAAGAAGTGTCTTAAAGAAGGAGAGCGAGGTGGAGAGGCTGAGAGGTTTAAGGTGAGAATTCCAGAGCTTAAGGCTTAGACGGCTGAAGGCACGGCCACCAGTGGTGGGGAGAAGGAAATGGGGGATGCACAAGAAGCTAGAATTGGAGGAACGCAGAGTTCCCAGAGATCATTTGTGCCTGTGCCTGAGCCAGCTCTCTGTAAGAGCTATCTACTTAGTCTCATTCCACTTCCCTTTCCCCACACCCTTACAATTGTTTTTCATTTTTAAATAATGGCCCAGAAATTCCGTTCGCAGCTCTCCCGCAGGCGGAGGGCTGCGATTTGGAAAAATCTCCGCCTGGACCGGAGGGCTCCCGGGAGGCGCAGAGTTCCGTTGCTGTGCCTCTTCAAACTGCCGGTGTGCAGGGCACGCGTATCCCAGGGGCGCAGGTAGTTCGCAGCGTCCCTGGGATCACGTGGGCCATGGGGAGCCAATCAGAGCAGGGAATCTCCATTCATAGATTTGACAGGAAGACCTGTCAAATCTATGAATAGAGATCACCCCCATAACATAAGTAAAACTTCAAATAAATTTTAAAAAAGCATCACATTTTTAAAATGACTATAAATTACATAAATTAACTATTGTAAACAAAAATTTAAATTTTTGAAAAAAATAATTTAAGTTTTTAACGGGGCTAAAAATAAACTTACCTTTCTTTAAAGTATTTTAAAATGATAAATTAGTGGAAAAAAAAAATTCTTTTTACTTTGTTCAACTCTTAGCCTGGTAAAAGCAGACCTTGCGCCTGATTTTGAAGGCGCAAGAAAATTGTAAGTGTTTTCTGCGGGCGGAGGGTCTCCAAAAAACGGAACTCTCCACCCGCAGAGGCCCTGCTCCAGGGCAGGCGTCCGATCTGTCAAGAGCTTTCTTGACAGATCAGAAATGCCGGTTTCCAGCGCATGTGCAGTGCATGCCTGAAACCGGCATTTCCGATGTCCCTACGGATGAGTACACAGCGCGTACCCACCCGTCGGGATCGGAATTTCTGCCTCATTTATTCACTTCCTTTTTGAAACCTATTATGGATTCTTCGACCACTGGTCCTGATAGGACATTCCGTGTCTTAATAATCCTCTGCATACAAGTTTTTCCTAACTTCTCCCTTAGTTTTTTTTGGCACTCTTAAAATCATGCCCTCTAGTTACTGACTCACTGATCAGTGGAAAGAGTGTTTCTCTGTTTACCTCATCAAAACATCTCAGTTTTTCCTGCAGTCTCCAGGATATGCAAATGAATAGTAAGAGGTTGGGTGCTGGTATTGTGCAGATCTACTCTTATTCCCTCACTGTTCGAGTGAAAAGAACTGTGGTTTCTCTCATCTCTCCTCATAACTAAAGTCTCTCAACCCTGGTGTCACCTTAGTAAATCTCTTCTGCGCCCTCCCTATTGTTACTAAAGTCAATGGAAAAGAAAATCGAGCAGAATTTAAAACGGGCTGCCAATTGTTCCCAGCCAGTCTTTCTTCACACCCTCTTATCCTTTCTGAGCACCTTTTTTTGCTTCCCCTCTGTATTTTTCCTTTCGTCTTATTAGCCCTCAAGTTTTCTCATGCCTCTTAAATCTCAGTTTAATTTTAATTCCTTTACTCATCAAATGAATTCCAACTTTTGCTGCACTCCCTTTACTTCTTGCGGGAGTATTTATATTCTGTCCTCATCATCTCTTGTTTGAAAGTTTCCTGTCAATTGTCTTATCTGCCAATTTAGTTTCCTTTTTATCACGTTGAGATTTGCATTTCTTGGGTCAAGTATCATTATCTTTGTTCCCTTTCTTTTTCACTTTTTATATCAAGCTTAACTGAATTTGAGGGAATGGTATTGTTGTGGTTCTGGTACTGGGCTAGAAATCCAGAGGCTGCGAGGTCATAATCCCATTATTGCAAATGATGCCATTGAATTCAATAAATCTGATCATTTCTGGGTTGGCACCAGATGAAATGACCATGGAAGCTACTGAATTTTTGCAAGAACCCAACTGGTTGACTAATGTCCTTCAGGGAAAGGAACCTGCCACCTCTCCCTGGACTGGCCGATATGTAGCTCCAGTCCTACACTACATGGTTGCCTCCTAATGTACTTAAGGCAATTAGCGATAGGCAATAAGTACTGCCTTGCCAGCATCACTCACATTCCAAGACCAAGATTTAAAAAATGTTATGGTCACTGTTGCCTAGATATGTTCCTATCCTTGCATTATCTGCTTGCTCCAAGAAACTATTGGAGGTTATGCAATGACTATCATACAACACGTACGAATGGACCCAGAAGACAGCAGTAGCACAAAGGTGGACTGTGGAGGACATACATTCAAGAAGTCAAGAATGGTTATCAGTGTTGCCCCGGCACTTACCAATTCTATCATCCATTCCAAGAATCCTGACTACAGCAGCCAATCACCACTATAGGTTCCTCCTCCAAGAGAAGACAGCGCACAATGTCAGGGAATGCTCGGCTTCTGGGGGATGGCATGCCAACATCCAACACTTGATACCACAAGAAGACGAAGCAATGTTTGGCTCCCAGTCTGACCTGCCAGTTTGGTATGGACATCTTAGAGTCACTGTGCTTCCAGTGGGTTCATGGGAATGTCTACATTTTCTCACTTAATAGGCCCAATTTTAATGCCCTAAGCCTGGCAGAAACCAGACCAGGGTAGGCGGGTCAGTTAAAATGGAGTACCTATTCCTTTCCTGCCTCAATCTGACTGCCTGTAACTTGCAGCAACAAGGACACCCGACCCAAACTGTCCTCTTCAAATATGCTGGGAACTGGATCGAGGGCCAGAGAGGCCAGTAAGGTAAGTTCAAATTTTTTCTTTTATTTTTCTTTGTGGGCCAGTGAGAACCCACAGGTAAGGGAACCTGGGGGGTGGTGGGGGGGGGGGGGAGGGGGAGGTGGGGGTGAAGGTGGGGGGGAGAGAGATACTGGGGGGAGCAGGGCAGCATCTCAGAGAGACTGAAGGATATCCGGTTGACTCTCTCCCAAGGTTTTAAGGATCTTTGGGGGTAAATTTGACTTTGGCCAATAGTGTTGAATGGGTGATATCAGATTAGCCCCCATTATACAACTCATATCCATTCTACACTGAAGTCAATGGAAATAAGAATCAGAAGAGACTGATCCGATCTCACCCCTTTTGTACAATCGCCCAAAGTCAAATTCACCCCCTTTCTGATTCTGTGAGGTTCTTTCCCTGACTGATCACTGGCAACTAGAATCCCATCCCCAGTAGCGGGGAGAAGCCTCAGTGGCCGAGTCCCCTCATAGCAGCAGCACAGAAGAGCATTCTATCAGCTCCCCATAGAAGCCTTCACCTTGGCAGGACCCGGATGCTGAAGAGCCTATTACAAACAATCCTGCCCAGGATTTGCAGCTCTTAAAGAAAGACCACCTTCATCCTCAGAGGTTGACCAAAAACTTAACTGAACCAGCCACATAAATACTGTGGCAACAAGAGCAGGTCAGAGGCTAGGTATTCTGTGGCGACTGTCTCACCTCCTGACTCCCCAAAGCCTTTCCACCATCTACAAGGCACAAGTAAGGAGTGTGATGGAATACTCTCCACTTGCCTGGATGAGTGCAGCTCCAACAACACTCAAAAAGCTCGACATCATCCAGGACAAAGCAGCACGCTTGATTGGCACCCAATCTGCCACCTTAAACATTCACTCCCTCCACCAGGCGAACCGTGGCTGCAGTGTGTACCATCTACAAGATGCACTGCAGCAACTTGCCAAGGCTTCTTCGATAGCACCTCCCAAACCCACAACCTCTACCATCTAGAAGGACAAGGGCAGCAGGCGCATGGGAACACCACCACCTCCAAGTTCCCCTCACACCATCCGGACTTGGAAGTATATCGCTGTTCCTTCATCGTCGCTGGGTCAAAATCCTGGAACTCCCTCCCTAACAGCACTGTGGGACATAGAAACATAGAATATAGAAAGGGCCGAATGGCCTACTTCTGGTACCTTGACAACATGGACTGCAGCGGTTCAAGAAGGCAGCTCACCACCACCTTCTCAAGGGCAACTAGGGATGGGCAATAAATGCTGGCCTTGCCAGCAATGCCCAGATCCCATGAACGAATAAAAAAAATTCCTCAGAGGTTCATAATATTCTGTGTCAGTTGTCTACATCTCAGACACCAGGCCCTCAGGTGGCCTATCGAAGAAGTGTTAGAACAGAGCACAGAAGAAATCATGTGGTCACAAGGGGTGTGCACGGTGACACAGAACAAATTGTAATAAAAGCAAAATGCTGGAAATACTCAGCAGGTTTGGCAGCATCTGTGGAGAGAGAAACAGAGTTAACGTTTCAAGTCGGTGACCTTTCGTCAGAACAAATTGCATGTTGTTACAATAAATTATTGGAATACTTGGTGTAAGTACTGCTTTCCATTTGGTTGTCTTGAAGGACAGTGGGAAACAGGTAATGTGCTAATATTGAGGCTCAGGTTTTAAAGAAAGAACTTGCATTTATATAGAGCCTTTCATGACATCAGGACATCCCAAAGTGCTTCACAGACAAGTACTTTTTTGAAGTGTCGTCACTGTTGTGATGTAAGGCAGCCAATTTGTGCTCAGCAAGCTCCCACAAACAGCAATGAAATAAATGACCAGATCATCTGTTTTAGGTGTTGGTTGAGGGATGTAGGCCAGGACACACGGAGAACTCCCCTGCTCTTCTTCGAAATAGTGCCATGGGATCTTTACATCCATCTGAGAGGGCAGATGGGGCCTCGGTTTAACGTCTCATCCGAAAGACGGCACCTCTGACAGTGCAGCACTCCCTCAGCACTGCACTGAAATGTCAGCCTGGATTATGTGCTCAAGGCTCTGGAGGTGGACTTGAACCCACCACTTCCTGACTCAAGAGGTGAGATGAGTCATGGCTGACATGGCTGATTAGGATGTGATGGCTCGCAGTGAGGAGCAAGGAGTTGACAAAACATAGGTAGTTTGGTGAGAGGAAGTAGATCTTTGATGGGCTGAGACGTACAAAAAATATTGCTCTATGCATCTGTGAATGTGTGCTGAATGAGTCTGTCTCTCAGCTGTCTTTCAGCTGTTGCCAGTACACCTGCTTCCTGTTCTTCATGAAGCAGGTCTACAGCATCAGCAGTACCATCATCAGGCTCACTGGCAGCCTCGGGGACATCTACCATCAATCCTATCCTGATTGCAAAATTAGGAAGCACACAACATGCTGTTATAATTAGCAAGGGTGCATACTGCAAGGTATCCTGGACATCGAGACAGTTGTACCTTCCTTAGAGTATCCCAATGGCTTGCCAACTTCTTATCCTTGTCTTCATTGTAGCATCTCTTGGAGCACTTGAGGTCCTATGAAGAGGCTTCATAAACCATGGGAGTAGTGGTGTTCTTTTTCACCCAGTTGCCATCCTGGCTCTTAGCCCTGCTGTTGAAATAGAGCTGAGACGCTAGACTGACAGAGTATAAAAGCATTATAACTGCTCTCAGCATGTTGTGAATTCATGTGCAGGAAGCTATGCCTGTCATCGTAATTAAGAACATAAGCAATAGGAGCAGGAGTAGGCCATTTGGCCCCTCGAGCCTGTTCCCCCATTCAAAAAGATCATGGCTGATCACTATCCCCATATCCCTTGATACCCTTAATATCCAAAAATCTATCAATCTCTGTGTTGAATATATTCAATGATTGAGCCTCCACAGTCCTCCTGGGTAGAGAATTCCAAAGATTCACCACTCTCTGAGTGAAGAAATTTCTCCTCATCTCAGTCCTAAATGGTCGACCCCTTATTCTGAGACTGTGACCCCTGGTTCTAGACTCCCCAGCCAGGGGAAACATCCTCCCTGCACCTACCTTGTCAAGCCCTGTAAGAATTTTGTATGTTTCAGTGAGATCACCTCATTCTTCTAAACTCTAGAGAATATAGGCCTAGTCTACTCAATCTCTCCTCATAGAACAATCCCCCCATCCCAGGAATCAGTCTGGTGAACCTTCATTGTACTCCCTCTATGGCAAGTATATCCTTCCTTAGGTAAGGAGACCAAAACTGTACACAATACTCCAGGTGTGGTCTCACCAGGGCCCTATATAATTGCAGTAAGACGTATTTACTCTTATACTCAAATCCTCTTGTAATAAAGGCCAACATACCATTTGCTTTCTTAATGACTTGCTGTACCTGCATGTTAACTTTCAGTGATTCATGTACAAGGACACCCAGGTCCCTCTGAACACCAACATTTCCCAATCTCTTGACATTTAAAAAATACTCTGCTTTTCTATTTTTCCTATCAAAGTGGATAACTTCACATTTCTCCACATTATATTCCATTTGTCATGTTCTTGTCCACTCACTTAGCCTGTCTATATCCCCTTGAAGCCTCTTTGCATCCTCCTCATAACCTACATTCCCACCTAGCTTTATATCATCAGCAGACTTGGATATATTACATTTGGTCCCCTCATCCAAATCATTGATATAGATTGTGAATAGCTGAGGCCCAAGCACTGATCCTTGCGGTATTCCACTAGTTACAGCCTGCCAACCTGAAAATGACCCATTTATTCCTACTCTCTGTTTTCTGTCCGTTAACCAATCCTCACTAATGCTAGTATATTACCCCCAATCCCATGAGCCCTAATTTTGTTTAATAACCTCTTGTGTGGCACCTTATCAAATGCCTTCTGAAAATCCAAATACACCACATCCACTGGTTCCCCCTTATCTATTCTGCTAGTTACGACCTTAAAAAACTCTAACAGATTCGTCAAACATGATTTCCCTTTCATAAATCTGTGTTGACTCTGCCCAATCTTATTATTATTTTCTAAGTGCCCTGTTACCACGTCCTTAATAATAGATTCTAGCATTTTCCCTACTACTAATGTCAGGTTAACTGGTCTGTAGTTCCCTGTTTTCTCTCTCCCTCCTTTCTTAAACAGTGGGGTTACATTTGCTACCTTCCAATCCGCAGGAACCGTTCTAGAATCAATGGAATTTTGGAAGATGACAACCAATGCATCCATTATCTCTATAGCCACCTCTTTCAAAACCCTAGGATGTAGGCCATCAGGTCCACAGTGTTTATCAGCTTTCAGTCCCATTAATTTTTCCAGTACTATATTTTTACTAATACTAATTTCTTTCAGTTCCTCATTCTTGCTAGACCCTTGGTTCTCCACTATTTCCGGGAGGTTTTTTGCGTCTTCTTCCGTGAAGACAGACACAAAGTACTTGTTTAATTTCTCTGCTATTTCCTTATTCCCCATTGTAATTTCTCCTGTCTCAGCCTGTAAGGGACCCACATTTACTTTCACTAATCTTTTCCTTTTTAAATACCTTTTACAGTCTGTTTTTATGTCTCTCGCTAGTTTACTCTCATTCTATTTTCCCTTTCTTTATCAATTTCTTGGTCCTCCTTTGCTGAATTCTAAAATCCTCCCAATCCTCAGGCTTACTGCTCTTTTTGGCAACAGTATAAGCCTCTTCCCTTGATCTAATACTATCTTTAACTTCTCTGGTTAGCTGCATATTTAGGGAATGGAAGCCACTGAAGTTCATATAATATGGGACTTTACATCTGGGGCAGACAATGCCAGGTGGGTGCAATCAGTAGTCCTGACAGCCATGGGAAACCCAACAATTCCAAAAAATTTGATGGCTATCTCAGCCATCTATGTGGGAGCACTGTCAAATTGTATAAACTGAGCCACTCTGGAAAAGCGGGCATTGGTGACATGCATTATAGAGGAGTGCACAGCAAATTGGCTGATCTGATGGAAGTTCCCTGTGGGTTGCTGGAATGAGCCTGTGGTATAAAGTTTGAGGGCTGCAGGTACTTTCTGTGCCACAGTGAGAGCTGTCTGTGCTGTGCACCTTAGCTGCAGATCTGGCTATAGCAGTGAAAGGCACTCCTCCAAAGCTTCATGACTGAAGCTCAACCTCCTGAGACAGAGCTCCTAGGCAAGGTCTTAGAAAATGTGCTTGGGTCTATATATCCTGCTAGATGGCTATTGCCGGGATGGTCTTGCTCTCCCCTGGTGCTGCCTGATTAATGTGGCTTCCCTTACAGCCTCCAGCATCTTCCTCTAGTATGTAGATCGTGTAAAGTGGGATTCACCTTGGGAAACTCATTGTGTAGCCCTCAGATCTTAGGACAATAATTTTTTTAATAGAATGTTTTCTGAGGGCAATGCAGAATGTAGGGGAAAAGTAGAACAGTGATTTTTGTTTTGCTGTGAGTCCCAAGCCACAGCCAACAGTCTCCACAAGCGATCTCAGTGAGCAGTGTCCCTTTAACGAAGTATTTCCGCTCTGACGAAGATATCTTGTCAGTGTGCAACTTTTAAACAGTGGTGCAATTCTCAAGGATGGATGGGAAGGTGGAAGTCCCAGAATTTAGGGCGGGGGAGGCAGGGGTGGGGGAGGCATCATCCTGTCCTAACCTCATCGTTTGCATGCAGCCGCCAATGTGAGGGAGGGCACTTCTTTGTCCCACCCTGAACTTGGACAGAATATCTGCCGCAGGAACAGGGCTAGGACAGGGGGAGCCTGGAGAGGGTTGTGGCTTGTTGGCAAGGGAAAAGGGGCAGAGCAGCAGAGGCAGCTGAATAGGTGGCCTCAATGTTAGTGAGAAAAAAAATCCATGAGCACCTTGCACTAATTTTTGGAGGTGAAGAAGGCAGGGAGAGGCGTTTAAAGAAGTGGTTGATAGTGGTGATAGCTCAGGAGTCGAGGGAGAGGGCGCACAGGTTCTCGGATGGGGCACTGGAGATCCTGATGGAGGAGGTCCAGAGGAGGAGGGATGTCCCGTACCCGGAGGTGGGGAAGGACACCACCTCTCCCTCCTGTCCCTCTCTCCTGCAGCAGTTGGTGTTGCTTTGCTTGGCCTCACGTTCTCCTCCCATTCTCGTCCAGACCAAGGGGGACCCCTAGCAAGATGCCCATGACCAAGCCCTCCCTTTCTCCTGGTGCCTTCTATAGGGTGTCCAATAAGATGGAGTAGCACAGCACTTACTCTTTTTAGGTGAAGTCCTCGGAGAATTTCCAGAATAAATGTTGCTCGAGTCTTAGTGAAGTCTTCACAAAGTGCCCCAGAAAGTCTCCCGATGTGTTTCAGAGGTCTGCTTCACACCTCCAGCAGCAATGACCATGAAATGGTGAGTATCCTTTTAAGTGGTGAATATACCTTTAGTGAGAAGTCGCACAACACCAGGTTATAGCCCAACAGTTTTATTTGAAATCACAAGCTTTCGGAGCTGCTGCCCCTTCGTCAGGTGAAGTGACTTCACCTGACGAAGGAGCAGCGCTCCGAAAGCTTGTGATTTCAAATAAAACTGTTGGACTATAACCTGGTGTTGTGCGACTTCTCACTTTTGTCCACCCCAGTCCAACACCGGCATCTCCGCATCATGGCCAATATACCTTTAAGTAGCGCTTGAAATCGACATCAATGCCGTGATTATTCCCAAACAGCTGGCCGCTGTTAGGAGAGGGCGTTAGTTGAAGCGCTAGCCACCAAAATGCAGTGCACCCTCTTTAATAACCATTAGCAGGCACTTTAAGTGACATTCAGCTGTTTAACAAGCCGCTGGGCGGCTGTCCCTAGCGCTGCCTTCAACTCCTTTACCAAGATGGCGGCTTGCGCTAAATGCAGGCTAAACCAGCGTTTCAGCTTAAGACCCCATCTTGGCCAGCTCTTTAGCACCTAAAGTATTCAGCGAAAATCGACCCCTTTGTATTTTGGCCTGAAAGATATTATCCATCAGCATAACATTCTGCCACCTGTAAAAGCGATTGGGAGAGTAGAATGGGGATAAAGCCCCTCAATTTATTTGACAAAAGGAGGATTGTTAATTCAGTGACCCACTGACCTGTTCACATTGGTGTAGAAGGTGTAGAAGTTTCAGTTCATAGCATTCAAGGCCCTGCTTATGAATTTGCTTTGCTGCTGTTAACACGATTAAAGTGTGCTGATTGAGTTAACTGCTCTCATCCTGCTGGAGTGGGCAGCCCTTGGGGAGGTCTTTACAACGAGAGCCTCCCTCTCACCAACTCTCCAGCAGACTTCCTGATTTCTCTCCCTGTCGTTGGACCTGGCATCATTTTGCCTTAAGCTAACATGCGTTTTAGTTTTTCTTGCGGGAAGCTGAATACTGTGATGGGATTTGCAAAAAAACTATTAAAAGAGGAAGGAAGTTCCCACACTGAGTCAGTGGGTGATGCATTACCCAGCGCAACACTGAGCCAAAAAGACCAGGAAGGTCCAATGTTTGATTGCTGGTCTGTGCTGAGTTAGCTGCTCTCAGTGGGACCAACAGTGGAGGTGTTACAGTTGGCATCGACGCCCTGGGCTGGAGAAAGGGAAAATAAAATCAGCAAGGTTTCTTGTTCTTGAACTGCATCCAGTGACCTCCTATTTAAAAGTGTGGTTGCGTGCTCCGGTGAGGACGGGGGGCGGGTTCGTCTGTGTTGCCTCCTGTAGTTGAGTAGCCAGAAAACGTTCGGTGTCTCGGCTTACACACGCAAAGAACAGCCACCTGGGCAAGACACCGAGGGGGACTGCTGATGCCCCTGGAACTGTGCCTCAGAATGATTCATTGCCTTCAGGAGGGCAGGGGAGAAAACTGCAAAGGGAATGTGAGAGAAAGACCAATTGTTGGTGAAATGACACCAGCTGGCAACTTCCAGATGTCCCACAGCCCTTCATGCACGCTTCGAGCCTGGATCAGCAAATGATAGATTGTAACTTCCGCATAGACGGGACAGAGTTCCAGGTGATGACACCGGCTGGACATATGCCATCCTTTCAAACTTGAGAATGGTAGAAAGAAGTCCAAAAGTCTTTCTCCACTTTCGTTTAGGCCAGAAGTGAGAAGGGAAATGAGATGATATGCTTGAACAATGGCATCCCATCGCCAGTTGCTTCGTGTATTATTTCTGTCAGCTATTTAGGCTTCACTTCATCTCTTTTTCTCCCTCCCTTACCCCTCCCATCTTGCTCCATTCCTCGCACGCTGCCAGGAGGTAAACAAAAAGCCGAGAAAAGAAAACGCAGCCTGCAAAACTGGAGAGAGAAAAAAAAATATTACAAATTCCTCAAGCAGATACCTGGAGGATTGCTGACTCTCTCCTGTTGCATGAATCACTAACCTTTTTGTTGAAAGTAACAGCAATGTGTAGCATGAAGTGTTTTCTGTCCCTCTTTAAGGAATGTAGAACAGTAAATGTTTGATTTCTGTTTTTAATATGCTACACATACTGGCCTGGCTCTTTTACAATATATATATAGTGTGAGAGAGAAAAAAGAAATGACCAAGAGGAGCGGAGAAGAGAAACAAACAGACCCCTCCTAAACTTGACAGTAGTCGAGTCTGAGTGCGAATCCGCCTGACGTGCAATGAAAAGCACATGGGAAGTGCTGGGCTGTTTGGAACCGCAGGCTGAAGCATATCGTGCACTTTCCGTGCGAGCCCCTTCCCCTGAAGCCTTCCAAGGCCCCCTTTGTTGACGGGACAGGGTGTTAGAACCTCCCATCGGCCCAGCCTTCAAGACACCGAGAGCTCGCACAGAACTCCGTGTCGATTCACTTACTTGCAGCTGCTTGGAAGCTCTCACCGCCAGCTCCTCCAGTGTTTTTGACACGACACCAAACAAAAAATGACTTAAGCCAATTCAAACTGACATTGGATTACCACCTGCTTGGCCCATACGCTACTTGATTCGCCAGATGTTCCGGCTTGGCAGTAGGCCATGGTAATGAGTCTTGCCTACAGTTACATAGCAGGAAGAAAACCCAGAGACTAAGGAACATATGGAACTGGGTGGCACAATATGTTAAATCTTCGTCTTTTCACCTCTCAGCTCAGGGCTTGAATCCAGACCAAACAGTTGAAATGCAGGTCTCTCTTTCTCTCTCTCTTTTTCTGACGGCTGTCAAAAACCTTAACTGAAATACTGTAAGCCTGTATAGTCTCATTCCAGGTCCCGAAGGAGATGATTCCACAGCACATGGCTGCCCTAAATCTGACATTATTTGGCTTTTACTCAGCAATATTACTCAGAGAGGTCATAAGGATAGAGAGTGTGGGAATTGGAAATGTCAAACTAGTGCAGCAGGGCAGGATAGTCTGAGATCAGGGGGGGGGGGGTGCGGGTGGGGGAGGGAATGGCGGTGGGGGGGTGGGTGCAGAGAGACATGTTATCAGGACAGCAGAGATGGAAATTCATGTGGATCCAATAGCTCAAACAGTTGGGTTGATGTCTACCAGGCAGAAGACTGCTGTGTTTGAGCACTCAAGTTGGAGCTTGTCACTGGAGCATGCTTGTCTGGCTTGGTTGGCTGAAATTCGTCAATTTTCAACAGGGCCACTATTTGGAAGGCTGAACTGAAGTCAGGCATTCCATCCCCTGAGGAGAGAAAAGAGAGGAAGAAGGAGTGGCGAGGAAACTGACATCATCTGTCTAGCCCTGTTTGGATCACAACTCCCACTGCCCAATCATAAAGCAGCATCATTGGTAGTCATGGCGCTGACTATCCTAGTCTACTGGCTGGACAGCAATGTATTGCATGCCGTGTTACCTGTATTTGCTGCTATAATCATTGAACTCATACATTGCTTACATAACATAAGGCTGTCTTTCTCCAGGGTTGACAGAAAGACTTGCATTTTCTAGTGCCTTTCATGACCTTAGGACGTCCCAAACCACTTTACAGATAATGAAGTACTTTTGAAGCGCAATGTAGGAAACGCCCCAGCCATTTTGAACCCAGCCAGATCCCACAAACAGTAATGAGATAATGACCAGATCATCTGATTCAGTGATGTTAGTTGAGGGATAAATATTGGCCAGGATACCGGGGCGAACTTCCCTGCTCTTCTTCAAAATAGTGCCATGAAATCTTTTATGTCCACCTGAGAGGGCAGACGAGAACTTGGTTTAATGTATCATTTCAAAGACGGCACCTCCGACAGTGCAGCACTCCCTCAGTACTGCACTGTACAAAGTGTCAGCCTAGATTTTGTGCTCAAGTCTCTGGATTGGGACTTGAACCCACAACCTCCTGGCTCAGAGGCGAGAGTGCTACCGACTGAGCCACAGCTAATTTGTTTCACATTGAGAGACTAGTTAACGCAGCTTTTTTTCTCTCTCGTTGCCTGAAGGGTACTGATTTCTGATAGGACATTGGATGCCCTCCCTATCTCATTCAATGGGCTAATCGTCATAAGTTAGCCTAGGCAGTAAGGTCAGGCAATCTATTGAACCCTGGGAGGGGAGTGGGGCTGACGACCAAGTCCGATTCTGTGAGCAACACACTGCTCTGGCTGAGATTAGCACAGCCCAGGATACGAGGCCTGGAGCTTCTTAACGTAGCTTCATTTTACATTTACTGTACAGAACTGTGCCTCCATAGAAGAAGCATGGTGTAATGCAGAGCACAGACATCATCTGCTTTCTCTTTTAGATTGGGACCAGTGTATGGGACCCAAAGAAGTCAATAAAATAAGAATGTTTTTATTCATACATATGGGTTTGACAGTTGCTATGACATGAGCAGTATACCCTGGGTGGTTTGAGTGGCTAATATCGAAATAGTCTCATTCAACTGCCAGCTCCATATACAATGGACCCTTATTGGGCACTTACTTTGAGAGTGATCCAAATTTCTTACTCTAAACAGTTGATTGCTGTATTTAGGTATTATTATGAAGCAGACATTTTTAAAGGTTTTTTTTTCAACAGTACTAATTGATCTCCCAGAGTGTTACTCAATGGTAATTGGCAAAAGAACCAGAGGGAAGATGAGGAGAACTTTTTTTACAAGATGTTACGATCTGGAATGCACGGCCTGAAAGGACGGTGACAGCAAGTTCAATAGTAACTTTCAAAAACAAATGGGATATATTCATATGAAAAGGAAAATTTGCAGGGCTATGGGCAAAGAGCAGGGAGAGTGTGACTAATTGGATAGCTCTATCAAAGAGCCAACACAGGCGCGATGGGCTGAATGGCCTCCTACTATGCTGTACGGATGATTCTAATGATTTATAAAGATTGCGCTCCTATCTCTTCATTGGAACATGGGAATGGGAAGATGAATAAAGACCATGGTCCATCTAGTTGGCCTTCTACCATCTTGACATTCACATGATACAATGATAATGGAGTTGTTGACTAATCATAGCAATCAACCTCTATCAATTAGTCTACAACAGACCCAGACATGAGGCAAGGGAAACCCCCAGTGGTGGAGAGCTTTGGGAGCCAAAGCTTCTAAGTCCTCCCAAGCTCGCTACACTTACCACATGTCATGTCTCAAATTGTTCATATACTGTATCGCAAATGTTATTTGCTGAATAAAATCTATCAAGTTTTGCATTTGAATGGATCAAAATGACAGGCTTCCATCATCTCCCTAGGGAGCCTGTTCCACAGATTGACCACTTGCTCACTGAAATAATGTTTCCAAAAATTAATTTTGAATTTGCCCCCCTTCAAGCACAGGCCGTGTCCTCTTGTTCTACTGTTCTGGACATGGTAAAATAGCTCGTCATGATCTGCATTATCTAGTTCCCTTAGAATCCTAAAATCCTGCTGCAGTTGAGCATTGCTCAGCACATCATGATATAAAGTCAGGTTTCCCTCTTTGCCCTTTCTTCCTTCTCTCTGAGGGGGGGCACCTCACCTCACTTTAGTGTAGCCTTGATGAACAGTGATGAATTTCAACCAACCAAGTAAAGTAAGATTATTCCACTGAAAGGCAACATAAGTGCTCAAAAATGGCCGAGTATCAACCACCCAACCTCTTGAGCTATTGATCCACGAGAATTTTCTTTCTTTGATGCCCCTGCCTGCCAACCTGAAAGTGACTAGTTTATTCCTACCCTCTGTTTTTTGTCTATCCATGCTAATATATTACCCCCAACTCCATGAGCCCTTATCTTGTGCAACAACCTTTCGTGAGCGCCTTATGAAAATCCAAATATACTACATCCACTGGTTCCCCTTTATCTACTCTGCTAGTTATATAGAGTCATAGTCATAGAGCCATAACGGCACAGAAGGAAGCCATTTGGCCCATCGGGTCCGTGCCGGCTCTCTGTAGAGCAATCCAGTCAGTCCCATTCCCCTGCTCTATCCCCGTAGGCCTGCAAGTTTATTTCCCTCAAGTGCCTATCCAGTCTCCCCTTGAAAAATTTGAGTGTGTCCGCTTCTACCACTTCCGTCGGTAGCGAGTTCCAGGTCCTCACCACTCGCTGCATAAAAAAGCTTTTCCTCACGTCTCCCCTGTATCTCTTGCCCAAAACCTTAAATCTCTGTCTCCTAGTCCTTGTACCATCAACTAGTGGGAACAGCCTTTCCCCGTCTAGCCTATCCAAACCCGTCATTATCTTGTACACCTCTATCAAATCACCCCGCAATCTCCTTTGCTCTAATGAAAACAAATCCAGCTTCTCCAACCTGTCCTTGTAGTTAAGATCCCCCATCACTGGAACCATTCAGGTAAATCTCTTCTGCACCCTCTCAAGTGCCTTCACATCTTTCCTAAAGTGTGGTGACCAGAACTGCATGCAATACTCCAGGTTCAGCATAACTTCTCTACTTTTGTACTCAATACCCCTATTTATGAAGCGCAAGATCCCGTATGCTTTGTTAACCACTCTCTCAATATGTCTCGCCACCTTCAGGGACATATGCACGTTAATTCCCAGGTCTCTCTGTCCCTGCACACTCTTTAAAACTGTGCCATTAAGTGTATATTGCCTCTCCATGTTCCTTCTGCTAAAATTCATCACCTCACACTTCTCTGTATTAAATTCCATCTGCCACTTGTCTGCCCATTCTACTAGTCTTTCTATGTCCTGTTGCAGTCGATTGATATCATTATCACTGTTTTCCACACCCCCAAGTTTGGTGTCATTGGCAAATTTAGAAATTCTACTCTGTATTCCAATATCCAGGTCATTTATATATATCAAAAAAAGCAGTGGCCCCAGCACTGACCCTTGGGGAACACCACTATCTACCATCCTCCAGTCTGAAAAACAGCCATTTTCTCACTCCCTCCTTTCTTGAATAACAGGGTTACATTTGCTACCTTCCAATCCACTGGGACTGTTCCAGAATCTAGAGAATTTTGGAAGATCACAACCAATGCATCCACTATCTCTGCAGCCATCTCTTTTAGAACTCTAGGATGTAAGCCATCAGGTCGAGGGGATTTGTTGGCTTTTAGTCCCATTCATTTCTGCAGTACTTTTTCTTTACTAATATTAATTACTTTAAGTTCCCCGCTCTCATTAGACCCTTGGTTCCCCACTATTTCTGGTATGTTTTTTGTGTCTTCTACTGTGAAGACAGATACAAAATATTTTTTAACGTCTCTGCCATTTCCTTATTCCCCACTATAAATTCTCCTGTCTCAGCCTCTAAGGGACCCATGTTTACTTTCGCTACTCTTACAATCTGTGTTTATATTTCTTGCTAGTTTACTCTGATTCTATTTTCTCCCTCTTTATCAATTTTTTGGTCATCCTTTCCTGGTTTCTAAAACTCTCCTAATCCTCAGGCTTGCTACTCTTCTTGGCAACTTTATAAGCCTCTTCTTTGAATCTAATACTATCCTTAACCTCTTTAGTTAGCCACGGATGGATCACTTTTCCCGTGGACCTTTTATTTCTCAATTAATGTATATTCGTTGAGAATTATGAAATATTTCTTTAAATGTTCACCATTGCTTATCTACCCTCATACCTTTTAATTTGATTTCCCAATCTACCTTAGACAACTCGCCACTTGTACCAATGTAATTGGCTTTATTTAAGTTTAATACTCTAGTTTTGTACCTATGTACATCACTCTCGAACTCAATGTGAAATTCTATCAAATTATGATCACCCTTCCCCAGATGATACCTTACTGTGAGATTACTAATTAACCCTGTCTCATTACACAAGAAAGGATCTAAAATAGCCTCTTCCCTGGTTGGTTCCACGCATATTATTCTAGAAAACTGCCTCGAATGCACTCCATGAACTCATCCTCCAAACTGCTTTTGCCAATTTGATTTGTCCAGTCTATAAGAAGATTAAAGTCCCCAAATTGTAGTTATGAGAAATTAGATCTTTTCTTACTGATCACAGCACACACAGGGTGAAACTTGTTTTCTGCCAGCTACTTCTGCAAACTGCATAGAGTATAATGTATGTTAAAGTTATTATTATGTGTCTGCAGTTTGTTCCTGCTGCAGAAAAGGTAGTTTGATTTGCTGATGTTCTGAAGAGTCCAAAGCTCCTCATGTCATTGTGTCCAGCAGTTGCCCTGATAGCTAGCCAGATAAGTGTTAGCTCAGGTTGATCAAAGTGGTTTGGAGCAGATGCCATTCCATTCAATCACTAGAACCCTGGGTGTCTGGTCATCAAAGTGTAGTTAGGAGAAATGCAGTTTTTCATGTCCTTTGTTCTGGTCCATCTTCAAAGGAATTGGAGCTATAACTTGGCTGAATTGCAGCCAGTCTGAAGCCAGCAGAGACAGAGGGTTAGTCAGAGGATCCCATGGAAACAGAGAGCTATGTAAGAACTAAAGAATCTACGTTTTATGTCGAGGGTTAGCGCCGGAACTGTGCCTTTGTTGCTTCTGACATTTCGAGATTAGTAATTGTTGTAAAAAACCCAACTGGTTCACTACTGCCCTTTAGAGAAGGAAACCAGCCGTCCTTACCTGGTCAGTTCCACACCAACGTCATTGACTATTAACTACCCACTGAAGTGATATAGCATGTCACTCAAGTTGTCAGGGCAACTAGGGATGGGCTTGCAAGCGATGCCCACATCCTGAGAATTAATAATTAAAATAAAATAAAAGTTTGTTATTACTGTAAATAAACAGTTTTTTACTGAATGCCAATCATTTACCTGCTCCTGTGAAGCGCCTTGGGATGTTTTGCTACGTTGAAGACACTATATAAATACAAGTTACTGTTGTTGTTGTTTATGTTCAATATATTTGTCTAGTGGTTTTAATAGATTTGTTCTCAGGATGATGGCAACATTGGCAAAGGGGGAATTTATTGTCCTTCCCGAGTTGACCTGAGAAGGTGTTGGTGGTGGGTGACAATTGCGTAGACCTAACCACTTATGTCGACATATTGGGAACCATCTTAATTTTCTCGACACTCGCAGTTTCTCGATGTAAGCGGATGACGTGTTTTTTGACTTAAGAGCAGCTGGAGTTTATCCCTTCAATTGTCCCTTGATGCAGTAAGTTTCGTCCTGGGATGCACTTAAAATACAAGGATGTTTCGCCCGTATTATAAATACGGTCCAATTTGTGGTCCCGTGTCACACGTAACGGTAAGGGCCTGTCGACAGAAATGGTAATTAAATAAAGCCTTTAATACTGTTTCTCGGATTAAAGTGTTCATAGAATCATAGAATTATACAGCACAGAAGTCCATTCAGCCCATCGTGTCTGTGCCAGCTCTTTGAAAGAGCTATCCAATTTACCACAGGAGATCGGGAGGTCTTCCTCTGGAAATTTCACTGAAAATATAATAGAAGCCAAATGCAAATGGATCTGGATAGATTGGGAGGTTATCTGATGAAAGGCAAATGCCATTTATTGTAGGCAAGTGCAAAGTAATGAGACTGGAGGAGGGAAATACCTAGAAATGTATTTGGCCCAACCAATCCGTGTCGGCATTTACCCTCTACTCGAGAAAATAGTTCTAATCACATTTACCCACCCTGTTCCCCTATCCCTTCATCCTTTTTACTTCATTAATCTATGCAATCTAACCTTGAATGTTGACACAGTTTTTGCCTCAACCGATAACCCTGGAAGGGAATTCCACAGCCTCACAACTCTATGTGTAAAGAAGTTTCTCCTGTCATCTCTGTTCAAAATCTCTTACATTTAATCTTGTATCTGTGTCCCCTCCTAGACCTCATCAATTATGGGAAAGAGTCTGCTTCTATCTACTCTGTCCCATCCTTACATAATTTTAAACATTTCTATTATATTGTTCCTTAACCTGCATTCTTCCAACAAGAAAAACTACAATTTTTTAAGTAATTCTCCATATTTGTATTGATTACAATCGGATGTACTGTAAAACGAGAGGACAATCTGATCACGCCAGTTCCCACCAGACAGAGTAGGATAAAATTACCCTCAAACAGTGCAAATATAAACTGTCGTAAGAATGAGCCTTACGCGTGGTGAACTTAAAGTAAGCTTTAATCAACTAAAAAGGTGCTACATACAAAAGAGGTCTTACTCTATGCCTCTCCAGGATCCAACTGATCAGTCCAGTATTTATCCTGGACTAATCACAGGAAGTGATGCAATAAAGTTCGAGTCACAGGAAGCTGTATTGTGTTACCACATTCTCCCCCACCAAAAGATTAGGAGGCCGGGATGAAGTTCGAGTCACAGGAAGCTGTATTGTGTTACCACATTCTCCCTCCATTTCGTAGCCGCTGGACGAGGGAGAGCCGCACCCGTTTGGGTTCTTGTAGCGGTAGAGGGCCCCTAGCCCGTTTACCCGCCGCGGGCCGTGGACCAGAGTCCGAGTGATCCAGCCCGCTCTGTGAGGGGTCAGGACGATCCTGACTGTGTACTGGTGCCCGAACGGGTGTCGGGCAGGGCTGTGGCAGATCCGTTTCCGAGCGTACGGTACAGGGTGGATCGTGGCTGCGCGTGCGAGCCCCGACGGGCTCATAGTCAGTCTGCCCCAGGTCGGCACGCTGGAGTGAGGTACCAGCCGGCGTCAGATCCAGATCGTGATGAGAGGCACCTGGCGAGCCCAGAGATGTGCCTGGTACAATATCATCCCCTGGTGTCCCTCTATGTTTCGGCGGGCAGGGAGCCAGATCCCGCAATGACACGGTAGATTCCCGACCGTCAGGATACCGAATATAGGCGTAGGTAGGGTTGACGTCAGTGAGCTCAACCTCATCTACCAGAGGGTCATTCTTAGACGCCCAGACATATCTTCGGAGTAGCACTGGTCCCGGTGCAGTCAGCCACGACGGGAGAGATATCACATAGGATGAGCGACGCTGAAATCGGAAGAACCGTTCATGAGGCGTTGTATTTGTGGCGGTCGAAAGGAGGGACCGTGTGGAGTGTAATGCGTCTGGAAGTACTGCTTCCCATTGCTGGTTGGGTAGGCCCCGAGATCTCAAAGCCAGACGTACCGCATTCCAGATGATAGCGTTAAAACGCTCGACTTGCCCATTCCCGACCGGATGATAAGGCGTCGTTTTGCTGGCAGCAATACCCCGTTCCGAGAGATAGGCCTTGAGTTCTCCTGACATAAAAGAAGGGCCCCGATCCGAATGAACATAGGATGCCATGCCACAGAAAGCAAATACCTGCTCAAGGCAGCTGATAACCGTGGTCGTCAGCATATTGGGGCAGGGAAAGGCAAACGGAAAACGGGAATACTCATCGACCATGGTCAATAGATAAGTGTTGCGAGTTGAAGAGGGCAACGGCCCCTTAAAATCGATGCTAAGCCGTTGCATTGGCTGGGTCGCATGTATGAGTATACCACCCGAGGGGCGGAAAAACCGAGGTTTCAATTCCGCACAGACTCTGCAGTCCGAGCACATCTTCTTTACATCCCCGGTAGAGAATGGGAGATTTCGGGACCGCACGAAGTGTAGCATGCGAGTAACGCCCGGATGACACAACCCATCATGGATGTCTACGAGCGTAGAGGGTGCCATGGCGGAGCAGAATGCTCGTGTGAGGGTATCTGGAGCCACATTCTCCTTGCCAGGTCGATAGTGGATGGTGTAACCAAAAGAGGCCAATTCTAGCCGCCAAAGCTGGATTTTATCATTTTTAATTTTGGTCCGTTTTCGATTATCGAGCATGAAGGCGACCGATCATTGGTCCGTGATTAAGGTAAAGTGCTGGCGAGCTAGGAGGTGACTCCACTTCCGTACTGCCTCTATGATGGCTGTAGCTTCTTTATCGACTGGAGGATAATGTAGCTCAGCCCCTTGAAAAGTCCTGGACAAAAATGCCACCGGACGACCTTCCTGATTCAGAGTGGCCGAGATCGCCACCTCCGAGGCATCACACTCAACGACAAAAGGAAGACTCTCATCGATGGAGTGAAGAGTCGCTTTCTCCAACTGTTTTTTCAGGAGGTTAAAGGCTGCAACAGCCGCTGTGTCTAGTGGGAATGTGCTGGCCTTCAGTAGAGGTTGGATTCGGTCCGAGAAGTTAGGAATCCATTTAGCATAGTATGCAAACAGGCCGAGGGCCCGGCGCAAGGAGGCCGGATTCTTAGGTGGCGGGAGTTCTTGGAGTGGGCGAAGCCTTTCAGGGTCAGGTTTAATGATGCCATTGCCCACACAATAGCCAAGGATGTTGATGGTTGGTTGTGACTCAATGGATTTAGCCGCATTTAATGTCAAATTACGGTGCTGGAGTGCATCCCAAAATCGTTGGAGATTGGCGTCATGTTCCCGCTGATTGCGACCTGCGACAGTAATATTGTCCAGATAAGGAAACGTATCCTTCAAGTCTTCCTGTTTGACCAGGTCATCCATTGCTCGCTGGAAGACAGCCACTCCATTAGTGACCCCAAAGGGGAGGCGACGAAATTGATACAGCCGTCCATTGGCTTCAAAGGCCGTATACTGCTTGTCTGAGACCTTCAAGGGTACCTGATGATAGGCACTTTTTAGATCATATGTTGAGAACACCGTGTACTCAGCCAATTTATTAACCATATCATCGATGCGCGGCAATGGGTATGCGTCCAAGTCCGTATATTGATTGATGGTCTGTGAATAGTCAATGCACAGCCGTTTCTTGTGAGGTTGTAGAGGGTTCTTAACAATAACGACCTGGGCGCGCCATGGCGACGAACAAGGCTCGATGATATCCTCTGCTAAAAGCCGAGAAATCTCAGCCGCAATAAAAGACTGGTCTTCCTGACTGAAACGTCGTGACTTTGTTATAATCGGTTTGCATCGAGGAGGGATACTGGAAAACAGTGAGGGTTCATCCAGTGAAGCTGCTGACAATGCACAGAACGGTAATCGAGGTAGTATATTAGAAATAGTGAGTTCAGGTTTGGATCCGCCGAACTCAATGGTGAGCTTCTTATGCTGCTTTTGAAAATCCAGCCCTAAGATAAGATCACTACATAAGTCCTTGAGCACCGAAAGCCGGGTGGAGGGATACCTGCGACCATTAAGTGTTATTTCAACCATACAAAAGCCAGAAATTCTGGTATTAAGTGATGACTGAGCCATCGCAACTGCCTGGTCCGATGGGAAAACATGTAGCTTTAACTCTGCAACAATCTGTTCCCTAATGAAACTATCAGTGCTACCTGAGTCAATTAAGGCATCTAAAGTATGTCCATTAATTGATGCTTTTGTAGCTGCATGGAATAGGTTCTGAGGACAAGCAGCTGTAATTGGTGTCGTTGCACAAAGAGTGGCTGAAACTCTAGGTGTGTTTCTTCGAGAGGAAGCACGATAGATTTTAGCCGGAACTTCTTGATAGGCCCTTACCGGGGCAGTTCGGTAGGACTTAGCTTGATAAGCCCTCGTAGAGGCTCTTGATAGGCAAACCTTTGCAAAATGACCCTTTTTGTTGCAATGACTGCAAAACGCATTGCGAGCAGGGCAGAATTTCCGAGGGTGGAACTCATCACCACAAAAGAAGCATTTCTTAGATTGCCAAGAGGCTGCCACAGTGGGGTCATCATCCTCTTCATCAGTGAAGTCATCAGATTGATCGTCAGGGATAAAGACCTCCCTAATAGAGTTCACCTGTGGCCTCTTAAATTGCCTGACTGTAGTTAAGGCAGTAGACCGAGGTCTGGGCACTGTATAAAGGTCTGCATTTCTTTTTGCCAGATCTAGAGAGCAAGCCATGTCATAAGCTCTCTGAAGCTCAAGTGTCTTACTTTCCAGTAGACGCTGGCGTATAAATGGGGAGGCAAGCCCGCAGATGAAAGCATCACGGATCATTTCTTCACGGTACAGCTCAGCTGAGGCCGCCCGAAAGTTACAGTCCATACTAAGTCTGCGAAGCTCTTGGAGGAATTTATCAATGGATTCCTCCGGCCCTTGTTGGGCTGTAGCAAGTAGATGTCTGGCATAGACCTCATTCGGTGTCTTAGTATATAGTCTCTTAAGCTTCCAAATTGCCTCCTCGTAACTGCCCCATTCCTCCACATACTGAAATACATTCGGGGTGACACAGTTGATGAGTATCCGCAACTTTGAGTCATCATCAGCCTTACAATATTCCAGAAAATTGTCAAACGTGCGATACCAGTGTTTCCACACCTTACCGGCTGCTGGGGTGTTTGGGTCCAAGTCAAGACGCGATGGTTTAAGGATGTTTTCCATGATGGGTGATTCCCTGGATCCTTAGTTCCGAGTTCGTCCAAAAAGTTTGAGTGCGAAGTTTTCCAAAGTTGATTAAATTGTCGTAAGAATGAGCCTTACGCGTGGTGAACTTAAAGTAAGCTTTAATCAACTAAAAAGGTGCTACATACAAAAGAGGTCTTACTCTATGCCTCTCCAGGATCCAACTGATCAGTCCAGTATTTATCCTGGACTAATCACAGGAAGTGATGCAATAAAGTTCGAGTCACAGGAAGCTGTATTGTGTTACCACATAAACCAAATGGCTCTAGGCCACAGGACACATCAGAGGTCCAAGCACTGATCCTTGCGCTACCCCACTAGTTACAACCTGCCATCCCAAAAATGACCCGTTTATTCCTACTCTCTGTTTTCTGTCCATTAACCAATCATCAATCCATGCTAATATATTACCCCTAATCCCATGAGCCATAATTTTGTGTAATAACCTCTTGAGTGGCATCTTATTGAATGCTTTCTGAAAATCAAAATATACTACATCCACTAGTTCGCCCTTATCTACCCTGCTAGTTACAATCTCAAAAATCTCTAACAGATTTGTCAAACATGATTTCCCTTTCATAAATCCATGTTGCCTCTGCCGAATCATACTATGATTTTCAAAGGGCCCTGTTACCACGTCCCTAATAATAGATTCTAGCATTTTCCCTACTACAGCTGTCAGGCTAACTGGCCTATAGTTCCCTGTTTACTCTCTCTCTCCTTTCATGAACAGCGGGGTTACATTTGTCACCTTCCAATTCGTGGGACCATTCTAGAATCTAGGGAATGTTGGAAGATCAAAACCAATGCATCCACTATCTCTGTAGCTACCTCTTTTAAAACCCTAGGATATAGGCTATCAGGTCCAGAGAATTTGCTGGCTTTTAGTCCCATTAATTTCTCCAGTACTATTTCTTTACTAATACTAATTTCTTGAAGTTCCTCATTCTCACTAGACCCTGGTTCCCCACTATTTAGAATCTTTGGTCGCGATTTTGCTGACCTCAGCAGATACGTGGCAGGCTGTCTCCATCCCGGCTTCTGAAATGAATTTCCCTAGATTGGGCTTGTTAAGCCCACCCAGCATGTTTGCCAGCCAATTAGAGGACATGGGTCTGGTGATGTCATTTGATGATGCGTCATCAGCCGGTTTCCAAAGGTGCGGTGCCCAAAATTGGACACAATACTCCAGTTGAGGCCGAACCAGTGTTTTATAAAGGTTCATCATAACTTCCTTGCTTTTGTACTCTATGCCTCTATTTATGAAGCCCAGGATCCTGTATGCTTTTTTAACTGCTTTCTCAACCTGCCCTGCCACCATCAACAATTTGTGCACATATACCCCCAGGTCTCTCTGTCCATGCACCCCTTTAGAATTGTACCCTTTAGTTTATATTGCCTCTCCTTGTTCTTCCGAACATAATTGGCTGGATTTTGTCAATGGGGACGTGATGGAGGCAGGACTCCCACTTTTTGGGTTGTAGTCCCGCCTCCATCGACTTGTGGCCAACCCACTGTATTTTCCCTTGATTGACCTTGTTAAGCCCGCCCAGCGGGCTTAGCAGGCCAATCAAGGGTCCCTTGGATATAGGTGACATCAGCCATTGAAATTTCATCTGTCAAGAGCTTTTGACAGATGAAATTTCAGCGTTTGACACTCTGTGAAGCTGTCAAACACTGACAATATGATTTCTAACGTGAGTCCCTGTACTTGGACTCAGTTAGAAATCAATCCAGCACAGAAAGCAGAGACTGCAGCTTTTGACAGCTCCGCGGCCATTCTGCTTTCTGTGCCGTGGATGTGAGGGACTCCCGACACCTTAAGGAAGCTAGCCTGCAGGATAAAGTTAAGGTAAGTAAAAGTTCTTAAAACACTTTACACACACCAAACACACTTACCTCTGCACTCATGCACCCATCACTCACCTGCACACCGGACATCTCGACCCCTCCAAGCCCTCCAGACTGACGGTCCGCCTTGCTAAATCGGCGTGGTTCGGACCTGTTGGGAAGCCCACACTTCAGGGCTAAAAATAGGGATTAGGCACTAATCCCCTTCCCGCCTCGGGGAGGCGGGTCCCAGCACAGGTCGGGTACCCGCCTCCTGGGAAACTGGCATGGAGGCGGGTTGGGGGCGGGATGGGTTCGGGACCCCCGAATCTGCTATTTTCACACCACTCCCGCCTCCAAACCCGCCTCCACGGGCCAGTGAAAATTGAGCCCAATGTATCTCTTCACACTTTTCTGCGTTAAATTTCATCTGCCACGTGTCCGCCCATTCCACCAGCCTGTCTATGTCCTCTTGAAGTCTATCCCTATTCTCCTCACTGTTCACTATACTTCCAAGTTTTGTGTCATCTGCAAATTTTGAAATTGTGCCCTGTACACCCAAGTCTAAGTCGCTAATATATGTCAAGAAAAGCAGTAGTCCTAGTACCGACCCCTGGGGAACACCACTGTATACCTTCCTCCAGTCCGACAAACAAATGTTCACCACTACTCTCTGTTTCCTGTCACTTAGCCAGTTTTGTATCCATGCTGCCACTGTCCCTTTTATTCCATGGGCTTCAACTTTGCTGGCAAGTCTATTATGTGGCACTTTATCAAATGCCTTTTGGAAGTACATGCACACCACATCAACTGCATTGCCCTCATCAACCCTCTCTGTTACCTCATCAAAAAACTCAATCAAGTTAGTTAAACACGATTTGCCTTTAACAAATCCGTGCGGGCTTCCCTTAATTAAGCCACACTTTGTCCCGGATGGATCATCATTTCTAAAAGCTTCCCCACTACCGAGGTTAAACTGACTGGCCTATAGTTGCTGGGTTTATCTTTACACCCTTTTTTGAATAAGGGTGTAACATTTACAATTCTCCAGTCCTCTGGCACCACCCCCGTATCCAAGGAGGATTGGAAGATTATGGCCAGTACCTCCGCAATTACCTCCTAGGATGCATCCCATTCAGTCCTGGTGACTTACCTACTTTAAGTACAGCCAGCCTTTCTAATACTTCCTCTTTATCAATTTTTATCCCATCCAGTATTTCAACTACCTCCTCTTTCACCATGACTTTGGCAGCATCTTCTTCCTTGGTAAAGACAGATGCAAAGTATTCATTTAGTACCTCAGCCATGCCCACTGCCTCCATGTGTAGGTCTCCAGTTTGGTCCCTAATCGGCCCCACCCCTCCTCTTACTAACCATTTACTATTTATATGCCAAGAGAAGACTTTTGGATTCCCTTTTATGTTAGCTGCCAATCTATTCTCATACTCTCTCTTTGCCCCACTTATTTCCTTTTTCACTTCCCCTCTGAACTTCCTATATTCAGCCTGGTTCTCACTTGTATTCTCAACCTGACATCTGTCATACACTCCTTTTTTCTGCTTCATTTTACTCTCTATCTCTTTCATCATCCAGGGAGCTCTGACTTTGGTTGCCCTACCTTTCCCACTCGTGGGGATGTACCCCGACTGTACCCGAACCATCTCCTCTTTAAAGGCAGCCCATTGTTCGATTACAGTTTTGCCTGCCAATCTTTGATTCCAATTTACCTGGGCCAGATCCATTCTCAACCCATTGAAATTGGCTTTCCTCTAATTAAGTATTTTTACTCTAGATTGCTCCCTGTCCTTTTCCATAGCTAATCGAAACCTTATGATACTGTGATCACTGTTCCCTGTATGTTCCCCTACTGACACTTGATCCACTTAACCCATCTCAGTCCACAGAACCAGATTCAGCAATGCCTCCTTCCTCATTGGGCCGGAAACATACTGATCAAGAAAGTTCTCCTGAACACACTTCAGAAATTCTTCCCCCTCTCTGCCCTTTACACTATTACTATCCCAGACTATATTAGGATATTTGAAGTCCCCCATTATCAGTACTATAGTTCTTGCACCTCTCTGTAATTTCCCTGCAAATTTGCTCCTCTATAACCTTCCCACTAGTTGGCGGCCTATAGAGTACACCTAGTAGTGTAATGGCACCTCTATTGTTTCTCAACTCTAACCAAATAGATTCTGTCCTTGACCCCTCCAGGACATCCTCTCTCTCCAGCACTGTAATATTCTCCTTAATCAATACTGCCACCCTACCTCCTTTCTTTCCTTCCCTATCTTTCCTGAACACCTTATATCCAGGAATATTTAGTACCCAATCCTGCCCTTTTTTGAGCCAGGTCTCTGTTATCACCACAACATCATATTCCCATGTGTCTATTTGCGCCTGCAGCTCACCAACCTTATTTACCACACTGGTAAGTAAAAAAAAACTGCAGAGTTTGCAGCGTGGGGCCCTTCCCTTTAATTCAGGGAAGAGCCCCTGCAACACGTCAGCGCCGCGCAGCCCAGTGCGTGGCGCTGCTGAGCTGTGCACCCCGGGTCGTGAACTTCCCCCCCTCTTGCACTCCAAGAAGGAAGTGAAGCGCTTGATTTTGCGCTCCATTTCCCTCTTGGAGCAAAAAAATGGGAATTTTAGAAAGGCTGGAAGATGTTAGCAACATTATAAGCCTCTTCCTTTGATCTAATACTATCTTTAACTTCTCTTGTTAGCCACGGTTGGACCACTTTTCCTGTGGGGTTTTTGTGCCTTAAGGAATGTATATTTGTTGTAAATTATGTATTAATTCTTTAAATGCTAGCCATTGCTTGTCTACCATCAGACCTTTTAATGTAGTTTCCCAATCTACCTTAACCAACTCGCCCCTCATACCTACATAGTTTGCTTTGTTTAGATTTAAGACCCTAGTTTTGGATTTAACTAAATCACATTCAAACTCAAGATTAAATTCTATCATATTATGGTCACTCTTCCCTAAAGGCCCCTTTACTATAAGGTTATTAATTAACCCTTTCTTGTTGCACAATACTAGATCTAAAATAGCTTGTTCCCGAGTTGGTTCTTCAACATACTGATCTAGAAAACTGTCTTGCATACATTCCATGAATTTGTCCTCCACACTATTACTGCAAATTTAGTTTACCCAGTCTATATGCAGATTAAAGTCCCCCATGATTACTGTATTACCCTTGTTACATGCGCCCCTTTTTTTCTGATTTATATTCTGCCTTACATTACAACTACTGTTTGGGGACCTCTAAACAACTCCCAACAATGTTTTCTGCACCTTGCTGTTTCTTAGCTCCAACCAAACTGATTCTACTTCTTGATTTTCGGAGCTAAGATCCTTTCTCTCTACTGTCTTTATCCCATCCTTTATTATAAGGGCTACCCCTCCTCCTTTTCCATTTTGCCTATCTCTTCTAAACATCCTGGAATATTTAGTTCCCAACCTTGGCCAAATTGCAACCACGTCTCTATAATGGCTATTAGATCAAACCTATTAATTTCTATCTGCGCTATTAATTCATCTATTTAGTTGCGAATGCTTCACAAATTAAGATATAGTGCCTTTAGCTTTGACTTATTTCTATTTTTCCCTGATATCACCTTAGTCACTGATGCCTTATTACCTTTGTTACTCTCTCTGTCCCTTCCTGATCCACTCTGCTTATTTTTACCCAAACTCTACTCTGTTCTAGAGCCTTGACATTCCTCTTGCTGCTTTTAAATTTACTCTTTCCTGAATCCTGCTGACCTCGAGAGTTCTGCAAAACAAACCTTTAAGCTGATTGAATAATGAGGAACTTCTGCAACCCCTTCAGACATGGCGCAAGCGGCCTTGAGGCCCATTGACTACAGATGAGGAGAAGAGATACCCATGATTGAACAATTGTTAACGTTAGGGCGAGGCCATTCTAGGTTGATGTCAGGAAGCACTTCTTCACACAAAAAGTAGTGGAAATCGGGAACTCTCTCCATCGGAATCGGAGGGGGAGTGAGAGACAGAGAGAGGGAATCAGAGGGGGAGAGAGAGAGACAGAGAGAGAGAGAATTGGAGGGGGGGGAGAGAGAGATACATATATAGAGAGAGAAGCGAAGGGAGAGACAGAGAGAGAGGGGGGAATCGGAGGGGGAAAGAGAGATAGAGAGAGAGAGGGAATCGAAGGGGGAGAGAGAGACAGAGAGAGAGAGAGAGAAAAATGGCCTGGATGAGGTCATTTACGGGTTGGCAGGTTGTAACTAGTGGGGTACTGCAAGGATCAGTGTTTGGGCCTCAGCTATTCACAATCTACAGCAATGATTTGGATGAGGGGACCAAATGTAATATATCCAAGTGGGAATGTAAGTTGTGAGGAGGATGCAAAGAGGACATAGACAGGCTAAGTGAGTGGGCAAGAACATGGCAAATGGAATATAATGTGGAGAAATGTGAAGTTATCCACTTTGGTAGGAAAAATAGAAAAGCAGAGTATTTTTTAAATGGTGAGAGATTGGGAAATGTTGGTGTTCAGAGGGACCTGGGTGTCCTTGTACACGAATCATTGAAAGTTAATATGCAGGTACAGCAAGCAATTAGGAAAGCAAATGGTATGTTGGCATTTATTACAAGAGGATTTGAGTATAAGAGTAAGGACGTCTTACTGCAATTATATAGGACCCTGGTGAGACCACACCTGGAGTATTGTGTACAGTTTTGGTCTCCTTACCTAAGGAAGGATAGACTTGCCATAGAGGGAGTGCAACGAAGATTCACCAGACTGATTCCTGGGATGGGGGGATTGTCCTCTGAGGACAGATTGAGTAGAATAGGCCTATATTCTCTAGAGTTTAAAAGAATGAGAGGTGATCTCATTGAAACATACAACAATTCTAACAGGGCTTGACAGGGTAGATGCAGGGAGGATGTTTCCCCTGGCTGGGGAGTCTAGAACCAGGGGTCACAGTCTCAGAATAAGGGGTCGGCCATTTAGGACTGAGATGAAGAGAAATTTCTTCACTCAGAGGGTGGTGAATCTTTCGAATTCACTTCCCCAAAGGGCTGTGGAGGCTCAGTCATTGAGTATATTCAAGACAGAGATTGATAGATTTTTGAATATTAAGGGAATCAAGGGATATGGGGATAGTTCAAGAAAGTGGAGATGAGGTAGAAGATCAGCCATGATCTTATTTAATGGCAGAGCAGGCTCGAGAGGTCAAATGGCCTACTCCTGCTCCTATTTCTTATGTTCTTATGTTCTTATGAAAGGAAGCGCTTACTGCTATTTACTTTGAGTCCTGGCGTTTTCACTGGTCTCCCACAGGAAGTCAAAAGAGGAGAGGGTAATTATGACACGCTAAAGTTAAGAAGCATCCAGGCTATGCGGCAGGGAAAGGGAGACCCTTTCCAGGCTTTGGCGGAAGTAACACAAAGGTTGGTGCGAGTTGTCGGCAGTGTTCGCCGATAGATTATGGCCGACTTATAATGCAGAATAACAATAGATAGCGGAGGGCTGGACGGGTAGCCGCGTAATCACTGGTTGCGCACCCTGATCTCCCACAGCCTGCCCTATTTGCAAGCCGCTCTGGCGGATTTTGACCCAGAGGATAATACCAATACTGAGGCCAGGGTATTGCGGAAAATGACTCTGTGCTTCGAAGCACGGCAGGTGGATAAAAAGAACACCGGGCTGATAAATAAACCAAAGGGCAAGGTCTGTGAAATTAAGGGTGAGGGACCCGGTGCTGGATCACCCCGAAGGTGGCAACAAGAGGGGGCGGCAACGAAAGGAGGAACCCAGGGGCGAGAGTGCTATAACGGTGGAGGCATAGGACATTTTGCATGCTCCTGTAGACTCCTGAGAAAGGGGAAGTCAGAGGGCCCAAAGACAACGGGACCTCGACCAAGTGCCCCCACCCAAGAGGATGTGACCAAACTATTTACCAAATGTATGAAGGAGTGTCTGAGGGAGTTGCGGGATGAGACACCCTAGGGAAAGGTCCACGCGGCCCAAAGGAAAGACAGCGTAGAACCCCGAGCATGAAGGGGCTGCGCCTGGCCCGAGTACCTGTGGCCACTCAGGTACGATGATTGGGGATGACCGTGTATAGATATCACCGTTGAGGGAGAGGGGGGACTACCTAGTAGATACTGGAGCATCGAGTACGGTGATCCACTCTCCCTCCCCAATGAGGTCTCCTTGGTCGTGGAAATCCCTATGTTCTAGGGGGTATTACGGGCGATTCAGTGACTGGGGCGGTGTCAAAACCTTTAAGTTTTAAGGTGGGACCCTCCAAACAAAGTGGACTTGTATATTAATGAAATGGGACCTGCCGGGCCTGGGGGTGTTAGGCTCGGATTGGATGCTGGCCCATAATGTTATAGTGGGCATGGAGAACGATTGTCTATAGGGAGGAGTGGATGATAACGAGGAGATAGTTGTGATACCCCCGCGACATGGAGAGGCGTGGGTGGTGACGCCCGCGGGACCCTATGACCTGGAAACATTGGTGACCAGGGTACCCGAAAGATACCAGACTCTGGTACAAAATGGGACCTTTGCCACCCACAAACATGACTGTGGCTGGGTGGCAGGAATGGAAGTGCACATGAGGGGGGGTGGGGGAACCGATGTCTAGATCACAGAAGCAGAACACGTTCCCCAAGGAAGCAGAGAAAGACCTAGAAAAGGCATTTATATCCTTGGTGGAGCAAGGGATATTGAGGCCCCTCACGACACATGTCAATTCCCCGATTTAGCCGGTCAAGAAACCAGACGCTTCTTGGCGAATGACTATAGATTACAGAGTCTTCAATAAAAACATCCCCGCTGGCGCTCCCACGGTGGTGGCCGTAGTTGACTTGATCAGCAATATCCCTAACCCCGCCACCGTGTTCACAGCACTGGACATCTCAAACGGATTCTGCTCGACTCCCCTACACCTCGAGGATCAGTATAAGTTTGCGTTCGCCTTCAAGGGCCAACAATACACGTGGACTTGCCTGCCACAAGGATTCCACAACAGTCCGTCTATTTTCCACCAGTGCATGGCCAAGTGCCTGACCAAGTTTAGTAAGCAGAGCAACTTATCCAATACGTGGACGATTTATTATTGTTCTCAGAGAATGAGGAGGAGCATGAGGTATTGTTGGAAGAACTGCTGGAATTGCTAAAGGTAGTGGGTTTCAAAGTAAACCTCAAAAAGGCTCAGAAAGGAAAAAAGGAAGTCCAGTTTCTCGGATTAACTATTAGACCAGGGGAGCATGCCATAGATGAGGCGAAGCGTAGAACAATCCAGGAGTTGCACCGCCCAGGGTCAGTTACTGCCCTGCGGTCATTCTTGGGTCTAACAGGTTACTGCTGAGAATTTATAGAAAATTACACGGCCACTGTGGCTCCCTTGCTGAGGTTATTAAGAAAAGGAGTAGAATGGGAGTGGGACGAGAACTGTGAGGAGGCCTTTGTGCAGCTGAAAAGAGACTTACAGACCCTAGGGGCCGTGGACCCCAGGAAGGACTTTAGCCTGGAGGTGGCAGCAACGGACACCAACCTGAGTGCTGTCCTCATGCAGGAAACTAATGGGCACTTGAGACCATTAAGGTACTGTCGGAGGTAGAGAAGGGCTACTCTCCCTGCGAGTGGCACTTGCTCGCTACCTTCTGGGTGTTTACGGGAACGCAGCCCATCACCCTCCTCACCCATCATACGCCGACCCGTCTCCTGTTAGAAGGCCGAATTAAGGAAGGAACGGTCTCTAGCACCCGAATTGCTAGGTGGACACTCCAACTGGAAGGGATGGACCTGAGGGTAAAAATGATAAGTGACCCGAAGTTAGCGGCCAACCTTAATTATCAGGGAGAACCCCACACATGCACAGTCGAAGGGGTATGGGGTATGGGAAACGAATGGCAGATTTAAATCCGGCATTCACCCCGAGGGGCGCGACATATATGTGGATGGATCCAGTTTTGTAGAGAAAGGGGAATGCAAAACAGGGTGTGGAATTTATGACCCACAGAAGGGAGTGGAATTGGCAATTTCACTGCCCACCACCCTTAGCGCCCAACAGGCGGAATTAGCAGCCATAACATACGTGGTACCACACCCTACAGAGTTTCCCCCGCCCTATACGATCTGCTCAGACGCTATGGGCTGGATTTTCAATGACCCGTAGAGTCGGGTTTGGAGGCGTGTGGGGGGTTAAAGTTGCAGATTCGGGGGTCCCGACCCCATCCTGACTCCATTCCGCCTCCACGCAATTTTGACAAAATCGGTCGCGGGGTTCCCGACTCCGTCCCGCCTCCAAGAGGCGGGAGAGGCCATTAAAGCCCTTAACAAGCCCTAAATTGGCTCTGTAATGCCATTTTGAAACGTTTTAGCTAGTTTAACCCTTTTCCGACGTGTGAAGTACGCCTGATGTGAAACACGCCAGTGAAACCTGGCGGGAGCACAAGTGGATAGCTGACTATCAGCTGCAGGTCCACTATTACAACGGAGATGTGATGAAGGTAGTAGTAGTATTGTGATGAAGGTAGTAGTAGTATTAGGTCTGAAAGTCACCTCTGATGCTGCTGCATTGAATGTCTTCAGAGACTGCCTGGGAGGACTTGGTTGCAAAAAAAATTCTCTCTCTCTCTCTCGCTCTCTCTCTCTCTCTCTCTCTCAGATGCTGCTCATTTTGCATCCAGGTCCTCTCACAGCAAAGGCCAGGCAATCTCTGAGACCAAACAGGCAGTCTCTGAGCTGCAATGATGACATCATCAGAGGCGACTTTCAGACTGAAACTACTAATTGGTTCATGGGTTCCCACATGCTGGAACTCAATTGCCCAATTAAGTCAAAATTGCATCATTCATCCACATTAATCTGGAGTCGGGGGGGCAACACGAAATGCGGGTAACACGATCCCAACCCGACCCCAAGACAAAATCCAGCCCATATGTTTACATGTAACTCTTGCACGGAGTACCTGGCCATCTGGTCCAGGAGGGGTTTTAAGTCAGCGGATGGTAGACCATTAGTAACCGCCCCGATGCTGGCAACCATAATGGAGGCCGTGGAAAGCGTAGGTGAAGAATACTGTATCCATAAGGTGAAGGCCCACTCTAAAGTAGAGCCCAGATGGGAAGGAAATAGAAGGTCGGACAAACTGGCTAGGGAAGGGGCGGAGAAGGGAGTCCCGTGGGACCTATACCAATCAGGAATGGTGGCAGCAGTCACCCCAGCACCCGTTACCGTTCCCCTTCCCCCAGACCTTAAAACATTATAGCTGAAGGATGCAGTGCTGAAGGCGGTCCTCGTGGAAAAGGGAAAAGGACAACCCATTGAGGGGCCCTATGGGGCCAGGGATGTGAAAGTACGGGAAGACATGTTATTTAAAGGGGATAGGTGGGTCATGCCTGAAGGATACCGGGAGGAATTCATGCAACTAGCCCACGGGGGCACCGGGGGGCAGGAGACCCTGGACCAGAAACGACCTGGAAATGGGTAGAGGAGGTGGGGTGGTGGCCCCACCTGAGGGAGGACGTAGAGAACTTTTGTAAAAACTGTCTGATATGTGCAGCCAACAGTCCCGACCCCCACAAGAAAGAGGCTCCCTTAGGGCGCACATGTCGGTCCAAGAGACCATGGCAGTGTGTCCAAATAGAGGTTATTGGGCCCCTGCCCACCACCAGGAAAGGCAACAGGTATTGTCTGATCCTGGTGGACAACTTTACTAAATGGGTGAAAGCCTTCCCAGGTAAGTCGGCCACGGCACTATGGACAGCCAGGACCTTAGTTAGGGAGGTATTCTCCAGATGGGGACTTCCTCGGGTGGTGGAGTCGGATCAGGGGAGTCACTTCACGGGTCAAGTGATGCAGGCTACCCTGAAGTTGCTTGGGATTGAGGGAGAATGGCACGTGGCTCACAACCCACAGTCGTCAGGAATTGTGGAGAGAATGAACTGTACACTGAAACTGGTTCTGCATAAAGAATTAAACGATAACCCCGCCAAGTGGGATGAGGTACTCCCCCTGATCCTTATGGGAATATGCAATAAAGAGTCCAAAGGAACGGGTTACTCCCCACATGAATTTGTAACTGGGAGACCCATGCAAACCCGCATCCACCTGTTGGTCCCCACATTGACGGACAGACAGATTGAGGAGGTGACCAGGGATAAGTTCCTGAGCAATCTGTGGGAAACCTTGAAAGAGGTACACCTGAGGGCTGCCCATAGTATCGGAGGGCCCATCAGCGAAATCGACTAAACTTGTCTCCAAACAAACCCCAGGAGTGGGAGGTAGGAAGCCAGGTGATGGTGCGCAACTATGCGAGGGTGGGAGTTCTTTAAACTCTCTACAAAGGACCATATAACATCGTTGACAAAGCCAGCCACATGGTATATGCAGTTCAGCTGCCTAAGAAAGTCAAATAGTTCCACATTAACCAAATAAAGCTTTTTCAGCCCACCAGCAGGTCAAGAAATCAAAGTGCAGGTAACGATCATGAGCCTGGTGAGACGGACTCGCCCTATTGAATGGGATGAGGCAGAGGAGGCGTCCAATGTAGCGCCTCCCCCGAATAATGGAGCAGAGGCACCTGGTGTGGCGCCTCCACAGGTACCGTCTAATTTGAGGACGCGTCCCCGACGTCCTCCAAAACGATACAGGCTATATAGGTCTGAGAGGCCAGTAGGTGGGGTGAAGGGGGGTACATGGCCAGAAGTAACACTCCGTTTTTGTTCCCTTCTCTCACAGGCCCGACCAAGGCAAAAAGGGAAATGGGGAAACTATTTTGGTTGTTGTGCGGCGTAATACTCAGCATAGGGATGGCGGCAGTGAGGATAACATGTAGAGGGTCCAGAGGTTCAGGATATAAAGCTAGATCACCCTTGTCCCGGCAGCTGTGCCCCAAGGTACCGCACGGGAAGTCGCTCTCTGATCCATCTCAGGTACGTGCGAAACGAATTGCTCGGGGACAGTGTGGGTGACCACGTGCGAGGTCTGGGAGGGAAGAGGAGTATGCATAAAGTGTAGAAATGGCACCACCAGCCAACCACATGTGTGGTTCATCCAAGCGAAAACGGGTGATTAAACCAGTTACCGCCAGATAGGGGACCCCTGGGGAAATCTAGGAAGCCCAACTCAATCGGAAGGCGAGGGAGAAACTATGTTGTGCTGGCCACGGCGGTGGCGAGAACACGAGGGGATATATGGATGTGTGAATCCTCGGCCAGGCCCAATGAAGAATTGGGACAGTTTTAGGTCCGAATCACCGACTTGCAAAATCATCGAGCAGAAACTGATAGCCAAGTTCCGCACTCATGAGGACGGCCTCAATCGGGATATCGGGTTCATGTCACGCTACAGAACGTGACTTGACATCATGGCCGGTCTTTCCAGCTTTTTAAAAAAACAAACACAAGAAACAAACACAAGAAACAAACCCAAATGGAGAGGATATGCAGCCAGCAGGTGTTTTGACACGTTGGACCCCCTGGGACACATCTCATTGTCTTGGCTGTGCTCTTAGTATGTCTTTGATGTAGGGATAGATTGAATCTCTGCATTTTCTCTGTGTTTATATTCTGTGAATTCTGGTAGATTGTCTCACAGTAACTCTACCTGAGGAAGGAGCGATAGCTCCGAAAGCTTGTAATTTTAAATAAATCTGTTGGACTATAACCTGGTGTTGTGTGACTTCTCATTTTTGTCCACCCCAGTCCAACGCCGGCATCTCCACATCGTGACTTACAAAGGCAGAGAAACTTCACCCTTTTAGGGATTGTGCTGTATTATCTGGTCCTGCCCGAGAAAACGACCCCAAGCCCCTTGTTTCGCATGGAGAACGTAGGGGTGCGTCGAGGTGGCCATTTGGTCGAGTATGACGAGCCTCCGAAGTATGTGGCCCAGGTGGACAGGACCAAATGGGTGGCCCTAGATCTCACCGGATGTGCTCAGATACAAGATACGTTCGTCTGTCCTTACGATGTGGCAGAGCACGTAGCCCCCGCTTGTGGGTTCACTTGGGATAGGATAGAATGGAATTGTACCATGAAAGTTACTCCGGGATGGCACTCCCCGATAAGGTCAGCTTACCGAGGGAAAGGTGAATAGTGTGTCACCACTATTCACCGGGAATACCAGTACAGTGATAACCTGACCTGTCCTATTGCGGCGGGAACATTTTGCTTTATCCCAGTCAGACCTGTTAGGCCTGGGGCACGGGTGCTGTTAAGCATATATTCGCATGAGCAAGTGAATATTACTGTAGAGGATGAGCTAAAAGAGCAATTGCACCAGTATGTGACTCGGTTCGGCTTTGACATCCCACCACTGCAAGAACACTTGGCAGAATTAATGAGACGAGTCAATCAATCCCAGAAGCATTATTATACCTTGGCTCAGGAGAACCGTGAATTACGAAAAGAAATATCCAAGGTTGGGGATGACTCGTCCTGGTGGGATATCGGTAGGGATATCGAGGTCGACCCATGGATAAGGATTATCTCCCATGTCTTGGTCGTTGTTCAGCTGGTGATTGCGGTATACCTGCTGATAATAACTTGCCGCGCCAGCAATGACACAAGCAGCAAAGATTGGTCAAGTTGCGACAGAAAACAAGGGTATAAGAAAACAACGAAGAAGCGTAAGTGATTGTGACCCGAAGGTTCGGGCACACAGCCACTTGAGGGTGGACCCTGTAAGATATAATTCACTGTTCGTTGTGACTTGGCTGAATTTAATGTACCAGCAAGCTTCAAGAGTTCTGCAAACAAACCTTTAAACAGATTTAGTTAACTTCTCTAACACTTTTAGACATGGTATAAGCAGCCCTTTGTCTACAGATTTAGTTAACCTCTGCAACCTCATCAGACAGGACCTCGAGAGTTCTGCAAAACAAAGCTTTAAGCTGATTGAACAATGAGGAACTTCTGCAACCCCTTCAGACATGGCGCAAGCGGCCTTGAGGCTCATTGACTACAGATTAGGAGAAGAGATACCCATGATTGAACAATCGTCAACGTGGTCTGGGACGCGTATGCATTGGGAGGCCTGCCAAGTTTTGGTATAAAGGAAACAGTTAGGGAACGCTTGGGACTGCTGCAGTGAGTCGGATGACTTAACTGGTCGCACAGAAAGAAGGGCCTACTAGTCACTGCTGAACGGGTCACTCGCTGGTGTTGGTACGTATGTATGCTTATGCTTGCTCGTTGAAGCTTATGCTTGCTTGTAAACTTGACTGATTTTAAGTAAAGAAGTAGTTACCCTGAATATTGTCTCATTGTCTTCATTCTGGTTCAAGTCCGAACTCTAAGTAACGATCAGACCGGAATACTGTAAAGGGCCTAGTCTTACAGATTTTGGCGCCCGGGTCTTACTCAGGGAGAGAGCCCGCAGATTCTGCGATCAAGCATTGAGGCGTTGGTGATCGCTGTGGAGAGACGGAGGGCAGTGCTCTACCCGGCAAGTGGCAGGAGGCCGTCGCTGCAAGTCTTCCGCACCACATGGAGGGAAGTAGTGCAGCACGTCTCGGGCAGCACTGCGGTCATGAGCGGAGCGCACAGGCAGGGGACAAGCCGAAACCCAACCACTGCCTGAGCTGTAGAATAGAGTGCAGCAGATTATTGGGCGCCAGGTAGTGAATGCCGTGGCCACCGGTGATGTTGACCCCCTTGGGAACAACAACGGTATGTTCATCCCTACTTCTTCTTCTCACATCCCCCTTCCCCCTCACCCCACAAGTGTTTCGCACTTTCCAGCTAATAATGCCGTATGCATGCATTTCTCCCTTCTTGCTCCCCTCCCCTCCCCTTAACCCGACTCTTGTGCCTTTATGCTTTCAGATAATGAGCAAGCACCTGAGCAGCCTGTCTCTGAGGGCACCGTAGAGAGCGAGGCGGGAGAACAGGAGGAGGAAGAACACATCACATGTCTCACCCGCAGGCATCAGCACAGTTACTGGCACTACGCATTCTTTAGAGTCATAGGGCTCGATTTTGCCAGGCCCGAGGAGGCGGGATTGGAGGCGTGTGAGGTGGTAAAATCGCAAAAAATGGCGGGCGGGCCCGATCCCACCTCCATCCCGCCTCCGAGCAATTTTCCCAAATGCGTGTTTTCTGACCCCGTTTCCATCCCATCTCCAAGAGGCGGGATAGGCCCTTAAGGCCCTTAACTACCAGTTAAGTGCCTCTATAATCCCATTTTGAGAGGCCTTTCTGATTTTACCACTTTTCCCACGTCCTACACGTCTCCTCTGGAACACGCCAGTGAATCCTGGCGGCCTCACAAGTGGACTGCTTACTAACAGCTGCAGCTCCACCATTAAAAAGGAGTTTTCAGCAATCATCATTTGCAGGTGGCAGAACTTTGTTGTCTCAGGTCTGGGGGAACTTTTAGCAGGCATACCCATTGTTGTGGAAGTTTGGAGCGTGACACCCATCTCCAGTGTGACCTCCTGGGAAACCCCTCTCGCCACCTTGACTGAGCGCATGGGAACCATTTATTTCCTTTCCTCCTGGACGAAGACCAGCCGTGGCAGCAGCAGAACCATGAACAATAGCACCACCAACAGCAGCAGCAACAACAGGAGCGCCAAGCTGCTGCTCACCCACCTGAAGCTGCACAGGCCAGAAGGCGCCAGTGCGCGACCACATTGCTGCCCGGGATGCAAGGGACGCACTCATCTTGGCCAGATTTGCTTAGCCTGCACAATCAAACAATTTTGCCTCGCACCTTCTTATCTGACCATCGACAATGGCCAAGAACCTGCGGATTCCTATCACTCTGACTACCATACTGACAATTGCAAGTCGCCCTAAGCCCTCAATGTGGAAGTCCCATTAGCGAAATGACACACGCCACAACTGCAACAGTTTGCCATCAGAATTTTTTATGACAATAAGCAAATGATGGCTTTTCAAAATTAAACACAACATTACACCCAAGTGACTACCGTAGCCAGCCTTACCATGGAGGTAACCATCCTTTCCAAGGAGGTTGCCATCCTTTCCATGGTGATGCGTTCATGCACCAACGCCTCTACAAAGGCTCTGCTCATGTTAGCGATGGACTCCTCCATTCGCAGCGACCCTGGAGACAAAACCTGCTAGAGACTACTGCACCTGTTCCTGGAGTTCCAGCACCGCTCCACTGTGACGAGGACTCTCCACTGCTGTCCCTGTCTCCACGATCTGCTGATGCTCACTTGTGAGCTGTGATACACCAGGTGACAACTCTACTCTATGTCCTGAAGGTCCCACCGAGGTGTGAGTGTCTGCGCTGGTGCAGGGTGCGCTTAATTCTGCTGACGGAGCGCCCTCAGAGGTTGCAGCTTCTTCTGAGGAGTCTGGAAGCTCAGGCTCTTCCTCCTGGACAGTGGGGACGGGGGCTCTCAATGGTCCTGTGGGGGAGTAAAGGAAAGAGTTAAAGATGTGAGGTAAAGGTTGCATGCACATTGAATTATGCAGATGATCATAAGTCAATCTGTTAGAGCATCAGAATCATTATCAGTCACTCATGCAATGTCAATGAGAGAGATGCCAAACTATTCTTTCACCAGCTTGCTGTGATGCACCCGCCTGTCCGTCCCCCACTTGGGAATCCTCCTCGATCCCGGCAATTTCCAGGGCCACCTCCTCCGAGGTGGTGAGCTGGGCTACTGAGGGTGGCCCTCCTCATGTCGGCACTCTTTCCCTCTTAATGTGGGCTCTCTTTTCCCGCAATGAGGGACACAAGTGGAGTTTGAGTGAGAATGAAGGAGTGAGTGTAGAGAATCCACAGCATAGATGCTTAGAAGGAGACAAAGGGCCCTCCCTGTGTGTTGTAAGTTGTTGTCATTGCGTCACAGTGATAGGGAGTGTGAGGGCTGCATGGTCTAATAGTTAAGTGAATGTGACCATAGAGAGAGAGGGAATGGGTAAGGGTGCAGGGATGTCAGTGTCAAGTGGGATGTGGAGGAAGAGGTTGGCAAAGCAGAGTGCTGGTGAGGAGAGGCGATGGGGATGAGATTGAGGGTGATGAGAAAGTCATACTCACTTTTCCTGTGAGGAAAAGGTCATGAATACTCTTCCTGCACTGCAGCCAGGTTCTGCAGCACATAGAGATGGCATTGACCTCCTGGGCCACTTGCAGCCACACAGCTTTAGTCTGTTGTGGTGGCTTTTTTCTCCCTGAGGAAGGAAAGAGCACCTCCTTATTAGATCTTGCTCCCTGCACCAGAGCTTGGAGGGAGGGCTCATCAAAGCGAGGTGCACACTTTTGCTTGCTGGTGGACATGGTCGGTAAATGAAGTCCTTCATACAATGTCCAAAGCGTTTCCAGTCTCCAGAAGAAGCAAGGCTGCTTGCAGGCCTTAAATCCAGCAGCACTGATGATGTCATCGGAGGCGACTTTCAGGATGGAAAGACTAATTGGGCCAGGGGTTCCCACACATTGGAAATCAAGTGCCCAATTATGGGAAAATCGCACTTTTTTCCCACTTCACATCGGAGTCGGGGTCCTGACACGAAAACCACTTGACACACCCCAGCCCGACCCCAATGGCAAAATCGAGGCCATAGAGTCATAGGGCTCGATTTTGTCATTGGGGCGGGCTGGGGTCGTGTCATCCGCTTTTCATGTTAGCCACCCGACTCCAATTGGATGTGGGAGAATTATTTGATTTTCCCCTAATTGGGCAATTGAGATCCAGCATGTGGGAACCCATGACCCAATTAGTTTATTCAGTCTGAAAGTCGCCTCTGATGATGTCATCATTGCAGGTCTGCAAAGACTGGGAAGCTTTTGGGCTTTGCTGTGAGAGGGACCTGGAGGCAAAATGAGCAGCAGGAGACCTAAGTCTGCTCCCAGATTATTTTTGTACCTGTACCACCACCACCACCACCACCACCACCACCACTACTACTACTACTACTACTACTACTACTACTACTACTGGCTCCAAAGTTCCACAACAATGGCTATGACTGCTAAAAGTTCCCCCAGAATGATGATTGATCAAATCTCCTTCTTAATGGTGGACCTGCAGCTGATAGTCAGCAATCCAAGTGTGCTGCCGCCAGGTTTCACCGTTGTGTTTCAGAGGAGGCGTGCATCACGTCAGAAAAGAGTTAAAATCAGAAAGGCCTCTCAAAATGGGATTATAGAGGCAATTAAGTGGTTGTTAAGGGCCTTAAGGGCCTATCCTGCCTCTTGGAGGCGGGACGGAGACGGGATTAGAAACCACGCATTTGGGAAAATTGCTCGGAGGCGGGATGGAGGCGGGGTTGGGCCTGCCCGCCATTTTTTGCAATTTTAACACCCCACACGCCTCCATTCCTGCCTCCTCGGGCCTGGCAAAATTGAGCCCATAGAGTCATAACGGCACAGAAGGAGGCCATTCGGCCCATCAAGTACGTGCCAGCTCTCTCTAGAGCAATCCAGTCAGTCCCATTCCCCCGCTCTATCCCCATAGCCCTGCAAGTTTATTTCCCTCAAGTGCCTATCCAGTCTCCCCTTGAAAACATTGAGTGTGTCCGCTTCCACCACTTCCGTCGGCAGCGAATTCCAGGTCATCACCACTCGCTGTGTAAAAAAGTTTTTCCTCACATCCCCCCTGTATCTCTTGCCCAAAACCTTGAATCTGTGTCCCCTAGTCCTTGTACCATCAACTAGTGGGAACAGCCTTTCCCCGTCTAGCCTATCCAAACCCGTCATAATCTTGTACACCTCTATCAAATCACCCCTCAGCCTCCTTTGCGCTAATTAAAACAAATCCAGCTTCTCCAAACTTTCCTTGTAGCTAAGATCCCCCATCCCCAGAATCATTCTGGTAAATCTCCTGTGCACCCTCTCCAGGGCCTTCACAACTTTCCTAAAGTGTGGTGACCAGAACTGGACGCAATACTCCAGTTGTGGCCTAACCAGCGCTTTATAAAGGTTCAGCATAACTTCTCTACTTTTGTACTCAATACCTCTAATTATGAAGCCCAAGATCCCATATGCTTTGTTAACCACTCTCTCAATATATCCTGCCACCTTCAGGGACCTATGCACATTAACTCCCAAGTCCCTCTGTCTCTGCACACTCTTTAAAACTGTGCCATTAAGTGTATATAGCCTCTCCCTGTTCCTTCTGCCAAAATGTATCAGCTCACACGTCTCTGTATTAAATTCCATCTGCCACTTGTCTGCCCATTCTGCTAGCCTTTCTATGTCCTGTTGCAGTCGATTAGTATCATCATCACTGTTTTCCACACTCCAAAGTTTGGTGTCATTGGCAAATTTAGAAATTCTACTCTCTATTCCAATATCCAGGTCATTTATATATATCAAAAAAAGCAGTGGCCCCAGCACTAACCCTTGGGGAACACCACTATCTACCATCCTCCAGTCTGAAAAACAGCTATTTGCCACAACGTGCTGTTTTCTGTCCTTAAGCCAATTCCTTATCCAAGCTGCCACTGACCCACCTATTCCATGAGCCTCAATTTTGTTAACCAGCCTTCTATGTGGTACTTTGTCAAACGCCTTCCGAAAATCCATGTAGACAACATCCATTGCATTCATAGAATCATAGAATCATAGAAGATAGGAGCAGGAGTAGGCCATTCGGCCCCTCTAGCCTGCTCCGCCATTCAATGTGATCATGGCTGATCATCCTTCCCTTCATCAATTCTCTCTGTTACTTTAGTCAAACACGATCTGCCTTTTACAAATCCGTGTTGGCTCTCCTTAATTAGCTTAACGCTTTCCAAGTGCCCTTTAATTTTTTCCTTGATTATTGTTTCTAAAACTTTAGCCACCACTGATGTTAAACTGACCAGGCTGTAGTTACTAGGATTGTCCTTACATCCTTTCTTGAACAATGGTGTCACATTTGCCACTTTCCAATCCTCGGGCACCTCCCCCGCATCTAGGGAAGATTGGAAAATTATGGCAAGCCCTTCCGCTATCTCCTCCCCCAATTACCTTAGCAACCTGGGATGCAAACCATCTGGACCAGGCGACTAGTCCACTCTAAGCATACCCAGCCTTTCTAGTATGATAAGGAGCGTGGAGGAGTCCGCCTCCAACATTGCACAAGGCTCTGCGCACACCATGGAGCCCATCATTTCCAGTCTGCAAAGGATGGTAGACTCCCAGCGAGACCATGGTGACCCAGACCTGATGCCGCCACTGGGCCAACACTTCGTAGGAGCACTAGAGTAAACAAAGGCACAGTAACGAGATGCACAAAGGGATTGCACAAGGGTGCATAGTTAATATTTTTGTTGTAAATATGTGTTCACTGATTATTGATAAATTTATTAATTCAGTTTGGATTCTTTTGTGGTGTGTCTCATTTCAGCTTTGTGCTGTGATATGGCCTGTGACAGGGATGGAATGATGGGGATGTGGTGAGCAATGAGGATCTGGGGTTTAATTTATTGGAACCGCAATCTGATGAGGTGGTCACGGACCACCCTTCTGGAAGGCCGATTGAGTGGCTGCCTCCTCTCTCGCTCCTGTTCTTCGTCCTCCTCAAGCTGGCACAGGATGAAGGCATTTTGGCTGCTGCCAGGATAGCGGGCTTTCACATTGAGGATTCGCTGTCTGTGGTCGCACACCAACTGTACATTAAGTGAGTGGTAGCCTTTGCGATTACGGAAGATGTCGGGATTGTTATGCGCTGCCCTCAAAGCCACGTGGATGCAGTCAATGACGCCCTGCACCTTGGGGAATCCCACTATCCTGGCAAAGCCACATGCACGCTCATCCAGCTTCTCTCTGGTGATGGGGAAGGAAATGTAGTCCCTTCTCCTACTATAGAGAGCCTCTGTGACCTCCCAGATGCTGTGATGGACGGCGAACTGCGAGATGTTAGCTATGTCTTCTGTTACAGACTAGAAGGATCTGCTGGCGAAAAAACTGAGGGCGACGGTGACCTTGACTGCCACTGGGAGAGCCGTGGTCGCCCTGATCTGAGGCTCGAGGTCTGGTTGCAGGAGATGGCAGAGTTCTGTGACCACCTCCTTGGTGAAGCAGAGCCTTCTAATACACTGCTCCTCGCTTAATTGGAGGTAGGAGAAGTGCTGTCGGAATACCCTTGGAGGGTAAGGCCTCCTGTTGAGAGCCCTGATGGTCCTCCTCCTTCCTCTGGCCACATGTTCCAATCTTTCTCGCTGCCTCCGCTCCCTCCGCCATAGATCCTGGAGGGCCAGGTCAACTGCCAGTACAGCCCCCATTAATGTAACCAAGTGTAGCGGTTTGATTTTTTTTAAGAATAATGTAACTACTTTTTAGTTACCACAACACTCCTGATACAAAATAACCTTTAAATTACTGAATTAAACTGTTGCACAATGTCAAACTGACAAGAAAGCAATAAAACAGCACTAACCTGACAGCTGCGACTCATTACTTATGATTCCTTTAAATAACATCCCTGGAGCCGGCTTCCGCCTGCTTCACACCAGTTCTCCCTATCGAGGCACTAAGTTGGTGGCGACAATCAATTTCACAGATCGGGCGTCCAGTGAGCATTGCACGCTCACTGACGTCACGATCTGCCTGGCGTTGAAGTTCCCGGTGGTACCTCGTCCTAGTGGCACAATGGGGGGTCCGGATTTGCCGAGCATCACTGTATTCGCCTTGCCATAGCGCTACTGCATTACTGCCCCATTAGCGTCAGCTGCTGGTGCTAATGGGAGGCGCTAAGGTACTGAATTTTCCCTCCCTTGGGTTCTGTGGCTCCACTCCTCCTTTTCAGTTAGACATCTCACCCACCTTCCTCCTCTCCACTGAATTCCTGCACTCACCAAATTCTTCCACTCTGCTTGCAATCCCTTCTGTTTGCATTCTGCCAGCTCTGTCTCGAAGCTCTGTCTCCAAGCTCTGTGCTCAAGTTCTCTGGAATGTCTTTTGTGTTTTCTTCCGTGAAGACAGATACAAAGTATTTGTTTAATGTCTCCGCCATTTCCTTATTCTCCATCATAATTTCTCCTGTCTCAGCCTGTAAGAGACCCACATTTACTTTTGCTAATTTCTTCCTTTTTACATACCTATAGAAGCTTTTACAATCTATTTTATGTCTCTTGCTAGTTTACTCTCATATTCTATTTTCTCTCTCTTTATCAATTTCTTGGTCCTCCTTTGCTGAATTGTAAAATCCTCCCAATCCTCAGGCTTACTATTATTTTTGGCAATATTATAAGCGTCTTCCTTTAACCTAATACTAGCTTTAAATTCTCTTGTTCATAACTCTCAGCAAAGATATATTCCAGAGAGAAAGAAAGACTCTAAGAGAAGGATGAACCATCTGTGGCTAACTAAGGAAGGAAATGATGGTATCAAATTGAAAACAAAAGCATACAATGCTGCAAAGAATAGTGGAAGGCCAGAGGATTGGGAAATTTTTAAAAACCAGCAAAGGACGAATAAAAAAATGATAGAGAAGAAGATAGCTTATGAGAGTAAGCTAACAAGAAATATAAAAACAGACAGTAAGAGCTTCGACAGGTTATTAAAAAGGAAGAGAGTAGCTAAAGTAAATGTCGGTCCCCTAGAGGAAGAGTCTGGGAAATTAATAATAGGAAACAGGGAAATGGCGGAGACTTTGAACAAATATTTTGTATCGGTCTTCACGGTAGAAGACACTAAAAGAATCCCAATAATGGATAATCAAGGGGCTATTGGGGTGGGGGGGAACTTAAAACAATCACTATCGCTAGAGAGAAAGTACTAGGCAAACTAATGGGACTAAAGGTGGACAAGTCCCCTGGGCCCGATGGCCTGCATCCTAGAGTCTTAAAAGAGGTGGCTGCAGAGATAGTGGATGCGTTGGTTGTAATCTACCAAAATTCCCTGGATTCTGGAGAGGTCCCAGCGGACTGGAAAACCGCAAATGTAACGCCCCTATTTAAGAAAGGAAGGAGACAGAAACCAGGCAACTATCGACCAGTTAGCCGAACATCTGTCATTGGGAAAATGCTGGAGTTCATCATTAAGGAAGTGGTCGCAGGACATTTAGAAAATCATAATATAGTCAAGCAGATTTATGGTTTTATGAAAGGGAAATCATGTTTGACAAATTTGCTGGCATTCTTTGAGGATGTAACGAGCAGGGTGGATAAAGGGGAACCAGTAGATGTCGTGCATTTGGATTTCCAGAAGGCATTCGATAAGGTGTCACATAAAAGGTTACTACACAAGATAAGAGCTCACGGGGTTGGGGGTAATATATCAGCATGGATAGAGGATTGGCTAACTAACAGAAAACAGAGAGTCGGGATAAATGGGTCATTTTCAGGTTGGCAAAGTGTAACTAGTGGGGTGCCGCAGGGATCAGTGCTGGGGCCTCAACTATTTACAATCTATATTAATGACTTGGATGAAGGGACCGAGTGTAATGTAGCCAAATTTGCTGATGATACAAAGATAGGTGGGAGAGTAAATTGTGTGGAGAATGCAAAGAATCTCCAAAGGGATATAGATAGGCTAAGTGAGTGGCAGGAATCTGGCAGATGGAGTATAATGTGGGAAAATGTGAGGTTATCCACTTTGGTAGGAAAAATAAAAAAGCAAATTATTACTTAAATGTGGAGAGATTAAAAAATGCTGAGGTACAGAAGGATCTGGGGGTCCTTGTACATGAATCACAAAAAGTTAGCATGCAGGTACAGCAAGTAATTAGGAAGGCAAATGGAGTGTTGGCCTTTATTGCAAAGGGAATGGAGTATAAAAGTAGGGAAGTCCTGTTACAACTGTACAGGGCGTTGGTGAGACCACACCTGGAGTACTGCATATAGTTTTGGTCTCCTTATTTAAGGAAGGATATATTTGCATTGGACGCAGTTCAGAGAAGGTTCATGAGGTTGATTCCGGAGATGAAAGGGTTGTCTTATGAAGAAAGGTTGAGCAGGTTGGGCCTATACTCATTGGAGTTTGGAAGAATGAGAGGGGATCTTATTGAAACATATAAGATTCTGAAGGGGCTTGACAGGGTAGATGCAGAGAGGATGTTTCCCCTTGTGGGGGAATCTAGAACTAGGTGGCATAATTTCAGAATAAGGGGACACCCATTTAAAACGGAAATGAGGAGGAATTTTTTCTCTCAGAGGGTCGTGAATCTTTGGAATTCTCTTCCCCAGAGAGCTGTGGAGGCTGGGTTATTTGATATATTTAAGGTGGAGATAGACAGATTTTTGAATGGTAAGAGAGTCAAGGGTTATGGGGAGCGGGCAGGGAAGTAGAATTGAGGCCAAGATCAGATCAGCCATGATCTTATTGAATGGCAGAGCAGGCTCGAGGGGCCAAATGACCTACTCCTGCTCCTACATCTTATGTTCTTATGTCTTATGTTCTATGTTGTTAGCCACGGGTGGACCACTTTTCCCATGGGGTTTTTATTCCTTAAGGGACTGTGAATTATGAATTATTTCTTTACATGTTTGTCATTGCTTATCTACCATCATATCTTTTAATCTAGTTTCCCAACCTACCTTAGCCAATTCGCCTCACATACCTATGAAGTTTGCTTTGTTCAGATTTAAGACCCTAGTTTCAGGCTTAACTAAATCACTCTCAAACTCAATATAAAATTCTATCATATGATCACTGCTCCCCAGATGGTCCTTTATTACAAGGTTATTAATTAACCCAGTCACATTGCACAATACTAAATCTAAAATAGCCTGTTCCCTAGTTGGTTCCTTGACATACTGATCTAGAAAACTATCTTGAATGCATTCCATTAACTCGTCCTCTGCACTATTGCTGCAAATTTGGTTTGCCCAGTCTATATGAAAATTGAAGTCCCCCATGATTACTGTATTATGCTTGTTACATGCACCTCTAATTTCCTGATTTATACTGTGCCCGACACTACAACCACTGTTAGGGGGCCTATAAACTACTCACAGCAGTGTTTTCTGCCCCTTGTTGTTTCTTAGCTCCACCCAAAGTGATTTGAGATCTGGTGTTCCAAGCTTTCTTTCTATCTACTGTATTTATCCCATCCTTTATTATCAGGGCTACCCACTCCCTCCTTTTCCATTCTCCCTATGTCTTCTAAAAGTCAAGTACCCTGCATTCTTACACCATGTGCAGCTTGTAAATCAGAAGAGATTGTGGGATAAAGGGGAAGTGGGATGTGACAAGGAGGATAACTTAAGAGGATACCGGCATCTTGTATTCTTTTAGCCCTGCCACTGGCCAAGGGCTCAGCCATGCCCCTGCCAAGAATGGCCAGCACCGTCTCCTCCAAGGGGGTGAGGTGAAGTTAGAATGTGAGGTGTGCCTCGTGTTTGGCAGAGAATGTTGTTAGGTGAGTGATAGGGTGGGTCGTGCATTGAGCAGTATGTGAGGCTACTGGTGCAGTTGGTGGGAGATGGCTTTTGAGGATGCATTCACTGACCTTGACCACTCGACTAAGGCCATGAAACTTCTTTGGGCACTCGAGCCAGGTCCTGAGGGCGACACTGCTGGCAGTGGCCGCCTCAGCGATCTGGTCCCACATCCTTCTTTCTGGAGGGCCTGCTGGCCCCCTGTGGGTAGAGGACCTCTCTTCCAGTTCAGCTTTAAGAGCTGAAGACTGCCTCGTTTGAAATGATTTTAATTTTTTTTTCAGAAGGCAGTTCAGCTTTAAGGGCTAGAGACTACCTATTTTTGAATGATTGTTAATTATTTTTTCAGATGGCAGTTCACCTTTAAGGGCTTGAGACTGTTTTCAAAAATGACAGCCTTGCTATAAGAGAATGCAGCCTCGCTCCAGCAACGCTACAGAGACGCGACATTGGGCCTCCTGCTGAGCGCACAGCCTGAAGCAGCGCGTTCATCGCTGGGCTGTGCACTAAAATCATTCATACCAGCAGGCAGCACCAAAATAACGTGCTGCCTGCGCTTTCTAAACAGGCGCGAGAAAATCTCGCCCCGCGGTGCCACCGCCCGTTTTCGGGTCTTATTTCTAGGCCGGTTACTAATAAATCCAATAAGGAAATAAGGAGAAATTTATTTACTCAGAGAATGGTTAGAATGTGGAACTCGCAAGTGATTGAGGCAAATAGCTTAGATGCTTTCAAAAGGAAACTAGATGAGTACATGAAAGAAAAGGGAATAGAAAGATATGTTGAAAGGCTGAGATGAGTTAGATGGAATGGGAGGAGACTTGTGTGGAGTATAAACACCAGCACAGGCTAGTTGGGCCAAATGGCCTGTTTCTGTGCTGCATATTCTATGTAATTCTATGTAATTAGCATCATTTTTATGGTGCTTGGAGAATTGGATATTTAAGGGAGTGAGCTATTGAGAGATATTCGTTTTTGGGACAAATGGACTGCAGAATCTTTTCCGGTTCTAGGTCTAGTACCCTTGTGGAGTAGTGTGGGCCTGGCCTCGGTGAAACCACCTTTGTTGCATGAATTAGAGCAATTGGGAGAAGTCAGATGAACCACAATGATCACACACATCTGTACAGTTCAATTCCTCAGTGAGAGTTGCTGCTATCAACTACCAGGTGAATGGGACTTCTGATTTTTAACTAGGCCCAACTCTCCTGTTCATTGCGTGGACTGTTTGCCTCTACATTTTACACATCCCTATGCTTACATCTGAAAATGCATCGTTAAGCACCTCATGAATACTACAATCAGGTCTAAATTATGCCAGAAGTTTCAAGATAATGATCTCGATCTCCAGAGGTTTTGTAATGTTACACAAGCTCTGGGTTTGGCTGCTTGCCAGCTCTGGAATTCATTAAGTTTTGTTTCAGCTTGCTCTGCGGACAGCCTGGCAGCACACCACACCACACCACACTGGTATATTAACACACTGCAATCGGAGAATGTGGGACTCATCATCTCCAGCTCGCTCTGCTCCAAATCTCAACTGGACCACCTGAGGAGTCAATTAGCAGAGGACAGGCCTTACCCTAGAGGAAGGGGTGAACACCAGAGGGCAGACTTTTCTCTTCCTGAGGCTCAGTTCCCACACACCGTGAAAAGGAAATGGAGGCAGCGACCATTTGTTTCAGGCCTCCCCATCCTCCCCCTCCCTCTGCACTGCCCTAAGATTCCAGAGGCTTCCCCGACTCAGCATTACAGGGCCTGTGCCTGCAGCAGGCACAGACCCTGTGTAAAGACGTGAAAGAGGTAGGAGGGGCGTTCATCCCCACTCCTACCTTATTTTCCTCTGACTTTGCCCATTGGGAACACAAACAAACCTGATAGTGTGACTTCCAACAGGACCCTCCACAAACCAAAGGATCCACAGGGGTCCTAAATTTCATGGATTTAGATGTGGGATTTTCCTCGCCTCATGTCTGGGTCTGTTGTAGACTAATTTATAGGGATTGATTGTTATCATAGAATCGTAGAAACTTACAGCACAGAAGGAGGCCATTCAGCTCGTCGTGTCTGTGCTAGCTCTTTGACTTCGTCCCACATCCCTGCTTTTTGTCCGTAACCCTGTAAGTTCCTCCTCCTCCTCAAGCACCTGTCCAACTCCCTTTTAAAATTATTTATGGAATCAGCTTCCACCAACTTTTCAGGTAGGGCGTTCCAGATCCTGACAACTCTCTAGTTCTTTGGCCAACGATTTTGAATCCATGACCTCTAGTTATTCACCTACTTGCCAGGGGGAATAATTTTTCTCTGTCTACTCTATCAAAACCTCTCATCAGCTTGAAAACCTCTATTAGGCCACCTCTTAACCTTCTCTGTTCTAAGGAGAACAGTCCTAACTTTTCCAGCCTCTCCTCATAACTGAAGTCCCTCATCCCTGGTAACATTCTGGTAAATCTCCTCTGCTCCCTTTCTAAGGCCTTTACATCTTTCCTGAAATGTGATGCCCAGAATTGTCCGCAATACTCCAGCTGAGGCCTAACCAGTGATTTATAAAGTTCTAGCATGATCTCTTCATTTTTATATTCTAATCTTATATTTATAAACTCAAGTAACCCATATGCTTTTTTAACCACCTTGTCAACTTGCCCTGCCTCCTTTAAAAATTTGTGTATACGGACACAGAGGGCTGGGTTTTCTCACCCCCAAGGAGACGGGCATGGAGGTGGGACTGCCGGTAAAGTAGCAGAAAGTGGGGGCTGACCCGACCCCATCCTGCCTCCGTGCCCTTGTGCCAGGAGGCGGGAAGATGTGCTGCTTCGGGTCCCGTCTCCTGGAGGCGGGAAAGGGATTAAATCCTTTTAACTGCCTGTTAACAGGTAGTTAACAAGCAGAATAAAGGATTAGTGCCATTTTACCCTCTCAGGTGAAGGCTTCCCGACCTTGGAGATCCCTGCCGGGTTGGAGGAGATGTGAAGGAGCTCTGTGGGGGTCAGAGGCAACTGAAAGTAAGATGTAGCGATGAGTGATGGGTGCAAGTGTGGAGTGATAAGTATGGAAGGTGAGCGCTAAGTGTTAAAAAATGTTCACTTACCTTGTTTTCTGCCTACAGCCTTCATCCACCCTGGATCGGGAGACCCGACATCTTCCTTGTCGATTTCACAGACTGGCTGTTGGATCCTCTGACCCAACAGCCATCTGAAATCTACAAAGTTGAAAGGTTTGATGAGTCCTGAACACAAGTACTCATCAAACTATAGAGAATGCCAGTGTTTGACAGCTTCACAGAGCTGTCAAACACTGACATTTGTTCTTTCAAGAAGTCTTGACAGATAGCACGTCAGACGTTGATGTGCTCTGTCAGTGACTTCCCCCCTAATTGGCCTGCTGAGCCCGCAGGGCGGGCTTAACAAGGTCAATCAGGGGAAAATCACGCTGGTTGGCCAGAAGATGATGGAGGCGGGACATTGACCCGACAAGCAGCAGTCCCGCTTCCAACTCGTCTCCATTGAGAAAATCCAGCCCAAATTGTGTATATGCTTATCTACACTTTTCAAAATCGTGCCATTTATAGTATACTGTCTTTCCATGTTACTCTTCCCAAAGTGCATCACTTCACACTTCTCCGCTATGATTAGTCAACAACTTCATTATCGTTGTATCATGCGACTATCAGGCTGGTAGAAGGTGAACTAGATTCTTTTTTTGTCTAGAAAATCCGATGTTCCTATGTAATGAAAGAACTCGCATTTATATAGCACCTGTCACACTTTACAACATCCCAAAGCATTTCACAGCCAGTGAAGTACTTTTTGAAGTGTAGACACTGTTGTAATATTGGGAAACGCAACATCTGATTTGGGCACAGCACGGTCTCACAAACAGCAATAAGATCAATGACCAGAAAATCTGTTTTTTAGTGATGTTGGTTAAGGGACAGATATTGGCCAGGACCACTGGGAAGAACTCTGTTTCGAATAGTGCTATAGGATCATCTACGTCCAGATAAACTCTAATACGATAGCAAAATACTGCGGATGCTGGAAATCTGAAATAACAACAGAAAACGCTGGAAAAACTCAGCAGGCCAGGCAGCATCCGTGGAGAGAGAAAGAGAGTTAACGTTTCAGGTCGATGACCTTTCGTCAGAACTGTGAAGAGCCGGAAATCAAATAGATTTAAGGGAGACTAAGCATTTCTTTGAGCATCATCCTTCGATTTCCTCCCCCTTCAGCTGCTAACCTGTTCTTCTGCCCACATCCATAAATCCACAATCAGAATACATGCCCCACGACTTAAAACATGCACACTTAAAACGGGCAGTCGCTCATACCGGGCAAAAAGAGATAACCAATAACTATTTGCATTAATGTCAATTTCAAAATTGTCGTTTGTAGCATCTTAAGTGCTCCGTTTATTTCAGACAGAAACTGCTGTGCTGACTCACTAGTTCGCTCCTCATTAAAGTGCACTGAATCCAAGAACAAAAATAAATAAGTAAACAACACCTCATTAATGTTCAATTACCTTTTGTGTACTTAAGCCCTTCTAAGTGGTGTGGAGTTACAGTTTGTACTAAGCACTGACTGCAGTTTAAATAAAGCTGCAGGTCAAAGTGGAGCTGGAAACAACTGGGCAAAAGATCTACATGGAAAGACCGTTCTTGCTATAAAGTTGACTACTGTAATAGCGCTAATGTACCAAGATACGTTTGTATCCACAATTTGAAATAAATGAAGATTAAGGGGGCTGTGCCAAAAATAAAGCATCTTTAACCAAGATTTCGCTTGGTATGGCTTCCTTTTTAAAATTCTGCCATGGCACATAAGGGATTAAAAACTAGCTTCACTCACAGAAATCAAATACTTGCCTAAATTGTTGCAACAATTACTAGCTTGTCTGATGATGGATATTCAAGGAAGGCACCAACCGCTCAATTCAAATACAAACATTCTAGGGGCGATTTTTATCTCATTACCGATCCATTTTCAGGCACAAGTATGTTGCTATCTGGTGGAAAAGTGATGTATGATTTAGTCCCATCCAGTTATCCCTGGTTCTGGACATCATCCTATTTTCGGGAGGAGGGGGCAGGCGAAAGGGGAAATTCCTGTCCGCCAAATTTCCCCTCTGAAACAGTTGAGAGCCTCAGGAATATTCCAATGCTCACCTGGCCAGCCTCCCATCCTCCACCCTTCGTAGGTTTGACCTCACCCAAAACTCTGCTGATGTATCCTATCCCATCCCATATCCTGCCCATTCGCCAGCCTCGTGCCCACTGACTTGCATTGGCTCCTGGTCCCCCAGTGCCTCAAATGTAACATTCTTATCTTTGTGTTTAAATCCTTCCATAGCCTCACCTTTCCCTGTCTCTGTAACCTCCTGCAGCCTTACAACCCGTCTGAACCCTCCAATTCCAGTTTCCTGTGCAAACCCTTTCCTTCATCCCACCAGTGGCGGCAGTGCCTTCAGCTGCTATGGAATTCCTTTTTAAATCCCTCCAACCCTCCACCTCTCTCTGCCCTCCTTTAAGATCCATCTATTTAACCAAGCTTTTGGTCACCAGGCCTATTATCTCCTTGTTTGGGTTAGTGTCCTTTTTTGACTATTCCCGTGAAGATTTTTTGCGACATTTTTCTTTGTTAATGGCATGTAAGATCCTTAAGATGCCAACCCTATCTCCTGGTCTTACCTAGCTCTGTAACCTCTTCCACCCCACAGCCCTCTGAGAACTCTGAGATTTCATTGCTGTTGTGGGTCTGCGTCTCTCTAACTCTGCCCTCTTGTGCATCCCCCACTTCCTTTGCCCCACCATTGGTGGCCGTTCCTTCAGCCGTCTCGGCCCTAAACATCTGGAATTCCCACCCTAAACCTCTCCACTTCTCAACCTCTATGTCCTCTTTTAAGGCGATCCTTAAAACCTACCACTTTGATCAAGCTTTTGGTCATGTGTCCTAATATCTCCTTCTTTGGCTTAGTGTCAATTTTTGTGAATTCCAGAGTTTAGTGCCTTGGGATGTTTTACTACGTTAAAGGCACTATATAAATGCAAGTTGTTGTTGTTGCCCCAAATTCAGAGTGTCATTGATGAGCTCCCGCCTGCAATGCTGCCACCTTCATCAATCCCAAAGATTACCACTCAATAAATGTTCAACTGTGGTATGTGATGATCGGCCATTCACCATGGCAGCTGCCACGATGCTTTTTTCTTGCATCAGTCAACTATTCTCCCCTATTTAACCCTACCAATCAAGTCAAAGGTTGAGGAACGAGAAATCCACTGCAGAACCGGCTAACGACACCTCGTAGAAACCTACACTCAGCAGTAGCAGAGCTCCACTATAATCATGGTTCACCCAGAGCTCTTATCAAGCAGACCTGTGGAGTTCCTAAGCAATGATTCAAATGCTTGGACAAGTCTGATGGCTATTGAGGCCCCGCCTGCCCTCTTAGGCAGACATAAAAGATCCCATGGCACGTGTCGAAGAACAGCGGAGTTCTCCCCAGTGACCTGGCCAATATTTATCCTCCACCACCATCACTAAAACAAATGATCTGGTCATTATCTCATGGTATTTGTAGGACCGTAGTGTGCACAAATGATCTACAATGTAACATTATAACATTGACTCCACTACAAAAGTAGTTCATTGACTGTAAAGCGCTTTGGGACATCCTGAGGACATGAAAGGCGCTATATAAATGCAAGTTTTTTCTTCTCTTTCCACATGGGGAAAGGTGCTAGCTCAGCTGTGCTGCCCCCATGGTTCAATAGCCTACCAGCACTCACTGCCTGTACTCACACGTAGAGAGCAGCCACTTCTTCCGCTGCTGTGCCACAATAGGTGAGGCACCGGAGATTATTTGCTTTGCCGCTCATACAGCTGTGCCCCAGCAGGAGTCACTGCTTTCAAGTGAGGAGCCAGGAGGGAGGAGAGGAGGGGTTGGGAGGTTCAGCGCAAGGGGGTAAGAAGCACATGGAGAAAAGAAAAAGGTGCGAGAAAGAGCACATTTTTGTTGGAGAAATTTAGGTGGATGCCAGCTGGCACAGCTCAAGTTTTCCACATCCTAACGCAGACTGCAGTAACCTCGGTTTAACCAGTGAGGGTTGACTCTAAATCTGACTAGCACACAACAGTTCCAGGTGACAAGTCGCTCCCAGGTTTCATATCACAATGCCATCAATGGAATTCTTCATTCAGCCTCCGCTTGTATTGCTTTGGATGAAAGAGTTAACAAAAACTCCAAAACCATCTTTCCTTGGAGTGAATGTTTTTGCCGTGTTTTTTTAACAGTACCTAGTTTCAGTGTGGTGGCTGAAGCCCAACCTAGCAGGATGCTGTAGGCAATGTTCCGTATATAATTACCCGGCAGGGGGGTTGGGCAGCTGTTCAGCTTACGCAGATGTGGAAGAAACACCAGTTGACCACGTTCGTGCAGGACCAAGCTTGGCAGAGCAAGGTCTGTTTGTCCCTTAATAAGGTGTTTCCTACGACTAAGAGAGACTGGGAATTAAATTCCCAGAGAAATCAGGCCAACATTTCAGTATATTTATTAGAGAACTTAAGATATCAATTGAAACCAGTCTGAAAACAGATTCCTTCCAGTCAATGGCAGCTATCAGAAGCAGATGGGATTTTGATTAATTTCATTTATATCTTTGTGGTGATTTTTTCTATGTTCATTGAAGAGAGAGATCTGAGTCCTGGGGGATAGAATACTTTACCATTTTTACCTCCTGTTGATGTCAAAGTTTATTTTATCAATGCTGCTGTGATCATGGCTCCTCCTCTCTTGTTCCTCTGTGCTCCAAATAAGTCAACCCCTACAGTCTTCCTCCTCCGTGCATCATCATTGTGTTGAAAATCAAGACTCGTCGCAAAAGTCTCCTACTCACTCTCCTTCATGGGACCTCAGAGGTGTTGAAGCCTACTGCCAAATCTTCACCCCTAAAGTTGGCCACCAAGATTTTCCTCTGCTCACCCTGCTTACAATGACAGCTGCTCGCTCACTCCCGGCTGTGCCACGTGTAAATGCTGGTGATGGGTGAAGCTTGGGTATTTGGCAAATTTCCCACTGTTCCCGCCTCTGTACCACCTGAAAGGGAGAGACAGTAGAGCAACTGAAATGGTGGGAGGCAGATGGAATGGACAATAATGGATCCGCTTTAGACGATCTGCCCCTCCTTCTTCCAACATCCTCCCAACATCCTCCACGTGCTGGTTATGTGCGGCTGGGCTGATTCAGAGTCAATGGGAAATTTGCACCTGGCACAATTTAAGGACCGCTAGTCCCTTTAAAATTGGCTCGACCCATTTCACCGGCTGCCACAACTGACCCACTGCATCACCACAAGAGGTTCTGCCTGCCTCATCAGGTGGATGGTAAAAAGCTCCAATTGGCCTTCTTCGTCCAAACTGGATTCTCATTTTTTTTCCATTGAGGTCAGCCAACATTTTATATATGTGACAGTATTGTAAACACAACTATTACATATTAGCATTGCACCAGGCGGCTATGGTGCAACAATAACTTGCATTTGTATAGCACCTTTAACATAGTAAAACATGCCAAGGCGCTTCACAAGAGCATAATCAGACAAAAATTGACACAAAGTCCAAAAAGGAGACATTAGGATAGGTCAAAAGAGGTAGGTTTTAAGAAGGGTCTAAAGGAGGAAGATGGTGAGGAGTCAGAGAGGTTTAGAGCGGAAATTCCAGAGCTTAGTGCCTAGATGGCTGTAGGCACGGCCGCCAATGGTGGGATGAAGGAAGCACAAGAGGCCAGAGTTGGAGATACGCAGAGTTCTCAAAGGGTTGTATGGCTAGAGGAGGTTACAGCGATAGGGAGAAGCTCAGATGTTTAACGCCTATTGGACCTGGGCCGCAAAGTCCACATTCTTTGTCCCGTCACAGGTGCAAGAAGAAACCACTGCCAGCATGACAGAGAGAAAATTGGGCCCACAGTCTTGTACAGAATCCTGTCCTGGTTTTGAGTCATATCACTTTCCCAGATTGTAATGTAGTTGTTTATCTTCCTGTGGCTGGGCTGGGAAAGCCTGGCAAGGATGGGCACAGACGGCATCTAATTATGTTAACTTTATAATCAATGGTCTCCTCTGAAGTCAGTCGGGCCCCGGCTGTGCTGGCTTTGTCATGCCTGGGAAGGGTATGGAGAGGAAATGGGTGGGTTCCCCCCTTGTAAACCACAGGCCTCTAGGAGCAACGTCTGAGAGCAAAGAGAGAGAGGCTTTTCCTGAAAGACTCTGAGCTCATAGACTGCCTGGTCCTGGCAAGAGTCTTTTATGACCTGTGATAACTAAAGGGGATTGAAAGTCAAAGGGTGGGAAAAAGAAAATCTCAAAAAGCAACATGTTGTATCAGGCTGGGTGACAATACTTTGTAAAAAAGAAAAACTAGTACTAATGCAACATTGCTTGTTTCCACTGATGGGTGAACCTAGAACTAGGGGGCATAATCTTAGAATAAGGGGCTGCCGTTTCAAAACTGAGATGAGGAGAAACTTCTTCACTCAGAGGGTAGTAAATCTATGGAATTTGCTACCTTAGAGAGCTGTGGAAGCTGCAACATTAAATAAATTTAAAACGGAGATAGATAGTTTCCTAGCTGATAAGGGAATTAAGGGTTATGGGGAGCGGGCAGGGAAGTGGACGTGAGTCTAGGTTCGGATCAGCCATGATCCTATTGAATGGCGGAGCAGGCCCGAAGGGTCGTATGGCCTACTCCTATCCTACTTCTTATGTTCTTATTGCGGTCCTTACAACAAACTGCTTCCTTTAAAGGGGCGACATCTTCATGAAAAGACGGCGGGCAAATTTTTTTCTATACACTGTGTCATGGCGCAAATCGCTTCATGATGTCGTCATGAGGAAAATGACACATGGCACTTCTCAATCCCAAAACTAAAGCTCCCTTGACGCTGTCCTGCCTTGTGCCAGCCCTGGCTCAGTGGTGCCACTCTCACTGAATCAGAGGTTGTGGGTTCGAGCCCCACTTCAGGATTTGAGCACATAATCAAGACTGGGATTACAGTGCAGTACTGATGGAGCGCTGACTGTTAGCAGTGCCGTCATTTGGATGGGATTTTAAACCGAGGCTGAAGAAGAGCAAGGGAGTTATCCTGGTGTCTCACCATCCCTTAACCAGCACAGCCAAAAAGAGATTGACTTCTCATTTTCTCATTGCAGTTTGTGGGATCTTGATGTGTGCAACTCTCAAAGTGAGGTTGCATTTCCTTCTGGTTGAATTCACTTTAGGAGTAATGGAGGTAGAATCTGATTCAGCACGAGTCGCAGAAAGGACCCCAGGTTCTCTGAGGCCTCACTGGATATCATGCTGGAAGAGGTCAGAACAAGGACGGAAGTTTTCTTTCTAGCCAGTGCCAGGAGGATCCCTAAACACCAAGTCAACCAGGCATGGAGAGACACTGCAGAGATGGCCAGCTCAGGAGTATCGCCCCCAGGATCTGGATCCAGTGCAGGAAGCAGTTCAAGAGTAGCAAGGGAGTGTACAGCTCTTCCTTTCTCCAGCTCTCTCAAGAATACATGGCAACAGACTTGTCATCCCTCCTCCACCACTCTAACTAATTCCCTCCCATCCATCGCATCCTTCACCAACCAGCACAAGGCCATACTAGACCAGTTCTCACTCTCATTCCAAACACACACTCACATCTTCCTTGCTCCCTTCACAGCAGCCACTAGCACCATTCTCTTCTCACTTGGTATCTTTGGCAGATTCACCAACTTCTCTCATGGCTCCTTCCTCTGAGCACGTGCTTTCCAATCAATACCTCCTCATCCTGATTGCCTCTTGGTTCTTCTTCCTCTCAGCATCTGCACAGCAAGCAGAAGCCCCACACAGATGCACTCCCCTTCGTAGGAGACACTCACTAATTTTCACCTCTTCTCTCTCTCTGTCGGACAAGACAGCACACAACACAAGGGAAAGCAGTAAGACCTTATATTCATTCTAGGGATGTGGGCGTCACTGGTAAGGCCACCCTTTTATTGCCCATCCCTAGTTGCCCTTGAGAAGGTGTTAGTGAGCCTTCTTCTTGAACCGCTGCAGCCCATGTGGTGAAGGTACTCCTACAATGGGAAGAAGTTCCAGGATTTTGACCCAGCGATACTGAACGAATGAACAATATATGGTAGGAAGAATAGAAAAACAGAATATTTTTTTAAATGGTGAGAAACTATTAAATGTTGGTGTTCGGAGAGATTTAGGTGTCCTCATACAGGAAACACAGAAAGTTAGCATGCAGGTACAGCAAGCAATTAGGAAGGCAAATGGCATGTTGGCCTTTATTGCAAGGGGGTTGGAGTACAAGAGTAAGGAATTCTTGCTACAATTGTACCATGCTTTGGTGAGACCACACCTGGAGTACTGTGCACAGTTTTGCTCTCTTTATCCGAGGAAGGACATACTTGCCTTAGAAGCGGTGCAATGAAGGTTCACTAGATTGATTCCTGGGATGAGAGGGTTGTCCTAAGAGGAGAGATTGAGTAGATTGGGCCTATACTTTCTAGAGTTTAGAAGAATGAGAGGTGATCTCATTGAAACATATAACATTCTGAGGGGGATTGGCAGGCTAGATGCTGAGAGGTTGTTTCCCCTGGCTGGAGAGTCTATAACTAGGGGGCATAGTCTCAGGATAAGGGGTCGGCCATTTAAGACTGAGATGAGGAGGAATTTCTTCACTCAGAGGGTTGTGAATCTTTGGAATTCTCTACCCCAAAGGGCTGTGGATGCTGAGTCGTTGAGTATATTCAAGTCTGAGATAGATAGATTTCTGGGGGGAGAAATTGAGTCGCGCCCCTTTTGGGGCGCTAACTTCACTGGGGCACTACTTTTAGTGGCCGAAATTCATTGGTAGTGCTCCAAGAGGGAAGCGGGGTGCTACTGGAAGCGCCCCGCCTCCCTCTTGGGGCGCTGCGAGTGAATATCGCGGTGCTATTTTGCCACAGCGCCATGCGTTGCGGCACGTCGCGCCGTGGTACTGCAGGCCTTCCTCCCCTTCTTCCTCCCGTATAGCCTATAAACTGCTCCTAATTCTTATGTTCTTATAATATATCTCCAAATCAGGTTGATGTTTGACTTGGAGTGGAACTTGGCAGTGATGGTGTTCCAATGCACCTGCTGCCCTTGTCCTTCTAGGTGGTGGAGGTCACGATTTGGGAGGTGCTGCCGAGGAAGACTTGGCGAGCTGCTGTAGTGCATCCTGTAGATAATACACACTGCAGCCGCAGTGCGTGGTGGTGGAGGAATGAATGTCCATCTTGGTCAGACAAGCCAAACCCATGGTGCTGTTGGAGTTGGAGCAGCAAGCGCTGGAGACCAGTGGTCCCTCCAGAGCAGTTGGAATAGGACATTTTAAGGCCAGGGGCTTCTCTGAACAGCGTCTCTGACTCTGACTTCTGCACCCCTCCATGAACCTCAGAATAATAAACAATCAGGCAGCTTGACTACATCGTGCTGCACTGTGATGCTTGCTATCTGCTACTGTCCTGTCTCAGTGTCATCCTAAATCTTGTCCCTTTTCTCTTTCTTCTAGATTCTTTTCAGCAGCAGCAGCCCACAGAAGGAGAAGACACCTCAGAGGAGGAGGTACCACTGGGTATTGCATCAGTCCCGAGCACCGGCAACCTGGCTGGAAATACAAATGGGGGATAATCTAAATACAAGGAGAAAGTTAATGGGTTGAACAATCTGCAAAATAATCATAGAAAAGCAGGAACCTGTTGGATGGTAGAAATGATATTTTAGTGGGGAATAAAGAACAATTAAATAACAAAAAAAATTAAAGTAGGAAAATGGAGAAAAGCATGTGAAAAGCCAAAATTTGATCTAATATTCCTAGTCACTCATAGAACTCTAGTTCCTTTATTCCTTACCAGAACAATCATCATTTCATCGCCTGTTTAAATATTTCCAAGTGCTGATCTACAGTTCTATTTGTCAATTTTTTCCTTCCATTTAACCTGAGCAAGGTCCCTTTCCAACTCTTTATAATTAACCTTTATTTCCAGTCAAATGCCCTATCCTCAACTTTTCATTTTCCTTACACTGACCCTAATTATATTCGGGTCACTGTTTCCATAATGTTCCCCGACCTTTAGGCTTCCTACTTACTCTGCTTTATTACCCAGAACCAGGTGAAAATGTGTTTTCTTCTTCATTTGAGCAGAAATATATTGACTGAGAAAATGGACGTGAAAATACTGCAAACAAACTCCTCTTTTTCAGAGAGTCCTAGAATCTTAAAGCACAGAAGGAGGCCATTCAGCCCCTCGTGCCTGTGCCGGCTCTTTGAAAGAGCGATCCAATTAGTCCCATTTGCTCCACTCTTTCCCCATAGCTCTCCAAATGTTTCCTTTTCAAGTTTATATCCAATTCCTTTTGGAAAGTTACTATTGAATCTGCTTCCACCACTGTTTCAGGCTGTGCATTCCAGATTGTAACAATATTTCTCCTCATCTCCCCCTCTGTTCTTTTGCCAATTATTTTTAATCTGTGTCCTCTGGTTACCAAACCTCCTGCCAGTGGAAACAGTTTCTTTTTATTTACTCTATCAAAACCTTCATAATTTTGAACACCAATATTAAATCTCCCCTTAACCTTCTCTGCTCTAAGTAGAACAATCCCAGCTTCTCCAGTCTCTCCACATAACTGTGGTCCCTCATCATTCTAGTAAATCTCCTCTGCAGCTTTAAGAATTTCTGTGTTGCAGACCAGGAAGTCAGTTTCCAGGTACACCTGTTTGATACGAGTGCTCAGCAATGATATAGCGTTGGTGGAGAGAACCAACAGAGAATGCAGGACAGAGAAGCCCCGCCCTCATTAACATATTGTTTTAAAGGGGTAACGAGGCTCATGCTCTCTAGCAGTGCCGACCCCCTGGTCCCCCATAATCCCGGTTCCCGGCACATTTTAATTAGTCAGTGCAATATTTTCTACACTCCCCCCGTACTCTGCATATTTGTTCCGCCAGTGCTTGGCGGTGGAAAATCTCCCCTATTGAGCATGTGCCCCATGTGCACACAAACACCACGAGCACACACACACATGATGTGGACCCAAACACCACAAGCACACACACACACATGATGAGCACACAATCACCACGAGCACACACACGCCACAAGCACAAAAATACCACATGCACACAATCACCACATGCGCACCAATACCATGAGCGCACCAATACCATGAGCAAACAAACAGCGTGTCCACATAAAAAGATAGGAAATAGGAGCAGGAGTCGGCCATTTGGCTCCTCGAGCCTGCTCCGCCATTCAGTAAGATCATGGCTGATCTTCTACCTCATCTCCACTTTCCTGCACGATGCCCATATCCCTTGATTCCCTTAATATTCAAAAATGTATCGATCTCTGTCTTGAATATACTCAACGACTGAGCCTCCACAGCCCTCTGGGATAGAGAATTCCAAAGATTCACCACCCTGAGTGAAGAAATTTCTCTTCATCTCAGTCCTAAATGGCCAACCCCTTATTCTGAGACTGTGACCCCTGGTTCTGGACTCCCCAGCCAGGGGAAACATCCTCCCTGCATTTACCCTGTAAGAATTTTGTATGTTTCAATGAGATCACCTCTCATTCTTCTAAACTCTAGAGAATATAGGCCTAGTCTGCTCAATCTGTCCTCATAGGACAATCCCCCCATCCCAGGAATCAGTCTGGTGAACCTTCATTGTACTCCCTCTATGGCAAGTCTATCCTTCATTGGGTAAGGAGACCAAAACTGTACACAGTACTCCAGGTGTGGTCTCACCAGGGCCCTTTATAATTGCAGTAAGATGTCTTTACTCTTACATTCAAATCCTCTTGTAATAAAGGCCAACATACTATTTGCTTTCCTAATTGCTTGCTGTACCTGCATGTTAACTTTCAGTGATTCGTGTACAAGGACACCCAGGTCCTTCTGAACACCAACATTTCCCAATCTCTCACCATTTAAAAAATACTCTGCTTTTCTATTTTTCCTACCAAAGTGGATAACTTCACATTTCTCCACATTATATTCCATTTGCCATGTTCTTAGCTTGTCGATATCCCCTTGAAGCCTCTTTGCATCCTCCTCACAACTTATATTCCCACCCAGCTTTGTATCATCAGCAAACTTGGATATATTACATTTGGTCCCCTCATCCAAATCATTGATATAGATTGTGAATAGCTGAGGTCCAAGCACTGATCCTTGCGGTACCCCACAAGTTACAGCCTGCCAACCCGAAAATGAACCGTTTATTCCTACTCTCTTTTTTCTGTCCGTTAACCAATCCTCAATCCATGCTAGTATATTACCCCACTCCCATGAGCCCTAATTTTGTTTAATAACCTCTTGTGTGGCACCTTATTGAATGCCTTCTGAAAATCCAAATACACCACATCCACTGGTTCCCCTTTATCTATTCTGCTAGTTACAACCTCAAAAAACTCTAACAGATTCGGCAAATACAATTTCCCTTTCATAAATCCGTGTTGGCTCTGCCCAATCCTATTATTATTTTCTAAGTGCCCTGTTACCACGTCCTTAAAAATAGATTCTAGCATTTTTCCCTACTACTGATGTCAGGCTAACTGGTCTGTAGTTCCCCATTTTCTCTCTCATAGAATCATAGAAAGTTACAGCATGGAAGGAGGCCATTTTGGCCCATTGAGTCCACGCCAGCCAACAAAGAGCTATCCAGCCTAATCCCACTTCCCAGCTCTTGGTCCGTAGCCCTGCAGGTTAGAGCATCCCAAGTGCACATCCAAGTACTTTTTAAATGTGGTTAGGGTTTCTGCCTCTACCACCCTTTCAGGCAGTGAGTTCCAGACCCCCACAACCATCTGGGTGAAGAAATTTCCCCTCAAATCACCTCTAAACCTTCCACCAATTACTTTAAATCTGTGCCCCCTGGTTTTTGACCCCTCTGCTAAGGGAAATAGGTCCTTTCTATCCACTTTATCTAGGCCCCTCATAATTTTATACACCTCAATAAGGTCTCCCCTCAGCCTCCTCTGTTCCAAGGAAAACAAACCCAGCCTATCCAGTCTTTCCTCATAGCTAAGATTCTCTACTCCCGGCAACATCCTTGTATATCTCCTCTGTACCCTCTCTAGTGCAATCACATCTTTCCTGTAGTGTGGTGACCAGAACTGCACGCAGTACTCTAGCTGAGGCCTAACTAGTGTTTTATACAGTTGAAGCATAACCCACCTGCTCTTGTATTCTATGCCATGGCTAATAAAGGCAAGCATTCCGTATGCCTTCTTAACCACCTTATCTACCTAGCCTGCTACCTTCAGGGATCTGTGGACATGCACTCCAAGGTCCCTTTGTTCCTCTACACTACTCAGTGTCCTACCATTTAATGTGTATTCCCTTTCCTTGTTAGCCCTCCCCAAATGCAATACCTCACACTTCTCCGGATTGAATTCCATTTGCCACTGTTCTGCCTACCTGACCAATTTATTGATATCTTCCTGCAGTCTACAGCTTCCTTCTTCAGTATCAACCACACAGCCGATTTTTCCCTGTGTGGGAAAGCAGGGACAGGGTACTGGATTTGGATGATCAGCCATGATCGTATTGAATGGTGGAGCAGGCTCGACGGGCCGAATGGCCTACTCCTGCTCCTAGTTTCTATGTTTCTATGTTTCTATGTTTAGTATCATCTGCAAACTTCTTAATCATACCCCCTATATTCAAGTCTAGATCATTGATATATACCACAAAAAGCAAGAGACCTAGTACTGAGCCCTGTGGAATCCCACTGGAAACAACCTTCCAGTCACAAAAACACCCATCAACCATTACCCTCTGCTTCTGCCTCTCCCTCCTTTCTTAAATAGTGGAGTCACATGTATGGAAATGCTGCCACCATTCATTCACTAAATAAACCAAAGCCACTTGGAATAGATAAAATCATAGGCCCTGAAAATCCACATCCCTTCCAGCCTATTCCTGCCATAACTTCAGGAGTAGCCCAGGGATTGCCGATGGTTGCCGCGGAACCCAGGTCGCGGTGACAAAAACTCAGCTGCACTGTTGCACTCCTGCCAGTGAGGTGGAGAGCCGTTGACACTGCGCCAGACCTTTACGTGACTAACTCACTGGTTTTGATCAGCGAAACTTGTTTTGTTACTCCAAGCTGGGCAGCACTGAGTGATTCTATTGAGGCTGTTCTTTAACAAGGATTTAACAATGCTTAACACGCACAGCTTTTATTGGGCTCATTTCCACCAAGGCAGTTGAGGCTGGCAAGTACAGCTAGGATTTGTTCCAAAGGGAGGGGGAAGAGTTTCCCTGTTTGCCATGTGTATTGAAATCGTAAGCACGTTCCTTTTGGATCTACTTGCAGTGTTGCTCCACACGAAGGGCTGGATTTTCATTGACCCGTGGAGGCGGGTTTGGAGGCGTGTGGGGGGTTAAAATTGCGAAAACTGGCGGGCGGGCACAAGTCCGCCTCCATCCCGCCTCCACGCAATTTTCATGAAATCGTGTCTGCTGGTCCCGACTGCGTCCCGCCTTTAAGAGACGGGATAGGTTGTTAAGGCCCTTAACAAGCACTAAATTGGCTCTATAATGCCATTTTGAAAGGCCTTTGTGATTTTAACCCTTGTTCTACGTGAAGCACGCCTGTTCTGAACCATGATTGTGAAACCTGGAGGGAGCACATTTGGCTGGCTGGATCTCTCTCTCTCTCTCTCTCTGAGTGGTGGTGTAAAAATATGTGGGAGCAGACTTAGGGCTGCTGCTCATTTTGCATCCAGGTCCTCTCACAGCAAAGGCCAGGCAGTCTCTGAAGACCTTCAATGCAGCAGCAATGATGATATCATCAGAGGCGACTTTCAGACTGAAAACACTAATTGGGTCATGGGTTCCCACATGCTGGAACTCAATTGCCCAATTAGGTGAAAATTGCATCAATCTCCCACATCCAATTGCAGTCGGGTGGATAACACGAAAAGTGGATGACACGACCCCAACCCGCCCCAGTATCAAAATCCAGCCCAATAAGTGGAGCTATTCTTCCATCCAATCACATCTACATCTACGTCTCCAGAGATAAATGTAGAGTTCGGCAGGCACAGAATGGGAATGGAGTCTCCACGTCCCACCCACAGCTATGCTACTCTGAGATTTCAGGAGGTTCACCAATTGGGTGTCACTTGGCCTAGGCCTGTGGTAGCATGGGCCCTCCTATCTCACTTTCCTCTGTGAACGTCCATGAAGCACCCCCCCCAAAAAAGAGCTGGTTCCAGGAGCACCCTGAAGATCTATGGATAGTTTGTTTCTCCCCAGCACAATCCTTGGGCCTCAGGTCTCCTCTCAGCCCTTAAATGCGCAGAGCACCCCAGAAGTCTGATGGATAATGATAATAATTTGCCCTTTCTTGTTGAACATGGCCTTTCATATGTGATATGCAAACACCCGGGTATGTGAACTTTTTTTATACAGGGTACAAGGTGCTGTCCCCGAACAACCTCACCCTGAGGCAGAAGGCAGTGTAACCTGGTGTCAAGGAAACAGAGAAGGCCATACCACTCGCTATCCACCATGGCAGAACTATTATCCCGGAAAGCAATACGCCAATCAGCTAACACCCAGGTTCCTACTTACTGCTTGGCGAACAGAGGCATTTGGAGTAAGGAAAATTGCTCACCTGGTAATCGTACCTGAGTTCTCTTGCTTGCGAGGCAAGCGCACTATCTACTATGCTACGGGAGCCCCCAGTTCGATGGATATAGTCACACTGATGGACTTGCCAGTTCTTCAAGTTTTCAGTCTTGTTTAGGGAAGGAAACCTGCTGTCCTTACCCGGTCTGGCCTATGTGTGACTCCAGTGGCATGCCAATGTGGTTGACCCTTAACTGCTCACTGAAATTGCCCAGCAAGGCATTCAGCTGCCTCAATACCACTGCAATGGTTCAAGAATGCAGCCTGCCACCACCTTCTCAGGGCAGCAGATGATGGGTAACAAATGCAAGTCTTGCCAGTGATGCCCACAGCCCGAGAATGAATTAAAATAAAAGGTTAGCCCAGTAAATGGATAAATGTACAACTTATAAAAGTATGAAGGGAGAAGGACCTCTTTTTTTCTCAGGCCTCTCTCTCAGGAGGGAACCCCCGGGCCGTGCAAATGACCCCAGCCAGGAAATGGAGATATACTGTTCCTTTTCAGGCACAGGGTACCATGCATGGTGGAGGGGGATGAAAGATAATCATTCCTTTGTCACCATCGCACATATTGTTCTTATGTTGAACTTGTTTTAGATTTATTAAAATTCAAAACTGAATGATAAAGAATTTTAATTATTACAGGTTTTAAAACAGCCTTACGCAGATGGCCTCAGGCTCTGCTTACAAACGTCACCTTGCAGTTGGTATGCGCTCTCAATGTAAACAGTTGCTTAATTTTGACGGGGAGCAGGGGAGCTCACCCCAGTGTCCTGGTAAAAAATTTATACCTCAGCCAACACCTAAAATAGATGACCTGATCATTGTTTTCATTGCCGTTCTGTGGGATCTTGCTGTGTGCAAATTGGCTGTCGCGTTTCCTATATTACAACAGTGACTTCACTTCAAAAGTCCTTCATTAGCTGTAAAGTGCTTTGGGATGTCCTGAGGTCAGGAAAATTGCTATATAAATGCAAGTTATTTCTTTCACAGCATTGACAGAGATTGATCATTAAGAGGTCATTTCTAAATTACATACTCACACTGAAATGAAGCAATGATATTAAGTGGTGTAAAGGAACATCTATAAATGTGTATACTATAACATTACATAGTGGCAGTAGTTTCCTCTCCTAGTTTATGATATTACTCAAATACACACCTTCCATCATTGTTTAGCCTGCACAGCACCAAACCAGGCAGTCTATCAATAATATATAGTGAAAAGAATATTGCTTCAAAATCCCTGGTACTGAGTGAGCAGGAGAGTGGGCTCAGGCCAGGTGGGATATTAAAAGGTATGGGGAGTGAGCAGGAGAATGGGATTAGGCTAGGTGGGATATTAAAGGGTATGGGGAGTGAGCAGGAAAGTGGGATTAGACTAGTTGGTATATTAAAAGGCATGTGGAGTGAGTAGGATAGTGGGATTAGACTAGGTGAGATATTAAAGAGTATGGGGAGTGAGCAGAAGAGGAAGACTAGACCAGGTGGGATATTAAAGGGCGTGGAGAGTGAGCAGGGGAGTACGATTAGAGTAGGTGGCTCATATGAAGAAAAGTGCCGGTACAGACTTGATGGACCATTGTGGTGCTGTGCTAATCTGTGATTTATTCTGTATGAAATACAATAGAACAGCAAAAATTTACAGTACAGGAAGAGGCTTTTCAGCCCATCATATCTATGCTAGCCCTTTATAGAGTAATCCAAACCAATCCCACTGCTCTGCAGTCTCCCCATAGCCCTACATCTTCCTCTGCTTCAATTATTTATCCAATTTTTCTTCAAAATTGCAACCACCCTAGCTTCAGCCATTCCTTGTGGGAAAGCATTCCATGCTTGAACAACCTCCTCTGTAAAGAATAGCAAAATACTGCGGATGCTGGAAATCTGAATTAACAACAGAAAATGCTGCAAACACTCAGCAAGCCAGGCAGCATCTGTGGAGAGAGTTCTGACAAAGGGTCACAGACGTTAACTCTGTTTCTCTCTCCACAGATGCTGCCTGGCCTTCTCTGGAAAGACATTTGTACCAACTTGTCTCCTCATCCCTTTTCAAGTGATGACCCCCTGTGACTGAATCTCCTTTTTCACCCTATTAAATCCTTAATAATCTTGAAAACCTCCAGTAAATCTCCTCAGTCATCTCCACTCCAGCTCTTTTCTCTAGAACTAGGAGTAGTTGAGGCGAATCGCATCGATGTATTTAAGGGGAAGCTCGATAAACACATGAGGGAGAAAGGCATAGAGGATTATGCTGATAGGATTAGATTAAGAGGGGTGGGAGGAGGCTCGTGTGGAGCATAAACACCAGCATGGACCAGTTGGGCTGAATGGCCTGTTTCTGTGATGGACATTCTACGTCATTCTATGTAAATAGTCCCAGTATCTCAAGTCTCTTCTCATAACTGTAGTTTCAGATCTCTATTCCAGTTAAAGGTAAATTGGGGAGAAATTGGTACACTTTGCGCCCGTTCTTTGGGCATAAAATGAGCACAACCTACACCAAATTCTGTAATAAATTTTCTGTTTCCCTTCTTTTTTCTGAGTTCAGAACCATAGTCCCTGGTTACAGTTTGAGATTCTGCCAGACAGTTTGCTAGAGTTCAGTTTAGCTGCGCCCCTTAGAATCTTGGAAAGTCCACTGATTTTATTTGCTGATGTGTTAAAAACAAGGCAAAGAAAATAAAATTGTGCAAGACTGCAGTTAAACTCAAGAGGCAGTAGCACATATATAAGCGATTCTGCCTTCAGGAGAGACACGGTGATTAAAGAAGGAGGAAGCAGGTGTTTATGTCAGGAAGACGGCTGGCTTTGTGCTGGGACACTGCAGTGGGTGGGTTAGGGGAAGGGGCTCTGGAGGAAGGACACACGAGGTGTTACTGCTCTGGAGGTCTCTTCTGAACAAAAGAGAAAGAAAACAATGGGATTTGTTGAATTTACTTTTTGTTCTCATGAAGCTGAGGGACTAAGAAATAGAATATTTCTGGCTGTCATTGTACACAGTTTCACTCGGCATGTGTTTAGAATTCTCTCCAAGGCTAATCTGTGAACTGATGCCCTCAATCTATCCCTTATTAAAAACTATTCACCCATCACCCCTCTCCTCGCCGAGCTCTACTGGCTACCCGTCTCGCAACGCACTGATTTCAAGCTCCTGGTGCTCATCTATAAATCCCCCCGTGGTTTTGCTCTACTCTCCCTACCTTCCATCCCAGCAAATACCCTGAGTTCTTCTGAGTGGGGACTATCTTACCTCCACTCCATCATTGCACATGGAGCCTTCACCCGTCACGTGCCCTGCACTCTGGAATTCTCTTTCTAAATCCTTCTGCCTTCTCTGCGCACCTTCACAAGCCTCTGCGACCCCCCCATCCCTTTCATACATTCAATCACCTCCCCAACTCATCTCCTAATACTTGTTCAGCCACCGATTTTCTTCCTCTCTTGCGAAGCACCTTGGGATGTTTTGGTACATTGAAGGTGTGATATAAGTGTGCGTTGTTGTTGACCAGAAGCCGGGGAAGGGGGCATTGAGGCTGATGCTATTCCCATCTTGAATTTAAATGCTGCGCTGCTTGTTCCCTATGGTGAAGGGTTCAAATCCCAGGGACACAAGTTAAAAATGAGGACGTTAAGAGGAGGAAGGCTGGCAGAACAGAGAAGGCCATGTACATGCTGAGGCATCAGGAGAGCATTTTATTAATTGTTCTCAGGGTGTGGGTAATACTGGGAAGGCTGCATTTATTTCACAACCTCAGTTACCCTGAGAAGGCGGTGGTGGTCCTTCTCCTTGAACCACTGCGGTCCTTGGGCTGATGGTGCTCCCACTACGGTATTAGGTATGGAATTCTGGGATTTTGACTCAGCCACGATGAAGCTACAGTGATATATGTCCAAGTCCAGATGGTATGTGACTTAGAAGGGATCTTGGAGGTGATGGTGTTCTCAAGGCATACAGTGTATGTTAACAACATAAGGGGGACAAGCTAGTCCCTGGGAGCAGTGCAGAGGAGAGCAATGAGGCTAATCCCCAGTGTTCAAAAATGAGCCATGAAAAAGGAATTGATATAAAGAGATGTCTCAATGACTTTATAGAGATATATAAGACACTTAATGGGACAGAGAAGGTAAATGTGGAGAATTATATTTAGATGTGCCAATACAGAATGACAAGAGGGGACAGATAAAGGACAGACACCAGGAAGTATTCCTCTATGCAGAGGGGGATCAACAGCCTGAAGTGCTTACCCGAAAGGGTGGTTGCAACCAATACATTGGACTGATTTTAGAAACAGTGAGATGCTGTAATGTAAGGTAGTAGGGTTGGCATTCTAGAAGGAAGAGATCAAATGAGCCATCGGGTCTTGTTGGTCTGAAACTATCTTGCGATTTTGTGATCATTGAAGCAGACAATGTAAATGGACTGGAGATAAATAGATGCAAAGGCAAAATACTGCGGATGTTGGAAATCTGAAATAAAAACAGAAAATACTGGAAACACTCAGCAGATCAGGCAGCATCTGTGGAGAGAGGAACAGTATTAGCGTTACAACCTTCTGAGAATTCTGCGTTCCTCCGTTTCTGGCCTCTTGTACAACCCCCAACCTTGCTCCCCCCACCATTAGCAGCCGTGCCTTCAGCTCTGGAATTCCCTCCCTAAACCTCTCCGTCTCTCCACCTCTCTCTCCTCCTTTAAGATGCTCCTTAATACCTACCTCTTTGACCAAGCTTTTGGTGACCTGTCCTAATGTCTCCTTCTTCGGCTCGGTGTCATTTTTTCTCTGATTACACTCCTGTGAAGTACCTTGGGGCGCTTTCCTGTTAAAGGAGCTATATAAACAAGTTGTTGAATTGATAATGTCAGTGTGCAATGCAATACTGAGTCACATGGACCAAGAAGGTCCCAGTGCCCTTGAGTGAGGGAGGAAAATAATCTGCCAAGCCTCATGCCTCTGATTTCTAGCCAGTGACCCTTGCTGGTCAGTGCATGCTTGGGTCAAATAGATGGTCAGTTCGCCTGTCAACATTCACTGTCGATCCTCACATATGAAGGATGACCTCTCGAGCAAGGTTCTGTGGGAGTTGGGGGGCGGGGTGTGACTGATGCCTGTGGGTCACCGCGCTCAGGTGAGGAGAGCAGAAAGTTGAAAGAAGAGGTTGTAAAAAAAAGCATCTGACGTACCTCCGTGCTGGGGGTGACATCTTACTGAGTCTAATCTCTCTTAATTTGAACTAAACCAAGAAAATAAGGAAGTCTGTTCCTCAGACACATAATTATAGTCAGGCACAAAAGATTAGGTATCGGACTTTCTAAATTGGAAATTGTCTTTTACTTACTGGAAAATAATTAGATCCTATAATGACTGGCCTCGCAAAAACCCAGAACAATCTCATGTTTTGTTTAAATCCCCGCATCTGGTTTAATGAAAGGCAAAGGTTGTGGGAAATCTGGATTCTAATATTTTGCTTTGAAACAAGAAGCAAGTTGAGAGACTCAAAACACAATATCTGGCTTCAGTGCGTTGTGTGGAACGGAGAGCCCCACCCTTAATTAGTGCTGTGGACAGTCTAAGAGGTCACTGACAGACTGTACTACAGCGATGATAGTGCAGAGCTGCAAAAACAAGACTCGAATGTGCCGGGAATGCCTGACGCTGCACTCCATGCCGCCAGGATGCAGGGCGCTGTCATTGCAATTAAAACTTACGGGGCGGTGGGGGAAAAGGGGGCGCTAGTGACATCTTGTGGCTGTTGATTGGGATTGCACGAGTTTCAAGCACTCTCTCACCTCTCAGAAGATGGTGGGTTCCAATCCCATTCCCGGACACCAGCACATGAGCCAGGTTGACATTGAAGTACAGGACTGAGACAGTGGGAGGTCTAGTCCTTTGGATTGAGGTGTTAAACCGAAGGCCTGTCCCAGTTGTTCTGTGGACGTTAAAGATCACGTGGCACTTTTCAGAAGACAAGCAGAGAATTCTCCCGGTATCCTAGACTAGACAGCCACTAACGCTGGAGGTGAATGTCATGCTGGCGGAATCTTCTCTCAACCAACATCATCGAAAAAATGATAATTAACTGGCCATTCCTCTTATTGCTGTTTTGGGGATCTTGCTGTGCACGTCGCCTACATAACGAACACTGCAGTTATTGTATTCTGAGAGAGGTGATCAGGAGCTATATAAATTGCAAGTCCTTCTTTCTAATTTTTATTTATTTTCTCCTTGATTTTCTCCCTTCCTCACCCTGAGAGTAAAAATAAATAATGACTCAGGAGTGATTCAGATTCCTTGTTTAGCCATATTGTACCAACAGTGGATACAACACAGGGGAGGCCACCATCTCCCACTGCTCCTGTCCTTTCCCCTCTTGTGTGCCAGCAATTCCTGGCATTTCTCTCTCACCACATGGAATGGAGGGTTTGAGATTCCTCCAGTGCCAGCTGAGCCGCCCCACAATACATATTGGGCCGGATTTTCCGATCGGAGGCTTCCTGCGTGCGGATGCCTCCGATCTGGAAAAAAATCTACGAACTTACCTGCTGGCTCTGTAGGTCCCAACACTTCCGCTCCTGGGCCTCTCCTGGTGCGCGCGCGCGCCGAGGCCCAGGTATCCCAGCGGCGTCAGCAGTTCGCAAGCGTCCCTGGGATCACATGGGCCATGGGGAACCAATCAAAGAAGGGAATCACACTTCACACTTTTGACAGGTCTCTCAGCGTAGACCCGTCAAAAGTATGAATGGGGATCAGTCAAAAAATACACTAAAACATTAAATACATTTTTAAAAAATCATCACGTATTTAAAATTAGTTACAATTACATTAAACAAAAATTAAATTTTTTGAAAAAAATAATTAAAGTTTTTTATGGGGCTAAAAATAGACTTACCTTTTTTAAAAGTCTTTTAAAATTATAAATGAGTGAAAAAAAATTTAATGCTGGTAAAAGCAGGCCTTATGCCTGCTTTTACCAGGCGTAAGATTTTTAAGGGTTTTCAGCGGGTGGAGATTGTGCAGAAAGCGGAACTCTCCACCCGCAGAGGCCCTTTTCCTGGGCAGGCGGATGATCTGTCAAGATCTGACAGATCGGAAGTGCCGGTTTTCAGCGCATGCACTTGCGAGGCCCCTACGGGTCTGTACACAGCTTGTACACACCCATGGGGGTCGGAAAATACGGGCCATTATTCTCCCAGGTGTAAACTGTTCATGAGCTTCTTGCGTTAGCTTGGCTCAATCAGTTAGCACTTTTTGTCTCTGAGCCAGAGGGTTGTGGGTTCAAGCCCCACATCAGACTTTAAATGCACAATCTAGGGTAGCACTCCAGTGCAGCCAAGAGGTAATGATGAGCCTATCTAAAACCTTCATAACACCTCAGTTAGATTATTGTGTGCAGTACTGGGTTCCACACTATAGGAAGGATATTGAGAATCTGGAGAGGTTGCAGTGCGGATTCACTAGGATGCTGCCTGGTATGACAAAATACAAGATGAAGAAAGAAATCAGGACTATTTCCGTTAGATCAAGGCAGATTATAGGGCTATATCATCGAATTGTTTAAAATTATGTGAGGAGGGCACAGGTTATATAGAAGCAGATTGTTTCCAGTAGTTGAGGGGGTCTAGGAGGGGCCACAGGTACAAGATTAAATGTAAGAGATTTAGAAGAGTGCAGGAGAAACTTCTTCACACAGAGAGTTGTGGGGCTGTGGAATTCACTTTCAGGTTAGTGGTTGAGGCAGAAACTATGTCAACATTCAAGGTTAGATTGGATAGATGGAAGAAAGAAAAGGGGATGAAGGGATATGGGAACAGGGTGGATACATGGGATTAGGACAAATGTTCATGTGGAGGATAAATGCCAGCAGTTGGGCCCAATAGCCCATTTCCACATTGTAATTTCTATGTAATTTTATGCCTGTTTAGGTGGACATTAAAGTTCAAGAAGTTGAGATAGGGCAGGCCATCTAACTCATTCCTCCTTAAAATCCTACAACCCTCCACCCATTGCAGCATCGTACCTCTTTAGTGACTCAAGAGTCACTATCTGTAACCTCATGGCATATCCCTCACTCTACCATTACCATCAAGCCAGGGGACCAACCCTGGTTCAATAAGGAGTGTAGAAGAGCATGCCAGGAACAGCACCAGGCGTACCTAAAAATGAGGTGCCAACCTGGGGAAGCTGCAACACAGGACTACATGCATGCTAAAAAGTGGAAGCAGCATGCTATAGACAGGGCTAAGCGATCCCACAATCAACGGATCAGATCAAAGCTGTGCAGCCCTGCCACATCCAGACGATAATGGTGGTGGACATAAGAACATAAGAACATAAGAAATAGGAGCAGGAGTAGGCCATTCGGCTGATCTTCTGCCTCAACTCCATTCACCGGCCCTATTGCCATATCCCTTGATGCCTTTACTAGTCAGAAATCTATCGACTTCTGTTTTGAATATACCCAATGACTGAGCCTCCACAGCCCTCTGGGGTAGAGAATTCCAAAGATTCACCACCCTCTGTGTGAAGAAATTTCTTCTCATCTCAGTCCTGAATGGCCTACCCTTTATCCTGAGACTGTGGCTCCTGGTTCTAGACTCCCCAGCCAAGGGAAACATTCTCCCAGCATCCACCCTATCAAGCCCTGTAATAATTTTGTATGCTTCAATGAGATCCCCTCTCATTCTTCTGAATTCAAGAAAATACAGGCCTAGTTTACTCAATCTCTTCTCATATGACAATCCCGCCATCCCAGGAATCAATCTCATGAACCTTCATTGCACTCCCTCTATGGCAAGTATATCCTTCCTTAGGTAAGGAAACCAAAATTGAGCACAGTACTCCGGGTATGGTCTGACCAAGGCCCTATATAATTGGAGTAAGACTTCTTTACTCCTGTACTCAAATCCTCTTGTAATGAAGGCCAGCATACCATTTGCCTTCCTAATGGCTTGCTGCACCTGCACATTCATTTTCAGTGACTCATGTACAAGGACACCCAGGTCCCTTTTAGCATCTGCATTCCCCAATCTTTCACCATTTAGGAAATACTCTGCCTTTCTGTTTTTTCTACCAAAGTGAATAACTTCACATTTATCCACATTATATTCCATCTGCCATGTTCTCGCCCACTCACTGAACCTGTCGAGATCCCCCTGAAGCCTCTTCACATCCTCTTCACAACTGACACTGCCACCTAGCTTTGTATCATCAGCAAATTTGAAAATGTTACATTTAGTCCCCTCATCCAAATCATTGATATAGATTGTGAATAGCTGGGGCCCAAGCACCGATCCTTGCGGTACCCCACTAGTCACAGCCTGCCATCCTGAAAAAGACCCGTTTATCCCTACTCTTTGTTTTCTGTCTGTTAACCAATTCTCAATCCATGCTAGTATATTACCCCCAATTCCATGTGCCCTAATTTTGTTCACCAACCTCTTGTGTGGGACCTTATCAAAGGCCTTCTGAAAATCCAGATACACCACATCTACCGGTTCCCCTTTGTCTACTCCACTAGTTACATCCTCAAAGAACTTCAATCGGTTTGTCAAACAGGATTTCCCTTTCATAAATCCGTGTTGACTCTGCCCAATCTTACTATTAGTTTCTAAGTGCCCAGTTATTGCATCCTTTATAATAGATTCCAGCATTTTCCCAACTACTGATGTGAGGCTAACAGGTCTGTAGTTCCCCGTTTTCTCTCTCCCTCCTTTCTTAAATAGTGGGGTTACATTTGCTATCCTCCAATCTGCAGGAACCGTTCCAGAATCTATAGAATTTTGGAAGATGACAACCAATGCGTCCACTATACCAATGGCCACCTCTTTCAAAACCCTAGGATGTCGGTCATCCGGTCCTTGGGATTTATCGACTTTTAGTCCCATTAATTTTGCTAGTACTGTTTTTTTACTAATAATAATTTCTTTAAGTTCCTCATTCTCACCACACCCTTGGTTTTCTCGTATTTCTGGGAGGTTTTTTGTGTCTTCCTCCATGAAGACAGAAACAAAGTACTTATTTAATTTCGCTGCCATTTCCTCATTCCCCATTATAAATTCTCCCGTCTCTGACTGTAAAGGACCTACATTTACCTTCGCCAGTCTTTTCCTTTTCACATACCTATAGAAGCTTTTACAATCCGTTTTTATATTTTTCGCTAGTTTGTGCTCATATTCCATTTTCCCTTTCTTTATCAATTTCTTGGTCCCCCTATGCTGATTTCTAAAAAGATCCCAATCCTCAGGCTGATCGCTTTTTCTGGCAACTTTTAAAGCTTCCTCCTTTGACTTAATACTAGCTTTAATTTCTTTTGTTAGCCATGGTTGGATCACTTTTCCTATTGGGTTTTTATGCCCTAGAGGAATATATGTTTGTTTCAAATTATGCATTATTTCCTTGAATGTTAGCCATTGTATGTCTGGCTTCATACCTTTTAGTGTAGCCTCCCAATCTACCATGGCCAACTTGACCCTCATACCCTTGTAGTTTCCTCTGTTTAGATTGAAGACCTTAGTTTCAGATTGGACTACATCACTCTCAAACTTAATGTAAAATTCAATCATATTATGGTCACTTGTCCCTAAAGGCCCCTTTACCACAAGATTATTGATTAGCCCTTTCTCATTACATAGTACCAGATCCAGAATAGCCTGTTGCCTGGTTGGTTCCTCCACATACTGATCCAGGAAACCATCTCGCATGCATTCCAAGAATTCGTCCTCCACACCATTAAACAACTAATGGGAGGAGGAGGCTCCATGAATATCCCCATCCTCAATGATGGTGGAGCCCAGCACGTGAGTTCAAAAGACAAGGTTGAAGCGTTTACAAACATCTTCAGCCAGAAGTGCCGAGTGGATGATCCATATCGGCCTCCTCCTCAGGTCCCCACCACTACAGAAGTTAGTCTTCAGCCAATTCGATTCACTTCACGTGATATCAACAAATGGCTGAGAGCACTGGATACAGCAAAGGCTATGGGCCCCGATAACATCCCGGCTATCGTGCTGAAGACTTGTGCTCCAGAACTAGCCGTGCCTCAAGCCAAGCTGTTCCAGTACAGCTACAACACTGGCATCTATACAACAATGTGGAAAACTGCCCAGGTATGTCCTGTCCACAAAAAGCAGGACAAATCCAACCCAGCCAATTACCATCCCATCAGGCTACTCTCAATCATCAGCAAAGTGATGGAAGGTGTCATCGACAGTGCTATCAAACAGCACTTACTCACCAATAACCTGCTCACTGATGCCCAGTTTGGGTTCCGCCAAGACCACTCGGCTCCCGACCTCATTACAGCCTTGGTCCAAACATGGACAAAAGAGCTGAATTCTAGAGGTGAGGTGAGAGTGACTGTCCTTGATTTCAAAACAGCATTTGACTGAGTGTGGCATCAAGGAGCCCTAGTTAATCTGAAGTCAATGGGAATCAGAGGGAAAACGCTCCACTGGCTGGAGTCCTACCTAGCACAAAGGAAGATGGTTGTGGTGGTTGAAGGTCAATCATCACAGCCCCAGGACATCGCTGCAGGAGTTCCTCAGGGCAGTGTCCTAGGCCCAACCATCTTCAACTGCTTCATCAATGACCTTCCCTCCAACATAAGGTCAGAAATGGGGATGTTCACTGATGACTGAACAGTGTTCAGCGCCATTCACAACTCCTCAGATAATGAAGCAGTCCATGCCCGCATGCAACAAAACCTGGATGACGTTCAGGCTTGGGCTAATAAGTGGCAGGTAACATTCGCGCCACAGAAGTGCCAGGCAATGACTATCTCCAACAAGTGAGTGTCTAACCACCGCCCCTTGACATTCAACGGCATTACCCCGAATCCCCCACCATCAACATCCTGGGGGTCACCATTGACCAGAAACTTAACTGGACCAGCCACATAAATACTGTGCCAACAAGAGCAGGTCAGAGGCTGGGTATTCTGCGGCGAGTGTCTCACCTCCTGACTCCCCAAAGCCTTTCCACCATCTACAAGGCACAAGTAAGGAGTGTGATGGAATACTCTCCACTTGCCTGGATGAGTGCAGCTCCAACAACATCCAAGACAAAGCAGCCCGCTTGATTGGCACCCCATCCACCACTTTAAACATTCACTCCCTCCACCACCGGCATACCGTGGCTGCAATGTGTACCATCTGCAAGATGCATTGCAGCAACTCACCAAGGCTTCTTCGGCAGCACCTCCCAAACCCGCGACCTCTTCCACCTAGAAGGACAAGGGCAGCAGGCGCATGGGAACACCACCACCTCCAAGTTCCCCTCCAAGTCACACACCATCCTGACTTAGAAGTATATCTCCGATCCTTCATTGTCATCAAAATCCTGGAACTCCCTCCTTAACAGCACTGTGGGAGTACCTTCACCACACGGACTGCAGCGGTTCAAAAAGGCAGCTCACCACCAACTTTTCAAGGACAATTAGGGATGGGCAATAAATGCTGGCCCTGTCAGCAACGCCCCCATCCCATAAAAACGAATTTAAAAAAAGAGTATTTGCACCCCTGTCCTACCTTTAGAATGACGCAAGAGCTGGAGCCCTCCTGGTGTCCTGACCAATATTCTTCCACAACAAACACCACCACAAATATAAATGAACGAATAGCTCATCTCACTTCTGTTTTTCCTAGAATCCCATGTAATGAAAATGGAACTTCATTTATTCAATCATTGGTCCAAACAGACATAACCAGTTCCTGGGACCAACCTTCCCCATGGTGCTCGCAGGAAAAAGCAGATGGGAAGGAAATCCCCTGGGGACCAAGGCCCAAACCCCTCCCGTCGCCATTCGCATGCAGCGGACAGGGAAGGAGCGCCCAATAAAGTTCCTATTGGTGTTAAGCAAGGTGAGGGAAATCCCGATTGGGGTGGTGGAGCGGTGGTAGGCCTCACTGCCCCAAATTTACTCTCATTCTACGTTGCGATCCCATCTGATTTTAGGCAGATCACAGAATCCCCCCAACCCACAATGTCAATTGGCTATTCAACTGCATGGAACGACACGCAGTAGGGCTATGGAAAAAGAGCGGGAGCAGTGGGGCTAGAGTCATGGGGGGGGAGAAATTCGGTATCGCCCCGTTTGGGGCGCAATTATCGGCCGGGCGCAAAGTTTAGCGCCTGGCGCTAATTATCGCCTCCAACTGCAAACTTGGCTTTTATCGCCCCTGGGGGTGATTGGAGCGCTAAATCAGGCGCTACACACCTGTCTTAAGGCCCAAAGGCTGAGGAGCGAGGCGCTAACTCAGAGCGCGGGCGCAGCGCAGGTGATGTCAGTTAGCAATGGAACACAGACACACTGGCGTCGGCCAGTTCTTACAGGGGAGGATCGATCTTGCTCTCCAGCCACATCCTGCTCATTGGAGCCTTGAATCTCGGCCTGGAGAGACCTGTGCCTAAATTTTCCAGCCAAGGACTATGGAGAGGGTGAGAGAACGAGCTCAGCGCTTCAGCGAGTAAGCTAGGAGGCTCTGGTTGGCGCGGTGGAGCACAGAAGAGCTATACTGCACCCTGAGAGTGGCAGGAGGCCATTGCCGCGCGACTACAGAAGAGTGTGGAGGGAGGTGGCTCAGCACGTCTCCTCCAGGAGCATGGTGACCAGGACCCATACTCAATGTCGCAAAAAGTTCAATGACCTCACTCGGGTCGTCAGGGTGAGTGGCTGTTTTTCAATACCTCTCCATCCCTCCATTTCAACCTCACTCTATGGCCAGAGGGTCTTAAAACCCCAATGCCCAACACTCATCCAAGACCTATGGCCCTCTCATAAAACACACACGCACATTCCACACTTTGCATACAGTAAGGGCTATTCAACTATGGGAGGCACATCAGGAAAGACCATGGCTGTATATTTACTCAGACGCCGTCCTTTGTCTTGCAGGCCAAGCTATCTCATAACAGGAGACAGCAGCAACGGATGGGTGGAGGGCTGCCTCAGCTGCAACCCCTCAGCGATCTTGAGGCGCGCGTCCACAGGATTGTGGCAAGCCAGGTGATCGGTCCCGTCGCCCCTGAAGAGCTCGACCCCGTTCGGGACAGCAATGTTAAGGTCATCAGCTTTCTCTCTCTCATTCCACTTGTCCCTCACAACACCAGCCTTTGACACTTTCAATCCAACTTACTAAATCGCTCCACTCCTTCCTCCCTTACTGCCCCCCTATCCTCACACTAAAGCCACTCTTGTACCTCCCTGCTTTCAGATGGAGATTCACCAGCTGAGGAGACAGGCCCTCAAGCTGCCAGTGGGAGCGAAGCCGCAGGCAAGGAGGAAGAGGAAGCCGGAGCCTCAGCGCCACCCTCTCCCGAGGAAGCCCATGCCCACACTGGGACCACGTCTTCCCTGGAGGGGAGCGGGGGGGAAGGGTCTGATGAGTGTGAAGCTCCGGGACCCAGCGGGCTGCAGCAACGTGATAGGGGTAGGGAAGCTCGGGGGCCTTCTCCCCGGAGGGAGAGTAGGCCAGCGAGTCCTGCTGCACTGGACGCAGAGGAGGAGCGGCTCATCGCTGAAATGGACACCCAGGCGGTGGACATGCACACTCAGCTCATGGGTGCAGTGGGAAGGGTGCCCGAAAGCATTGATGCACTGGCAAGGAGTGTGGAGCACTTCGCTGCAGCACAGGCGGATGCCACACAAATGTTTAGTGCTGCAATTCAGTCACTGGCTGCCGTGATACAATCTCAGACTGGTCTCATGCAGTCTCAGATTGAGGCCACGCAAGCACTGACTGCTGCCATCGTCGCTGGTTCAGACACATTTCCCCGGGGCTCTCACGGCGCCGCAGCAGGCCAGCAATCAGTGCTCCAGCAGATTGCTCCGGATGCTGAGGTGCTGCCCCGTGGGAGTGCCAGTGTGTCGGTCAAGCAGGGAGGTGCTGGTCTCTCTCAAGATGACAGCATTCCTGCTGCCACCACTGTCACTTCCCCATTGCACTTGCCACCGCCTGTAGCCCAGACTGCTGCTGCCCGTGCAGAGTTGGTGCAGTCTGCAGCCGAGCCCTCCAGGCCCAGAGCTGGTCGAGGGCGTCCTTCAAGGGCATCTGTAGTCTCAGGATCTGACATTCAGCAGCCTTCCACCAGCCTTGCTGCAGCCACTGGGGCCCCATTACGGAGGAGCAGTAGGGTGGGAAGGGGGAAGTGCGCAAGGGAAGGAGATCACCCTCGAAGGGCAAAAAGTAGGAGGTCTGACGAAATGTTGGGAATGCCTTTATTAAAGGCCAAGGTTCGTGTAATAACTTTTGTTTAGCGTTTTGGCCATTATCTCCAGGTTGTGAGAACCAGTTATGTTAATTAATGATGTTTTGTGTTTGTTTCTATTAGTTTGTCATGAAGAAATGACACACACAGAGTTTGTAAAATAAAAAAGTTTTTGTATTGAAAACGTACATGTTTGGCCTTTGGAATCATTGCTGCCTTGGCCGGCTATAGGGGTTGCTTTCCATCATGTTGTTCTCCATGCCAGAAGCCATTTCCTGAGTAGGGGCCTAGAAGTGGCTTTTTATCAGTCTTTGACGGACTACCCTTGCAGTTTCAACATTGTGGGCCTCCCTCCCGCCTTGGTGCTGCTGCTGATCATCCTCCTCCTCTTCCTCCTCCTCTTCCTCCTCCTCCTCCTCCGGTGGTGCACCAAGGCCTGGTGGCATTGGCTGGGTCCTGAGGATTGCCAGGTTATGAAGAATGCAGCACACAACTATGAAGAGGGAGACTCGCTCAGGCGAGTACTGCAGGGCTCCTCCTGAGTGGTCCAGACAGTGGAACCATTGCTTGAGCACGCCAATCGTCTGCTCAATTATGTTCCTGGTGGCGAGATGGCTCTCAATGTACTGCAGCTCAGCAGGGGTGTTGGGGTTACGGAGCGGTGTCATCAGCCAGGTGCAGAGTGGATAACCCTTGTCCCCGAGGAGCCAACCACTTGGCTGATGCGTTGCCTGGAAAAGCTCTGGCACACCAGTCTGGCGCAGGATGAAAGCATCATGGCTGCTGCCAGGATAGCGGGCATTGACAGCGAGTATCAGCTGTCTGTGGTCACAGACCAACTGGACATATAAGGAGTGGAACCTGTTGCAGTTTTGGAAAACCTCTGCATTCTCCTGCGGTGCCCGCAATGCCACATGCGTGCAGTCAATGACGTCCTGCACCATGGGGAAGCCCACTATCCTCGCAAAGCCCAATGCGCGTTCATGCTGTTTGGCCCGGGTCACTGGGAAAGAGATGTACTGGCGTCTCCTTTTATAGAGGGCATTGGTGACCTGCCAGATACAGCAATGGACCGCAAACTGGGAGATATTGGCGATGTCCCCAGTAGCTGCTTGAAAGGAGCCAGTGGCATAAAAATTCAGAGCCACTGTGACCTTCACTGCCACCAACAGAGATGTCCTGGTCCTCAGTTGAGGCTGCAGATCTGGCTGCAGCAGGTGGCAGAGCTCAGTGACCACCTCCTTGCTGAAGCGCAGCCTGCACAAACACTGCTCCTCAGACAAATTAATGAAGGAGAATTATTCCCGGAATACTCTGGGAGGGTAAGGTCTCCTGTGCAGAGGCCTGTTGGCCCTCCTCCGTCTGGCCATGATTGACACTCTCTCTCTGCGACTCTGATGCCTCCGATTCTGCAGACGCAGGACGACGCCCTGAATCAGTGCAGCCCCCACAGTCTCTTGACAATCAAAGTAATGAAGGTCAAATCCAAAAGAACCTGCAAAGTGATGCTCAGTAGCCAAAACTACTTCACACAGCATTGACTCTATGCAGAAGTCTCTCTCTCTCTCTTTCTCAGAATCTTTCTCTGTCAGAGTGAATGGTGAAAAAACGTCTCCCACAAAAAAAGGCAGGAAGGGGGCGCCTTTAAATAGCACCCCCCAGCCCCTACCGACTGGAAAATGTTCCAGTCTCCCTGTTGTTGCTTGCGGCAGGCGGAAAGGAGGGGGGCGCCACTCAATATCCGGTCCGGGGTGCCACCGGGGAGTTGCACGCTCGACTGATGTCATGATCTGCGGGCACAGGAGATCGGGGCAGTAGAGTTTTGCGCCACCGCAAAAACTCTGGTCAATTTCGCGAGCGGCGCAAACATCGCCGCACCCAGGCACTAGTTGCTTTGCGCCCCATTCTGGGAGGCGCAAAGCAACTGAATTTTTCCCCCATAGAGTCATAACGGCACAGAAGGAGGCCATTCAGCCCATCGAGTCCATGCCGGAGAGATTGGATAGATCTTTCAAAGGGCCGGAATACCTCCTTCTGTGCTGTAACATTCTATGATTCTATGACTACCAATCCTGTCCTCACCTAACGTCCACACACTTGCACTATCCAGCAAGAGTCATTGGCAACGCTGGCTGATTTTTCCCCCCGTTCCTAACTCAAGGTTTCTGAGGCCAATTGTAATGACCACTATATCCCCAGCTGACAGTACAAATTGGGAATCAATTGTAAAACCTTCCTGGTCTATAAGATTCAGTAGCATACTAGCGAGTGTATTTTCCCATTAAATTACTGGGTGATTATCATTGCAATATTTTCTGATAACATATAACGACCCAACTCAAACCGGTGTACGGGATAGACTGGACCCAAACTACTGGATTGTAAACATGGTTCTATTCTTAATCTAAAAATAATGAAAATTTACAATATCCAATAACAAAATAATTACTGTGTATTAAATAATCTATTAACTCAAAGCAACAGAAAATTGATTGGTAGCAAAAATCAAGGGAGACTCTTAAACCAAGCCAAGTCTAACATCAGCACAGACCTGACCCAAACATACATGGGATCCAAGCATAATATCCCATTCTATCAAATCACTTCACATTCACTCCCATTATGCAGGATTTATGATGCTACCATTGCAATCATGCAGTTACAAACCAAAGCTGTATTTTACCTCAGTTATTCCTGTTTGCAGTGTTCAGCATCCAGAACCCTGTCAGTCTGTCATCTTTTCTGATTTTATCAGCAAACATGTCACATATTTACGACAAGATATTAATATCAGCAGATAAATTCTTAAAATATTTGGCTATCCTCTGCCCACTGAGCTCCCTCTACCTTAACAACATGCCGCAATCCTAACCTCAGAACAGCACCCCACCCCCTACCAGTGTGGCATTTATTTCATTTCACACACCAGCCATCCTGTGGCCTCACTGAGTGGTATTGGCAATTTGTGCCAAATGAGGGGCAATTTTATACTGTAGGCCCATGCCCACTAGGAACTGGATGGCTGATGCCCAAACACATTTCATGTAGGACTCTTACAGCCATCTGACAGAAGAGATTTGAACCCAGGTTCCAGTGCTGAAAGGCAAGTGAAAGCCACTGTGCCACCCAGTTCCTAAGTGTTGAGTCTTACCGAAGTACCATTTCACATTCACCGCCTTCTAGTTCCTAATCCAAGTGACTTCATTCTTCAGGTTTTATTTCTTCTCTAAAGGAGTTTTAAGATTAATGATTCCATAGGTTGATATGAGCATATTCTTTTTCAATTGGGAATCCCAGGCAAAGGTCCAAGGCACCAGCAAGGTTGAAAAGAGTAGGAGCAAAGATAGAGTAAATCGAGATGTCATGCTGCGACGACATCAAGTTTGGGATTTTGAAAGTCTGTTTATTACAGGAAGAATGAAAGAAATGAAGAGTTCCACGATCCTTGGAAAGAATAGGTTATGAGGCTGGGCAATGAGTCTTGATTTCAGTGCAATGAGGCTACAGAAAGGAGGAAGAGTGGGTAGGATGGCACATTCAGATTATAACAAAAGACAAAAGTTCAGAAGAGCAATGACCATTGCAGTATTGGTAAAATGGAGAAATACAAGAAAGGTTGTGATTGAGAGATAAGTTCACCAATCGGATGACAAACTTGATCCTATATCCTGTCAGGAGTCTGTGAGGGTATATTCCTGCTCAGTGTGCAGTCCTGTTCAGTTGTTTTTCTTGTTAATTATATGTATATATTCTTCCTAATTGTATGTATGTGCAGAGGCAGCTCAACTAATAGTTCAGCTGGACTCAATATCGAGTTCAACAATTTTAGATCATAACCTCAGCTCCAATCACATTTATATTTTATTTTATCCACCCTTTTATTTGTCCCCCCCACCTTTTTTTTTCCTCCATGAAGCTGGCAGCTGTCCTTCATTCTGCCAGTGGATTTCACACTTCATTCAGCCTTAATCTGTCACATTAACACCACCTCTAGCCTTGCATATCTCTTAATGTCTCTTCATCTCCTCCTTTGTTCCTTTATCCCCTCCCCCTTTTCCCAGCTTTACCCTGGCCTTAAATCTATTTGATTTCCAGCTCTTCCCAGTTCTGATGAAAGGTCATCGACCTGAAACGTCAACTCTCTTTCTCTCTCCACGGATGCTGCCTGGCCTGCTGAGTTTTTCCAGCGTTTTCTGTTGTTATTTCGGATTTCCAGCATCCGCAGTATTTTGCTATCGTAATAGTTCAGCTTGTTAAGGCAGTGAGCCACACAGATTATGAAGGTCTCAAGTTTGATTCCTAGTCTGTGCTGAGTTAACTAAGCTCAGCCAATTTAGTGCTGAGTGTATTGGAACATAGAAACCAGAGTAAGCTATTGAGCCATCTCTGTCATTTTGTTAGCCATGGCAGCTCGAATCACAACTTCATGTCCTCTTTGTTGTCCAGCATGTGCTGCACTGTCGGAGGTGCCGTCTTTCGGATGAGACGTTAAACCGAGGCCCCGTCTGCTCTCCCAGGTGGATGTAAAAGATCCCATGGCACTATTTCGAAGAAGAGCAGAGGAGTTATCCCTGGTGTCCCGGCCAATATTTATCCCTCAACCAACATAACAAAAACAGATTATCTGGTCATTATCACATTGCTGTTTGTGGGAGCTTGCTGTGCATAAATTGGCTGCCGCCTTTCCCACATTACAACAGTGACTACACTTCAAAAAGTACTTCATTGACTGTAAAGCGCTTTGAGACATCCGGTGTTCGTGAAAGGCGCTATATAAATGCAAGTCTTTCTTTTTTCCATATCCCTTAATACCCTTACTTTCTAACCACCTCAATTGATTCTGCATTAATGCCTTTCATATTTCAACCATGGCTCAGTGGTAATACTATTGTCTCTGAGTCAGAAAGTCATGGGTTCTAGACCCACCCAGAGACTTGAGCATGTAATCTAGGTGTACACTTCAGCGTCATACAAAAGGAGTGTCAAAGGTGCTGCCTTTCAGATGGGACATTAAACGGATGCACCATCTGCCGTCTCAGGTGGACTATTTGAAGAAGAGCAGGGGTGTTGTCCTGGCCAATGTTCATCCTTCAACCAACATCACTAAAATAGATTATTTGGTCATTAGTCTCATTGCTGTTTGTGAGACCTTGCAATGTGCAAACTGACTGCTGCGCTTCCCTGCATTACAACATTGACTACACCTTAAAAATACTTAATTGGTTTTGCACCACATTGGGATGTCCTGGCCTTGTGAAAGGTGCTATATAAATGCAAGCTGACTTTGTAGAGTTCATGGTAGATTGCACATGGTCTTCTGGACGGAGATTAAATGGGTGGGGGTAAAAGCCATGATAAGGTAGATTATACATGGCCTATAAAAAGAGTGGGCCTGATGGACTGAATGGACTTTTCTCGTTCTATGCTCTCTATGTTGTTATATTTGATAAGTATATAGATCTTAAAATTACATTGTAAGATGTTAACATATTTACTTTAAACAGGGTATCCGCTCCACTAAGATAGTGCAGGAATAAATTTTAGACCTATTAAGAGTTTGTGTGGTAGTATCCCAAGGCATTACTTCCAGGCAGTAGTTTCCTAAATAAACATTGCCAACCCATACGAAAAGGAGCAGGGCTGGGGTGTTAGGAAGTTCACAGACGGGCTCAGTGTAGTCAGGGGAAGCTTTAACACCAAGATTGTCCTTCAGCAGCAACATGCCAAGCTGCAGGAAACCATCTGTGTTGTAGGCACTGAGAGTCGAACATGGTCTCAGCAATATTTGTAACAAACTAGTCAAATCAACATGCTGAGCTGAAAATGTAAGACATTTTCTGACTTCAAATGGGTTAATGAGCAGCCCACAAAGGAATTTCACACCGCGTTTATTACTGGTATCACTGAGAGAAATTACACCCCATAAATCTGCTGCCGCAAATAAAATTCCAAAGCTGTTTGTATTTAGGCTTTTGTTAAAATGATTAAAAAATCATTGGTAGCATTGCACGTTGCTGCTAATTCACTGCCCACATCATTGCACCATCCTCTGTAGAGGACCATGGTAACACGTGTTGCAAGCAAAGTTATCTTTCCTTTTATACCTCACTTCTCTCCTGCAGGCCTGACTAGTGCTGGAGTACGGTTTCATGACACTGATAATTCTACAAAAGCTCACCCCAGTGACCATTTTCCATCTGTGAGCCTGGACATTGACTGTCAACAGGCAATTCAATACTGGGAAACAACTATGGTCTTCTGTATGACCAAGTAGTTAGGTCTTTAATCTTCAGTCCTTCCTCACAAGATATTCATTTTCTTCTGCCCTCCTCAGCAGCCACCTCCTCCTCCACCCTTTAAAAATCAGGAACTTTGCTCTCAAATTAAATCACCACACCCTTTATCCCTGTCCTTAAACTCCCTGTCTCCCAGTGCATCGACTTCAAGATCCTTGTTCTTGTTTTTAAATCTTTCCACATTCTCACTCAACCATACCTCAGCAATCTTCTCTAGCTTGATCTACCAGCCACCCACTCATAGAAACAGGAGTAGGCCATTCAGCTCCTCAAGTCTGCTCCGCCATTCAATTAGAGCATGGCTAATCTGTACCTCAACTCCATTTATCGAACTTTGATCCATACCCCTTGATAACCTTACCTAACAAAAATCTAGTGATCTCATTCTTGAAAATTTTATTTGACCCAGCATCCACAGCCTTTTGGGGCAGAGAGCTCCAAACTTCCATTACCCTTTGTGTGAAGAATAGCTTCCTGATTCCACTCCTAAATGACCTAGCTCTAATTTTAAGATTATGGCTCTTTGTTCTGGATTCACCTACCAGAGGAAGTAGTTTCGCTTGGCCAAATCCTTTTAACATTTTAAATGCCTCAATTAGATTGCCCTCAACCTTCTATACTCAAGGTATAACAAGCCAAGTTTATGCAACTTGGCCTCATAATTTAACCCTTCAAGCCACAGTATCATTCTGGTGAATCTACACTGCTCCCCTCCAGCGCCAGTATATCTTTCCTGAGGTGCGGTGCCCAGAACCGAATGCCGTGCTCCACATGGGGTCTGAGCAAGACACTCGGTTCTGCCAACTCTGGATTACTGTTCGCCCGCCTGCTCTTCCTACTTGACCATTGGAAGTGGCCCTTCACCCACTGTAATCCTACTCTGTGGGTAATATTGTATAAATTGGTCTGAGATTATTTTTACATGAAAGGGGCTATATAAATGCAAGTTGTCGCAGAAAGAGTTAATCACGGAAGCATTGACTACATTTTCCAGGAGCCTGTTCCTTGCACTGTGCAGAAAAATAAATTTCTTCTGATCTCAGATTTTGCTTGGGGCTTGTTAGTATTACTCATGCTCTCCAGTTCTGCATTCACAGTTGAATCCAGAGTGGCTGCCAGCACCAGAGCAGCTGAAATAGCTGAACTATAGCCCCAGGCTATAGGCCTACATCTTCTAAAATCCCTGCACATTCTGAAAGCCCAATTGAAACTGCCAATGTACTATGCTAATCACTGCCCACTATGTTATCTCTCTGTCACTCTGCACATAAACGTTTGGTACGTCCACTACTCATTTAATTTATTGAGGTTAAAAAAAGGAAAGCTACGAGTGCTGAAGATCTGAAATAAAAATCGAAAGTGCCAGAAGTGTGCAGCAGGCCCCTCAGAGAAAAGATAGGTCAACATTTCAGGTGGAAACCCTTTGTCCGAACCAGTTCGGGGCCTGGATTTTCCTCCACTATCCTGCCCCAAATCAGGTGAGATAGCAGCAGAAAGAACAGGGGAAACTGAGTGGTAATTCCGACAACCGCCCCCAGGACCCAAATATAATTTCCCTCCTCCGGCCTGCACCTGTACTGCCGCTGGCTGCCCTTTTCCATGCAAATGCTGGTGGGGAGGCGGGGCTAGGGTTCCTGGCCCCATTTCCCTCCCGTCCACCGCTCTTCCCACCAGTCCCCAAGACTAACAGGTGAAGCCTTGTGGTAGTCCTTGGGGTAGCAGCAAGAAGGGCGCTAAGTCCCTGGATGGAGAAAGAGGCCACTAATGACATCCTCCCTTTCCACTTCATCATGATCGCACCTATGGAAAGCCTCAGTCTCAGGCTAGACCTTCAGTAAAAAATTGAATCTAGAGAAAAAAGGATTGCAGAACATTTTGATGGGGAAAATGGGGCTTATCTATCTAAAAAGGGGATAGCTTGTTGGACTAATGAGCTTTTCCTCTTATTAAAAAACCCTTACATCCTTATGGTAAGTATTTGGCAGGAAACAATGCACATGACATTTACTAATAGGAAGAGACCACTTATCCCAAGAAACTTGTGGTATTTTGGTTGATTTCAGTGCAACCTTCTCACCTTCCCCCTCAATGACTCTTTCTCCAGAAACACATCTAATTGCCTCTTCAGGCCATCTATTTGCTACAGATGTCATCCATGGTAACTCATTGCAGATGTCTACCACCCTTTATGCAAAATATTTTTGACTGAATTTCTTATTTGCTCCTAATTGTTAAATTATGTATAAGCTGCATCAATCCCATTCACCATTCTGAAAGCTTTTATTCGGTCACATCAAAGTCCCCTCTTTTCCAATGACGTAAGTCCAACCTCGTCAACCTTTCTCCGTAAATTAAGATTTGTTTAGTTCTCCAACATCAGCACCGTTAAAGTATTACCTTGGATCTGGGCCTCAACCTGACTGTGGAGAGATGGTGTGACATCTTTAAAGGAGGTTGTCTCTTACCACTTGCGTTTGACATTGCATGCAGTGTATAGCAACAACAACAACTTGCACTTATATTGCCTTTAACATAGTAAAATGTCCCAAGGCACTTTACAGGAGCGTAATCAGACATAAATTGACACCGAGCCAAAGTAGGAGCCAACTTGGTTTAAAAAGTGCTGAGGTGGGTCCTTGGACCTGCTAAGTACTTTTTAAACTTATTAGGAGTTGGTTTAAATGTTTAGATAGTGCAGACACTCCTCCCTGCCCTGGGAAAGAAGGTGTGTGTGTGAGCACAGTACACAGCTCTTTCCTGAGCAGTAGATAGCAGCTTAAGTCAGGCAGCATAAAAATGCCATTAGATTCCTGATGCCCAGCTATCATCTTCATTGTCCTATGTTGTAACCTCTTAAGAGTAATAATTATCCTATACTTTACATAGTGTTCCAAATGGGGATTGAATCTGTTGTAATGTTAGCCCTGGATTAGGAAATGGTGTGTAACTTTTTGAGATCACTTTTTAGATGATGTTTGGGTTTGGAATTTGGCTTGTAGTAATATAAGTCTAACATCTGAATATTAAAGCCAGTTTGTGGTTAGGGAGACAGCCTTTCTTAGACTCTCAGTCACTCAGAGCCAGATCCGTAGGGGTTGGATTCACCCTCCCAACCACCCCTCTTCACCGGAGGACACACAAAATGGCCAACAAGAATGAATATGCAACCAAAAATGATAATTAATAACAACAATGATAAATCTGCCATTAGTTCAATGTTTTTAAGGCACCAGTTCCAACAACTCTCGCTTCAGAGTCAGAAAGTTGTGGGTTCAAGTCCCACTCCAGAGACTTGTGCATAAAATCTAGGCTGACTCTCCAGTGCAATACTGAGGGAGTGCTGCACTATCAGAGGTGCTGTTATTCGGATAAGTTGTTAAACCGAGGCCCCGTCTTCCCTCTCAGGTTGATGTAAAAGATCCCATGGCACTATTTTGAAGAAGAGCAGGGACGTTCTCCCCGGTGTCCTGGCCAACATTTATCCCTCAACCAACACCTAAAAAAAACTAGATTATCTGGTCGTTATCACATTGGTGTTTGTGGGATCTTGCTGAGCGCAAATTGGCTGTCGTGTTTCCTACATTACAACAGTGACTACACTGCAAAATACTTCATTAGCTGTAAAGTGTGTTGGGATGTCCTGAGGTCGTAAAAGGCTCTATATAAATGTAAACTCTTTTTTTTCTTTTTTAGTTGTAGGAGGTATGGAGGAAACCTGGTTCTTTCTGTTACACTATGTTACACTAGTTATTCTAAGGTAACGTGTGGCTCAATTCAAATGATTAAAGTTGGGCCTTGATTTTGATTTAGTTATATTTTTAGTGTCCAGAGTAATTTCTAAAAGATAGGGATAGTAATAGAGTGACAAAGAGTGATGGATACAGGAAGATAATTATCGGTAGAGAAGCAGAGCTCCCCTAGTGGCTTAGTGAGTGAATGCACCAGTCCACGTGGGATCAAGCCAACAAGAGCAGAGGGTACCCGGTTTGTTCTGAGTTAGCTAAGGCAGTGGTAGGGTGTTACAATTAGCCTCAGCACCCCCTGGGCTAGCAAAAAGAAACTCAGCTAATGTTCCTGCTCCTGATCTCCTATGGCCCCTACTAGCATGACCACGTGTATGGACGTAGGCTAAGGACACTGTGTCTCCATGGTCAAGTAGCCTCCTGAGGGCTACTGTCTAGCCTCACATTGAAGAATGGTCACATTGGTAAGTACAGGAGGGTGGCTCACATCTCCTACATTCACAAACAGTAAATTAGATAAATGACCAGATAACCTGTTGGTGGTATTGGTTGAGGGGTGAATATTGGCTAGGACACTGGGGAAACTCGCTGCTCTTCTTTGAATAGCGCTAGAGGATTTTTTTATACCCATTTATAGGCCTCATTTAAAATCTCATCTGAAAGATGGAAAATCTGAAAAGACAGCTCTCCCACAATACTGCACTTAAGTGTCAGCCTAGATTATATGTTTAACCCACGACCTTCTGACTCAGAGGCAAAAGTGCTACCAACTGAGCCATGATGAAGTAGGGAGAGAGAATGAAGAAGGGGAAGGAACAAAGATAGAAATAGGCACACCGATAAAGACAGATAGACAGGACTATAGAGCGATCAATGAACAGAGAGACACAGATGGAGAAACAGAGCAAGAGGTAAATAAGAGATGAAAGTGGAAGGATCAACAGATAGAGTGATAGGGAGACAGAGATAGAAATAGCAGAGATGAAGAGATACAGAAAGTGGTTAAAAAGGGACAGAGGAGATATTGATGATGTATGACCGTTATATAATATTGCTACACACCCAGTTCACCAGTAATGTTTATTTTTCTTCTTTCTTTCAGTGTACAGACTAGAACTCCTGACCCAAGCATAATTCTGCTCCAAGGATAGTTATTTTGGCAGCACTAGTTTATGGGTTCATCAGAATACAGCTCTCTTTAGCAATCATTAATGGTCGAGGAAACCCAGATAAAAGGTTGTTTTTGAGTGTTCGAAACATAGAGCGATTTCATCATCCTGACATTGACTCCATCCCACTTCTTTAACTCTCTGAGAGCTGAGAACAACCTCATGCAGATTTTTTAAAACAAACTCAACACGATATCAATGCTGGGAAATAAAATACTGATTTAAAAAAAAGAAACTTTGTCCCCAGCTTCACTGCTTCCATAGATTAGGGATGGCTTTTGTTCTGTTGTCTTGTGCAGTCCTCATGAAGAAGCTGGAAGCTATGGGAGTACAAGGACAAGTCTTGGGATTTTATCCTGGATGATTGCTCCAGATCCAAGATGTTGTTGTGGTAGACGAGAGACTCACTCACCTTTCTCTCTCTAAAGAAGGGTGAAGCAAAGTTGTCCATGGCCACCCATCCAATTCAATGTCTTAGAATCATAGAATCATACAGCACAGAAGTAGATTATTCGGCATGTCATGCCTGTGCCAACTCTTTGACTAAATGGTAGTGTAGTGGTTTTGTTACTGGACTAGTAATCTGATGCTGCAACTCTGCATCAAAACAATGCAACACTTACCACCTGGCTGGTGAGATGTGACATTAGTACCAATTAAGCCCAAGCATTACCTTTGCCACCATTTCCATTCTCCTTATATGTGACTCCAATCCCATATCAATGTGGTTGACTAGCAGGCCACTATAAAGAATACCACATGAACTGCAGTGGTTCAAGAAGAAGGCCCACCACCACCTTCTCTGGACAACAAAGGACGGGCAATCTGTACTGGTGTTGCCAGCGATGCCCACATCTCAATAATAAATAAGGAAAAAACTAACTTATTTACCTGTAGGTGGTCCCTCTCAGTAGCCCAACTTTCTCCAATCTTTCCTTATAACTCAGTTCTCTGACGCAAGGGTTCAGCCATATGACCCTCCTCGACGATCTCCAATTTTAGTTGAAGAAAATAAATGACGGCAGTAATTTTATTAATGTGCATTACCTCGCCCACAGTGCAATATCGAAAGATCAAGTGTATGACTGAATTTCCAACGTACCATCCCAGCAGGCGAAGCGCCCAGCCAGTAGAACTGTACTCATTCATTTTTTTCATTCAGTCCAAAGACTTTTAATGGTTTGCAAGCAACTTTGAATAGAGCAGTGTTGCTGTGTTGTGGAGATTTGCGGTTGGTTGATTTCTTGAAGCACACGACTCTCACGGTTCACTTTAAGAATCACCATCCTGACTGATGTCTAAATTCTTTTAATCCTTTGATCATTCTCATGATGACCTCTCATCTTCTAGGTCATCCCGTGTCACATGCAAAGAGCGTGAGCTATTGCCAAGCTGTCTGTCAGCACTCCTCTATTCCTTTGGATGCCTCTCCCCTTTTGATTCCACTGTGGGAAAGTTTGTGTTATGTGCCTGGGACCTGCTTCCATGAAGTGCAGGCTAAAATCGGGATCTAGAATCATGGGTAGGAGTTGGCGTCATGGTTCGGTTTGTTATTGCTACGACCATCAAACCGCCCGCTATCATGTCACCCGACAACATAATTACGCACAGTTCTCCTCATAAACAAGTGGTTCGGATCTGGAATGTACTGCCTGATAGGGTGGTGGAAACAGATTCAATAGTAGCTTTTGAAAGGGAATTGGATAAATACTTGAAGGAGAAAAAATTGCAAATATATGGGGAAAGAGCCGGGGAGTGGGACTAACTGGATTGCTCTTTGAAAGAGCCGGTGCAGACTCGATGGGCCGAGCAGCCTCCTTCTGTGCTGTACTATTCTATGAAATGGTAAAGTCTAGAACAAGCGGACATGGATACAGGATTAAATGTAAGATTTAGAACAGAGGGCAAGAAAAACTTCTTTACACAGAGATGTGGAATTCACTTCCAAGGTTAGTGGTGGAGGCAGAAACGATGTCAACATTCAAGATTAGATTGGATGTAGGAATATGAGAATAGGGTGGGTAAATGATTAGATGGTTGCTCACATGGAGGGTAAACGCTGACATAGACCACTGAGGCCAAATTAATTGTTTCCCTGTTGTAACTCCTGTGCTTTTTAAAATGTATTCTCAGGATGTAGGCATTTCTGGCAAAGCTGGCATTTATTGCCCATCTCTATTTGGCCTGAAAAGGTGGCTTGCCCACTTCAGAAGGCAGCACCAACATGGTTGACTCTTGAGTCACATATAGGCCAGACCGGGTAAGGACGGCAGGTTTCCTTCCCTAAAGGACGTCAGTGAACCAGTTGGATTTTTACCAGCAATCTGACAGTTTCATGGTCACTTTTACTGGTACCAGCTTTTATTTCCAGATTTTTTTTAAACTGAATTTAAGTTCTCAAACTGCAATGGTGGGATTCTGAACTTTAGTTCTCTGGATCACTAGTTCAGTAAGATAACCACTATACTACTGCACCCTGGCCATGTAAATTGCCTTGTTGGACGCATTACTAGATGACAAGGGCCCGGATATTCTGATCCCTACGGGTGAGTACGTGCTGTGTACCCACCCATAGGGACATTGGAAATGCTGGTTTCAGGCATGCACAGCGCGTGCGCTGAAAACTGGCATTTCCGATCTGTCAAGAATGCTCTAGAGAAGGGCCTCTGTGGGCGGATAGTTCCGCTTTCTGGAGACCCTCTGCCCGCAGAAAACCCTTAGAATTCTTATGCCTGGTAAAAGCAGGCGTAAGTCCTGCTTTTACCAGGATAAGAGTTGAAAAAAGTAAATTAAAAAAATAAAAATTTCAGTCATTTATCATTTAAAAATACTTTAAAAAAAGGTAAGTCTATTTTTAGCCCCGTAAAAAACTTTAATTACTTTTTCAAAAAATTAAATTTTTGTTTACAATATTTAATTTATTGTAATTTCGACTAATTTTAAAAAGGTGATTTAAAAAATTTTTTATTTAATGTTTTACTATGTTTTTTCATTGATCTCCATTCATATATTTGACAGGTCTATCTGTCAAGTGTATGAAGGGAGATTCCCTTCTTTGATTGGCTCCTCATGGCCCACATGATCCCAGGGACGCTTGTGAACCGCCTGCGCCCCTGGGATACGTGGGCCCTGCGCACTTGGAGTTGGAGAGGCCCAGCATCGGAACTATACGCACCTCGGGAGCCCTCAGGTAAGTGCGTAAATTTTTTCCAGATCGGAGGCCTCCGCACACAGGAAGCCTCCGATCGGAAAATACGGCCCAATATCTCTTGAAAAACTCTAGTCTAAAATCAATAGAAACAACTTCAATCTCAGTTTCGATAACATATTCTGTCTATAATTCAGTTGTGTGCCCATTTTGAGCCACCTGTTTCATTAGGGAGTTCTGGAAATTCAGCAATTGCCTCACTCAAGGTATACAAATTAAACAAGGCATTAACAGAGAGAATTAACTTGGATTGCCTCATTCTACGATATTGAGCTAAAATCTGGCCACTGGTTTAAGCATAAGCCTTTTCTCAAAGCCATCCCTCTGACAGACAGGCCGTGGCAATCTTTCAAATCTCATTCGCTTCAACCAGACATGGTGCTATCAGCCCATTGTCAATCAGAGAAAACATGGTTATCAGTCAAGCCTTTCATCCCTTCTCTTCGCACCAGTTCCAGGTGATAACAACCCATCTGGGTGTATTCACATCCATTCGTGACTCACGCCAGCCTCTGCAAGAAACTAGCTACAGGATGGCTTCTTTTGCATCAGAACAATGGAGAGGAGAAGGCCCCTGAATCAATCCTGATTCACAATACACTGAACCCCGGGTGACCTCACAGGAAGGGTGCTACTGTCCTGGAGCAGCTTCATTCTGTGAGAAATATAACCCAGCCCTTTTGGTGAGTTTCTGTTAGGCGTCTTCTTTGATTGCAGACGGGACAGTCAGACCAGAACCATTCTCACACTCTCAGCCCTCCCATGGCTGCTCAGAGTAGATTTACCAGAGGTTAGGCCCCAGGTCATCCTGTCGAACACAGTTGATGTGTGGGTGTACAAATTACAAGGGATTTTCCCTCTGTTCCTCTTCTAACATAACAGAATATCCATCACTGCAGTAAGGTGATATATGGGAGAGTGGCACAGTGACATAGGACAGACTGTGCCAGAATGAGAATTTCTATTAAGGATCCTCAGCACTTGATTCCAAATCCCAGCTGGCCAGCCTTTGGGAGAAAGAAAGAGCTTGGGGGAAAAATTCGTTACCTTAGTGCCTCCCGTTAGCACCAGCAAATGGCGCTAATGGAGTGCTAGAGCATTATCACCGGGGCGAGGCAAATCCAACGGCACACGTCAAATCTCACCCCCCCCGCAGCGCCGCCGCTAACAATTATCACCGGGAGCCTCAACGCCAGGTGGATCGTCACGATCGTCAGTGAGTGTGCAATGCTCACTAGCCACCCGATCTGTGAAATTGATTGTTGCCACCTACTTTAGTGACTGGAGGAAACAGTGACAGGGAGAGCTGGCGTGAAGCAAAAGGAAGCCAGCTCCAGGGACGTTATTTAAAGGGATCGTCAGTAATGAGTCACAGCTGTAGGTTAGTGGAGTTTCAGTGCTTTCTTGTCAGTTTCACATAGTCCAACAGTCTCATTCCATAATTTCAAGGTTACTTTGTATCAGGAGTGTTGTGGCAATTAAAAAGTAGCTACATTTATTCTTAAAAAAATCAAATTGCTACACTTGGTTACGTTAATGGGGGCTGTACTGGCAGTCGACCTCGCCCTCCAGGATCTACGGCGGAGGGAGTGGAGGCAGCAAGAAAAACTGGAACATGTAGCCAGGGGGAGGAGGAGGGCCATCAGGGCTCTCAACAGGAGGCCTTACCCTCCGAGGGTATTTCGAGAGCACTTCTCCTACCTCCAATTAAGCGAGGAGCAGTGTATTAGAAGGCTCTGCTTCACCAAGGAGGTGGTCACAGAACTCTGCCATCTCCTGCAACCAGACCTCGAGCCTCAGATCAGGGCAACCACAGCTCTCTCAGTGGCAGTCAAGGTCACCATCGCCCTCAATTTTTTCACCAGCGGATACTTCCAGTCTGCAACAGGAGACATAGCTAACATCTCGCAGTTTGCCATCCATTGCTGCATCTAAGAGGTCACAGAGGCTCTCTACAGTAGGAGAAGGGATTACATTTCCTTCCCCACCAGAGAGAAGCAGGACGAGTGTGCATGTGGCTTTGCCAGGATAGCGGGATTCCCCATGGTGCAGGGCGCCATTAACTGAACCCACATGGCTTTCAGGCACCGCATAACAATCCTGATGTCTTCCATAACCACTCACTTAATGTGCAGTTGGTGTGCAGTGGTGTGCGACCACAGGCAGCGAATCATCAATGTCAATGCCCGCTATCTTGGCAGCAGGCATGATGCCTTCATCCTGCGCCAGACCGGTGTGCTAGCACTCTTCCAGCCATCATGTCAAGCTCACCGCTGGCTGGTCGGAGATGAGGGCTATCCCCTTTTCACCTGGCTCATGACTCTCCTCTGCAACCCCAACGCTCCTGCTCAACACTCGTATAATGAGAGCCATGCTGCCACCAGGAACATCATCGAGCAGCTCATCGGGGGTGCTCAATCAACGGTTCTGCTGCCTTGGCCACTTGGGAGGAGCCCTCCAGTACTTGGCCGAGCAGGTCTCCCATTTTGTCGTGGTCTGCTGCATGCTCCACAGCTTGGCCATCATGAGGGCCCAGCCCTTGCCACCAGGGATTGTGGGACCACCTCAGGAGGAGGAAGAGGGAGAGGAGGAGGACAACGAGGAGGATGAGGTGGAGTAGGAACAGGAACGAGGGCAGAGACAGCCACTCAATCAGCCTTCCGGAAGAGCTGAGCGGCGGACCTGTGAGAGGCACAGAGTCAGCGAGAGGAACTCAGCACAGGAGTGACGTCAGAATTCAGAAGTGAGGTAGTCAGAGGGGAGCTGATTCGTGAGTAGCTGGTGGGTATTTTCTGTTAAGTTTTTTGTTCAGTTTTAAGTGTATTTCTGCTGAGTAGTTCATAGCCCATTACTAGAGGGAGAGCGCTCATTGGTGAGTTGCAGGTGAGTGTTTTTGTTAAGTTTTTAAGTTTATTTCGCGGGCTTTTTTACAGGGGCCAGTGTCAGGAGCGGAGAGAGCAGCAGCACTGTGAGTAGTTAAACTCACTTTTGCGGGCTTTTTTTACAGAGGCCAGTGTCGGGAGTGGAGAGAGCAGCAGCATTGTGAGTAGTTAAACTCACATTCACAGGCTTTTTTTACAGAGGCCAGTGTCGGGAGCGGAGAGAGCAGCAGCACAGTGAGTAGTTAAACTCACTTTTGCGGGCTTTTTTGCAGAGGCCAGTGTCGGGAGCGGAGAGAGCAGCAGCACAGTGAGTAGTTAAACTCACTTTCGTGGGCTTTTTACAGAGGCCAGTGTCGGGAAAGGGCCCTTGAGTATATCATTTAATTGAAGTGAAATTGGTGGGATTCATTTAATTTAATTTTAATTAATTAATTAAAGGGTAAGTCATGGCAGGAGAGCTCCGCCCCGTGATATGCTCCTCCTGCTATATGTGGGAAATCAGGGACGCTTCCTGTGTCCCTGACAACCATGTGTGTGGGAAGTGTATCCAGTTGCAGCTACTGATAGACCGCATTGCAGCGCTGGAGCTGTGGATGGATGCATATTGGAGCATTCGCGACGCTGAGAACGTCGTGGATAGCATGTTTAGCGAGTTGGTCACACCGCAGGCAAAGGGTGTCCAGGCAGGAAGGGAATAGGTGACCATCAGGCAGAGTAAGAGGTGCAGGCAGGTAGTGCAAGGGTCCCCTGTGGCCATCCCCCACTCAAACAGATATACCACTTTGGATACTGTTGAGGGGGATGACTTATCAGGGGAAGGCAGCAGCAGCCAACTTCCTGGCACCATGGGTGGCTCTGCTGCACAGGCTGGGAGGAAAAAGTGTGGAAGAGCTATAGTGATAGGGGACTCAATTGTAAGGGGAATAGATAGGCATTTCTGTGGCCGCAAACGAGACTCCAGGATGGTGTGCTGCCTCCCTGGTGCAAGGGTCAAGGACGTCTCGGAGCGGCTACAGAACATTTTGGAGGGGGAGGGCGAACAGCCAGTTGTCGTGGTGCACATAGGCATCAACGATATAGGTAAAAAACGGGATGAGGTCCTAAAAGCAGAATATAGGGAGTTAGGAGGTAAATTAAAAAATAGGACCTCAAAGGTAGTAATCTCAGGATTGCTACCAGTGCCACGTGCTAGTCAGAGTAGAAATAGGAGGATATTTCAAATGAATACGTGGCTAGAGGAAAAGGTGCAAAGGGGAGGGATTCAAATTCCTTGGACATTGGAACCGGTTCTGGGGGAGGTGGGACCAGTACAAATGGGAAGGTCTGCACCTGGGCAGGGCCGGGACCGATGTCCTGGGGGGAGTGTTTGCTAGTGCTGTTGGGGAGGGTTTAAACTAAAGTTTAACTTTATCACACCTCGGCAGATAGTCAGGATGATTTAATTTAGTGGTCTGCAATTGTAAGGTACACATGCTTTGTTCTCTATCTATATATGCTTTGGCGATTCTGTATCTAATTTACTTCACCTGAGGAAGGGGCAATCGATAGCTCCGAAAGCTTGTGATTTCAAATAAAACTGTTGGACTATAACCTGGTGTTGTGCGACCTCTCAATTTTAAACTAAAGTGGCAGGGGGTTGGGAACCTGAGCAGGGAGACAGAGGAAAGGGAAACAAGGATAAAAGCAAAAGACAGGAAGGAGAAAAACAAAAGTAGAAGGCAAAGAACTCAACAGTTTAAATCAAACATGGTCACAGTAAATAATAATTCATATAGGTCTGAGAGCATTAAAAAAACAAGCCTGAAGGCTTTGTGTCTTAATGCAAGGAGCATTCGGAACAAGGTGGATGAATTAGCTGCGCAAATAGAGGTAAATGAATACGATTTGATTGGGATTACAGAAACATGGCTCCAGGGTGGCCAAGGCTGGGAACTCAACATCCAGGGGTATTCAATATTTAGGAAAGATAGGCAAAAAAGAAAGGGAGGTGGGGTAACATTGCTGGTTAAAGAGGGGATTAACACAATTGAAAGGAAGGATATTAGCTCTGATGATGCGGAATCTGTATGGGTAGAACTGAGAAATAACAAGGGGCAGAAAACGTTAGTGGGAGTGGTATATAGACCTCCAAACAGTAATACAGAGGTTGGGGACGGCATTAAAAGGGAAATTAGAGAAGCATGCAGTAAGGGCACAGCAGTCATCATGGGTGGCTTTAATTTACATATAGATTGGGCTAACCAAATTAGTAAAAATACTGTGGAGGAGGAATTCCTAGAATGTTTACGGGATGGTTTTCTGGAACAATATGTCGAGGAACCAACCAGAGATCAGGCCATCTTAGACTGGGTATTATGTAACGAGAAAGGATTAATTAGCAATCTTGTTGTACGAGGCCCCTTGGGTCAGAGTGATCATAATATGATAGAATTCTTCATTAGGATGGAGAGTGAATTAGTTGAATCAGAGACTAGGGTCCTGAATTTAAATAAAGGAAACTACGATGGTATGAGGCGCGAATTGGGTAGGATTCATTGGGGAATGTCACTCAAAGGGTTGACGGTGGATAGGCAATGGCAAACATTCAAAGTCTGCATGGATGAACTACAGAATTTGTTCATCCCAGTGTGGCATAAGAATAAAACAAAAAGGGTGACTCAACCATGGTTAACAAGGGAAATTAGGGATAGCATAAGATCCAAGGAGAGGGCATAGAAATTGGCCAGAAAAAGTGGTAACCCTGAGGATTGGGAGCAGTTTAGGATTCAACAAAGGAGGACAAAGGGATTAATTAAGAAGGGGAAAATAGAATATGAAAGTAAGCTTGCAGGGAACATAAAAACTGACTGTAAGAGCTTTTATAGATATGTGAAGAGAAAAAGATTAGTGAAATCAAGTGTAGGTCCCTTGCAGTCAGAAGCGGGGGAAGTTATAATGGGAAACAAAGAAATGGCAGACCAATTAAATGCATATTTTGGTTCTGTCTTCACAAAGGAGGACACAAATAACCTCCTAGAGATGTTGGAGAACATAGGGTCTGATGAAAGGGAGGAACTGAAAGAAATCAGTATTTGCAGGGAAATGGTGTTAGGGAAATTGATGGGATTGAAGGCCGATAAATCCCCAGGGCCTGATAATCTACATCCTAGGGTACTTAAGGAAGTGGCCCTAGAAATAGTAGATGCATTGCTAATCATCTTCCAACATTCGATGGAATCTGGAACTGTACCCATGGATTGGAGGGTAGCTAATGTTACCCCACTATTCAAAAAGGGTGGTAGAGAGAAAGCGGGGAATTACAGACCAGTAAGCCTGACATTGGTAGTGGGGAAAATGCTAGAGTCCATTAGAAAGGATGTAATAGCTGAGCACTTGAAAAACAGTGACAGGATCGGACAAAGTCAACATGGATTTACAAAAGGTAAATCGTGTTTGACTAATCTACTGGAATTTTTTGAGGATGTAACTGGGAAAATAGATAAGGGAGAACCAGTAGATGTGGTGTATTTGGACTTTCAAAAGGCTTTCGATAAGGTCCCGCATAAGAGATTAGCGTGTAAAGTTAAGGCACATGGGATTGGGGGCAAGGTATTGACTTGGATAGAGAACTGGTTGGCGGACAGAAAGCAGAGAGTAGGAATTAATGGGTCTTTTTCCGAGTGGCAGGCAGTAACTAGTGGGGTACCGCAGGGTTCGGTCCTTGGACCCCAGCTATTCACAATATACATTAATGATCTGGATAAGGGAACTAAATGTAATATCTCCAAGTTTGCAGATGACACAAAACTGGGTTGGCGTGTGTGCTCCGAGGAGGATACTGAGAAACTCCAGGATGATTTGGACAGGTTGGGTGAGTGGGCAGAAGCATGGCAGATGCAATATAATGTGGATAAATGCGAGGTTATCCACTTTGGTGTCAAAACCAGAAAGGCAGACTATTATCTGAATGGCAATAGATTGGGAGAAGGGGAAGTGCAACGAGACCTGGGTGTCCTTGTGCACCAGTCGCTGAAGGTAAGCATGCAGGGGCAGCAGGTGGTGAAGAAGGCAAATGGTATGTTGGCCTTCATAGCGAAAGGGTTTGAGTATAGGAACAGGGATGTCCTGCTGCAGTTGTACAGGGCCTTGGTGAGACCACACCTTGAGTACTGTGTGCAGTTTTGGTCGCCTTATCTGAGGAAGGATGTTCTTGCCATGGAAGGAGTTCAGCGAAGATTCACAAGGCTGATACCTGGGATGGCAGGAATGACATATGAGGAGAGATTGGGTCGATTGGGCTTATACTCGCTGGAGTATAGAAGAATGAGAGGGGATCTCATCGAAACATATAAAATTCTGACAGGTCTGGACAAACTAGATGCAGGAAGAATGTTCCCGATGGTCAGAGAGTCCAGAAACAGGGGTCATAATCTAAGGATAAGGGGTAAGCCATTTAGGACAGAAATGAGGAAGAATTTCTTCACCCAGAGAGTGGTGAACCTGTGGAATTCTCTACCACAGAAGGTAGTTGAGGCCAAGTCATTAAATATATTCAAGAATGAGTTAAATATATTTCTTAAAGCTCAAGGTATCAAGGGATATGGGGAGAAGGCAGGTACAGGGTACTGAGTTTGGATGATCAGCCATGATCTCATCGAATGGCGGAGCAGGCTCGAGGGGCCGAATGGCCTACTCCTGCTCCTATCTTCTATGTTTCTATGTTTCTATGGCAGTCCGTGATCGCCTCATCAGACTGTGGTTCGAATGAATTAAACCCCAGATCCCTGTTGCTCACCGCATCCCCATCATTCCATCTCTGTCGCAGGCCATATCGCAGCACAAAGCTGAAATGAGATACACCACAAAAGAATCCAAACTGAATTAATAAATTTATCAAAAACCAGTGAACACATATTTACAACAAAAATATTAACTATTCACCCTCGTGCACTCCCTTAGTGCCTGTCGTTACTGTGCCTTTGCCTACTCTAGTGCTCCTACGAAGTGTTGGCCCAGTGGCTGCAGCACGGCTGGTGGAAGCTGCTGAGTGTCCGTGCGTGAGACTTCAGATGGCCTTGCAGGATGCCCTTGACCAGCTCTGGGCCTGGAAGGCCTGGCTGTAGACTGCACCATCTCAGCATGGGCGGCAGCAGTCTGGACTGGCTGGATGACAGGCAGCGACAAGGGCAATGGCGGAGTGGCAGTGGTGGGAGCAGAAATGCTGTCATCCTGAGAGAGGACAGCAGGTCCCTGCTCCACTGACCCACTGCCACTCCCCCGGGGCAGCACCTCAGCATCCCTAGCAATCTGTTGGAGCACAGATTGCTGGCCTCCTGCGACACCGTGAAAGCCCCAGTCGATGGTGGGAGACCCAACCACAATGGCAGCAGTCAGAACTTGCGTTGCATCAAGCTGAGACTGCATGAGAGCAGTCTGAGATTGGATGCCACCAAGCAAGGACTGCATTACAGCACTAAGACATTGCGTTGCTTCCGCCTGTGCTGCAATGGAAGCTGCCAGATCGCCCATCACACGCGGCATCAGATCTGGTTTGCCACGGTCTCTCTGGGAGTCTACCATCCTTTGCAGACTGGAAATGATGGGCTCCATGGTGTGCGCAGAGCCTTGTGCAATGTTGGAGGCGGACTCCTCCATGCTCCTTATCATTGCAAAGAGGCTCTCGGGCACCCTTGCCATTGCACCTGTCATCTCCGTGTGCATGCCTATCACCCTTCTTCTAAATGCCTCCCCATCGAGATCCTCATCTGAGTCCTGTGCAGCAGAACTCACATGTGTATTCACCCTCCGGGGAGCTGGCCCCCGAGCTTCCCTTCCCCCCGGCCTTGCTGCAGCCCACTCATCCCACTTGCTGTGCTGCTCCTTAGTTCTCTTGGCTTAGCTAAGTAGATTATGGGGTAGAAATTGGACCTCGTTGCATTTTAGGGGCACAAAATGGGTGCAAGGACAGCCAATTAGGGGGACCAACTTACTGTGCCCAAAGTACACATGATGTTGGGGTTTGGCCATTTTTCAGATGTTTGTGGCGGCCATATGTAAACAAGGTGCTTATACCGTTGGACAAAGTACTAATCAACAAATAATAGGATCCAATAATTGTGAGAGACTTTAATCTTCATATAAACTGGGCAAATCAAATTGGCAAAGGTAGTCTGGAGGACGTTTTGAAAAGACAGGCAGAATGGAAAGTAGGAGGGAGGGTTGCCCTGATGAGAAAGGATGACATAGGACAGTAGTGAGAAAGGATCTTGGCTCGGAAGATCAGGAAGTATAATCAGTATGGGTTGAGATAAGAAATAACAAGGGGCAGAAAACACTGGTGGGAGTAGCTTATTGGCCCCCTAACAGTAGCTATACCGTTGAACAGAGTATTAATCAACAAATAATAGGAGCTTGTAACAAAGGTAATGAAATAATTGTGGAGTGACTTTAACCTTCATATAAACTGGGCAAATCAAACTGGCAAAGATAGACTGGAGGACGAGTTCATGGAATGCATTCAACACAGTTTCCTACAACAATACATCGTGGAACCAACCAGGAAACAGGTTATTTTAGATCTTGTATTGTGCAATGAGACACGGGGAAGAGTGATCATAATATGATAGAATTTCACATTGAGTTTGAGAGTGAAATACTTAAATCTGAATCTAGAGTCTTCAACTTAAATAAAGCAAATTACATAGGTATGAGGGGTGAATTGGCTAAGGTAGATTGGCAAATTAGATTAAAAGGTATAACAGTAGATAAGCAGTGGCAAATATTTAAAGAAATATTCCAAAATTCTCAACGAATATACATTCCATTGAGAAATAAAAACTCCATGGGAAAAGTGATCCATCTATAGCTGACTGCATAAGTTAAGCATTGTATTAGAGTAAACTAGCAAGAAATATAAAAACAGATTGTAAGAGCTTCTACAAGTATGTAAAAAGGAAGAGAGTAGCAAAAGTAAGCGTTGGTCCCTTAGAGGCTGAGACAGGAGAAATTATAATGGGGAATAAGGAAATGACAGAGACTTTAAACAAATATTTTGTATCTGTCTCCACAGAAGAAGACACAAAAAATATCCAAAATTAGTGGGGAACCAAGGGCCTAGTGAGTGGGAGGAACTTAAAGTAATTAAGATCAGTAGAGTAAAAATAAAGTCATAGAATCATAGGGGGAAAAATTCAGCTGCTTGCGCCTCCCGTTAGCACCTTAAGAGGGCGCTAATGGGGCGTAAAGCAGCTAACGCCCGGGCGCAGCGCCGCCCACGCCTCCCGAAAAATTCAGCGGGAGGTTAGCGGCGGCGCCAGCCGGTAGCGCCCTGTGGCGCTGCGCCGCCGGCGATGACGTCATCGCCGTGTGCAGCACCCCACTCGCGCTCCAGCCGCGATCTTCAGTCGCGCCCCCTGATTTACCGCCAGACGCTATGTCCGACGGGTTCAGGGAGGCGTACGTGCGGCCGGGGCGGCGATATTTAAAGGGGAGGTGGCAGGTGGCCATTTTTGTTGCTGGCCACCTGCCAGCACCTGCCCCCGTTGCTGTCCCCGGCCCCCGTGAAGCCCCCCCACCGTGAAGTGCCGGCTGCGCTCCAAGAGCCCGGCACTTCTCTTGAGTGCCGGGCTCTTTTGCCAGCACTCCCGATTCCGGGGGGCCCAGCTGGGCCCCGGTTCGCGCTGCGCAGGGTCCCTCCCCTTTAAGAAGGGGAGGAAGGCCTGCAATACCGCGGCGCGACGTGCCGCAGCGTGTGGCGCTGCGGCATGTAGCGCTAGGATATTCCCTCGCAGCGCCCCAAGAGGGATGCGGGGTGCTTCCAGTGGCGCCCCGCTTCCCTCTTGGGGCGCAACCACTGAAGTTCCGGCGCGGGGCCGCTAATTTTTTCGGGGCGCTAAAAGTCGCGCCCCGGCGAGGTTAGCGCCCCAAATGGGGCGCGACTCAATTTTTACCCCATAGAGTCATAACGGCACAGAAGGAGGCCATTCGGCCTATCGAGTCCAAGCGGCTCTCTGTAGAGCAATCCAGTCAGTCCCATTCCCCTACTCTATCCCCGTAGCCCTGCAAGTTTATTTCCCTCAAGTGCCTATCCAGTCTCCCCTTGAAAAATTTGAGTGTGTCCGCTTCCACCACTTCCATCGGCAGCAAATTCCAGGTCATCACCACTCGCTGTGTAAAAAAGTATTTCCTCACATCCCCCCTGTATCTCATGCCCAAAACCTTAAATCTGTGTCCCCTAGTCCTTGTACTATCAACTAGTGGGAACAGCCTTTCCCCATCTAGCCTATCCAAACCTGTTATAATCTTGTACACCTCTATCAAATCACCCCTCGACCTCCTTTGCACTGATGAAAACAAATCCAGCTTCTCCAACCTTTCTTTGTAGCTAAGATCTCCAATCGCCAGAACCATTCTGGTAAATCTCCTTTGCACCCTCTCAAGGGCCTTCACAACTTTCCTAAAGTGTGGTGACCAGAACTGGATGCAATACTCCAGTTGTGGCCTAACCAGTGCTTTAAAAAGGTTCAGCATAACTTCTCTACTTTTGTACTCAGTACCTCTAATTATGAAGCCCAAGATCCCATATGCTTTGTTAACCACTCTCTCAATATGTCCTGCCACCTTCAGGGACATATGCACATTAATTCCCAGGTCTCTCTGTCCCTGCACACTCTTTAAAACTGTGCCATTAAGTGTATATTGCCTCTCCCTGTTCCTTCTGCCAAAATGTATCAGCTCACACTTCTCTGTATTAAATTCCACCTGCCACTTGTCTGCCCATTCTGCTCGCCTTTCTATGTCCTGTTGCAGTCGATTGATATCATCATCACTGTTTGCCACACCCCCAAGTTTGGTGTCATTGGCAAATTTAGAAATTCTACTCTGTATTCCAATATCCAGGTCATTTATATATATCAAAAAAAGCAGTGGCCCCAGCACTGACCCTTGGGGAACACCACTATCTACCATCCTCCAGACTGAAAAACAGGCATTTACCACAAATCGCTGTTTTCTGTCCTTAAGCCAATTCCTTATCCAAGCTGCCACTGACCCACCTATTCCATGAGCCTCAATTTTGTTAACCAGCCTTCTATGTGGTACTTTGTCAAATGCCTTCCGAAAATCCATGTAGACAACATCCATTGCACTCCCTTCATCAATCCTCTATTAGATTAGTCAAACACGATCTTCCTTTTACAAACCCGTGTTGGCTCTCCTTAATTAGCTTAAACCTTTCCAAATGCCCGTTAATTTTTTCCTCCATTATTGTTTCTAAAACTTTCCCCACCACTGACGTTAAACTGACCGGCCTGTAGTTACTAGGATTGTTCTTACACCCTTTCTTGAACTATGGTGTCACATTTGCCACTTTCCAATCCTCAGGCACTTCCCCCGCATCTAGGGAAGATTGGAAAATTATGGCAAGCCCTTCCGCTTTCTCTTTCCCCAATTCCCTTAGCAACCTGGGATGCAAGCCATCAGGACCAGGCGACTTGTCCACTCTAAGCATACTCAGCCTTTCTAGTACATCCTGTCTATCAATTTTCACCCCTTCCATTGCTTCTACTTTTTCCACTTCTACTGATATTTTGTCAGCATCCGCCTTCTTAGTAAACTCCGATACAAAGTACTCATTGAGTATTCTAGCTTTGCCCTCGCCTCTAAGCATATATCACCTTCTTTGTCTCTAATAGGCCCCACCCCACCTCTTACTACCCGCTTACTGTTTACATGCCGGTAGAAGATTTTTGGGTTCCCTTTTATGTTAACTGCCATTCTACTCTCATATTCTCTCTTTGCCAATCTTATTTTCATCTTCACATCCCCTCTCAACTTATTGTATTTGGTCTGGTTCTCCCTCGAAGAATTCACCTGACATGCATCATACACCCTCTTTTTTTGTTTCATCATCTTCTCTAACTCCCTCGTCATCCAAGGAGCCCTTGCTTTGGTTCCCTTACCCTTCCCTCTTGTTGGAATGTACCTAGCCTGCACATGGAACATCTCCTCCTTAAAGATCACCCATTGTTCCGTTACAGTTTTTCCTGTCAGTCTTTGGTTCCATTTTACCCTTTTCAGATCCTTTCGCATCCCATTGAAGTTAGTCCTATTCTAGTTTAGAAGTTCCACTCTAGATTGTTCCTTGCTCCTCTCCATTGCTAATCTAAATCTTATGATACGATGATCACTCGTACCCAAGTGTTCTCCCACAGACACTTGGTCGACCTGGCCCACCTCATTCCCCAGCACCAGATCCAGCAATGCCTCCTTCCTAGTTGGGCCAAGAACATATTGGTCAAGGAAATTCTCCTGAACACATTTCAGAAATTCCTCCCCCTCCTTTCCCTTTACCCCAGCATTATCCCAATTGGGTAATTAAAGTCCCCCAATATCACCACTCTATTGCTCTTGCACATCTCTGTGATTTCCCTGCAGATTTGCTCCTCTACCTCCCTCTCACTATTTGGAGGCCTATAGAATACCCCTAATAGCATGATCATACCCTTTTTGCTCCTCAACTCTAACCAAATAGATTCTGTCCTTGTCCCCTCAAGAACATCCTCCCTTTCCAACACTACAATGTCTTCCTTAATCAGCATTGCCACCCCACCTCCCTTTTTTCCTTCCCTATGTTTTCTGAACACCTTGTACCCTTGAATATTAAGTGCCCAGTCCTCACCGTTTTTAAGCTATGTTTCCATTATTCCGTACTTGAGAAACTAATGGGACTAAAAGCCGACAAATTCCCTGGACCTGATGGCCTACATCCCAGGGTTCTAAAAGAAGTGGCTGCAGAGATAGTGGATGCATTGGTTGTGATCTTTCAAAATTCCCTAGATTCTAGAATGGTCCCAGCAGATTTGAAGGTAGCAAATGTAACCCCGCTATTCATGAAAGTTAGCCTGACATCAGTTATTGGGGAAATGCTGGAATCCATGAAGTGGTAACAGGTCACTTAGAAAATCATAATGGGCGAGAAATTCGGCTCCCTGGCTTCCTGCGGGTGCAAGGATCGTGCGCGCACCTACCTACCGCGCCTGCCGTTGACCTCTGGGCCCGCGGGGAATTCGGCTCCTGGGCCTGCTCCAACTGCCGGTGCGCAGTGCTTGCGTATCCCAGGGGCGCAGTTAGTGCGATGCGTCCCCTGGGATCACGTGGGCCATGGAGAGCCAATGGCAGCAGACCATCTTTCATTCATAGATTTGACTGGAAGACCTGTCAAATCTATGAATACAGATCGGCCCCAAAACATCCCTAAAACTACAAATAATTTTTTTTTAAAACATCACATTTTTAAAATAACTATAAATTACATTAATTAACTATTTTAAATAAAAATTTAAATTTTTGAAAAAATTAATTACACTTTTTAACAGGATTAAAACTAAACTTACCTTTCTTTAAAGTAATTAAAAAAGATAAATCTGTGAAAAAAATGTTAAAATTTTAATAAATCAACACTTACCTTGTTAAAAGAAAGCCTTACGCCTCCTTTTTCAATGTGTATCTTCTCCGTGTTTACCCTCACGGAGGAACCTGTAAAAAACCCCGAAGTGCGAGGCGAACGCGCTGGCCCTCCGGCGTGCGCATTCGACCTCTGAACTACTTCCTTCAGGGGAACAGAAGTGCCGGTTTCCCACGCATGCACAGTGAATGCAAGAATCCGGCACTTTTGTTCCGTCCACGGGTGAGTACACAGCGCGTACTCACCTGTGGCGAGCCTAATTTCTGCCTCAATATGATTAGGCAGAGTCAACATGGTTTTATGAAAGGGATATCGTGTTTTGAGGAAGTAACTAGCAGAGTAGATAAAGTTCAGGTTAGTCTTGCTACATTTGTACCGTGCTTTGGTGAGACCAGACCTAGAGTACTGTGCTTATGTTCTTATGCCTGTTTTAAGCCCCTTCTGGGAAATTGGATGAGTGGAGCATTGGAACATAAGAACAGTGGTAGGCCATTCAGTCCATCGAGTCTGTTCTGCTTTCAATTAAATCATGGCTAATCTGTACCTCAACCCCATTTACCCGCCTTAGCTCCATATCCCTTGGTACCCTTACCTAACAAAAATCTATCGATCTCAGTCCTGAAAATTTCAATTACCTCAGCATCCACAACCTTTTGGGGGGAGAGATTTCCAGATTTTGTCCCGATTTCCTAAGCAGCAGCCAGCAACAAATGGTGAGTTATTTTTAAGTTCCAAATTTCGACCTTACGCAGGCCGACAGGCACCGACTGCTCGCCCAAGTGAGCCCCAAGGCTTAATTTTGGATCAGACTCAGGGTTCTCAGTTCGCATGCTGGTGACGTGCCACGGGTATGCGCCCAGAAAAAGGCCCATAACAAATATTCAACTCCTTTGTCTGTACAGGGAGGTAATGTGCACTCCATAATCGGGTAAACAGGTACGCTACCTGTACGGATTTCTCAGTAGCTTGGTATGGAGACTCTTAAAAATGGGGTTGGAATTTTGGCCCGTTGACCAAAAAAAAAGGTGAGATTGTCCCAACCTCCAATCAAAATATTTTTAATCATAAAACTATCAACCAGAAACAGATACAGAATACACTTTACAACCTTCCGGACTCAACACTGAGTTCAACAATTTCAGATCATAACCACTGCTCCCATTTTTTCGGACAGCAGAGGCTAGTAATGATTCTGTTGTTGCCATTTACAGCTCCTCTAGACGCATCTTTTGTTTCTTTACTTGTCCCATTAACACCCTCTTTCACCTTGCACCACCATCCCTTTTGCCATTTGTCCTAAATGTCCTACTCAGGATACGGGGTAGGACATTTAGGACTGAGATGAGGAGAAATTTCTTCACTCAGAGGGTGGTGAACCTGTGGAATTCTCTACCACAGAAGGCTGTGGAGGCCAAGTCACTGAATATATTTAAGAAGGAGATAGATTTCTAGACACAAAAGGCATCAAGGGGTATGAGAAAGAACAGGAATATGGTATTGAGATAGAGGATCAGCCATGATCATATTGAAGGGCCGAATGGCCTACTCCTGCTCCTATTTTTTTCTATGTTTCTATTTAATCACTCCTGCCATCCACCCTATCACAGACCTACTCTTTTGTTCTATCCTCGCCTCCCCTCCTTTCCCTACCTCTGTACTTGCTTAAAACCTGCTGCTTCTCTAACGTTTTCTAATTCTGAGGAAAGGTCATCGACCTGAAAAGTTAACTCTGCTTCTCTCTCTCCACAGATGCTGCTTGACCTGCTGAGTATTTCCAGCATTTTCTGGTTATATTACAGAATATCCTCCTAGCTTTAATTTTCAAGCAACGAAGCATCTTAATTAATAAAACATTTAAAAGTCACGCAAACCATATTTTTTTGCATTGACGCTTATGTTTTGCCTGATGACATTTAAAGATGTCATCAGTCAAGATGCCAGTAGGACCAACGCACACCTCGAGCCTCTCTCTGATAAATGAGGTGTCTAAATATTTGCCTTAAAAATAATGGTGCCTTGTTAATTTAACCGGCCGGGTGGCAGGCAGGAGGTGGGGGATCAACACTAACAGTGAGCTCCACAAACAAACCCAGAACAAGTGTTTAAACTATCATTTACAAAATGCTGCTTACATTATGGACCGACTCCAAAGCTTTAAGTCACTTGAGATGGAAAATGGAAAGTGTGTAAAATACAATATTTAAATATTTATTTGGCATTATACTGAATGTCTCCAGTGGCGCAGCACTCAAACAAGGTCAATTATGGACAGAAAGGACTTGTATGTGTATCTTCAAGAAGAATATCTGTCACGCTTCCTTCACACTCCATCACTCTCCTCACTCTCAGTCACATTCCCTCACACACCTTCACACTCCATCACTCTCCTCACTCTCAGTCACACTCCCTCACACTCCATCACTCTCCTCACTCTCAGTCACACTCCCTCACACACCTTCACACTCCATCACTCTCCTCACTCTCAGTCCCACTCCCTCAAACACCTTCACACTCCATCACTCTCCTCACTCTCAGTCACACTCCCTCAAACACCTTCACACTCCATCACTCTCCTCACTCTCAGTCACACTCCCTCAAACACCTTCACACTCCATCACTCTCCTCACTCTCAGTCACACTCCCTCAAACACTTCACACTCCATCACTCTCCTCACTCTCAGTCCCACTCCCTCAAACACCTTCACACTCCATCACTCTCCTCACTCTCAGTCACACTCCCTCAAACACCTTCACACTCCATCACTCTCCTCACTCTCAGTCACATTCCCTCAAACACCTTCACTCTCCTCACTCTCCTCACTCTCAGTCACACTCCCTCACACACCTTCACACTCCATCACTCTCAGTCACATTCCCTCACACACCTTCACACTCCATCACTCTCCTCACTCTGTCACACTCCCTCACACACCTTCACACTCCATCATTCTCGTCACACTCCCTCATACTCACTCACAATCCCTCACACTCCACACTACCATAGACCTCTTCTCACTCCTCTCATTCTCTCATACTCACTCACTCTCAGCACGTCTCACACTCCTATCACTTTATCATACTTCCACAGACCTACTTACACTACTCACTTTCGCACATTCTTGTTACACTTCCTCAGAGTCCCTTAGAATCTCACACTCCTTCACATTCCAATACACTCCCTCACACTTACTTTATACTCCCTCACTAGAATACTCTTTCACACTCCCTCACTGACACACTCCCTCACTAACATATTTCCTCACACTCCCGCCCTAGAATACTCTTTCACACTGCCTCACTAGCACACTCCTTCACTGACACACTTTCTCACACTCCCTCACTAGAATACTCCTTCACACTCATAGCACAATGACAGTGTTCCAGTTGACTTTCCTACTAGGGCAGACCGTTTCCACGAGGTCAACTATGGATTTACATCTTTAGAGATGATTGCAGACTGCACCATGATGACCTCCCAGCTGAGGAAGATTATGAGATGGTTGTCATCTTTCAGAGGAGAAATTTGAAACACAAGGAACATTCCATGTTCTCGGGATGTGGGCATCGCTGTCTGACTCACAGGTGAGAGTGTTACCACTGAGCCACTACTGAGAGGGGCAAGGGAGTCCCCACCTGAATTGCCGCCCTCTCACTCCATGAAAAATCTACCCTCTAGATAACAGAGTTCTCTCGATGTCCTGGCCAACATTTTCCCTTCAATCAACAGCACTAAAGACAGATTAACTGGTCATTCATCAAACTGCAGTCAGTGGGATCTTGCTGTGTGCAAAATGGTTGCAGCGTTTGCTTACATAACAAAAGTGACTGCACGTCGAGCGCCAACAACTTCTTGAGGCTCCTCCTGCCCTGCCATCATCATTTTGGTGGGGGTGGGAGTTTACACACGTCTCCAGGGTTACAGCCGAAGTTACAGTGGCGGAACGAGAGAAAGCGGGGGAAAGTTGCCAGCGAAGGTCCTTCATCGTATGTGAGATGTGATAAGATGCTTAACAAATCGGCCTTCTTAATTTAACAAATGTGCAGGAAAAGGGTAATTCAATCTCACAGCTCGGTTGAGGTCGACAGACCCCACGACGACTGATCTGTCAAAGTTTATGTTGCCATTAGAGTACTTCAGTTAAATTGCTGTCTTGTAACTCCCGCCCAACCGTTCATTATCCAGCGCGCAGATGCACACCTGGGAAGCTCAGGAGAGCAGTGGAGGAGTCAAAATACTTCAGTTACACCTCCTATTGTTCACAAAAGGTCATCTTCCACAAGGGTGCCTTTGGATAACCTGCATTCCTGAAAGAACATACAGTTGCGGCCTTTTATATTATGTTCCCTGTCTCTCACTAACCTGAACTTTAATACCTCATCCCAATTGATGACATATCTTCACCATATAATAAGCATGGACAACTGTGAATATTCCCCATTAATTTAAATGGTATTTAATTAGATCGGCCCGTGGGTAGTCTCTGAGTTTTGAATCCAGTCCAACAGAACACCTGGAAGAAATTGTTAACCCTTTTCTACATCTTACTCTGAAAGGAAAGAAAGAGCTTGCATTTATACAGCGCATTTCATGACCTTAGGATGTCCCAAAGCGCTTTGCAGTCAATAAAGTACTTTAGTCACTGCTGTAACGTAGGGAACTGCGGAAACTAATTTACGCACAGCAAGATCCAACAAACAGCAATGAAATAAATGACCAGATGCTGGTTGTGGGATAAATATTGGCCAGAGCACCAGGGAGAACTCCCCAGCTCTACTTCCACGGCTGTGTCCGCAGTGGCTCAGCAGCACTGTCGCCGCTGATTGTTGTGGGTTCAAGTCCTACTCCAGAGATTTGAGCACAAAATCTAGGCTGGCACTCCAGGGCAGTACTGAGGGAGCACCTCACTGTTAGAGGTGCCGTCTTTCAGATGAGACGTTAAACTGAGGCCCGGTCTGCTCTCTCAGATAGGCGTAAAAGATCCCATGTCACTATTTCAAAGAAGAGCAAGGGAGTCCTGCCCAATATTTACCTCTCAACCAACATCACTGAAACAGATTAGCCTAGAAACTGGATAAGGCCCAAATACGTGCGCAGGCATCGCGATGTGCATCTACCCCGTGCCTGTTCCTTCCCATGCAGGCAACACACAAACTCAGTGTTGCCTGCTAATTTAAATGACAGCAGTGCGCAGCCCAGCGCTCAATGTACTATTGAGTGGCTACGTACCTCAGCAGGGGGCCCAAGTTCGTGCGAGGCTAGCACCAATGAAAGTTAGCCTGCATTTCGCAAAGCCAGCCTACACCGCTTAAAGGGGCGGTACATTCTGGCTGCAGCAGATACTGGAAGTCATTGTAGAGGAGTGTGTGACCTACAGGAATCAGTGAAGATGGCGCCACATGGCAGAGAGAGAGGGCTCCCAGATTTTCGATGCAGCACTCGATGCCCTGGTGCAGGAGGTGGATCAGAGGAGAGGTGTCCTGTGTCCACAGGGCACCAGGAGGCCCTCCAGACACACACTGAGAAGGGAATGGGAGCAGATAACCGTCGCTGTCAATGCAAGCAGTGTAGCCCCAAGGACCTGGATGCGGTGCAAGAAGAAGTTTAATGACCTCACACGAGTGGTCAAGGTCAGTGAATTCATCATCAAATGCCATATCCCAACATCTGCACCACTAGCCTCACACACTGCTCAATGCACCACTCCCCCATCACTCACCTACCAACAATCTCTCTATCAAACATGCCTCATACCTAACATTCATAGCTTCACTTCACCCTCACACACTTACCAATGCAGCAAGCCTCACACCCACATCTCACAGCTGGAAAGCACTGCCAGCTATTCAACCATGACAGGCACATTACCCAAACACATTGTACCACACTCACTGACACACTTCCCTTTCTCTTGCAGGACGACGTGGCTCATAACCGGAAGCAGCAGGGGCTACCCACAGGGAGACAGGAACGCCTGCATGACCTAACACCCCCCATGGAGGAGACGGTGCTGGAGATAATTGGAGCTGAGCCCATGGCCACCGGCGGGGCTGAAACAATCCAAGATCCTCATACCTAATCATCCTTCTCACATCCCACTTCCCCCTCATCCCTCAATCTCTTCTGATTTACAAGCTGCAGATGGTGTAAGCATGCACCTCCTGCTTTCCCGCCTCCCCCCTCCCCTCACTGCAACCCTACCCTTGTGCCTTTCTCCTTTCAGATAGCCAAGAACTGCAACCTGGCCAGGCAGTGGTGGAGGAGCAGGAAGTGATGCAGAAGATGCACCGTCACTTGATTTCACACTGGCATCCACCAGCTCAGATACTGACACTCCGGGTACTTTAGAGAATAGGTTAGGCGCGGGATCGGTACACGATGAGACACCAGGCACGAGTGGCCTGCAGCCGCGGCAGGGGGAAAGGGTAACGCAGGTGCCAGCTTCCCAGAGGACGAGGTCGCACACGAGTTCTGCTGCACAGGACTCAGATGAGGACTTCGATGGGGCGGCCTACAGAAGAAGGCTGATGGTTATGCACAATGAAATGCTTGGTGCATTGGCAGGCCTGCCAGAAAGCCTGAATGCAATGTCAACATAAGATCATAAGAACATAAGAAATAAGAGCAGGAGTAGGCCTTATGGCCCCTCGAGCCTGCTCCGCCATTCAATAAGATCATGGCTGATCATCGACTTCAACTCCACTTTCCCGCCCGATCTCCCGGCATGGAGTCAGGGAGCATGGAGGAGTCCGGCACCAACCTTGCACAGGGCTTTGCGCAGAGCTTCTAGCCCATCCTTTCCAGCGTGGAAGTGATGGAAAATTACATTAGCGCACTTGTGGACCCAACCAATGCAGCGCCTGATGGCCGATGTCTCAGCTTCCATTGCAACACAAGGAGAAGCCACACAACGGCTGAGTGCTGCAGTGGAAGCTCAGACTGAAGTCATGTAAGCTCAGCTTGTTGCCATGCAAGCACAGACTGCTGCCATCATGGCTGTGGTTACCAGTGTTGAAAGGAGCTTGCAGGGTGTCACAGCAGTCCAACAATTTGTCCTCCAACAGATTACTAAGATTGCTGAGGCGCCACCACGGGGGAGTGGCAGTGACTCCGTGGAACACGAACCTGCTGTCCTCTCTCAGGATGACATAGTTCATTCTCCCACCACTGCCACTCCGCCAGTGCCCTTGCTGTTGCCTGTCAGCCATCCAGCCCAAACTGCTGCTGTCCATGGTGGTGCAATCTGAAGCCGGGCCTTCTAGGCCCAGAGATACTTGAGGTCATCCTGCAAGGCCATCTGCAGTCTCCCCCACTGAAAGTCAGCAGCCTTCCACCAGCCATGCTGCAGCTACTGGGGTAGCACTGCGTAGGAGCACTAGGACAAGAAAAGGCACACAGAAGACAGGCACTAAAGGAATGCACAAGGGTGATTAGTTGACTTTGTAGAATTCGCAATTATCGCGATTTCATTTTAATAAGGAGAAAACACAAAGTTTCGTTCAAAACAGCTTTTATTTCAGCGGAATGCTGTCAGGTTTAAATTGGACACAAGCAGCCTGTAAAATGGCCGCCGCACCTCGTGACAGAACATTCTAGACTTTTCGGCAGGCAGACAAGATGGCGTTCCAATAAACATTCTTGCAAGATCGATAACGATTCAGCACAGTGAAGACAATACACAGGACATTATGGGTTTACAGTATAAACATCGATACTGGAATCAGTCTCCCAGGTACAAAGGAAAGCCATCAAGGGCCCATCCAAAGGACATTAGTATGTAAACTCCCAACGGCTCTACGATGAGAGAGCCGTTAGCAGGTAGTTATACAGGACACTTGGAAGCCCCAAACCCCTCCAGGGGGAACACCGACCGATTTAACAATGGGAGAAATATTAACAGGTACTCAAACATTCAGGAGTAGCCCCGAAACCCATTAAGGACAGAGATCACCCATACAGGACATTTTTTGGGCGCCAAACCTTAAACAAAAGAATGGACATTGTAGTTGGGCGGGAAACGGAAGAACTGTGCACTATAATTGCAGGCCCAAACCGTCCATTCGCTCTCTTGCTCTTTTGCTCTTGACTCTTGCCGCTTGCTGCTGTTATCATCGTGGCTGCTCCTGTGTTTTATCCGGTCGATTCGTAACCTCGTGGCTGCTCCTGGGTAAAAGACTGTTGCAAAGACCTATGTTGGTAGCTGGCAGCGGAACCGAAGGCCCGGGATGAGATGAGATGAGATGAGATGAGATGAGAGGAGAAGAGAAGAAGACCTTATCCATCGCCACGGTCAGTAAATCCCGACCGCGCCTGTAGGTCGATCAGCCAAGTCTTCTCGACAGGAAGTTTTCTTCTTTAACAAGACATATTGCATCGACGATAACTGGACTGTGCAAACACATCGTGTCAGCGATATTGACAACGGTGCTCCACCATACCCTGTATCCAACCAACAGAGGTCTTCACTACAGCGGACGGTCCAGCCGACTGACCGAGCAGCAGAAGCAGTAAACAAGTGGGACCAGGAGATCTCCTGACCAACACGTGGGTGCTGCGGTGAAAAACATCCGATCAGCTATTCGGGATTTCTCCGAGTTATTACGAGTGGTGAGCATGAGTCTCGGGATCCTACGAAGCTAGTTTTAGGATAGACATTAATAGGGGAGGGTTTTAAAGATTAAGGATATTTGTAATGTGTGCCCTATTTACGTTGTGCTGGTCGTTCCTCGTTTCCCTAAGAGTGATTATAACTGTTTGTAAGATTGTACTGTCATTAATCTGTGCATATGACATGTATTTCATAATTTTCAGTATCATGCAATAAAGATTTTCCATTTCGTACCGTTCAAACCAAGTCTACATGAGTTTTATCTCCATTACTGCTCTCGCATCTAAGTCCAGTGTCTAGAACCGTAAGGGAGAGTGATTCGAACCACTCACAGGGGTGTCTAGTGTTCCCAGACTGGCTGGAGACCAGGCCTAGACCCGCACTGACATACAGGCTGCACAGAGCCGCGTGAACCTCACAGGTTACGAGACACGCAGGGTCAGGAGAGTATCCCTTACAACTTTGTTATGTAATATTGGATGGATTGATGTATAAAGTTGGTTTGGAATGGAGGATGCTATGATGGTCCGTAACAGGGAAGGTAAGGCGTGGGACTGTGGGTGAATGGGGAATTGGGGTTGCGTTCACTGGTACCGCAGTCGGATCAGTTGATCACGGAGAGCCTGGCCAGAATAGGACTGTGTTGGTTGCCTCCTCCCTTCCTCCTCCTCCTTCTCCTCTTCCTCCGCTCTTCACCGTATACCTGGTGGTAAGGGCTGTGCCCTCATGATGGCGAGGTTGTGCAGCATGCAGCAGACCACGACGAATCTTAAGACGTGCTCTGGCGAGTACTGCAGGGCTACACCAAAGTGGTCCAGGCAGCGGAAGCATTGTTTAAAGATGCCAATGGTCTGCTCTATCAGATTCTGTGTGGCCCCATGGCCTTTGTTATATGCATGCTGCCCACGTGTGGTTGGGTTGTCATGAGCCAGGTGGTCAGCGGATAGACCTTGACGCCCAGTAGCCACCCTCTGGTTTGCCCCACCTCCTTCTCTCTGGCAAGAGAAAATGAAATGTATTCACCTCTCTTTGCATACAGAGCCTCAGTGACCTCCCTTATGCAACGGTGAATGGCGAACTGTGAGATGTTGCAAATATCGCCTGCTCCAGCCTGGAAGGAGCCCGACGCATAAAAATTCATGGCCACGCTCACCTTCACAGCCACTGGCAATGCCGCCCTTGCCCTGCTCTGAGGCTGCAGGTCTGCCTGCAGCAGGTGGAAGATTTCGGTGAGCACCTCCTTAGTGAAGTGGAGATGTCGCATGTACTGTTCCTCGCTGAGGTTGAGGTAGGAGAATTGCTCCCTGAAGACCCTGGGTGGATATGGCCTCCTGCTGAGAGCCCTTCTCCCTCTCCTCCCTCTTCCAGCAGCTTGTTCTCCTCTGTGTCGCCTCTGCTCATTCTCCCTATCATGCTGCAGGCCAAGGAGGATACAAACTACAGCACCCATGTCTGGGAGCAACTGGTCAGAGCAGAAGCCTTGAAGAAACCTGCCACACCTCTCCCTGAACACTTCAGCAACTTCAAATAAGACACCAAACCAAGAAACACCTCTACAGACTCACCAAGAATCTGTAGAAATAGCGGGGACCTTCCTGCTGCTGAACGCATGTTCAGCTCTGCGTGTTTAAGAGAGGGCATTGGTTGCAGCGTTGAGGTCGAAAATGGCACCGCTGGCATCAAATCAGCATTACACGCTGACTGACGTCACGGTCTGCGTATTCTGCATAGTTCCAGCGCATGCTCCCAGCGCCCGCGCTAGTGACCTCACCAAAAAGGCATCCGGTGCGGCCCGCACCAGAAGTGTGCGCGAGCGGCGTGGACGCCATTTTGGGCACAAAACGGCTCCCGTAGTGCAGAAAAACCAGGCGCTATGGAGCCGAATTTCGTGGCCAATATCTGGTCATTATCACATTGCTGTTTGTGGGACCTTGCTGTGCACAAAGCACTTTGAGACATCCAAATTGTGCTATATAAATGCAAGTCTTTCTTTTTCTCAGTCCAAAGATGTGCGGGTTAGGTTGATTTGGCTATGATAAATTGACCCTTAGTGTTAGGGGGATTAAATACGTGGGGTTATGGGGATAGGGTGGGATATGTGTCGGTGCAGGCTCGATGGGCCAAAATGGCCTCTATCTGCACTGTGGGGATTCTGTGATTCTGTGATTCTTTAATAGTGCCATGGGATCTTTTACAACCACATGAGATTGCAGACAGGGCTTCGGTTTAACATTTCATCTGAGGCACGGCACTCAGTACTGTACTGAAGTGTCAGCCTGGATTATATTTTCAAGTCTCTGGAGTAGAGCTTGAACCCACAATCTTCTGACTCAGTGGAGAGAGTGCTACCACTGAGGCAAGGCCAAGCACAGCAAATACAGCCTCCAAAATGGCTCAGCCGGAGAGGTCAGTTGAGTAATGAAGCTAGAAAGAATGAGAAGGCACTGGCATCAATCATTGGTCTGTGTTGAGTAATCCGATCTCAGCTGGGGTGCTAGAGTCATTGAGCTTGGCCTCAGAGCTCCTAGTTCAGCATCAGAGAAAGTCAAGTCTCTGAGCTCTGCTGCAACTGCAGGTGTGTGGACGTTGGGTGAGGACTGAGTCATGCTACATTGTGATGTAATGCATTGGCTCCCTCCCCCATTCCCTCCATGGTCAAAAGGTCTGTCAATATTCACTGTCTAATCACAGCAGCACTCCTTCAGTATTGCCCTGAAGCGTCAGCCTGGATTATGCGCTCAAGTCTCTGGCGTGGTACTTGAACCCACAATTTTTTGACTCAGGCAAGAGTGCTACCACTGATCCATGGCTGATACTTCAAGGGCAGCTCCTGGCTGGGGAGTCCCTTCCCCTCCCAGCCATGCCCACTTTGACACAAATGAGAAGTCGCACAACACCAGGTTATAGTCCAACAGTTTTATTTAAAATTACGAGCTTTCGGAGCTGCTGCCCCTTCGTCAGGTAAAGGTACCCGATGAAGGGGCAGCAGCTCCGAAAGCTCGTAATTTTAAATAAAACTGTTGGACTATAACTTGGTGTTGTGCGACTTCTCATTTTTGTCCACCCCAGTCCAACACCGGCATCTCCGCATCATGACCAGATTGACACAGGTTTGGGGCAGATAGAGGTTTTACCTCAAAACAAGACTCCAAGGAAAGGGTGGTGCTGAGCCTGTAAACTTCGTTTGTGTGACGGTGACGCCATTTCACCCGCTATGGTGAGAAAAACAGACTGCCTGATTTTTGCTTTTATAGAAGGGATTTTGGACACTCGTATCGCTCATAGACCGAGTGTTAGCCAAGCTGAGGTCAAAGCTGTAATAATCCCACAGACAGAGGCAGCCAAGGAACCAAGCATCCTGCACTCTTGGGATGGAAAATCCTGCAGCCAAAGAACTAGGAACCATTGAGCCCAGGGACACTGACCTCTGCAGCCTAGAGACACTGACCCCTGCAGCCCAGGGACACTGAGCACTGCAGCCCAGGGACACTGACCCCTGCAGCCTAGAGACACTGACCCCTGCAGCCCAGGGACACTGAGCACTGCAGCCCAGGGACACTGACCCCTGCAGCCTAGAGACACTGACCCCTGCAGCCCAGGGACACTGAGCACTGCAGCCCAGGGACACTGACCCCTGCAGCCTAGAGACACTGACCCCTGCAGCCCAGGGAAACTGACCCCTGCAGCCCAGGGACACTGAGCACTGCAGCCCAGGGACACTGACCCCTGCAGCCTAGAGACACTGACCCCTGCAGCCCAGGGAAACTGAGCCCTGCAGACCAGGGACACTGACCCCTGCAGCCCAGGGACACTGACCCCTGCAGCCCAGGGACACTGACCCCTGCAGACCAGGGACACTGAGCACTGCAGCCGAGGGACACTGACCCCTGCAGCCTAGAGACACTGACCCCTGCAGCCCAGGGAAACTGACCCCTGCAGACCAGGGACACTGAGACCTGCAGCCCAGGGACACTGACCCCTGCAGCCTAGAGACACTGACCTCTGCAGCCTAGGGACACTGACCTGTGCAGCCTGGAGACACTGAGCCCTGCAGCCCAGGGACACTGAGCACTGCAGCCCAGGGACACTGACCTGTGCAGCCTGGAGACACTGACCCCTGCAGCCCAGGGAAACTGACCCCTGCAGCCCAGGGACACTGACCTGTGCAGCCTGGAGACACTGACCCCTGCAGCCCAGGGAAACTGACCCCTGCAGCCCAGGGACACTGACCTGTGCAGCCTGGAGACACTGACCCCTGCAGCCCAGGGAAACTGACCCCTGCAGCCCAGGGACACAGACCTGTGCAGCCCAGGGACACTGACCTATGCAGCCCAGGGACACTGACCTGTGCAGCCTGGAGACACTGACCCCTGCAGCCCAGGGAAACTGACCCCTGCAGCCCAGGGACACAGACCTGTGCAGCCCAGGGACACTGACCCCTGCAGCCCAGGGACACTGACCTGTGCAGCCTGGAGACACTGAGCCCTGCAGCCCAGGGACACTGAGCACTGCAGCCCAGGGACACTGAGCCCTGCAGCCCAGGGACACTGACCTATGCAGCCTGGAGACACTGACCCCTGCAGCCCAGGGAAACTGACCCCTGCAGCCCAGGGACACTGAGCACTGCAGCCCAGGGAAACTGACCCCTGCAGCCCAGGGACACAAACCTGTGCAGCCCAGGGACACTGACCTGTGCAGCCCAGGGACACAGACCTGTGCAGCCCAGGGACACTGAGCCCTGCAGCCCAGGGAAACTGACACCTGCAGCCCAGGTACACTGACCCCTGCAGCCCAGGGAAACTGACCCCTGCAGCCCAGGGACACTGAGCCCTGCAGCCCAGGAACACTGACCCCTGCAGCCCAAGGACACTGACCCCTGCAGCCCAGGGAAAATGACCCCTGTAGCCCAGGGACACTGAGCCCTGCAGCCCAGGGAAACTGACCCCTGCAGCCCAGGGACACTGACCCCTGCAGCCCAGGGACACTGAAGTTTCCAGTCAGTGGCGATAATTAGCGGCAGCCGGCACTTCACGGTGGGGGGGCTTCACGGGGGCCGGGGGCAGGTGCTGGCGGGCGGCCAGCAACAAAAATGGCCGCCTGCCACCTCCCCTTTAAATATCGCCGCCCCGGCCGCACGTACGCCTCCCTGAACCCGTCGGACATAGCGTCTGGCGGTAAATCAGGGGGCGCGACTGAAGATCACGGCCGGGGCGCGAGCGGGGTGCTGCGCACGGAGATGACGTCATCGCCGGCGGCGCAGCGCCACAGGGCGCTACCGGCTGCCGCCGCCGCTAACCTCCCACTAAATTTTTCGGGAGGCGTGGGCGGCGCTGCGCCCGAGCGTTAGCTGCTTTACGCCCCATTAGCGCCCTCTTAAGGCGCTAACGGGAGGCGCACACAGCCTCATACAGTCCAGATACACAGCCTCATACAGTCCAGAGACAGCATCATACAGTCCAGATAAACAGCCTCATACAGTCCAGAGACACAGCCTTACAACACAGTCCAGGGACACAGCCTATTACAGTCCAGAGACAAAATCTAATACAGCCCAAGGACACAGCCTCATAAAGTCGGGAGACACAGCCTCATACAGTACAGAGACAGAGCCTCATACAGTACAGAGATAGAGCCTCATACAGCCCAAAGACACAGCCTCATACAGTCCAGAGACACAGCCTCATACAGCCCAAAGACACAGCCTCATACAGCCCAAAGACACAGCCACATACAGTCCAGAGACACAATCTCATACTGTCCAGAGACACAGTCTCATACTGTCCAGAGACAGAATTACAACACAGTCCAGTGACACAGCCTCATACCGTCCAGATACACAGCCTCATACAGTCCAGAGACACAATCTCATAAAGTCCAGAGACACAGCCTCATACAGTCCAGAGACACAATCTCAGACAGTCCAGAGACACAGACTCATACAGTCCAGAGACACAGCCTCATACAGTCCAGAGACACAGACTCATACAGTACAGAGACACAGACTCATACAGTCCAGAGACACAGCCTCATACAGTCCAGGGACACAGCCTCATACAGTCCAGGGACACAGCCTCAGATAGTCCAGAGAGACAGCCTCATACAGTCCAGGGACACAGCCTCATACAATCCAGGGAGACAGCCTCATACAGTCCAGGGACACAGCCTCAGATAGTCCAGAGAGACAGCCTCATACAGTCCAGGGACACAGCCTCATACAGTCCAGGGACACAGCCTCATACAATCCAGGGAGACAGACTCATACAGTCCAGGGACACAGCCTCATACAGTCCAGGGACACAGCCTCAGATAGTCCAGAGAGACAGCCTCATACAGTCCAGAGACACAGCCTCATACAGTCCAGGGACACAGCCTCATACAGTCCAGGGACACAGCCTCAGATAGTCCAGAGAGACAGCCTCATACAGTCCAGGGACACAGCCTCATACAGTCCAGGGACACAGCCTCATACAATCCAGGGACACAGACTCAGACAGTCCAGATACACAGATTCATACAGTCCAGAGACACAGCCACAGACAGTCCAGAGACAAAGCCTCATACAGTCCAGAGACAGCCTCATACAGTCCAGAGACACAGCCTTACAACACAGTCCAGGGACACAGCCTATTACAGTCCAGAGACAAAATCTAATACAGCCCAAGGACACAGCCTCATAAAGCCGGGAGACACAGCCTCATACAGTCCAGAGACAGAGCCTCATACAGTCCAGAGACACAACCTCATACAGTCCAGAGACACAGTCTCATACAGTCAAGAGACACAGCCTCATACAGTCCAGAGACACAGCCTCATACAGCCCAACGACACAGCCTCATACAGTCCAGAGACACAGCCACATACAGTCCAGAGACACAGCCTCATATAGTCCAGAGACACAGCCTCATACAGTCCAGAGACACAGCCGCATACAGTCCAGAGACAGAGCCTCATACAGAGAAGAGACACAGCCTCATACAGTCCAGAGAGACAGCCTCATATAGTCCAGAGAGACAGCCTCATATAGTCCAGGGACACAGCCTCATTCAGTCCAGGGACACAGCCTCATATAGTCCAGAGAGACAGCCTCATATAGTCCAGATACACAGATTCATACAGTCCAGAGACACACGCTCATACAGTCCAGAGACACAGCCTCATACAGCCCAAGCACTCAGCCTCAAACAGTCCAGATACACAGCCTCATACAGTCCAGATACAGAGCCTCATACAGAGAAGAGACACAGCCTCATACAGTCCAGAGAGACAGACTCATATAGTCCAGAGACACAATCTCATAAAGTCCAGAGACACAGCCTCATACAGTCCAGAGACACAGCCTCATACAGTACAGTGACACAGACTTATAGGGGTAAAAATTCACTTGGTTTCGCCTCCCGTTAGCGCCTTAAGAGGGCGCTAATGGGGCGTTAAGCCGCTAACGCCCGGGCACAGCGCTGTTTGCGCCGCTCGAGAACTTAACTTGAGATTGTGCGGCGGCGCTAAAACTTACCGCTGCGACCACCTGCGCGCGCAGATTGTGACGTCATTCCATGGTGCAACGCCCTTGGGGCGCCCCGGAGCGGAAATTGAGTGGCGCCCCCTGCCTTACCGCCTGGCGCTTCCAACGACCGGAAGACTGGAACGTTATCAATCGGTGTGGGGCTGGGGGGGGCGCTATTTAAAGGGGGCCTCTTCATGTCTTTTTCTGTGGTCGACATTTATGCACCACTCGTTCTGAGAGAGAGAGAGAGATTCGGAGAGAGAGAGAGAGAGACTTCTACATTGACTCAACGCTTTGTGAGGTAGTTTGGCCTAGTTCATCCTAACTTTGTTGCTACTTTAGTTGCTGTACCTCATTACTTTTCTGGCAAAGAGAATATGGGGGCTGCAATGATTGGGGGCGTCGTCCTGCTCCAGCTGAATCGGAGGATAGTGAGACGCAGACAGAGAGTGGCAATGATGGCCAGACGGAGGAGGGCCATCAGGCGCATGTACAGGAGAGCTTACCCTCCCAGGGTATATCGTGAACAGCTCTCCTACATCCATATGTCCGAGGAGCTGTGTTTGCGAAGGCTGCGATTCAGCAAGGAGGTGGTCACTGAGCTCTACCACCTGCTGCAGCCAGATCTGCAGCCTCAGCTGAGGTCCAGGACGTCTCTGTCGGTGGCAGTGAAGGTCACAGTGGCTTTGAACTTCTACGCCACTGGCTCATTCCAAGCTGCTGTTGGGGACCTCGCCAATATCTCCCAGTTTGCGGTGCATCGCTGCATCCGGCAGGTCACCAATGCCCTCTTCAGAAGGAGACGAGACTTCATCTCTTTCCCTATGACCCCAGACAAGCAGCATGACCGTGCTATGGGCTTTGCGAGGGTAGCGGGCTTCCCCATGGTGCAGGGCGCCATTGACTGCACGCATGTGGCTTTGCGTGCTCCGCGAGAGAATGCAGAGGAATTCAGGAACAGAAAGGGGTTCCATTCCTTGAATGTACAGTTGGTCTGTGACCACAGACAGGTGATTCTCGCTGTCAATGCCCACTATCCGGGCAGCTGCCACGATGCTTTCATCCTGCGCCAGACTACTGTGGCAGAACTTTTCGAGGCACCGCATCAGCCAGTTGGTTGGCTTCTGGGGGACAAGGGGTACGCATTGAGCACCTGGCTGATGACACCGCTCCGTACGCCAAACACCCCTGCTGAGCTGCGGTACCAGGAAAGCCATCAAGCAACCAGGAACATTATTGAGCGCACAATCGGCGTGCTGAAACAACGGTTCCGCTGTCTGGACCATTCCGGAGGAGCCCTGCAGTACTCGCCTGAGCAAGTTTCGAACTTCGTAGTCGTGTGCTGCATGTTGCACAACATGGCAATCCTCAGGACCCAGCCAATGCCACCAGGCCTTGTAGCACCACCAGAGGAGGAGGAGGAAGAGGAGGAAGAGGACGAGGACGATGATCATCAGCAGCACCAAGGCAGGAGGGCGGCCCACAATGGTCAAACTGCAAGGGCCGTCCGTCAACGACTAATAGCAAGCCGCTTCTAGGGCCCCTGCCATTGCTACAAACACTAATCAACCCAGCACGCAACCCCTAAGCCGGCCAAGGCACCAATAATTCCAACCACCAGCCATGTATATTTTGAATACAGAAACTTATTTATTTTACAAACTCTGTGTGTGTCAATTCCTCATGACAAACTCATAGAAATAAACACAAAAAAACAGTCAATAACATAACTGGTTCTCACAACCTGGAGATAATGTCCAAAACACTAAACAAAAGTTGGACCATGAACCTCGGCCTTTAATAAAAAAATGACCAGCATTTTGGCACACCTCCTACTTTTTGCCCTTCGAGGGTGATCTCCTTCCCTTGCGCACTTCCCCCCTTCTAACCCTACTGCTCCTCCGTAATGGGACCTCAGTGGCTGCAGCAAGGCTGGTGGAAGGCTGCTGCTCGTCAGACCCTGACACTGCAGATGCCCCTGAAGGACGGCCTCGACCACTTCTGGGCCTGGAGGGCCCGGCTGCAGACTGCACCAACTCTGCATGGGCGGCAGCAGTCTGTCCTACAGGCGGTGGCAAGTGCAGTGGAGAAGTGACAGTGTTGGCAGCAGGACTGCTGTCATCGTGAGAGAGGACAGCAACTCCCTGCTCGCCCGACACACTGGCACTCCCACGGGGCAGCACTTCAGCATCCGGAGCAATTTGCCGGAGAACAGATTGCTGGCCTGCTGCGGCGCGGTGACAGCCCCGGGGACATGTGCACGAACCATCGAGGATGGCAGCAGTCAGTGCTCGCGTGGCCTCAATCTGAGTCTGCATGAGAGCAGTCTCAGATGGGTTCCTGGCAGCCAGTGACTGAATTGCAGCACTAAGCTTTAGTGTGGCATCCGCCTGTGCTACAGCGAAGTGCTCCACACTCCTTGCCAGTGCCTCAATGCATTCGGGCACCCTTCCCACTGCACCCATGAGCTCAGTGTGCATGCCCACCGCCTGGCTGTTCATTTCTGCAATCAGCCGCTCCTCCTCTGCGTCCATTGCAGTAGGAGTGTCTGGCATACTCTCCCTCTGGGGAGAAGGCTCCCGTTCTTCCCTCCCCCCCCCCATGGCGTTGCTGCAGCCCGCTGGGTCCTGGAGCTTCACCATCATCAGCCCCTTCCCCCCTGCTCCCCTCCGGGGAAGGCGTGTTCCCAGTGTGGCCATGGGCTTCCTCGGGAGAGGGTGGCACTGATGCTCCGGCTTCCTCTTCCTCCTCAGCTGCAGCATCACTCCCAGTGGCAGCTTCAGGGCCCGTCTCCTCAGCTGGTGAATCACCATCTGAAAGCAGGGAGGTACAAGAGTGGCTTTAGCGTGAGGACAGGGTGGCAGTAAGGGAGGAATAAGTGCAGCGAGTTAGCAAGTTGGATTGAAAGTGTCAAAGGCTGGTATTGTGAGGGACAAGTGGAAGGACAGAGGACAAAAAGGTGATGACCTTACCATTGCTGTCCACAACGGGGTCGGCGTCCCCAGTGGCGACGGGACCGATCACCCGGCTTGCCACAATCCTGTGGACGCGCTCCTCCAGATCGCTGAGGGGTTGCAGCTGAAGCCGCCCTCCACCCGTCCGTTGCTGCTGTCTCCGATTATGAGCCAGCTTAGCCTGCAAGAAAAAGGACAGCATCTGAGTAAATATACAGCCATGGTCTTGCCTGATGTGCCTCCCATAGGTGAATAGCCCTTACAATATGCAGCCATGGTCTTGCCTGATGTGCCTCCCATAGGTGAATAGCCCTTACTGTATGCAACGTGTGGAATGTGTGTGTGTGTTTGATGAAAGGGCCATAGGTGTTGGATGAGTGTTGTGCATTGGGGTTTTAAGACCCTCTGGCCATAGAGTGAGGTTGAGATGGAGGGATGGAGAGGTATTGAGAAAAAGCCACTCACCCTGACGACCCGAGTGAGGTCGTTGAACTTTTTGCGGCACTGAACATGGGTCCTGGGCACCATGCTCCTGGAGGAGACGCTCTGAGCCACCTCCCTCCACACTCTTCTGAACTCGCGTGGCAAAGGCCTCCTGCCACTCTCCGGGAACAGCATGCATCGTCTGCGCTCCACTGCGTCAACCAGAGCATCCAAGGCCCGCTCGGTGAAGCGATGAGCGCGTTCTCTCACCCTCTCCATGCTTGGCAGCAAAATGGATTACAGGTCTCTCCAGGCTGAGATTCAAGGCTGCAATGAGCAGGGTGTGGCTGGGGAGCAAGTGGCCCCCCCCCGCTTTAAGAAGTGTCCGGCGCCAGTGTGTCTGTGTTCCCTCGCTAACTGGCAGCAGCTGCGCTGCGCTCGTGCGCTGAGTTAGCGCCTCACTCCTTGGCCTTTGCGCCTTAAGAGAGGTGTGCAGCGTCTAATTTAGCGCTCCACTCACCTCCCGGGGCGGTAAAAGTGAAGTTTCCTGTCAGTGCCGATAATTAGTGCCAGGCGCTAATATTTGCGCTCGAACGATATTTGCGCCCCAAATGGGGCGCGACCTAATTTCTACCCCATAGAGTCCAGAGACACAGACTCATACAGTCCAGAGACACAGCCTCATACAGTCCAGAGACACAGACTCATACAGTCCAGAGACCCAGCCTCATACAGTCAAGAGACACAGCCTCATACAGTCCAGGGACACAGCCTCATACAGTCCAGGGACACAGCCTCATACAGTCCAGGGACACAGCCTCATACAATCCAGGGACACAGCCGCATATAGTCCAGAGACAGAGCCTCATACAGTCTAGAGACACAGACTCATACAGTCCAGATACACAGCCTCAAACAGTCCAGATACACAGCCTCATACAGTCCAGATACACAGAGTCATATTTTCCAGGGACACAGCCTCATACAGTCCAGGGAAACAGCCTCATACAGTCCAGGGATACAGCCTCATACAGTCCAGGGAAACAGCCTCATACAGTCCATGGGCACAGCCTCATACAGTCCAGGGAAACAGCCTCATACAGTCCAGAGTCACAGCCTCATACAGTCCAGAGACACAGCCTAATACAGTCCAGAGACACAGCCTCGTACAGTTCAGGGACACAGTCTCATACAGTCCAGAGTCACAGCCTCATACAGTCCAGAGACACAGCCTCATACAGTCCAGAGACACAGCCTCATACAGTCCAGAGACACAGCCTCATACAGTCCAGAGACACAGCCTCATACAGTCCAAAGCCACAGCCTCATACAATCCAGAGACACAACCTCATACAGTCCAGAGACACAGACTCATACAGTCCAAAGCCACAGCCTCATACAATCCAGAGACACAGCCTCATTCAGTCCAGAGACACAGCCTCATCCAGTCCAGATACACAACCTCATGCAGTCCAGAGACACAGCCACATACAGTCCAGAGACACAGACACATTCAGTCCAGAAACACAGCCTCATATAGTCCAGAGTCACAGCCTCCTATAGTCCAGAGACACAGGGGTAAAAATTCACTTGGTTGCGCCTCCCATTAGCGCCTTAAGAGGGCGCTAATGGGGCGTTAAGCCGCTAACGCCCGGGCGCAGCGCTGTTTGCGCCGCTCGAGAACTTAACTTGAGATTGTGCGGCGGCGCTAAAACTTACCGCTGCGACCACCTGCGCGCGCAGATTGTGACGTCATTCCATGGTGCAACGCCCTTGGGGCGCCCCGGAGCGGAAATTGAGTGGCGCCCCCTGCCTTACCGCCTGGCGCTTCCAACGACCGGAAGACTGGAACGTTATCAATCGGTGTGGGGCTGGGGGGGGCGCTATTTAAAGGGGGCCTCTTCCTGTCTTTTTCTGTGGTCGACATTTATGCACCACTCGTTCTGAGAGAGAGAGAGAGATTCGGAGAGAGAGAGAGAGAGACTTCTACATTGACTCAACGCTTTGTGAGGTAGTTTTGCCTAGTTCATCCTAACTTTGTTGCTACTTTAGTTGCTGTACCTCATTACTTTTCTGGCAAAGAGAATATGGGGGCTGCAATGATTGGGGGCGTCGTCCTGCTCCAGCTCAATCGGAGGATAGCTGAGACGCAGACAGAGAGTGGCAATGATGGCCAGACGGAGGAGGGCCATCAGGCGCATGTACAGGAGAGCTTACCCTCCCAGGGTATATCGTGAACAGCTCTCCTACATCCATATGTCCGAGGAGCTGTGTTTGCGAAGGCTGCGATTCAGCAAGGAGGTGGTCACTGAGCTCTGCCACCTGCTGCAGCCAGATCTGCAGCCTCAGCTGAGGTCCAGGACGTCTCTGTCGGTGGCAGTGAAGGTCACAGTGGCTTTGAACTTCTACGCCACTGGCTCATTCCAAGCTGCTGTTGGGGACCTCGCCAATATCTCCCAGTTTGCGGTGCATCGCTGCATCCGGCAGGTCACCAATGCCCTCTTCAGAAGGAGACGAGACTTCATCTCTTTCCCTATGACCCCAGACAAGCAGCGTGACCGTGCTCTGGGCTTTGCGAGGGTAGCGGGCTTCCCCATGGTGCAGGGCGCCATTGACTGCACGCATGTGGCTTTGCGTGCTCCGCGAGAGAATGCAGAGGAATTCAGGAACAGAAAGGGGTTCCATTCCTTGAATGTGCAGTTGGTCTGTGACCACAGACAGGTGATACTCGCTGTCAATGCCCACTATCCGGGCAGCTGCCACGATGCTTTCATCCTGCGCCAGACTACTGTGGCAGAGGTTTTCGAGGCACCGCATCAGCCAGTTGGTTGGCTTCTGGGGGACAAGGGGTACGCATTGAGCACCTGGCTAATGACACCGCTCCGTACGCCAAACACCCCTGCTGAGCTGCGGTACAATGAAAGCCATCAAGCAACCAGGAACATTATTGAGCGCACAATCGGCGTGCTGAAACAACGGTTCCGCTGTCTGGACCATTCCGGAGGAGCCCCTGCAGTACTCGCCTGAGCAAGTTTCGAACTTCGTAGTCGTGTGCTGCATGTTGCACAACATGGCAATCCTCAGGACCCAGCCAATGCCACCAGGCCTTGTAGCACCACCAGAGGAGGAGGAGGAAGAGGAGGAAGAGGACGAGGACGATGATCATCAGCAGCACCAAGGCAGGAGGGCGGCCCACAATGGTCAAACTGCAAGGGCCGTCCGTCAACGACTAATAGCAAGCCGCTTCTAGGGCCCCTGCCATTGCTACAAACACTAATCAACCCAGCACGCAACCCCTAAGCCGGCCAAGGCACCAATAATTCCAACCACCAGCCATGTATATTTTGAATACAGAAACTTATTTATTTTACAAACTCTGTGTGTGTCAATTCCTCATGACAAACTCATAGAAATAAACACAAAAAAACAGTCAATAACATAACTGGTTCTCACAACCTGGAGATAATGTCCAAAACACTAAACAAAAGTTGGACCATGAACCTCGGCCTTTAATAAAAAAATGACCAGCATTTTGGCACACCTCCTACTTTTTGCCCTTCGAGGGTGATCTCCTTCCCTTGCGCACTTCCCCCCTTCTAACCCTACTGCTCCTCCGTAATGGGACCTCAGTGGCTGCAGCAAGGCTGGTGGAAGGCTGCTGCTCGTCAGACCCTGACACTGCAGATGCCCCTGAAGGACGGCCTCGACCACTTCTGGGCCTGGAGGGCCCGGCTGCAGACTGCACCAACTCTGCATGGGCGGCAGCAGTCTGTCCTACAGGCGGTGGCAAGTGCAGTGGAGAAGTGACAGTGTTGGCAGCAGGAATGCTGTCATCGTGAGAGAGGACAGCAACTCCCTGCTCGCCCGACACACTGGCACTCCCACGGGGCAGCACTTCAGCATCCGGAGCAATTTGCCGGAGAACAGATTGCTGGCCTGCTGCGGCGCGGTGACAGCCCCGGGGACATGTGCACGAACCATCGAGGATGGCAGCAGTCAGTGCTCGCGTGGCCTCAATCTGAGTCTGCATGAGAGCAGTCTCAGATGGGTTCCTGGCAGCCAGTGACTGAATTGCAGCACTAAGCTTTAGTGTGGCATCCGCCTGTGCTACAGCGAAGTGCTCCACACTCCTTGCCAGTGCCTCAATGCATTCGGGCACCCTTCCCACTGCACCCATGAGCTCAGTGTGCATGCCCACCGCCTGGCTGTTCATTTCTGCAATCAGCCGCTCCTCCTCTGCGTCCATTGCAGTAGGAGTGTCTGGCATACTCTCCCTCTGGGGAGAAGGCTCCCGTTCTTCCCTCCCCCCCCCATGGCGTTGCTGCAGCCCGCTGGGTCCTGGAGCTTCACCATCATCAGCCCCTTCCCCCCTGCTCCCCTCCGGGGAAGGCGTGTTCCCAGTGTGGCCATGGGCTTCCTCGGGAGAGGGTGGCACTGATGCTCCGGCTTCCTCTTCCTCCTCAGCTGCAGCATCACTCCCAGTGGCAGCTTCAGGGCCCGTCTCCTCAGCTGGTGAATCACCATCTGAAAGCAGGGAGGTACAAGAGTGGCTTTAGCGTGAGGACAGGGTGGCAGTAAGGGAGGAATAAGTGCAGCGAGTTAGCAAGTTGGATTGAAAGTGTCAAAGGCTGGTATTGTGAGGGACAAGTGGAAGGACAGAGGACAAAAAGGTGATGACCTTACCATTGCTGTCCACAACGGGGTCGGCGTCCCCAGTGGCGACGGGACCGATCACCCGGCTTGCCACAATCCTGTGGACGCGCTCCTCCAGATCGCTGAGGGGTTGCAGCTGAAGCCGCCCTCCACCCGTCCGTTGCTGCTGTCTCCGATTATGAGCCTGCAAGAAAAAGGACAGCATCTGAGTAAATATACAGCCATGGTCTTGCCTGATGTGCCTCCCATAGGTGAATAGCCCTTACAATATGCAGCCATGGTCTTGCCTGATGTGCCTCCCATAGGTGAATAGCCCTTACTGTATGCAAAGTGTGGAATGTGTGTGTGTGTTTGATGAAAGGGCCATAGGTGTTGGATGAGTGTTGTGCATTGGGGTTTTAAGACCCTCTGGCCATAGAGTGAGGTTGAGATGGAGGGATGGAGAGGTATTGAGAAAAAGCCACTCACCCTGACGACCCGAGTGAGGTCGTTGAACTTTTTGCGGCACTGAACATGGGTCCTGGGCACCATGCTCCTGGAGGAGACGCTCTGAGCCACCTCCCTCCACACTCTTCTGAACTCGCGTGGCAAAGGCCTCCTGCCACTCTCCGGGAACAGCATGCATCGTCTGCGCTCCACTGCGTCAACCAGAGCATCCAAGGCCCGCTCGGTGAAGCGATGAGCGCGTTCTCTCACCCTCTCCATGCTTGGCAGCAAAATGGATTACAGGTCTCTCCAGGCTGAGATTCAAGGCTGCAATGAGCAGGGTGTGGCTGGGGAGCAAGTGGCCCCCCCCCGCTTTAAGAAGTGTCCGGCGCCAGTGTGTCTGTGTTCCCTCGCTAACTGGCAGCAGCTGCGCTGCGCTCGTGCGCTGAGTTAGCGCCTCACTCCTTGGCCTTTGCGCCTTAAGAGAGGTGTGCAGCGTCTAATTTAGCGCTCCACTCACCTCCCGGGGCGGTAAAAGTGAAGTTTCCTGTCAGTGCCGATAATTAGTGCCAGGCGCTAATATTTGCGCTCGAACGATATTTGCGCCCCAAATGGGGCGCGACCTAATTTCTACCCCATAGAGTCCAGAGACACAGACTCATACAGTCCAGAGACACAGCCTCATACAGTCCAGAGACACAGACTCATACAGTCCAGAGACCCAGCCTCATACAGTCAAGAGACACAGCCTCATACAGTCCAGGGACACAGCCTCATACAGTCCAGGGACACAGCCTCATACAGTCCAGGGACACAGCCTCATACAATCCAGGGACACAGCCTCATATAGTCCAGAGACAGAGCCTCATACAGTCCAGAGACACAGACTCATACAGTCCAGATACACAGCCTCAAACAGTCCAGATACACAGCCTCATACAGTCCAGATACACAGTGTCATATTTTCCAGGGGCACAGCCTCATACAGTCCAGGGAAACAGCCTCATACAGTCCAGGGATACAGCCTCATACAGTCCAGGGAAACAGCCTCATACAGTCCATGGGCACAGCCTCATACAGTCCAGGGAAACAGCCTCATACAGTCCAGAGTCACAGCCTCATACAGTCCAGAGACACAGCCTAATACAGTCCAGAGACACAGCCTCGTACAGTTCAGGGACACAGTCTCATACAGTCCAGAAACACAGCCTCATACAGTCCAAGGACACAACCTCATACAGACCAGAGTCACAGCCTCATACATTCCAGGGAACAGCCTCATACAGTCCAGGGAAACAGCCTCATACAGTCCAGGGAAACAGCCTCATACAGTCCAGAGACACAGCCTCATACAGTCCAGAGACACAGCCTCATACATTCCAGGGGCACAGCCTCATAAAGTCCAGGGAAACAGCCTCATACAGTCCAGGGAAACAGCCTCATACAGTCTAGAGACACAGCATCATTCAGTCGAGAGACACAGCCTCACATACTCCAGTGACACAGCCTCCTAAAGTCGAGAGACACAGCCTCATACATTCCAGAGACACAGTGTCATATTTTCCAGGGGCACAGCCTCATACAGTCCAGGGAAACAGCCTCATCCAGTCCAGAGACACAGTGTCATATTTTCCAGGGAAACAGCCTCATACAGTCCAGGGAAACAGCCTCATACAGTCCAGGGAAACAGCCTCATACAGTCCAGGGAAACAGCCTCATACAGTCCAGAGTCAAAGCGTCATCCAGTCCAGAGACACAGCCGCATACAGTCCAGAGACACAGCCTCATACAGTCCAGAGACACAGCCTCATGCAGTCCAAAGACACAGCCTCATACAGTCCAGGGACACAGTGTCATATTTTCCAGGGAAACAGCCTCATACAGTCCAGAGACACAGCCTCATACAGTCCAGAGACACAACCTCATTCATTCCAGAGACACAGCCTCATCCAGTCCAGAGACACAACCTCATGCAGTCCAGAGACACAGCCTCATCCAGTCCAGAGACACAGCCTCATACAGTCCAGAGACACAGTGTCATATTTTCCAGGGAAACAGCCTCATACAGTCCAGAGACACAGCCTCATACAGTCCAGAGACACAGCCTCATACAGTCCAGGGAAACAGCCTCATACAGTCCAGGGAAACAGCCTCATACAGTCCAGGGAAACAGCCTCATACAGTCCAGGGAAACAGCCTCATACAGTCCAGAGTCACAGCGTCATCCAGTCCAGAGACACAGCCTCATACAGTCCAGAGTCACAGCCTCATACAGTCCAAAGCCACAGCCTCATACAATCCAGAGACACAACCTCATACAGTCCAGAGACACAGCCTCATACAGTCCAAAGCCACAGCCTCATACAATCCAGAGACACAGCCTCATTCAGTCCAGAGACACAGCCTCATCCAGTCCAGATACACAACCTCATGCAGTCCAGAGACACAGCCACATACAGTCCAGAGACACAGACACATTCAGTCCAGAAACACAGCCTCATATAGTCCAGAGTCACAGCCTCCTATAGTCCAGAGACACAGGGGTAAAAATTCACTTGGTTGCGCCTCCCATTAGCGCCTTAAGAGGGCGCTAATGGGGCGTTAAGCCGCTAACGCCCGGGCGCAGCGCTGTTTGCGCCGCTCGAGAACTTAACTTGAGATTGTGCGGCGGCGCTAAAACTTACCGCTGCGACCACCTGCGCGCGCAGATTGTGACGTCATTCCATGGTGCAACGCCCTTGGGGCGCCCCGGAGCGGAAATTGAGTGGCGCCCCCTGCCTTACCGCCTGGCGCTTCCAACGACCGGAAGACTGGAACGTTATCAATCGGTGTGGGGCTGGGGGGGGCGCTATTTAAAGGGGGCCTCTTCCTGTCTTTTTCTGTGGTCGACATTTATGCACCACTCGTTCTGAGAGAGAGAGAGAGATTCGGAGAGAGAGAGAGAGAGACTTCTACATTGACTCAACGCTTTGTGAGGTAGTTTTGCCTATTCATCCTAACTTTGTTGCTACTTTAGTTGCTGTACCTCATTACTTTTCTGGCAAAGAGAATATGGGGGCTGCAATGATTGGGGGCGTCGTCCTGCTCCAGCTCAATCGGAGGATACCAAGACGCAGACAGAGAGTGGCAATGATGGCCAGACGGAGGAGGGCCATCAGGCGCATGTACAGGAGAGCTTACCCTCCCAGGGTATATCGTGAACAGCTCTCCTACATCCATATGTCCGAGGAGCTGTGTTTGCGAAGGCTGCGATTCAGCAAGGAGGTGGTCACTGAGCTCTGCCACCTGCTGCAGCCAGATCTGCAGCCTCAGCTGAGGTCCAGGACGTCTCTGTCGGTGGCAGTGAAGGTCACAGTGGCTTTGAACTTCTACGCCACTGGCTCATTCCAAGCTGCTGTTGGGGACCTCGCCAATATCTCCCAGTTTGCGGTGCATCGCTGCATCCGGCAGGTCACCAATGCCCTCTTCAGAAGGAGACGAGACTTCATCTCTTTCCCTATGACCCCAGACAAGCAGCGTGACCGTGCTCTGGGCTTTGCGAGGGTAGCGGGCTTCCCCATGGTGCAGGGCGCCATTGACTGCACGCATGTGGCTTTGCGTGCTCCGCGAGAGAATGCAGAGGAATTCAGGAACAGAAAGGGGTTCCATTCCTTGAATGTCCAGTTGGTCTGTGACCACAGACAGGTGATACTCGCTGTCAATGCCCACTATCCGGGCAGCTGCCACGATGCTTTCATCCTGCGCCAGACTACTGTGGCAGAGGTTTTTGAGGCACCGCATCAGCCAGTTGGTTGGCTTCTGGGGGACAAGGGGTACGCATTGAGCACCTGGCTAATGACACCGCTCCATACGCCAAACACCCCTGCTGAGCTGCGGTACAATGAAAGCCATCAAGCAACCAGGAACATTATTGAGCGCACAATCGGCGTGCTGAAACAACGGTTCCGCTGTCTGGACCATTCCGGAGGAGCCCCGCAGTACTCGCCTGAGCAAGTTTCGAACTTCGTAGTCGTGTGCTGCATGTTGCACAACATGGCAATCCTCAGGACCCAGCCAATGCCACCAGGCCTTGTAGCACCACCAGAGGAGGAGGAGGAAGAGGAGGAAGAGGACGAGGACGATGATCATCAGCAGCACCAAGGCAGGAGGGCGGCCCACAATGGTCAAACTGCAAGGGCCGTCCGTCAACGACTAATAGCAAGCCGCTTCTAGGGCCCCTGCCATTGCTACAAACACTAATCAACCCAGCACGCAACCCCTAAGCCGGCCAAGGCACCAATAATTCCAACCACCAGCCATGTATATTTTGAATACAGAAACTTATTTATTTTACAAACTCTGTGTGTGTCAATTCCTCATGACAAACTCATAGAAATAAACACAAAAAAACAGTCAATAACATAACTGGTTCTCACAACCTGGAGATAATGTCCAAAACACTAAACAAAAGTTGGACCATGAACCTCGGCCTTTAATAAAAAAATGACCAGCATTTTGGCACACCTCCTACTTTTTGCCCTTCGAGGGTGATCTCCTTCCCTTGCGCACTTCCCCCCTTCTAACCCTACTGCTCCTCCGTAATGGGACCTCAGTGGCTGCAGCAAGGCTGGTGGAAGGCTGCTGCTCGTCAGACCCTGACACTGCAGATGCCCCTGAAGGACGGCCTCGACCACTTCTGGGCCTGGAGGGCCCGGCTGCAGACTGCACCAACTCTGCATGGGCGGCAGCAGTCTGTCCTACAGGCGGTGGCAAGTGCAGTGGAGAAGTGACAGTGTTGGCAGCAGGAATGCTGTCATCGTGCGAGAGGACAGCAACTCCCTGCTCGCCCGACACACTGGCACTCCCACGGGGCAGCACTTCAGCATCCGGAGCAATCTGCCGGAGAACAGATTGCTGGCCTGCTGCGGCGCGGTGACAGCCCCGGGGACATGTGCACGAACCATCGAGGTTGGCAGCAGTCTGTGCTCGCGTGGCCTCCATCTGAGTCTGTATGAGAGCAGTCAGAGGTGGGATCACGGCAGCCAGTGACTGAATTGCAGCACTAAGCGTTAGTGTGGCATCCGCCTGTGCTACAGCGAAGTGCTCCACACTCCTTGCCAGTGACTCAATGCATTCGGGCACCCTTCCCACTGCACCCATGAGCTCAGTGTGCATGCCCACCGCCTGGGTGTTCATTTCTGCAATCAGCCGCTCCTCCTCTGCGTCCATTGCAGTAGGAGTGTCTGGCATACTCTCCCTCTGGGGAGAAGGCCCCCGTTCTTCCCTACTCCCCCCATGGCGTTGCTGCAGCCCGCTGGGTCCTGGAGCTTCACCATCATCAGCCCCTTCCCCCCTGCTCCCCTCCGGGGAAGGCGTGTTCCCAGTGTGGGCATGGGCTTCCTCGGGAGAGGGTGGCACTGATGCTCCGGCTTCCTCTTCCTCCTCGGCTGCAGCATCACTCCCAGTGGCAGCTTCAGGGCCCGTCTCCTCAGCTGGTGAATCACCATCTGAAAGCAGGGAGGTACAAGAGTGGCTTTAGCGTGAGGACAGGGTGGCAGTAAGGGAGGAATAAGTGCAGCGAGTTAGCAAGTTGGATTGAAAGTGTCAAAGGCTGGTATTGTGAGGGACAAGTGGAAGGACAGAGGACAAAAAGGTGATGACCTTACCATTGCTGTCCACAACGGGGTCGGCGTCTCCAGTGGCGACGGGAACGATCACCCGGCTTGCCACAATCCTGTGGACGCGCTCCTCCAGATCGCTGAGGGGTTGCAGCTGAAGCCGCCCTCCACCAGTCCGTTGCTGCTGTCTCCGATTATGAGCCAGCTTAGCCTGCAAGAAAAAGGACAGCATCTGAGTAAATATACAGCCATGGTCTTGCCTGATGTGCCTCCCATAGGTGAATAGCCCTTACAATATACAGCCATGGTCTTGCCTGATGTGCCTCCCATAGGTGAATAGCCCTTACAATATACAGCCATGGTCTTGCCTGATGTGCCTCCCATAGGTGAATAGCTCTTACTGTATGCAAAGTGTGGAATGTGTGTGTGTGTTTGATGAAAGGGCCATAGGTGTTGGATGAGTGTTGTGCATTGGGGTTTTAAGACCCTCTGGCCATAGAGTGAGGTTGAGATGGAGGGATGGAGAGGTATTGAGAAAAAGCCACTCACCCTGACGACCCGAGTGAGGTCGTTGAACTTTTTGCGGCATTGAACATGGGTCCTGGGCACCATGCTCCTGGAGGAGACGCTCTGAGCCACCTCCTTCCACACTCTTCTGAACTCGCGTGGCAAAGGCCTCCTGCCACTCTCCGGGAACAGCATGCATCGTCTGCGCTCCACTGCGTCAACCAGAGCATCCAAGGCCCGCTCGGTGAAGCGATGAGCGCGTTCTCTCACCCTCTCCATGCTTGGCAGCAAAATGGATTACAGGTCTCTCCAGGCTGAGATTCAAGGCTGCAATGAGCAGGGTGTGGCTGGGGAGCAAGTGGCCCCCCCCACTTTAAGAAGTGTCCGGCGCCAGTGTGTCTGTGTTCCCTCGCTAACTGGCAGCAGCTGCGCTGCGCTCGTGCGCTGAGTTAGCGCCTCACTCCTTGGCATTTGCGCCTTAAGAGAGGTGTGCAGCGCCTGCTTTAGCGCTCCACTCACCTCCCGGGGCGGTAAAAGTGAAGTTTCCTGTCAGTGCCGATAATTAGCGCCAGGCGCTAATATTTGCGTCCGGTCGATATTTGCGCCCCAAATGGGGCGCGACCTAATTTCTACCACACAGCCTCTTACAGTCCAGAGAGACAGCCTCATACACTCCAGAGACACAGCCTCATATAGTCCAGAGTCACATACCTCATACAGTCCAGAGACACAGCCTCTTACAGTCCAGAGACACAGCCTCATACAGTCCAGAGACACAGCCTCATACAGTCCAGAGACACAGCCTCATTCAGTCCAGAGACACAGTCTCATAATGTCCAGAGTCACAGCCTAATATAGTCCAGAGGCACAGCCTCATTCAGTCCAGAGACACAGCCTCATACAGTCCAGAGTCACAACCTCATACAGTCCAGCGACACAGCTTCATACAGTCCACAACACAGCCTCATACAGTCCAGAGACACAGCCTCATACAGTCCTGAGACACAGCCTCATACTGTCCAGAGTCACAGCCTCATACAGTCCAGAGACACAGTCCCATACAGTCCAGAGACACAGCCTCATACAGTCCAGAGACACAGCCTCATACATTCCAGAGACAAGGTCTGATATAGTCCAGAGACACAACCTCATACAGTCCAGAGACACAGCCTCATACTGTCCAGAGACACAGCCTCATACAGTCGAGAGACACAGCCTCATACAGCCCAGAGACAGCCTCGTACAGTCCAGAGACACAACCTCATGCAGTCCAGAAACACAGCCTCGTACAGTCTTGGGACACAGCCTCATGCAGTCCAGAGACACTGCCTCATACAGTCCAGAGACACAGCCTCATTCAGTCTAGAAACACAGCCTCATACATTCCAGAGACCCAGTATCATATTTTCCAGGGGCACAGCCTCATACAGTCCAGAGACACAGCCTCATACTGCCCAAGGACACAGCCTCATGCAGTCCAGAGACACAATCTCATACAGTCCAGAGACACAGCCTCATACAGTCCAAGGACACAGACTCATACAGTCCAGAGACACAATCTCATACAGTCTAAAAACACAGCCTCATACAGTCCAAGGACACAACCTCATTCAGTCTGAAGACACAGCCTCATACATTCCAGAGACACAGCCTCATACAGTCCAGGGACACAGCCTCATATATTCCAGGGACACAGCCTCATACAGTCCAGGGACACAGCCTCATATATTCCAGGGACACAGCCTCATACAGTCCAGGGACACAGCCTCATATATTCCAGGGACACAGCCTCATACAGTCAAGAGACACAGCTTCATACAGTCCAGGGACACAGCCTCATACAGTCAAGGGAAACAGCCACATGCAGTCCAGAGACACAGCCTCATATAGTCCAGGGACACAGCCTCATACAGTCCAGAGACAAAGCCTCATGCAGCCCAGAGACACAACCTCATGCAGTCCAGAGAAACAGCATCATACAGTCGAGCGAAACAGCCTCATTCAGACTAGAGACACAGCCTCATACATTCCAGAGACACAGTGTCATATTTTCCAGGGGCACAGCCTCATACAGTCCAGAGTCACAGCCTCATACAGTCCAGAGTCACAGCCTCATATAATCCAGGGACACAGCCTCATAAAGTCCAGAGACACAGCCTCATTCAGTCCAGAGACACAGCCTCATAGAGTCCAGGGACACAGCCTCATACAGTCCAGGGACACAGCCTCATATATTCCAGGGACACAGCCTCATATATTCCAGGGACACAGCCTCATACAGTCCAGGGACACAGCCTCACATATTCCAGGGACACAACCACATACAATCCAGGGACACCGCCTCATACAGTCCAGAGACACAGCCTCACACAGTCCAGAGTCACTGCCTCATTCAGTCCAGAGACACAGCCTCATGCAGTCCAGAGACCCAGCCTCATACAGTCCAGTGTCACAGCCTCATACAGTCCAGAGTCAGAGCCTCCTACAGTCCAGAGACCCAGCCTCATACAGTCCAGAGTCACAGCCTCATACAGTCCAGAGTTAGAGCCACATGCAGTCCAGAGACACAGCCTCATAAAATCCAAGGACACAGCCTCATACAATCTAGAGACAAGGACTCATACAGTCCAGAGACACAGCCTCATACAGCCCACGGACACAGCCTCATTCAGTCCAGAGACACAGCCTCATATAGTCCAGGGACACAGCCTCATACAGTCCAGAGACAAAGCCTCATGCAGCCCAGAGACAGCCTCGTACAGTCCAGGGACACAGCCTCATGCAGTCCAGAGAAACAGCCTCATGCAGTCCAGAGAAACAGCATCATACAGTCGAGTGACACAGCCTCATTCAGACTAGAGACACAGCCTCATACATTCCAGAGACACAGTGTCATATTTTCCAGGGGCACAGCCTCATACAGTCCAGAGACACAGCTCATAAAGTCCAGAGACACAGCCTCATACAGTCCAGAGACACAGCCTCATACTGTCCAGAGTCACAGCCTCATATAATCCAGCGACACAGCCTCATTCAGTCCAGAGTCACAGCCTCATAAAGTCCAGAGACACAGCCTCATAAAGTCCAGAGACACAGCCTCATGCAGTCCAGAGATACAGCATCATACAGTCCAGGGACACAGCCTCATGCAGTCCAGAGATACAGCCTCATACAGGCCAGGGACACAGCCTCATGCAGTCCAGAGAAACAGCATCATACAGTCCAGACACACAGGCTCATCCAGTCCAGCAACACAGCCTCATACAGTCCAGAGTCACAGCCTCATACAGTCCAAGGACACAGCCTCATACAGTCCAGAGACACAGCCACATACAGTCCAGAGACACAGACACATTCAGTCCAGAAACACAGCCTCATATAGTCCAGAGTCACAGCCTCCTATAGTCCAGAGACACAGGGGTAGAAATTAGGTCGCGCCCCATTTGGGGCGCAAATATCGTCCGGACGCAAATATTAGCGCCTGGCGCTAATTATCGGCACTGACAGGAAACTTCACTTTTACCGCCCCGGGAGGTGAGTGGAGCGCTAAAGCAGGCGCTGCACACCTCTCTTAAGGCGCAAAGGGCGATCAGTGAGGCGCTAACTCGGAGCGCTGGCGAAGCTCATGTAATGTCAGTCAGCAATGGAACACACACACAATGGCACAGGCCAGTTCTTAAAGGGGATGGTTAATATTGCTTTCCATCCACATCCTGTTCATTGCAGCCTTGAATCTCGGCCTGGAGAGACTTGCACATCAAATGTGCTGGAAGTACAATGGAGAGTACCAGGCAAAGAGCTCAGAGTGCAGCTCCCACAGTCTCTGCTAAATCGATACAAGGAATGGCAAATCAAAATGAACCTGCAAAGTGCTGCTCAGTACCCAAAACTCCTTCAAACAACGTTGAATCTCTCCAGAAGTCTCTCCCTCTCTCTCTCAGAATGCGTAGTTCAAAAATGCCACCAACAATAAAAGACAGGAAGAGGCCCCCTTTAAATAACGCCCCCCCCAGCCCCACAGCGATTGATAGCGTTCCAGTCTTCTGGTCGTTGGAAGCGCCAGGCGGTAAGGCAGGGGGCGCCACTCAATTTCTGCTACGGGGCGCCACAAGGGCGTTGCACCACGGAATGACGTCACAATCTGCGCGCGCAGGTGGTCGCAGCGGTAAGTTTTAGCGCCGCCACACAATCTCAAGTTAAGTTCTCGAGCGGCGCAAACATCGCTACGCCCGGGCGTTAGCGGCTTTGCGCCCCATTAGCGCCCTCTTAAGGCGCTAACGGGAGGCGCAACCAAGTGAATTTTTACCCCACAGCCTCTTACAGTCCAGAGAGACAGCCTCATACACTCCAGAGACACAGCCTCATATAGTCCAGAGACACAGCCTCTTACAGTCCAGAGACACAGCCTCATACAGTCCAGAGAAACAGCCTCATACAGTCCAGAGTCACAGCCACATATAATCCAGCGACACAGCCTCAAACAGTCCAGAGACACAGCCTCATACAGTCCAAGGACACAGTCTCATAAAGTCCAGTGACACAGCCTCATACAGTCCAGGGAAACAGTCTAATACAGTCCAGAGACACAGCCTCATCCAGTCCAGAGACACAACCTCATGCAGTCCAAAGACACAGCCTCATACAGTCCAGGGACACAGTGTCATATTTTCCAGGGAAACAGCCTCATACAGTCCAGAGACACAGCCTCATACAGTCCAGAGACACAACCTCATTCAGTCCAGAGACACAGCCTCATCCAGTCCAGAGACACAACCTCATGCAGTCCAGAGACACAGCCTCATCCAGTCCAGAGACACAGCCTCATCCAGTCCAGAGACACAGCCTCATACAGTCCAGAGACACAGTGTCATATTTTCCAGGGAAACAGCCTCATACAGTACAGGGAAACAGCCTCATACAGTCCAGGGAAACAGCCTCATACAGTCCAGGGAAACAGCCTCATACAGTCCAGGGAAACAGCCTCATACAGTCCAGGGAAACAGCCTCATACAGTCCAGGGAAACAGCCTCATACAGTCCAGGGAAACAGCCTCATACAGTCCAGAGTCACAGCCTCATACAGTCCAGAGACACAGCCTCATACAGTCCAGAGACACAGCCTCATACAGTCCAGAGACACAGCCTCATACAGTCCAGAGACACAGCCTCATACAGTCCAAAGCCACAGCCTCATACAATCCAGAGACACAACCTCATACAGTCCAGAGACACAGCCTCATACAGTCCAAAGCCACAGCCTCATACAATCCAGAGACACAGCCTCATTCAGTCCAGAGACACAGCCTCATCCAGTCCAGATACACAACCTCATGCAGTCCAGAGACACAGCCACATACAGTCCAGAGACACAGACACATTCAGTTCAGAAACACAGCCTCATATAGTCCAGAGTCACAGCCTCCTATAGTCCAGAGACACAGCCTCATACAGTCCAGAGACACAGCCTCATACAGTCCAGAGACACAGCCTCATACAGTCCAAAGCCACAGCCTCATACAATCCAGAGACACAACCTCATACAGTCCAGAGACACAGCCTCATACAGTCCAAAGCCACAGCCTCATACAATCCAGAGACACAGCCTCATTCAGTCCAGAGACACAGCCTCATCCAGTCCAGATACACAACCTCATGCATTCCAGAGACACAGCCTCATACAGTCCAGAGTCACAGCCTCATACACTCCAGAGACACAGCCTCATATAGTCCAGAGTCACATACCTCATACAGTCCAGAGACACATCCTCTTACAGTCCAGAGACACAGCCTCATACAGTCCAGAGACACAGCCTCATACAGTCCAGAGACACAGCCTCATTCAGTCCAGAGACACAGTCTCATACTGTCCAGAGTCACAGCCTAATATAGTCCAGAGGCACAGCCTCATTCAGTCCAGAGACACAGCCTCATACAGTCCAGAGTCACAACCTCATACAGTCCAGAGACACAGCCTCATACAGTCCAGAGACACAGCCTCATACATTCCAGAGACAAGGTCTGATATAGTCCAGAGACACAACCTCATACAGTCCAGAGACACAGCCTCATACAGTCCAGAGACACAGCCTCATATAGTCCAGAGACACAACCTCATACAGTCCAGAGACACAGCCTCATACTGTCCAGAGACACAGCCTCATACAGTCCAGAGACACAGCCTCATACAGTCCAGAGACACAGCCTCATACAGTCCAGAGACACAGCCTCATACAGTCCAAAGCCACAGCCTCATACAATCCAGAGACACAACCTCATACAGTCCAGAGACACAGCCTCATACAGTCCAAAGCCACAGCCTCATACAATCCAGAGACACAGCCTCATTCAGTCCAGAGACACAGCCTCATCCAGTCCAGATACACAACCTCATGCAGTCCAGAGACACAGCCACATACAGTCCAGAGACACAGACACATTCAGTTCAGAAACACAGCCTCATATAGTCCAGAGTCACAGCCTCCTATAGTCCAGAGACACAGCCTCATACAGTCCAGAGACACAGCCTCATACAGTCCAGAGACACAGCCTCATACAGTCCAAAGCCACAGCCTCATACAATCCAGAGACACAACCTCATACAGTCCAGAGACACAGCCTCATACAGTCCAAAGCCACAGCCTCATACAATCCAGAGACACAGCCTCATTCAGTCCAGAGACACAGCCTCATCCAGTCCAGATACACAACCTCATGCATTCCAGAGACACAGCCTCATACAGTCCAGAGTCACAGCCTCATACACTCCAGAGACACAGCCTCATATAGTCCAGAGTCACATACCTCATACAGTCCAGAGACACAGCCTCTTACAGTCCAGAGACACAGCCTCATACAGTCCAGAGACACAGCCTCATACAGTCCAGAGACACAGCCTCATTCAGTCCAGAGACACAGTCTCATACTGTCCAGAGTCACAGCCTAATATAGTCCAGAGGCACAGCCTCATTCAGTCCAGAGACACAGCCTCATACAGTCCAGAGTCACAACCTCATACAGTCCAGAGACACAGCCTCATACAGTCCAGAGACACAGCCTCATACATTCCAGAGACAAGGTCTGATATAGTCCAGAGACACAACCTCATACAGTCCAGAGACACAGCCTCATACAGTCCAGAGACACAGCCTCATATAGTCCAGAGACACAACCTCATACAGTCCAGAGACACAGCCTCATACTGTCCAGAGACACAGCCTCATACAGTCGAGAGACACAGCCTGATACAGCCCAGAGACAGCCTCGTACAGTCCAGAGACACAACCTCATGCAGTCCAGAAACACAGCCTCGTACAGTCTTGGGACACAGCCTCATGCAGTCCAGAGACACGGCCTCATACAGTCCAGAGACACAGCCTCATTCAGTCTAGAGACACAGCCTCATACATTCCAGAGACCCAGTATCATATTTTCCAGGGGCACAGCCTCATACAGTCCAGAGACACAGCCTCATACTGCCCAAGGACACAGCCTCATGCAGTCCAGAAACACAATCTCATACAGTCCAGAGACACAGCCTCATACAGTCCAAGGACACAGACTCATACAGTCCAGAGACACAATCTCATACAGTCTAAAAACACAGCCTCATACAGTCCAAGGACACAACCTCATTCAGTCTGGAGACACAGCCTCATACATTCCAGAGACACAGCCTCATACAGTCCAGGGACACAGCCTCATATATTCCAGGGACACAGCCTCATACAGTCCAGGGACACAGCCTCATATATTCCAGGGACACAGCCTCATACAGTCCAGGGACACAGCCTCATATATTCCAGGGACACAGCCTCATACAGTCAAGAGACACAGCTTCATACAGTCCAGGGACACAGCCTCATACAGTCAAGGGAAACAGCCACATGCAGTCCAGAGACACAGCATCATATAGTCCAGGGACACAGCCTCATACAGTCCAGAGACAAAGCCTCATGCAGCCCAGAGACACAACCTCATGCAGTCCAGAGAAACAGCATCATACAGTCGAGCGACACAGTCTCATTCAGACTAGAGACACAGCCTCATACATTCCAGAGACACAGGGGTAGAAATTAGGTCGCGCCCCATTTGGGGCGCAAATATCGTCCGGACGCAAATATTAGCGCCTGGCGCTAATTATCGGCATTGACGGGAAACTTCACTTTTACCGCCCCGGGAGGTGAGTGTAGCGCTAAAGCAGGCGCTGCACACCTCTCTTAAGGCGCAAAGGCCGAGCAGTGAGGCGCTCACTCGGAGCGCTGGCGAAGCTCATGTAATGTCAGTCAGCAATGGAACACACACACAATGGCACGGGCCAGTTCTTAAAGGGGATGGTTAATCTTGCTTTCCATCCACATCCTGTTCATTGCTGCCTTGAATCTCGGCCTGGAGAGACCTGTACATCAAATGTGCTGGAAAGAACAACGGAGAGCACCAGGCAAAGAGCTCAGAGTGCAGCTCCCACGTTCTCTGCTAAATCGATACAAGGAATGGCAAATCAAAATGAACCTGCAAAGTGCTGCTCAGTACCCAAAACTCCTTCACACAACGTTGAATCTCTCCAGAAGTCTCTCCCTCTCTCTCTCAGAATGAGTAGTTCAAAAATGCCACCAACAATAAAAGACAGGAAGAGGCCCCCTTTAAATAGCGCCCCCCCCAGCCCCACAGCGATTGATAGCGTTCCAGTCTTCTGGTCGTTGGAAGCGCCAGGCGGTAAGGCAGGGGGCGCCACTCAATTTCCGCTACGGGGCGCCCCAAGGGCGTTGCACCATGGAATGACGTCACAATCTGCGCGCGCAGGTGGTCGCAGCGGTAAGTTTTAGCGCCGCCGCACAATCTCAAGTTAAGTTCTCGAGCGGCGCAAACATCGCTGCGCCCGGGCGTTAGCGGCTTTGCGCCCCATTAGCGCCCTCTTAAGGCGCTAACGGGTGGCGCAACCAAGTGAATTTTTACCCCACAGTGTCATATTTTCCAGGGGCACAGAAGTCCAGAGTCACAGCCTCATACAGTCCAGAGTCACAGCCTCATATAATCCAGCGACACAGCCTCATAAAGTCCAGAGACACAGCCTCATACAGTCCAGAGACACAGCCTCATACAGTCCAGGGACACAGCCTCATATATTCCAGGGACACAGCCTCATACAGTCCAGGGACACAATCTCATATATTCCAGGGACACAGCCTCATACAGTCCAGGGACACAGCCTCACATATTCCAGGGACACAACCACATACAATCCAGGGACACCGCCTCATACAGTCCAGAGACACAGCCTCACACAGTCCAGAGTCACTGCCTCATTCAGTCCAGAGACACAGCCTCATACAGTCCAGAGACCCAGCCTCATACAGTCCAGAGTCACAGCCTCATACAGTCCAGAGTCAGAGCCTCATACAGTCCAGAGACCCAGCCTCATACAGTCCAGAGTCACAGCCTCATACAGTCCAGAGTTAGAGCCACATGCAGTCCAGAGACACAGCCTCATAAAATCCAAGGACACAGCCTCATACAATCTAGAGACAAGGACTCATACAGTCCAGAGACACAGCCTCATACAGCCCACGGACACAGCCTCATTCAGTCCAGAGACACAGCCTCATATAGTCCAGGGACACAGCCTCATACAGTCCAGAGACAAAGCCTCATGCAGCCCAGAGACAGCCTTGTACAGTCCAGGGACACAGCCTCATGCAGTCCAGAAAAACAGCCTCATGCAGTCCAGAGAAACAGCATCATACAGTCGAGTGACACAGCCTCATTCAGACTAGAGACACAGCCTCATACATTCCAGAGACACAGTGTCATATTTTCCAGGGGCACAGCCTCATACAGTCCAGAGTCACAGCCTCATATAATCCAGCGACACAGCCTCATAAAGTCCAGAGACACAGCCTCATACAGTCCAGAGACACAGCCTCATACAGTCCAGAGACACAGCCTCATACTGTCCAGAGTCACAGCCTCATATAATCCAGCGACACAGCCTCATTCAGTCCAGAGACACAGCCTCATAAAGTCCAGAGACACAGCCTCATAAAGTCCAGAGACACAGCCTCATGCAGTCCAGAGATACAGCATCATACAGTCCAGGGACACAGCCTCATGCAGTCCAGAGATACAGCATCATACAGTCCAGACACACAGGCTCATCCAGTCCAGCAACACAGCCTCATACAGTCCAGAGTCACAGCCTCATACAGTCCAAGGACACAGCCTCATACAGTCCAGAGACACAGCCACATACAGTCCAGAGACACAGACACATTCAGTCCAGAAACACAGCCTCATATAGTCCAGAGTCACAGCCTCCTATAGTCCAGAGACACAGCCTCTTACAGTCCAGAGAGACAGCCTCATACACTCCAGAGACACAGCCTCATATAGTCCAGAGTCACATACCTCATACAGTCCAGAGACACAGCCTCTTACAGTCCAGAGACACAGCCTCATACAGTCCAGAGACACAGCCTCTTACAGTCCAGAGACACAGCCTCATACAGTCCAGAGAAACAGCCTCATACAGTCCAGAGACACAGCCTCATATAGTCCAAGGACACAGCCTCATACAGTCTAGAGACAAGGACTCATACAGTCCAGAGACACAGCCTCGTACAGCCCACGGACACAGCCTCATACAGTCCAGAGTCACAGCCCCATATAATCCAGCGACACAGCCTCATACAGTCCAGAGTCACAGCCTCATAAAGTCCAGAGACACAGCCTCAAACAGTCCAGAGACACAGCCTCATACAGTCCAAGGACACAGTCTCATTAAGTCCAGTGACACAGCCTCATACAGTCCAGGGAAACAGTCTAATACAGTCCAGAGACACAGCCTCATACATTCCAGAAACACAGCCTAATACAGTCCAGAGACACAGCCTCATACATTCCAGGGACAAAGCCTCATACAGTCCAGAGACACAGCCTCATTCAGTCCAGAGACACAGCCTCATATAGTCCAGGGAAACAACCTCATACAGTCCAGGGAAACAGTCTCATACAGTCTCGAGACACAGCCTCATTCAGTTGAGAGACACCGCCTCATGCAGTCCAGAGACACAACCTCATGCAGACCAGAGACTCAGCCTCATGCAGTCCAGAGACACAGCCTCATGCAGTCCAGAGACACAACCTCATGCAGTCCAGCGACACAACCTCATGCAGTCCAGAGACTCAACCTCATACACTCCAGAGACACAGCCTCATACAGTCCAGGGAAACAGCCTCATACAGTCTAGAGACACAGCCTCATTCAGTCTAGAGACACAGCCTCATACAGTCCAGAGACACAGTGTCATATTTTCCAGGGGCACAGCCTCATACAGTCCAGGGAAACAGCCTCATACAGTCCAGAGACACAGTGTCATATTTTCCAGGGGCACAGCCTCATACAGTCCAGGGAAACAGCCTCATACAGTCCAGGGAAACAGCGTCATCCAGTCCACAGACACAGCCTCATACAGTCCAGAGACACAGCCTCATACAGTCCAGAGACACAGCCTCATACAGTCAAGAGACACAATCTCATACAGTCTAAAAACACAGCCTCATACAGTCCAAGGACACAACCTCATTCAGTCTGGAGACACAGCCTCATACATTCCAGAGACACAGCCTCATACAGTCCAGGGACACAGCCTCTTATATTCCAGGGACACAGCCTCATACAGTCAAGGGACACAGTCTCATATATTCCAGGGACACAGCCTCATACAGTCCAGAGTCACAGCCTCATTCAGTCTAGAGACACAGCCTCATCGAATCCAGAGACACAACCTCATGCAGTCCAGAGACACAGCCTCATACAGTCCAGGGAAACAGCCTCATACAGTCCAGGGAAACAGCCTCATACAGTCTAGAGACACAGCCTCATCCAGTCGAGCGACACCGCCTCATACAGTCCAGAGACACAGCCTCATACAGTCCAGAGACACAGCCTCGTACAGTCCAGGGACACAGTCTCATACAATCCAGAGACACAGCCTCGTACAGTCCAGGGCACAGTGTCATATTTTTCAGGGGCACAGCCTCATACAGTCCAGAGACACAGGCTCATACAGTCCCAAGACACAGCGTCATACAGTCCAGAGACACAGCCTCATACAGTCCAGAGTCACAGCCTCATATAATCCAGAGTCACAGCCTCATACAGTCCAGAATCACAGCCTCATATAGTACAGAGACACAACCTCATACAGTCAAGAGACACAATCTCATACAGTCTAAAAACACAGCCTCATACAGTCCAAGGACACAACCTCATTCAGTCTGGAGACACAGCCTCATACATTCCAGAGACACAGCCTCATACAGTCCAGGGACACAGCCTCTTATATTCCAGGGATACAGCCTCATACAGTCAAGGGACACAGTCTCATATATTCCAGGGACACAGCCTCATACAGTCAAGGGACACAGTCTCTTATATTCCAGGGATACAGCCTCATACAGTCAAGGGACACAGTCTCTTATATTCCAGGGATACAGCCTCATACAGTCCAGAGTCACAGCCTCATATAGTCCAGAGACACAGCCTCATACAGTCCAGAGACACATCCTCATACAGTCCAGAGACACAGCCTCATACAGTCCAAGGACACAGCCTCATACAGTCCAGAGTCACAGCCTCATACATTCCAGGGAAACAGCCTCATACAGTCCAGGGAAACAGCCTCATACAGTCTAGAGACACAGCCTCATTCAGTCGAGAGACACAGCCTCATATAGTCCAGGGACACAGCCTCCTACAGTCCAGAGACACAGCCTCATACAGTCCAGGGAAACAGCCTCATACACTCCAGGGAAACTGCCTCATACAGTCCAGGGAAACAGCCTCATACAGTCTAGAGACACAGCCTCATTCAGTCGAGAGACACAGCCTCATATAGTCCAGAGACACAGCCTCATTCAGTCCAGAGACACTGCCTCATCCAGTCCAGAGACACAGCCTCATACAGTCCAGGGAAACAGCCTCATCCAGTCCAGAGACACAGTGTCATATTTTCCAGTGAAACAGCCTCATACAGTCCAGGGAAACAGCCTCATACAGTCCAGGGAAACAGCCTCATACAGTCCAGGGAAACAGCCTCATACATTCCAGGGAAACTGCCTCATACAGTCCAGGGAAACAGCCTCATACACTCCAGGGAAACTGCCTCATACAGTCTAGAGACACAGCCTCATACAGTCTAGAGACACAACCTCATACAGTCTAGAGACACAACCTCATACAGTCTAAAAACACAGCCTCATACAGTCCAAGGACACAACCTCATTCAGTCTGGAGACACAGCCTCATAAATTCCAGAGACACATCCTCATACAGTCCAGAGAAACAGCCTCATATATTCCAGGGACACAGCCTCATACGGTCCAGGGACACAGCCTCATATATTCCAGGGACACAGCCTCATACAGTCCAGGGACACAGCCTCATATATTCCAGGGACACAGCCTCATACAGTCCAGGGACACAGCCTCATATATTCCAGGGACACAGCCTCATACAGTCAAGGGAAACAGCCACATGCAGTCCAGAGACACAGCCTCATATAGTCCAGGGACACAGCTTCATACTGTCCAGAGACACAGCCTCATTCAGTCCAGAGACACAGCCTCATACAGTCCAGAGACACAGCTTCATACTGTCCAGAGACACAGCCTCATTCAGTCCAGAGACACAACCTCATGTAGTCCAGGGACACAGCCTCATACAGTCCAAGGACACAACCTCATACATTCCAGGGAAACAGCCTCATACAGTCTAGAGACACAGCCTCATTCAGTTGAGAGACACAGCCTCATACAGTCCAGAGACACAGCCTCATACAGTCCAGAGACACAGTGTCATATTTTCCAGGGGCACAGCCTCATACAGTCCAGGGAAACAGCCACAAACAGTCCAGGGAAACAGCCTCATACAGTCCAGGGAAACAGCCTCATACAGTCCAGGGAAACAGCCTCATACAGTCCAGGGAAACAGCCTCATACAGTCCAGGGAAACAGCCTCATCCAGTCCAGAGACACAGCCTCATTCAGTCCAGAGACACAACCTCATACAGTCCAGAGACACAGCCTCATACAGTCCAGAGACACAGCCTGATACAATCCAGAGACACAGCCTCATAAAGTCCAGAGGCACAGCCTCATACAGTCCTGAGACACAGACTCATACAATCCAGAGACACAGCCTCATACAATCCAGAGACACAGCCTCATACAGTCCAGAGACACAGCCTCATACAGTCCAGAGACACAGCCTCATACAATCCAGAGACAAGGTCTGATATAGTCCAGAGACACAACCTCATACAGTCCAGAGACACAGCCTCATACTGTCCAGAGACACAGCCTCATACAGTCGAGAGACACAGCCTCATACAGCCCAGAGACAGCCTCGTACAGTCCAGAGACACAGCCTCATACAGTCCAGAGACACAGCCTCATACAATCCAGAGACACAGCCTCATACAGTCCAGAGACACAGCCTCATACAGTCCAGAGACACAGCCTCATACAGTCCAGAGACACAGTCTCATACAGTCCAGAGACAAAGCCTCATACAATCCAGAGACAAAGCCTCATACAATCCAGAGACACAGACTCATAGAGTCCAGAGACACAGACTCATACAATCCAGAGACACAGCCTCATACAATCCAGAGACACAGCCTCATACAGTCCAGAGACACAGCCTCATACAGTCCAGAGACACAGCCTCATACAGTCCAGAGACACAGCCTCATACACTCCAGAGACACAGCCTCATACAATCCAGAGACACAGCCTCATACAGTCCAGAGACAGAGCCTCATACAGTCCAGAGACACAGCCTCATACAGTCCAGAGACATAGCCTCATACAATCCAGAGACACAGCCTCATACAATCCAGAGACACAGCCTCATACAGTCCAGAGACACAACCTCATACAGTCCAGAGACAAAGCCTCATACAATCCAGAGACACAGCCTCATACAGTCCAGAGACACAACCTCATACAGTCCAGAGACACAACCTCATACAGTCCAGAGACAATGCCTCATACTGTCCAGAGTCACAGCCTCATATACTCCAGAGACACAGCCTCATACAGTCCAGAGACACAGTCTCATACAGTCCAGAGACACAGTCTCATACAGTCCAGAGACACAGCCTCATACAGTCCAGAGTCACAGCCTCATACAGTCCAGAGACACAACCTCATACAGTCCAGAGACACAGCCTCATACATTCCAGAGACAAGGTCTCATATAGTCCAGAGACACAACCTCATACAGTCCAGAGACACAGCCTCATACAGTCGAGAGACACAGCCTCATACAGTCCAGAGACACAACCTCATACAGTCCAGAGACACAGCCTCATACAGTCCAAGGACACAGCCTCATACAGTCCAGAGACACAGCCTCATACATTCCAGAGACACGGTCTCATATAGTCCAGAGACACAACCTCATACAGTCCAGAGACACAGCCTCATACAGTCCAGAGACACAGCCTCATACAGTCCAGAGACACAGCCTCATACAGTCGAGAGACACAGCCTCATACAGCCCAGAGACAGAGCCTCATACAGCCCAGAGACAGCCTCATACAGTCCAGAGACACAACCTCACGCAGTCCAGAAACACAGCCTCATATAGTCCAGAGACACAGCCTCATACAATCCAGAGACACAGCCTCATACATTCCAGAGACACAGCCTCATACAGTCCAGAGACACAGCCTCATACAGTCCAGAGACACAACCTCATACAGTCCAGAGACAATGCCTCATACTGTCCAGAGTCACAGCCTCATATAATCCAGCGACACAGCCTCATACAGTCCAGAGTCACAGCCTCATAAAGTCCAGAGACACAGCCTCAAACAGTCCAGAGACACAGCCTCATACAGTCCAAGGACACAGTCTCATTAAGTCCAGTGACACAGCCTCATACAGTCCAGGGAAACAGTCTAATACAGTCCAGAGACACAGCCTCATACATTCCAGAAACACAGCCTAATACAGTCCAGAGACACAGCCTCATACATTCCAGGGACAAAGCCTCATACAGTCCAGAGACACAGCCTCATTCAGTCCAGAGACACAGCCTCATATAGTCCAGGGAAACAACCTCATACAGTCCAGGGAAACAGTCTCATACAGTCTCGAGACACAGCCTCATTCAGTTGAGAGACACCGCCTCATGCAGTCCAGAGACACAACCTCATGCAGACCAGAGACTCAGCCTCATGCAGTCCAGAGACACAGCCTCATGCAGTCCAGAGACACAACCTCATGCAGTCCAGCGACACAACCTCATGCAGTCCAGAGACTCAACCTCATACACTCCAGAGACACAGCCTCATACAGTCCAGGGAAACAGCCTCATACAGTCTAGAGACACAGCCTCATTCAGTCTAGAGACACAGCCTCATACAGTCCAGAGACACAGTGTCATATTTTCCAGGGGCACAGCCTCATACAGTCCAGGGAAACAGCCTCATACAGTCCAGAGACACAGTGTCATATTTTCCAGGGGCACAGCCTCATACAGTCCAGGGAAACAGCCTCATACAGTCCAGGGAAACAGCGTCATCCAGTCCACAGACACAGCCTCATACAGTCCAGAGACACAGCCTCATACAGTCCAGAGACACAGCCTCATACAGTCAAGAGACACAATCTCATACAGTCTAAAAACACAGCCTCATACAGTCCAAGGACACAACCTCATTCAGTCTGGAGACACAGCCTCATACATTCCAGAGACACAGCCTCATACAGTCCAGGGACACAGCCTCTTATATTCCAGGGACACAGCCTCATACAGTCAAGGGACACAGTCTCATATATTCCAGGGACACAGCCTCATACAGTCCAGAGTCACAGCCTCATTCAGTCTAGAGACACAGCCTCATCGAATCCAGAGACACAACCTCATGCAGTCCAGAGACACAGCCTCATACAGTCCAGGGAAACAGCCTCATACAGTCCAGGGAAACAGCCTCATACAGTCTAGAGACACAGCCTCATCCAGTCGAGCGACACCGCCTCATACAGTCCAGAGACACAGCCTCATACAGTCCAGAGACACAGCCTCGTACAGTCCAGGGACACAGTCTCATACAATCCAGAGACACAGCCTCGTACAGTCCAGGGCACAGTGTCATATTTTTCAGGGGCACAGCCTCATACAGTCCAGAGACACAGGCTCATACAGTCCCAAGACACAGCGTCATACAGTCCAGAGACACAGCCTCATACAGTCCAGAGTCACAGCCTCATATAATCCAGAGTCACAGCCTCATACAGTCCAGAATCACAGCCTCATATAGTACAGAGACACAACCTCATACAGTCAAGAGACACAATCTCATACAGTCTAAAAACACAGCCTCATACAGTCCAAGGACACAACCTCATTCAGTCTGGAGACACAGCCTCATACATTCCAGAGACACAGCCTCATACAGTCCAGGGACACAGCCTCTTATATTCCAGGGATACAGCCTCATACAGTCAAGGGACACAGTCTCATATATTCCAGGGACACAGCCTCATACAGTCAAGGGACACAGTCTCTTATATTCCAGGGATACAGCCTCATACAGTCAAGGGACACAGTCTCTTATATTCCAGGGATACAGCCTCATACAGTCCAGAGTCACAGCCTCATATAGTCCAGAGACACAGCCTCATACAGTCCAGAGACACATCCTCATACAGTCCAGAGACACAGCCTCATACAGTCCAAGGACACAGCCTCATACAGTCCAGAGTCACAGCCTCATACATTCCAGGGAAACAGCCTCATACAGTCCAGGGAAACAGCCTCATACAGTCTAGAGACACAGCCTCATTCAGTCGAGAGACACAGCCTCATATAGTCCAGGGACACAGCCTCCTACAGTCCAGAGACACAGCCTCATACAGTCCAGGGAAACAGCCTCATACACTCCAGGGAAACTGCCTCATACAGTCCAGGGAAACAGCCTCATACAGTCTAGAGACACAGCCTCATTCAGTCGAGAGACACAGCCTCATATAGTCCAGAGACACAGCCTCATTCAGTCCAGAGACACTGCCTCATCCAGTCCAGAGACACAGCCTCATACAGTCCAGGGAAACAGCCTCATCCAGTCCAGAGACACAGTGTCATATTTTCCAGTGAAACAGCCTCATACAGTCCAGGGAAACAGCCTCATACAGTCCAGGGAAACAGCCTCATACAGTCCAGGGAAACAGCCTCATACATTCCAGGGAAACTGCCTCATACAGTCCAGGGAAACAGCCTCATACACTCCAGGGAAACTGCCTCATACAGTCTAGAGACACAGCCTCATACAGTCTAGAGACACAACCTCATACAGTCTAAAAACACAGCCTCATACAGTCCAAGGACACAACCTCATTCAGTCTGGAGACACAGCCTCATAAATTCCAGAGACACATCCTCATACAGTCCAGAGAAACAGCCTCATATATTCCAGGGACACAGCCTCATACGGTCCAGGGACACAGCCTCATATATTCCAGGGACACAGCCTCATACAGTCCAGGGACACAGCCTCATATATTCCAGGGACACAGCCTCATACAGTCCAGGGACACAGCCTCATATATTCCAGGGACACAGCCTCATACAGTCAAGGGAAACAGCCACATGCAGTCCAGAGACACAGCCTCATATAGTCCAGGGACACAGCTTCATACTGTCCAGAGACACAGCCTCATTCAGTCCAGAGACACAGCCTCATACAGTCCAGAGACACAGCTTCATACTGTCCAGAGACACAGCCTCATTCAGTCCAGAGACACAACCTCATGTAGTCCAGGGACACAGCCTCATACAGTCCAAGGACACAACCTCATACATTCCAGGGAAACAGCCTCATACAGTCTAGAGACACAGCCTCATTCAGTTGAGAGACACAGCCTCATACAGTCCAGAGACACAGCCTCATACAGTCCAGAGACACAGTGTCATATTTTCCAGGGGCACAGCCTCATACAGTCCAGGGAAACAGCCACAAACAGTCCAGGGAAACAGCCTCATACAGTCCAGGGAAACAGCCTCATACAGTCCAGGGAAACAGCCTCATACAGTCCAGGGAAACAGCCTCATACAGTCCAGGGAAACAGCCTCATCCAGTCCAGAGACACAGCCTCATTCAGTCCAGAGACACAACCTCATACAGTCCAGAGACACAGCCTCATACAGTCCAGAGACACAGCCTGATACAATCCAGAGACACAGCCTCATAAAGTCCAGAGGCACAGCCTCATACAGTCCTGAGACACAGACTCATACAATCCAGAGACACAGCCTCATACAATCCAGAGACACAGCCTCATACAGTCCAGAGACACAGCCTCATACAGTCCAGAGACACAGCCTCATACAGTCCAGAGACACAGCCTCATACAGTCCAGAGACACAGCCTCATACAATCCAGAGACACAGCCTCATACAGTCCAGAGACACAGCCTCATACAGTCCAGAGACACAGCCTCATACAGTCCAGAGACACAGTCTCATACAGTCCAGAGACAAAGCCTCATACAATCCAGAGACAAAGCCTCATACAATCCAGAGACACAGACTCATAGAGTCCAGAGACACAGACTCATACAATCCAGAGACACAGCCTCATACAATCCAGAGACACAGCCTCATACAGTCCAGAGACACAGCCTCATACAGTCCAGAGACACAGCCTCATACAGTCCAGAGACACAGCCTCATACACTCCAGAGACACAGCCTCATACAATCCAGAGACACAGCCTCATACAGTCCAGAGACAGAGCCTCATACAGTCCAGAGACACAGCCTCATACAGTCCAGAGACATAGCCTCATACAATCCAGAGACACAGCCTCATACAATCCAGAGACACAGCCTCATACAGTCCAGAGACACAACCTCATACAGTCCAGAGACAAAGCCTCATACAATCCAGAGACACAGCCTCATACAGTCCAGAGACACAACCTCATACAGTCCAGAGACACAACCTCATACAGTCCAGAGACAATGCCTCATACTGTCCAGAGTCACAGCCTCATATACTCCAGAGACACAGCCTCATACAGTCCAGAGACACAGTCTCATACAGTCCAGAGACACAGTCTCATACAGTCCAGAGACACAGCCTCATACAGTCCAGAGTCACAGCCTCATACAGTCCAGAGACACAACCTCATACAGTCCAGAGACACAGCCTCATACATTCCAGAGACAAGGTCTCATATAGTCCAGAGACACAACCTCATACAGTCCAGAGACACAGCCTCATACAGTCGAGAGACACAGCCTCATACAGTCCAGAGACACAACCTCATACAGTCCAGAGACACAGCCTCATACAGTCCAAGGACACAGCCTCATACAGTCCAGAGACACAGCCTCATACATTCCAGAGACACGGTCTCATATAGTCCAGAGACACAACCTCATACAGTCCAGAGACACAGCCTCATACAGTCCAGAGACACAGCCTCATACAGTCCAGAGACACAGCCTCATACAGTCGAGAGACACAGCCTCATACAGCCCAGAGACAGAGCCTCATACAGCCCAGAGACAGCCTCATACAGTCCAGAGACACAACCTCACGCAGTCCAGAAACACAGCCTCATATAGTCCAGAGACACAGCCTCATACAATCCAGAGACACAGCCTCATACATTCCAGAGACACAGCCTCATACAGTCCAGAGACACAGCCTCATACAGTCCAGAGACACAACCTCATACAGTCCAGAGACAATGCCTCATACTGTCCAGAGTCACAGCCTCATATACTCCAGAGTCACAGCCTCATACAGTCCAGAGACACAGTCTCATGCAGTCCAGAGACACAGTCTCATACAGTCCAGAGACACAACCTCATACAGTCCAGAGACACAGCCTCATACATTCCAGAGACAAGGTCTCATATAGTCCAGAGACACAACCTCATACAGTCCAGAGACACAGTCTCATACAGTCCAGAGACACAGCCTCATACAGTCCAGAGTCACAGCCTCATACAGTCCAGAGACACAACCTCATACAGTCCAGAGACACAGCCTCATACATTCCAGAGACAAGGTCTCATATAGTCCAGAGACACAACCTCATACAGTCCAGAGTCACAGCCTCATACAGTCCAGAGACACAACCTCATACAGTCCAGAGACACAGCCTCATACAGTCCAAGGACACAGCCTCATACAGTCCAGAGACACAGCCTCATACATTCCAGAGACAAGGTCTCATATAGTCCAGAGACACAACCTCATACAGTCCAGAGACACAGCCTCATACAGTCCAGAGACACAGCCTCATACAGTCCAGAGACACAGCCTCATACAGTCGAGAGACACAGCCTCATACAGCCCAGAGACACAGCCTCATACAGTCCAGAGACACAGCCTCATACAGTCCAGAGACAAAGCCTCATACAATCCAAAGACAAAGCCTCATACAATCCAGAGACACAGACTCATACAGTCCAGAGACACAAACTCATACAGTCCAGAGACACAACCTCATACAGTCCAGAGACAATGCCTCATACTGTCCAGAGTCACAGCCTCATATACTCCAGAGACACAGCCTCATACAGTCCAGAGACACAGTCTCATACAGTCCAGAGACACAGTCTCATACAGTCCAGAGACACAGCCTCATACAGTCCAGAGTCACAGCCTCATACAGTCCAGAGACACAGCCTCATACAGTCCAGAGACACAGTGTCATATTTTCCAGGGGCACAGCCTCATACAGTCCAGGGAAACAGCCTCATACAGTCCAGGGAAACAGCCTCATACAGTCCAGGGAAACAGCCTCATACAGTCCAGGGAAACAGCCTCATACAGTCCAGGGAAACAGCCTCATACAGTCCAGGGGCACAGCCTCATCCAGTCCAGAGACACAGCCTCATTCAGTCCAGAGACACAACCTCATACAGTCCAGAGACACAGCCTCATACAGTCCAGAGGCACAGCCTCATACAGTCCTGAGACACAGACTCATACAATCCAGAGACACAGCCTCATACAATCCAGAGACACAGCCTCATACAGTCCAGAGACACAGCCTCATACAGTCCAGAGACACAGCCTCATACAGTCCAGAGACACAGCCTCATACACTCCAGAGACACAGCCTCATACATTCCAGAGACAAGGTCTCATATAGTCCAGAGACACAACCTCATACAGTCCAGAGTCACAGCCTCATACAGTCCAGAGACACAACCTCATACAGTCCAGAGACACAGCCTCATACAGTCCAAGGACACAGCCTCATACAGTCCAGAGACACAACCTCATACAGTCCAGAGACACAGCCTCATACATTCCAGAGACAAGGTCTCATATAGTCCAGAGACACAACCTCATACAGTCCAGAGTCACAGCCTCATACAGTCCAGAGACACAACCTCATACAGTCCAGAGACACAGCCTCATACAGTCCAAGGACACAGCCTCATACAGTCCAGAGACACAGCCTCATACATTCCAGAGACAAGGTCTCATATAGTCCAGAGACACAACCTCATACAGTCCAGAGACACAGCCTCATACAGTCCAGAGACACAGCCTCATACAGTCCAGAGACACAGCCTCATACAGTCGAGAGACACAGCCTCATACAGCCCAGAGACACAGCCTCATACAGTCCAGAGACACAGCCTCATACAGTCCAGAGACAAAGCCTCATACAATCCAGAGACAAAGCCTCATACAATCCAGAGACACAGACTCATACAGTCCAGAGACACAAACTCATACAGTCCAGAGACACAACCTCATACAGTCCAGAGACAATGCCTCATACTGTCCAGAGTCACAGCCTCATATACTCCAGAGACACAGCCTCATACAGTCCAGAGACACAGTCTCATACAGTCCAGAGACACAGTCTCATACAGTCCAGAGACACAGCCTCATACAGTCCAGAGTCACAGCCTCATACAGTCCAGAGACACAGCCTCATACAGTCCAGAGACACAGTGTCATATTTTCCAGGGGCACAGCCTCATACAGTCCAGGGAAACAGCCTCATACAGTCCAGGGAAACAGCCTCATACAGTCCAGGGAAACAGACTCATACAGTCCAGGGAAACAGCCTCATACAGTCCAGGGAAACAGCCTCATACAGTCCAGGGGCACAGCCTCATCCAGTCCAGAGACACAGCCTCATTCAGTCCAGAGACACAACCTCATACAGTCCAGAGACACAGCCTCATACAGTCCAGAGACACAGCCTGATACAATCCAGAGACACAGCCTCATACAGTCCAGAGGCACAGCCTCATACAGTCCTGAGACACAGACTCATACAATCCAGAGACACAGCCTCATACAATCCAGAGACACAGCCTCATACAGTCCAGAGACACAGCCTCATACAGTCCAGGGACACAGCCTCATACAGTCCAGAGACACAGCCTCATACACTCCAGAGACACAGCCTCATACAATCCAGAGACACAGCCTCATACAGTCCAGAGACAGAGCCTCATACAGTCCAGAGACACAGCCTCATACAGTCCAGAGACATAGCCTCATACAATCCAGAGACACAGCCTCATACAATCCAGAGACACAGCCTCATACAGTCCAGAGACACAACCTCATACAGTCCAGAGACAAAGCCTCATACAATCCAGAGACACAGCCTCATACAGTCCAGAGACACAACCTCATACAGTCCAGAGACACAACCTCATACAGTCCAGAGACAATGCCTCATACTGTCCAGAGTCACAGCCTCATATACTCCAGAGACACAGCCTCATACAGTCCAGAGACACAACCTCATACAGTCCAGAGACACAACCTCATACAGTCCAGAGACAATGCCTCATACTGTCCAGAGTCACAGCCTCATATACTCCAGAGTCACAGCCTCATACAATCCAGAGACACAGTCTCATACAGTCCAGAGACACAGTCTCATACAGTCCAGAGACACAGCCTCATACAGTCCAGAGTCACAGCCTCATACAGTCCAGAGACACAACCTCATACAGTCCAGAGACACAGCCTCATACATTCCAGAGACAAGGTCTCATATAGTCCAGAGACACAACCTCATACAGTCCAGAGACACAGCCTCATACAGTCCAGAGACACAGCCTCATACAGCCCAGAGACAGAGCCTCATACAGCCCAGAGACAGCCTCGTACAGTCCAAAGACACAACCTCATGCAGTCCAGAAACACAGCCTCATTCAGTCTAGAGACACAGCGTCATTCATTCCAGAGACACAGTATCATGTTTTCCAGGGGCACAGCCTCATACAGTCCAGAGACAAAGCCTCATACAGTCCAGTAACACAGCCTCATACAGTCCAGAGGCACAACCTCATACAGTCCAGAGACACAGCCTCATAGAGTCCAGAGACACAACCTCATACAGTCCAGAGACACAGCCTCATACAGTCCAGAGACACAGCCTGATACAATCCAGAGACACAGCCTCATACAGTCCAGAGTCACAGCCTCATACAATCCAGAGACACAGCCTCATACAGTCCAGAGGCACAACCTCATACAGTCCAGAGACACAGCCTCATACAGTCCAGAGACACAACCTCATACAGTCCAGAGACACAGCCTCATACAGTCCTGAGATACAGCCTCATACAGTCCAGAGACACAATCTCATACAGTCCAGAGACACAACCTCATACAGTCCAGAGACACAGCCTCATACAGTCCAAGGACACAGCCTCATACAGTCCAGAGACACAGCCTCATACATTCCAGAGACAAGGTCTCATATAGTCCAGAGACAGAACCTCATACAGTCCAGAGACACAGCCTCATACAGTCCATAGACACAGCCTCATACAGTCCAGAGACACAGCCTCATACATTCGAGAGACACAGCCTCATACAGCCCAGAGACAGAGCCTCATACAGTCCAGAGACACAGCCTCATACAGTCCAGACACACAGCCTCATACAATCCAGAGACACAGCCTCATACAATCCAGAGACACAGCCTCATACAGTCCAGAGACACAACCTCATACAGTCCAGAGACACAACCTCATACAGTCCAGAGACACAACCTCATACAGTCCAGAGACAATGCCTCATACTGTCCAGAGTCACAGCCTCATATACTCCAGAGTCACAGCCTCATACAGTCCAGAGACACAGTCTCATACAATCCAGAGACACAGTCTCATACAGTCCAGAGTCACAGCCTCATACAGTCCAGAGACACAACCTCATACAGTCCAGAGACACAGCCTCATACATTCCAGAGACAAGGTCTCATATAGTCCAGAGACACAACCTCATACAGTCCAGAGACACAGCCTCATACAGTCCAGAGACACAGCCTCATACAGCCCAGAGACAGAGCCTCATACAGCCCAGAGACAGCCTCGTACAGTCCAAAGACACAACCTCATGCAGTCCAGAAACACAGTCTCATACAGTCCAGAGACACAGTCTCATACAGTCCAGAGACACAGCCTCATACAGTCCAGAGACACAGCCTCATACAATCCAGAGACACAGCCTCATACATTCCAGAGACACAGCCTCATACAGTCCAGAGACACAGCCTCATACAGTCCAGAGACACAACCTCATACAGTCCAGAGACAATGCCTCATACTGTCCAGAGTCACAGCCTCATATACTCCAGAGTCACAGCCTCATACAGTCCAGAGACACAGTCTCATGCAGTCCAGAGACACAGTCTCATACAGTCCAGAGACACAGCCTCATACAGTCCAGAGTCACAGCCTCATATAGTCCAGAGACACAACCTCATACAGTGCAGAGACACAACCTCATACAGTCCAGAGACACAGCCTCATACATTCCAGAGACAAGGTCTCATATAGTCCAGAGACACAACCTCATACAGTCCAGAGACACAGTCTCATACAGTCCAGAGACACAGCCTCATACAGTCCAGAGTCACAGCCTCATACAGTCCAGAGACACAACCTCATACAGTCCAGAGACACAGCCTCATACATTCCAGAGACAAGGTCTCATATAGTCCAGAGACACAACCTCATACAGTCCAGAGTCACAGCCTCATACAGTCCAGAGACACAACCTCATACAGTCCAGAGACACAGCCTCATACAGTCCAAGGACACAGCCTCATACAGTCCAGAGACACAGCCTCATACATTCCAGAGACAAGGTCTCATATAGTCCAGAGACACAACCTCATACAGTCCAGAGACACAGCCTCATACAGTCCAGAGACACAGCCTCATACAGTCCAGAGACACAGCCTCATACAGTCGAGAGACACAGCCTCATACAGCCCAGAGACACAGCCTCATACAGTCCAGAGACACAGCCTCATACAGTCCAGAGACAAAGCCTCATACAATCCAAAGACAAAGCCTCATACAATCCAGAGACACAGACTCATACAGTCCAGAGACACAAACTCATACAGTCCAGAGACACAACCTCATACAGTCCAGAGACAATGCCTCATACTGTCCAGAGTCACAGCCTCATATACTCCAGAGACACAGCCTCATACAGTCCAGAGACACAGTCTCATACAGTCCAGAGACACAGTCTCATACAGTCCAGAGACACAGCCTCATACAGTCCAGAGTCACAGCCTCATACAGTCCAGAGACACAGCCTCATACAGTCCAGAGACACAGTGTCATATTTTCCAGGGGCACAGCCTCATACAGTCCAGGGAAACAGCCTCATACAGTCCAGGGAAACAGCCTCATACAGTCCAGGGAAACAGCCTCATACAGTCCAGGGAAACAACCTCATACAGTCCAGAGACACAGTCTCATACAGTCCAGAGACACAGCCTCATACAGTCCAGAGTCACAGCCTCATACAGTCCAGAGACACAACCTCATACAGTCCAGAGACACAGCCTCATACATTCCAGAGACAAGGTCTCATATAGTCCAGAGACACAACCTCATACAGTCCAGAGTCACAGCCTCATACAGTCCAGAGACACAACCTCATACAGTCCAGAGACACAGCCTCATACAGTCCAAGGACACAGCCTCATACAGTCCAGAGACACAGCCTCATACATTCCAGAGACAAGGTCTCATATAGTCCAGAGACACAACCTCATACAGTCCAGAGACACAGCCTCATACAGTCCAGAGACACAGCCTCATACAGTCCAGAGACACAGCCTCATACAGTCGAGAGACACAGCCTCATACAGCCCAGAGACACAGCCTCATACAGTCCAGAGACACAGCCTCATACAGTCCAGAGACAAAGCCTCATACAATCCAAAGACAAAGCCTCATACAATCCAGAGACACAGACTCATACAGTCCAGAGACACAAACTCATACAGTCCAGAGACACAACCTCATACAGTCCAGAGACAATGCCTCATACTGTCCAGAGTCACAGCCTCATATACTCCAGAGACACAGCCTCATACAGTCCAGAGACACAGTCTCATACAGTCCAGAGACACAGTCTCATACAGTCCAGAGACACAGCCTCATACAGTCCAGAGTCACAGCCTCATACAGTCCAGAGACACAGCCTCATACAGTCCAGAGACACAGTGTCATATTTTCCAGGGGCACAGCCTCATACAGTCCAGGGAAACAGCCTCATACAGTCCAGGGAAACAGCCTCATACAGTCCAGGGAAACAGCCTCATACAGTCCAGGGAAACAGCCTCATACAGTCCAGGGAAACAGCCTCATACAGTCCAGGGGCACAGCCTCATCCAGTCCAGAGACACAGCCTCATTCAGTCCAGAGACACAACCTCATACAGTCCAGAGACACAGCCTCATACAGTCCAGAGACACAGCCTGATACAATCCAGAGACACAGCCTCATACAGTCCAGAGGCACAGCCTCATACAGTCCTGAGACACAGACTCATACAATCCAGAGACACAGCCTCATACAATCCAGAGACACAGCCTCATACAGTCCAGAGACACAGCCTCATACAGTCCAGAGACACAGCCTCATACAGTCCAGAGACACAGCCTCATACACTCCAGAGACACAGCCTCATACATTCCAGAGACAAGGTCTCATATAGTCCAGAGACACAACCTCATACAGTCCAGAGTCACAGCCTCATACAGTCCAGAGACACAACCTCATACAGTCCAGAGACACAGCCTCATACAGTCCAAGGACACAGCCTCATACAGTCCAGAGACACAACCTCATACAGTCCAGAGACACAGCCTCATACATTCCAGAGACAAGGTCTCATATAGTCCAGAGACACAACCTCATACAGTCCAGAGTCACAGCCTCATACAGTCCAGAGACACAACCTCATACAGTCCAGAGACACAGCCTCATACAGTCCAAGGACACAGCCTCATACAGTCCAGAGACACAGCCTCATACATTCCAGAGACAAGGTCTCATATAGTCCAGAGACACAACCTCATACAGTCCAGAGACACAGCCTCATACAGTCCAGAGACACAGCCTCATACAGTCCAGAGACACAGCCTCATACAGTCGAGAGACACAGCCTCATACAGCCCAGAGACACAGCCTCATACAGTCCAGAGACACAGCCTCATACAGTCCAGAGACAAAGCCTCATACAATCCAGAGACAAAGCCTCATACAATCCAGAGACACAGACTCATACAGTCCAGAGACACAAACTCATACAGTCCAGAGACACAACCTCATACAGTCCAGAGACAATGCCTCATACTGTCCAGAGTCACAGCCTCATATACTCCAGAGACACAGCCTCATACAGTCCAGAGACACAGTCTCATACAGTCCAGAGACACAGTCTCATACAGTCCAGAGACACAGCCTCATACAGTCCAGAGTCACAGCCTCATACAGTCCAGAGACACAGCCTCATACAGTCCAGAGACACAGTGTCATATTTTCCAGGGGCACAGCCTCATACAGTCCAGGGAAACAGCCTCATACAGTCCAGGGAAACAGCCTCATACAGTCCAGGGAAACAGACTCATACAGTCCAGGGAAACAGCCTCATACAGTCCAGGGAAACAGCCTCATACAGTCCAGGGGCACAGCCTCATCCAGTCCAGAGACACAGCCTCATTCAGTCCAGAGACACAACCTCATACAGTCCAGAGACACAGCCTCATACAGTCCAGAGACACAGCCTGATACAATCCAGAGACACAGCCTCATACAGTCCAGAGGCACAGCCTCATACAGTCCTGAGACACAGACTCATACAATCCAGAGACACAGCCTCATACAATCCAGAGACACAGCCTCATACAGTCCAGAGACACAGCCTCATACAGTCCAGGGACACAGCCTCATACAGTCCAGAGACACAGCCTCATACACTCCAGAGACACAGCCTCATACAATCCAGAGACACAGCCTCATACAGTCCAGAGACAGAGCCTCATACAGTCCAGAGACACAGCCTCATACAGTCCAGAGACATAGCCTCATACAATCCAGAGACACAGCCTCATACAATCCAGAGACACAGCCTCATACAGTCCAGAGACACAACCTCATACAGTCCAGAGACAAAGCCTCATACAATCCAGAGACACAGCCTCATACAGTCCAGAGACACAACCTCATACAGTCCAGAGACACAACCTCATACAGTCCAGAGACAATGCCTCATACTGTCCAGAGTCACAGCCTCATATACTCCAGAGACACAGCCTCATACAGTCCAGAGACACAACCTCATACAGTCCAGAGACACAACCTCATACAGTCCAGAGACAATGCCTCATACTGTCCAGAGTCACAGCCTCATATACTCCAGAGTCACAGCCTCATACAATCCAGAGACACAGTCTCATACAGTCCAGAGACACAGTCTCATACAGTCCAGAGACACAGCCTCATACAGTCCAGAGTCACAGCCTCATACAGTCCAGAGACACAACCTCATACAGTCCAGAGACACAGCCTCATACATTCCAGAGACAAGGTCTCATATAGTCCAGAGACACAACCTCATACAGTCCAGAGACACAGCCTCATACAGTCCAGAGACACAGCCTCATACAGCCCAGAGACAGAGCCTCATACAGCCCAGAGACAGCCTCGTACAGTCCAAAGACACAACCTCATGCAGTCCAGAAACACAGCCTCATTCAGTCTAGAGACACAGCGTCATTCATTCCAGAGACACAGTATCATGTTTTCCAGGGGCACAGCCTCATACAGTCCAGAGACACAGCCTCATACAGTCCAGAGACAAAGCCTCATACAGTCCAGTAACACAGCCTCATACAGTCCAGAGGCACAACCTCATACAGTCCAGAGACACAGCCTCATAGAGTCCAGAGACACAACCTCATACAGTCCAGAGACACAGCCTCATACAGTCCAGAGACACAGCCTGATACAATCCAGAGACACAGCCTCATACAGTCCAGAGTCACAGCCTCATACAATCCAGAGACACAGCCTCATACAGTCCAGAGGCACAACCTCATACAGTCCAGAGACACAGCCTCATACAGTCCAGAGACACAACCTCATACAGTCCAGAGACACAGCCTCATACAGTCCTGAGATACAGCCTCATACAGTCCAGAGACACAATCTCATACAGTCCAGAGACACAACCTCATACAGTCCAGAGACACAGCCTCATACAGTCCAAGGACACAGCCTCATACAGTCCAGAGACACAGCCTCATACATTCCAGAGACAAGGTCTCATATAGTCCAGAGACAGAACCTCATACAGTCCAGAGACACAGCCTCATACAGTCCATAGACACAGCCTCATACAGTCCAGAGACACAGCCTCATACATTCGAGAGACACAGCCTCATACAGCCCAGAGACAGAGCCTCATACAGTCCAGAGACACAGCCTCATACAGTCCAGACACACAGCCTCATACAATCCAGAGACACAGCCTCATACAATCCAGAGACACAGCCTCATACAGTCCAGAGACACAACCTCATACAGTCCAGAGACACAACCTCATACAGTCCAGAGACACAACCTCATACAGTCCAGAGACAATGCCTCATACTGTCCAGAGTCACAGCCTCATATACTCCAGAGTCACAGCCTCATACAGTCCAGAGACACAGTCTCATACAATCCAGAGACACAGTCTCATACAGTCCAGAGTCACAGCCTCATACAGTCCAGAGACACAACCTCATACAGTCCAGAGACACAGCCTCATACATTCCAGAGACAAGGTCTCATATAGTCCAGAGACACAACCTCATACAGTCCAGAGACACAGCCTCATACAGTCCAGAGACACAGCCTCATACAGCCCAGAGACAGAGCCTCATACAGCCCAGAGACAGCCTCGTACAGTCCAAAGACACAACCTCATGCAGTCCAGAAACACAGTCTCATACAGTCCAGAGACACAGTCTCATACAGTCCAGAGACACAGCCTCATACAGTCCAGAGTCACAGCCTCATACAGTCCAGAGACACAACCTCATACAGTCCAGAGACACAGCCTCATACATTCCAGAGACAAGGTCTCATATAGTCCAGAGACACAACCTCATACAGTCCAGAGTCACAGCCTCATACAGTCCAGAGACACAACCTCATACAGTCCAGAGACACAGCCTCATACAGTCCAAGGACACAGCCTCATACAGTCCAGAGACACAGCCTCATACATTCCAGAGACAAGGTCTCATATAGTCCAGAGAAACAACCTCATACAGTCCAGAGACACAGCCTCATACAGTCCAGAGACACAGCCTCATACAGTCCAGAGACACAGCCTCATACAGTCGAGAGACACAGCCTCATACAGCCCAGAGACAGAGCCTCATACAGCCCAGAGACAGCCTCGTACAGTCCAGAGACACAACCTCACGCAGTCCAGAAACACAGCCTCATACAGTCCAGAGACACAGCCTCATACAGTCCAGAGACACAGCCTCATACAATCCAGAGACACAGCCTCATACAGTCCAGAGAAACAGCCTCATACACTCCAGAGACACAGCCTCATACAGTCCAGACACACAGCCTCATACAATCCAGAGACACAGCCTCATACAATCCAGAGACACAGCCTCATACAGTCCAGAGACAAAGCCTCATACAGTCCAGTAACACAGCCTCATACAGTCCAGAGGCACAACCTCATACAGTCCAGAGACACAGCCTCATAGAGTCCAGAGACACAACCTCATACAGTCCAGAGACACAGCCTCATACAGTCCAGAGACACAGCCTGATACAATCCAGAGACACAGCCTCATACAGTCCAGAGTCACAGCCTCATACAATCCAGAGACACAGCCTCATACAGTCCAGAGGCACAACCTCATACAGTCCAGAGACACAGCCTCATACAGTCCTGAGATACAGCCTCATACAGTCCAGAGACACAGTCTCATACAGTCCAGAGACACAACCTCATACAGTCCAGAGACACAGCCTCATACAGTCCAAGGAGACAGCCTCATACAGTCCAGAGACACAGCCTCATACATTCCAGAGACAAGGTCTCATATAGTCCAGAGACAGAACCTCATACAGTCCAGAGACACAGCCTCATACAGTCCATAGACACAGCCTCATACAGTCCAGAGACACAGCCTCATACATTCAAGAGACACAGCCTCATACAGCCCAGAGACAGAGCCTCATACAGTCCAGAGACACAGCCTCATACAGTCCAGACACACAGCCTCATACAATCCAGAGACACAGCCTCATACAATCCAGAGACACAGCCTCATACAGTCCAGAGACACAACCTCATACAGTCCAGAGACACAACCTCATACAGTCCAGAGACACAACCTCATACAGTCCAGAGACAATGCCTCATACTGTCCAGAGTCACAGCCTCATATACTCCAGAGTCACAGCCTCATACAGTCCAGTGACACAGTCTCATACAATCCAGAGACACAGTCTCATACAGTCCAGAGTGACAGCCTCATACAGTCCAGAGACACAACCTCATACAGTCCAGAGACACAGCCTCATACATTCCAGAGACAAGGTCTCATATAGTCCAGAGACACAACCTCATACAGTCCAGAGACACAGCCTCATACAGTCCAGAGACACAGCCTCATACAGCCCAGAGACAGAGCCTCATACAGCCCAGAGACAGCCTCGTACAGTACAAAGACACAACCTCATGCAGTCCAGAAACACAGTCTCATACAGTCCAGAGACACAGTCTCATACAGTCCAGAGACACAGCCTCATACAGTCCAGAGTCACAGCCTCATACAGTCCAAGGACACAGCCTCATACAGTCCAGAGACACAGCCTCATACATTCCAGAGACAAGGTCTCATATAGTCCAGAGACACAACCTCATACAGTCCAGAGACACAGCCTCATACAGTCCAGAGACACAGCCTCATACAGTCCAGAGACACAGCCTCATACAGTCGAGAGACACAGCCTCATACAGCCCAGAGACAGAGCCTCATACAGCCCAGAGACAGCCTCGTACAGTCCAGAGACACAACCTCACGCAGTCCAGAAACACAGCCTCATACAGTCCAGAGACACAGCCTCATACAGTCCAGAGACACAGCCTCATACAATCCAGAGACACAGCCTCATACAGTCCAGAGACACAGCCTCATACAGTCCAGAGACACAGCCTCATACAGTCCAGACACACAGCCTCATACAATCCAGAGACACAGCCTCATACAATCCAGAGACACAGCCTCATACAGTCCAGAGACACAACCTCATACAGTCCAGAGACACAGCCTCATACAATCCAGAGACACAGCCTCATACAGTCCAGAGACACAACCTCATACAGTCCAGAGACACAACCTCATACAGTCCAGAGACAATGCCTCATACTGTCCAGAGTCACAGCCTCATATACTCCAGAGTCACAGCCTCATACAGTCCAGAGACACAGTCTCATACAGTCCAGAGACACAGTCTCATACAGTCCAGAGACACAGTCTCATACAGTCCAGAGTCACAGCCTCATACAGTCCAGAGACACAACCTCATACAGTCCAGAGACACAGCCTCATACATTCCAGAGACAAGGTCTCATATAGTCCAGAGACACAACCTCATACAGTCCAGAGACACAGCCTCATACAGTCCAGAGACACAGCCTCATACAGCCCAGAGACAGAGCCTCATACAGCCCAGAGACAGCCTCGTACAGTCCAAAGACACAACCTCATGCAGTCCAGAAACACAGCCTCATTCAGTCTAGAGACACAGCGTCATTCATTCCAGAGACACAGTATCATGTTTTCCAGGGGCACAGCCTCATACAGTCCAGAGACACAGCCTCATACAGTCCAGAGACAAAGCCTCATACAGTCCAGTAACACAGCCTCATACAGTCCAGAGGCACAACCTCATACAGTCCAGAGACACAGCCTCATAGAGTCCAGAGACACAACCTCATACAGTCCAGAGACACAGCCTCATACAGTCCAGAGACACAGCCTGATACAATCCAGAGACACAGCCTCATACAGTCCAGAGTCACAGCCTCATACAATCCAGAGACACAGCCTCATACAGTCCAGAGGCACAACCTCATACAGTCCAGAGACACAGCCTCATACAGTCCAGAGACACAACCTCATACAGTCCAGAGACACAGCCTCATACAGTCCTGAGATACAGCCTCATACAGTCCAGAGACACAGTCTCATACAGTCCAGAGACACAACCTCATACAGTCCAGAGACACAGCCTCATACAGTCCAAGGACACAGCCTCATACAGTCCAGAGACACAGCCTCATACATTCCAGAGACAAGGTCTCATATAGTCCAGAGACAGAACCTCATACAGTCCAGAGACACAGCCTCATACAGTCCATAGACACAGCCTCATACAGTCCAGAGACACAGCCGCATACATTCGAGAGACACAGCCTCATACAGCCCAGAGACAGAGCCTCATACAGTCCAGAGACACAGCCTCATACAGTCCAGACACACAGCCTCATACAATCCAGAGACACAGCCTCATACAATCCAGAGACACAGCCTCATACAGTCCAGAGACACAACCTCATACAGTCCAGAGACACAACCTCATACAGTCCAGAGACACAACCTCATACAGTCCAGAGACAATGCCTCATACTGTCCAGAGTCACAGCCTCATATACTCCAGAGTCACAGCCTCATACAGTCCAGAGACACAGTCTCATACAATCCAGAGACACAGTCTCATACAGTCCAGAGTCACAGCCTCATACAGTCCAGAGACACAACCTCATACAGTCCAGAGACACAGCCTCATACATTCCAGAGACAAGGTCTCATATAGTCCAGAGACACAACCTCATACAGTCCAGAGACACAGCCTCATACAGCCCAGAGACAGAGCCTCATACAGCCCAGAGACAGCCTCGTACAGTCCAAAGACACAACCTCATGCAGTCCAGAAACACAGTCTCATACAGTCCAGAGACACAGTCTCATACAGTCCAGAGACACAGCCTCATACAATCCAGAGTCACAGCCTCATACAGTCCAGAGACACAACCTCATACAGTCCAGAGACACAGCCTCATACTTTCCAGAGACAAGGTCTCATATAGTCCAGAGACACAACCTCATACAGTCCAGAGACACAGCCTCATACAGTCGAGAGACACAGCCTCATACAGTCCAGAGACACAACCTCATACAGTCCAGAGACACAGCCTCATACAGTCCAAGGACACAGCCTCATACAGTCCAGAGACACAGCCTCATACATTCCAGAGACACGGTCTCATATAGTCCAGAGACACAACCTCATACAGTCCAGAGACACAGCCTCATACAGTCCAGAGACACAGCCTCATACAGTCCAGAGACACAGCCTCATACAGTCGAGAGACACAGCCTCATACAGCCCAGAGACAGAGCCTCATACAGCCCAGAGACAGCCTCATACAGTCCAGAGACACAACCTCACGCAGTCCAGAAACACAGCCTCATATAGTCCAGAGACACAGCCTCATACAGTCCAGAGACACAGCCTCATACAATCCAGAGACACAGCCTCATACATTCCAGAGACACAGCCTCATACAGTCCAGAGACACAGCCTCATACAGTCCAGACACACAGCCTCATACAATCCAGAGACAGAGCCTCATACAATCCAGAGACACAGCCTCATACAGTCCAGAGACACAACCTCATACAGTCCAGAGACACAGCCTCATACAATCCAGAGACACAGCCTCATACAGTCCAGAGACACAACCTCATACAGTCCAGAGACACAACCTCATACAGTCCAGAGACAATGCCTCATACTGTCCAGAGTCACAGCCTCATACAGCCCAGAGACAGCCTCGTACAGTCCAAAGACACAACCTCATGCAGTCCAGAAACACAGCCTCGTACAGTCCAGGGACACAGCCTCATGCAGTCCAGAGACACAGCCTCATTCAGTCTAGAGACACAGCGTCATTCATCCCAGAGACACAGTATCATGTTTTCCAGGGGCACAGCCTCATACAGTCCAGAGAGACAGCCTCATACAGTCCAGAGACAAAGCCTCATACAGTCCAGAGACGCAGCCTCATACAGTCCAGAGGCACAACCTCATACAGTCCAGAGACACAGCCTCATACAGTCCAGAGACACAACCTCATACAGTCCAGAGACACAGCCTCATACAGTCCAGAGACACAGCCTGATACAATCCAGAAATAGCCTCATACAGTCCAGAGTCACAGCCTCATACAATCCAGAGACACAGCCTCATACAGTCCAGAGGCACAACCTCATACAGTCCAGAGACACAGCCGCATACAGTCCAGAGACACAACCTCATACAGTCCAGAGACACAGCCTCATACAGTCCAGAGACACAGCCTCATACAGTCCAGAGACACAGTCTCATACAGTCCAGAGACACAACCTCATACAGTGCAGAGACACAGCCTCATACAGTCCAAGGACACAGCCTCATACAGTCCAGAGACACAGCCTCATACATTCCAGAGACAAGGTCTCATATACTCCAGAGACACAACCTCATACAGTCCAGAGACACAGCCTCATACAGTCCAGAGACACAACCTCATACAGTCCAGAGACACAGCCTCATATAGTCCAAGGACACAGCCTCATACAGTCCAGAGACACAGCCTCATACATTCCAGAGACAAGGTCTCATATAGTCCAGAGACACAACCTCATACAGTCCAGAGACACAGCCTCATACAGTCCAGAGACACAGCCTCATACAGTCCAGAGACACAGCCTCATACAGTCGAGAGACACAGCCTCATACAGCCCAGAGACAGAGCCTCATACAGCCCAGAGACAGCCTCGTACAGTCCAGAGACACAACCTCAAGCAGTCCAGAAACACAGCCTCATACAGTCCAGAGACACAGCCTCATACAGTCCAGAGACACAGCCTCATACAATCCAGAGACACAGCCTCATACAGTCCAGAGAAACAGCCTCATACAGTCCAGAGACACAGCCTCATACAGTCCAGACACACAGCCTCATACAATCCAGAGACACAGCCTCATACAATCCAGAGACACAGCCTCATACAGTCCAGAGACACAACCTCATACAGTCCAGAGACACAGCCTCATACAATCCAGAGACACAGCCTCATACAGTCCAGAGACACAACCTCATACAGTCCAGAGACACAACCTCATACAGTCCAGAGACAATGCCTCATACTGTCCAGAGTCACAGCCTCATATACTCCAGAGTCACAGCCTCATACAATCCAGAGACACAGTCTCATACAGTCCAGAGACACAGTCTCATACAGTCCAGAGACACAGCCTCATACAGTCCAGAGTCACAGCCTCATACAGTCCAGAGACACAACCTCATACAGTCCAGAGACACAGCCTCATACATTCCAGAGACAAGGTCTCATATAGTCCAGAGACACAACCTCATACAGTCCAGAGACACAGCCTCATACAGTCCAGAGACACAGCCTCATACAGCCCAGAGACAGAGCCTCATACAGCCCAGAGACAGCCTCGTACAGTCCAAAGACACAACCTCATGCAGTCCAGAAACACAGCCTCATTCAGTCTAGAGACACAGCGTCATTCATTCCAGAGACACAGTATCATGTTTTCCAGGGGCACAGCCTCATACAGTCCAGAGACACAGCCTCATACAGTCCAGAGACAAAGCCTCATACAGTCCAGTAACACAGCCTCATACAGTCCAGAGGCACAACCTCATACAGTCCAGAGACACAGCCTCATAGAGTCCAGAGACACAACCTCATACAGTCCAGAGACACAGCCTCATACAGTCCAGAGATACAGCCTGATACAATCCAGAGACACAGCCTCATACAGTCCAGAGTCACAGCCTCATACAATCCAGAGACACAGCCTCATACAGTCCAGAGGCACAACCTCATACAGTCCAGAGACACAGCCTCATACAGTCCAGAGACACAACCTCATACAGTCCAGAGACACAGCCTCATACAGTCCTGAGATACAGCCTCATACAGTCCAGAGACACAGTCTCATACAGTCCAGAGACACAACCTCATACAGTCCAGAGACACAGCCTCATACAGTCCAAGGACACAGCCTCATACAGTCCAGAGACACAGCCTCATACATTCCAGAGACAAGGTCTCATATAGTCCAGAGACAGAACCTCATACAGTCCAGAGACACAGCCTCATACAGTCCATAGACACAGCCTCATACAGTCCAGAGACACAGCCTCATACATTCGAGAGACACAGCCTCATACAGCCCAGAGACAGAGCCTCATACAGTCCAGAGACACAGCCTCATACAGTCCAGACACACAGCCTCATACAATCCAGAGACACAGCCTCATACAATCCAGAGACACAGCCTCATACAGTCCAGAGACACAACCTCATACAGTCCAGAGACACAACCTCATACAGTCCAGAGACACAACCTCATACAGTCCAGAGACAATGCCTCATACTGTCCAGAGTCACAGCCTCATATACTCCAGAGTCACAGCCTCATACAGTCCAGAGACACAGTCTCATACAATCCAGAGACACAGTCTCATACAGTCCAGAGTCACAGCCTCATACAGTCCAGAGACACAACCTCATACAGTCCAGAGACACAGCCTCATACATTCCAGAGACAAGGTCTCATATAGTCCAGAGACACAACCTCATACAGTCCAGAGACACAGCCTCATACAGTCCAGAGACACAGCCTCATACAGCCCAGAGACATAGCCTCATACAGCCCAGAGACAGCCTCGTACAGTCCAAAGACACAACCTCATGCAGTCCAGAAACACAGTCTCATACAGTCCAGAGACACAGTCTCATACAGTCCAGAGACACAGCCTCATACAGTCCAGAGTCACAGCCTCATACAGTCCAGAGACACAACCTCATACAGTCCAGAGACACAGCCTCATACATTCCAGAGACAAGGTCTCATATAGTCCAGAGACACAACCTCATACAGTCCAGAGTCACAGCCTCATACAGTCCAGAGACACAACCTCATACAGTCCAGAGACACAGCCTCATACAGTCCAAGGACACAGCCTCATACAGTCCAGAGACACAGCCTCATACATTCCAGAGACAAGGTCTCATATAGTCCAGAGACACAACCTCATACAGTCCAGAGACACAGCCTCATACAGTCCAGAGACACAGCCTCATACAGTCCAGAGACACAGCCTCATACAGTCGAGAGACACAGCCTCATACAGCCCAGAGACAGAGCCTCATACAGCCCAGAGACAGCCTCGTACAGTCCAGAGACACAACCTCACGCAGTCCAGAAACACAGCCTCATACAGTCCAGAGACACAGCCTCATACAGTCCAGAGACACAGCCTCATACAATCCAGAGACACAGCCTCATACAGTCCAGAGACACAGCCTCATACAGTCCAGAGACACAGCCTCATACAGTCCAGACACACAGCCTCATACAATCCAGAGACACAGCCTCATACAATCCAGAGACACAGCCTCATACAGTCCAGAGACAAAGCCTCATACAGTCCAGTAACACAGCCTCATACAGTCCAGAGGCACAACCTCATACAGTCCAGAGACACAGCCTCATAGAGTCCAGAGACACAACCTCATACAGTCCAGAGACACAGCCTCATACAGTCCAGAGACACAGCCTGATACAATCCAGAGACACAGCCTCATACAGTCCAGAGTCACAGCCTCATACAATCCAGAGACACAGCCTCATACAGTCCAGAGGCACAACCTCATACAGTCCAGAGACACAGCCTCATACAGTCCAGAGACACAACCTCATACAGTCCAGAGACACAGCCTCATACAGTACTGAGATACAGCCTCATACAGTCCAGAGACACAGTCTCATACAGTCCAGAGACACAACCTCATACAGTCCAGAGACACAGCCTCATACAGTCCAAGGACACAGCCTCATACAGTCCAGAGACACAGCCTCATACATTCCAGAGACAAGGTCTCATATAGTCCAGAGACAGAACCTCATACAGTCCAGAGACACAGCCTCATACAGTCCATAGACACAGCCTCATACAGTCCAGAGACACAGCCTCATACATTCGAGAGACACAGCCTCATACAGCCCAGAGACAGAGCCTCATACAGTCCAGAGACACAGCCTCATACAGTCCAGACACACAGCCTCATACAATCCAGAGACACAGCCTCATACAATCCAGAGACACAGCCTCATACAGTCCAGAGACACAACCTCATACAGTCCAGAGACACAACCTCATACAGTCCAGAGACACAACCTCATACAGTCCAGAGACAATGCCTCATACTGTCCAGAGTCACAGCCTCATATACTCCAGAGTCACAGCCTCATACAGTCCAGAGACACAGTCTCATACAATCCAGAGACACAGTCTCATACAGTCCAGAGTCACAGCTCATACAGTCCAGAGACACAACCTCATACAGTCCAGAGACACAGCCTCATACATTCCAGAGACAAGGTCTCATATAGTCCAGAGACACAACCTCATACAGTCCAGAGACACAGCCTCATACAGTCCAGAGACACAGCCTCATACAGCCCAGAGACAGAGCCTCATACAGCCCAGAGACAGCCTCGTACAGTCCAAAGACACAACCTCATGCAGTCCAGAAACACAGTCTCATACAGTCCAGAGACACAGTCTCATACAGTCCAGAGACACAGCCTCATACAGTCCAGAGTCACAGCCTCATACAGTCCAGAGACACAACCTCATACAGTCCAGAGACACAGCCTCATACATTCCAGAGACAAGGTCTCATATAGTCCAGAGACACAACCTCATACAGTCCAGAGTCACAGCCTCATACAGTCCAGAGACACAACCTCATACAGTCCAGAGACACAGCCTCATACAGTCCAAGGACACAGCCTCATACAGTCCAGAGACACAGCCTCATACATTCCAGAGACAAGGTCTCATATAGTCCAGAGACACAACCTCATACAGTCCAGAGACACAGCCTCATACAGTCCAGAGACACAGCCTCATACAGTCCAGAGACACAGCCTCATACAGTCGAGAGACACAGCCTCATACAGCCCAGAGACAGAGCCTCATACAGCCCAGAGACAGCCTCGTACAGTCCAGAGACACAACCTCACGCAGTCCAGAAACACAGCCTCATACAGTCCAGAGACACAGCCTCATACAGTCCAGAGACACAGCCTCATACAATCCAGAGACACAGCCTCATACAGTCCAGAGAAACAGCCTCATACAGTCCAGAGACACAGCCTCATACAGTCCAGACACACAGCCTCATACAATCCAGAGACACAGCCTCATACAATCCAGAGACACAGCCTCATACAGTCCAGAGACACAACCTCATACAGTCCAGAGACACAGCCTCATACAATCCAGAGACACAGCCTCATACAGTCCAGAGACACAACCTCATACAGTCCAGAGACACAACCTCATACAGTCCAGAGACAATGCCTCATACTGTCCAGAGTCACAGCCTCATATACTCCAGAGTCACAGCCTCATACAATCCAGAGACACAGTCTCATACAGTCCAGAGACAGAGTCTCATACAGTCCAGAGACACAGCCTCATACAGTCCAGAGTCACAGCCTCATACAGTCCAGAGACACAACCTCATACAGTCCAGAGACACAGCCTCATACATTCCAGAGACAAGGTCTCATATAGTCCAGAGACACAACCTCATACAGTCCAGAGACATAGCCTCATACAGTCCAGAGACACAGCCTCATACAGCCCAGAGACAGAGCCTCATACAGCCCAGAGACAGCCTCGTACAGTCCAAAGACACAACCTCATGCAGTCCAGAAACACAGCCTCATTCAGTCTAGAGACACAGCGTCATTCATTCCAGAGACACAGTATCATGTTTTCCAGGGGCACAGCCTCATACAGTCCAGAGACACAGCCTCATACAGTCCAGAGACAAAGCCTCATACAGTCCAGTAACACAGCCTCATACAGTCCAGAGGCACAACCTCATACAGTCCAGAGACACAGCCTCATAGAGTCCAGAGACACAACCTCATACAGTCCAGAGACACAGCCTCATACAGTCCAGAGACACAGCCTGATACAATCCAGAGACACAGCCTCATACAGTCCAGAGTCACAGCCTCATACAATCCAGAGACACAGCCTCATACAGTCCAGAGGCACAACCTCATACAGTCCAGAGACACAGCCTCATACAGTCCAGAGACACAACCTCATACAGTCCAGAGACACAGCCTCATACAGTCCTGAGACACAGCCTCATACAGTCCAGAGACACAGTCTCATACAGTCCAGAGACACAACCTCATACAGTCCAGAGACACAGCCTCATACAGTCCAAGGACACAGCCTCATACAGTCCAGAGACACAGCCTCATACATTCCAGAGACAAGGTCTCATATAGTCCAGAGACAGAACCTCATACAGTCCAGAGACACAGCCTCATACAGTCCATAGACACAGCCTCATACAGTCCAGAGACACAGCCTCATACATTCGAGAGACACAGCCTCATACAGCCCAGAGACAGAGCCTCATACAGTCCAGAGACACAGCCTCATACAGTCCAGACACACAGCCTCATACAATCCAGAGACACAGCCTCATACAATCCAGAGACACAGCCTCATACAGTCCAGAGACACAACCTCATACAGTCCAGAGACACAACCTCATACAGTCCAGAGACACAACCTCATACAGTCCAGAGACAATGCCTCATACTGTCCAGAGTCACAGCCTCATATACTCCAGAGTCACAGCCTCATACAGTCCAGAGACACAGTCTCATACAATCCAGAGACACAGTCTCATACAGTCCAGAGTCACAGCCTCATATACTCCAGAGTCACAGCCTCATACAGTCCAGAGACACAGTCTCATACAATCCAGAGACACAGTCTCATACAGTCCAGAGTCACAGCCTCATACAGTCCAGAGACACAACCTCATACAGTCCAGAGACACAGCCTCATACATTCCAGAGACAAGGTCTCATATAGTCCAGAGACACAGTCTCATACAATCCAGAGACACAGTCTCATACAGTCCAGAGTCACAGCCTCATACAGTCCAGAGACACAACCTCATACAGTCCAGAGACACAGCCTCATACATTCCAGAGACAAGGTCTCATATAGTCCAGAGACACAACCTCATACAGTCCAGAGACACAGCCTCATACAGTCCAGAGACACAGCCTCATACAGCCCAGAGACAGAGCCTCATACAGCCCAGAGACAGCCTCGTACAGTCCAAAGACACAACCTCATGCAGTCCAGAAACACAGTCTCATACAGTCCAGAGACACAGTCTCATACAGTCCAGAGACACAGCCTCATACAGTCCAGAGTCACAGCCTCATACAGTCCAGAGACACAACCTCATACAGTCCAGAGACACAGCCTCATACTTTCCAGAGACAAGGTCTCATATAGTCCAGAGACACAACCTCATACAGTCCAGAGACACAGCCTCATACAGTCCGAGAGACACAGCCTCATACAGTCCAGAGACACAACCTCATACAGTCCAGAGACACAGCCTCATACAGTCCAAGGACACAGCCTCATACAGTCCAGAGACACAGCCTCATACATTCCAGAGACAAGGTCTCATATAGTCCAGAGACACAACCTCATACAGTCCAGAGACACAGCCTCATACAGTCCAGAGACACAGCCTCATACAGTCCAGAGACACAGCCTCATACAGTCGAGAGACACAGCCTCATACAGCCCAGAGACAGAGCCTCATACAGCCCAGAGACAGCCTCATACAGTCCAGAGACACAACCTCACGCAGTCCAGAAACACAGCCTCATACAGTCCAGAGACACAGCCTCATACAGTCCAGAGACACAGCCTCATACAATCCAGAGACACAGCCTCATACATTCCAGAGACACAGCTCATACAGTCCAGAGACACAGCCTCATACAGTCCAGACACACAGCCTCATACAATCCAGAGACAGAGCCTCATACAATCCAGAGACACAGCCTCATACAGTCCAGAGACACAACCTCATACAGTCCAGAGACACAGCCTCATACAATCCAGAGACACAGCCTCATACAGTCCAGAGACACAACCTCATACAGTCCAGAGACACAACCTCATACAGTCCAGAGACAATGCCTCATACTGTCCAGAGTCACAGCCTCATACAGCCCAGAGACAGCCTCGTACAGTCCAAAGACACAACCTCATGCAGTCCAGAAACACAGCCTCGTACAGTCCAGGGACACAGCCTCATGCAGTCCAGAGACACAGCCTCATTCAGTCTAGAGACACAGCGTCATTCATCCCAGAGACACAGTATCATGTTTTCCAGGGGCACAGCCTCATACAGTCCAGAGACACAGCCTCATACAGTCCAGAGACAAAGCCTCATACAGTCCAGAGACACAGCCTCATACAGTCCAGAGGCACAACCTCATACAGTCCAGAGACACAGCCTCATACAGTCCAGAGACACAACCTCATACAGTCCAGAGACACAGCCTCATACAGTCCAGAGACACAGCCTGATACAATCCAGAAATAGCCTCATACAGTCCAGAGTCACAGCCTCATACAATCCAGAGACACAGCCTCATACAGTCCAGAGGCACAACCTCATACAGTCCAGAGACACAGCCTCATACAGTCCAGAGACACAACCTCATACAGTCCAGAGACACAGCCTCATACATTCCAGAGACACAGCCTCATACAGTCCAGAGACACAGTCTCATACAGTCCAGAGACACAACCTCATACAGTGCAGAGACACAGCCTCATACAGTCCAAGGACACAGCCTCATACAGTCCAGAGACACAGCCTCATACATTCCAGAGACAAGGTCTCATATACTCCAGAGACACAACCTCATACAGTCCAGAGACAGAGCCTCATACAGTCCAGAGACACAGCCTCATACAGCCCAGAGACAGCCTCGTACAGTCCAGAGACACAACCTCACGCAGTCCAGAAACACAGCCTCATACAGTCCAGAGACACAGCCTCATACAGTCCAGAGACACAGCCTCATACAATCCAGAGACACAGCCTCATACAGTCCAGAGACACAACCTCATACAGTCCAGAGACACAACCTCATACAGTCCAGAGACAATGCCTCATACTGTCCAGAGTCACAGCCTCATATACTCCAGAGTCACAGCCTCATACAGTCCAGAGACACAGCCTCATACAGTCCAGAGACACAGTCTCATACAGTCCAGAGACACAGTCTCATACAGTCCAGAGACACAGCCTCATACAGTCCAGAGTCACAGCCTCATATAGTCCAGAGACACAACCTCATACAGTGCAGAGACACAACCTCATACAGTCCAGAGACACAACCTCATACAGTCCAGAGACAATGCCTCATACTGTCCAGAGTCACAGCCTCATACATTCCAGAGACAAGGTCTCATATAGTCCAGAGACACAACCTCATACAGTCCAGAGACACAGTCTCATACAGTCCAGAGACACAGCCTCATACAGTCCAGAGTCACAGCCTCATACAGTCCAGAGACACAACCTCATACAGTCCAGAGACACAGCCTCATACATTCCAGAGACAAGGTCTCATATAGTCCAGAGACACAACCTCATACAGTCCAGAGTCACAGCCTCATACAGTCCAGAGACACAACCTCATACAGTCCAGAGACACAGCCTCATACAGTCCAAGGACACAGCCTCATACAATCCAGAGACACAGCCTCATACATTCCAGAGACAAGGTCTCATATAGTCCAGAGACACAACCTCATACAGTCCAGAGACACAGCCTCATACAGTCCAGAGACACAGCCTCATACAGTCCAGAGACACAGCCTCATACAGTCGAGAGACACAGCCTCATACAGCCCAGAGACAGAGCCTCATACAGCCCAGAGACAGCCTCGTACAGTCCAGAGACACAACCTCACGCAGTCCAGAAACACAGCCTCATACAGTCCAGAGACACAGCCTCATACAGTCCAGAGACACAGCCTCATACAGTCCAGAGACACAGCCTCATACAGTCCAGACACACAGCCTCATACAATCCAGAGACACAGCCTCATACAATCCAGAGACACAGCCTCATACAGTCCAGAGACACAACCTCATACAGTCCAGAGACACAGCCTCATACAATCCAGAGACACAGCCTCATACAGTCCAGAGACACAACCTCATACAGTCCAGAGACACAACCTCATACAGTCCAGAGACAATGCCTCATACTGTCCAGAGTCACAGCCTCATATACTCCAGAGTCACAGCCTCATACAATCCAGAGACACAGTCTCATACAGTCCAGAGACACAGTCTCATACAGTCCAGAGACACAGCCTCATACAGTCCAGAGTCACAGCCTCATACAGTCCAGAGACACAACCTCATACAGTCCAGAGACACAGCCTCATACATTCCAGAGACAAGGTCTCATATAGTCCAGAGACACAACCTCATACAGTCCAGAGACACAGCCTCATACAGTCCAGAGACACAGCCTCATACAGCCCAGAGACAGAGCCTCATACAGCCCAGAGACAGCCTCGTACAGTCCAAAGACACAACCTCATGCAGTCCAGAAACACAGCCTCGTACAGTCCAGGGACACAGCCTCATGCAGTCCAGAGACACAGCCTCATTCAGTCTAGAGACACAGCGTCATTCATTCCAGAGACACAGTATCATGTTTTCCAGGGGCACAGCCTCATACAGTCCAGAGACACAGCCTCATACAGTCCAGAGACAAAGCCTCATACAGTCCAGTAACACAGCCTCATACAGTCCAGAGGCACAACCTCATACAGTCCAGAGACACAGCCTCATAGAGTCCAGAGACACAACCTCATACAGTCCAGAGACACAGCCTCATACAGTCCAGAGACACAGCCTGATACAATCCAGAGACACAGCCTCATACAGTCCAGAGTCACAGCCTCATACAATCCAGAGACACAGCCTCATACAGTCCAGAGGCACAACCTCATACAGTCCAGAGACACAGCCTCATACAGTCCAGAGACACAACCTCATACAGTCCAGAGACACAGCCTCATACAGTCCTGAGACACAGCCTCATACAGTCCAGAGACACAGTCTCATACAGTCCAGAGACACAACCTCATACAGTCCAGAGACACAGCCTCATACAGTCCAAGGACACAGCCTCATACAGTCCAGAGACACAGCCTCATACATTCCAGAGACAAGGTCTCATATAGTCCAGAGACAGAACCTCATACAGTCCAGAGACACAGCCTCATACAGTCCATAGACACAGCCTCATACAGTCCAGAGACACAGCCTCATACATTCGAGAGACACAGCCTCATACAGCCCAGAGACAGAGCCTCATACAGTCCAGAGACACAGCCTCATACAGTCCAGACACACAGCCTCATACAATCCAGAGACACAGCCTCATACAATCCAGAGACACAGCCTCATACAGTCCAGAGACACAACCTCATACAGTCCAGAGACACAACCTCATACAGTCCAGAGACACAACCTCATACAGTCCAGAGACAATGCCTCATACTGTCCAGAGTCACAGCCTCATATACTCCAGAGTCACAGCCTCATACAGTCCAGAGACACAGTCTCATACAATCCAGAGACACAGTCTCATACAGTCCAGAGACACAGCCTCATACAGTCCAGAGTCACAGCCTCATACAGTCCAGAGACACAACCTCATACAGTCCAGAGACACAGCCTCATACATTCCAGAGACAAGGTCTCATATAGTCCAGAGACACAACCTCATACAATCCAGAGACACAGCCTCATACAGTCCAGAGACACAGCCTCATACAGCCCAGAGACAGAGCCTCATACAGCCCAGAGACAGCCTCGTACAGTCCAAAGACACAACCTCATGCAGTCCAGAAACACAGCCTCGTACAGTCCAGGGACACAGCCTCATGCAGTCCAGAGACACAGCCTCATTCAGTCTAGAGACACAGCGTCATTCATTCCAGAGACACAGTATCATGTTTTCCAGGGGCACAGCCTCATACAGTCCAGAGACGCAGCCTCATACAGTCCAGAGACAAAGCCTCATACAGTCCAGAGACACAGCCTCATACAATCCAGAGACACAGCCTCATACAGTCCAGAGTCACAGCCTCATACAATCCAGAGACACAGCCTCATACAGTCCAGAGGCACAACCTCATACAGTCCAGAGACACAGCCTCATACAGTCCAGAGACACAGCCTCATTCAGTCCAGAGACACAACCTCATACAGTCCAGAGACACAGCCTCATACAGTCCAGAGACACAGTCTCATACAGTCCAGAGACACAACCTCATACAGTCCAGAGACACAGCCTCATACAGTCCAGAGACACAGTCTTATACAGTCCAGAGACACAACCTCATACAGTCCAGAGACACAGCCTCATACAGTCCTGAGACACAGCCTCATACAGTCCAGAGACACAGTCTCATACAGTCCGGAGACACAACCTCATACAGTCCAGAGACACAGCCTCATACAGTCCAAGGCAACAGCCTCATACAGTCCAGAGACACAGCCTCATACATTCCAGAGACAAGGTCTGATATAGTCCAGAGACACAACCTCATACAGTCCAGAGACACAGCCTCATACAGTCCAGAGACACAGCCTCATACAGTCGAGAGACACAGCCTCATACAGCCCAGAGACAGAGCCTCATTCAGCCCAGAGACAGCCTCGTACAGTCCAGAGACACAACCTCACGCAGTCCAGAAACACAGCCTCGTACAGTCCAGGGACACAGCCTCCTGCAGTCCAGAGACACTGCCTCATACAGTCCAGAGACACAGCCTCATTCAGTCTAGAGACACAGCCTCATTCATTCCAGAGACACAACGTCATACTGCCCAAGGACACAGCCTCATGCAGTCCAGAGACACAATCTCATACAGTCCAGAGACACACCCTCATACAGTCCAAGGCCACAGACTCATACAGTCCAGAGACACAATCTCATACAGTCTAAAAACTCAGCCTCATACAGTCCAATGACACAACCTCATTCAGTCTGGAGACACAACCTCATACATTCCAGAGACACAGCCTCATACAGTCCAGGGACACAGCCTCATATATTCATGGGACACAGCCTCATATATTCCAGGGACACAGCCTCATACAGTCCAGGGACACAGCCTCATATATTCGAGGGACACAGCCTCATGCAGTCCAGAGACACAGCCTCATACAGTCCAGAGACACAGCCACATACAATCCAGGGACACCGCCTCATACAGTCCAGGGAAACATCCTCATTCAGTCCAGAGACTCAGCCTCATACAGTCCAGGGAAACATCCTCATTCAGTCCAGAGACACAGCCTCATACAGTTAGGGAAACATCCTCATTCAGTCCAGAGACACAGCCTCATACAGTCCAGAGACACAGCCTCATACAGTCCAGAGAAACAGCCTCATATCGTCCAGGGACACAGTCTCATACAGTCCAGGGACACAGTCTCATACAGTCCAGGGACACAGCCTCATACAGTCCAGGGAAACATCCTCATTCAGTCCAGAGACTCAGCCTCATACAGTCCAGTGAAACATCCTCATTCAGTCCAGAGACACAGCCTCATACAGTCCAGAGACACAGCCTCATACAGTCCAGAGAAACAGCCTCATACAGTCCAGGGACACAGTCTCATACAGTCCAGGGACACAGTCTCATACAGTCCAGGGACACAGCCTCATACAGTCCAGGGAAACATCCTCATACAGTCCAGAGACTCAGTCTCATACAGTCCAGGGACACAGTCTCATACAGTCCAGGGACACAGCCTCATACAGTCCAGGGAAACATCCTCATACAGTCCAGAGACACAGCCTCATACGGTCCAGAGACACAGCCTCATACAGCCCACAGACACCGCCTCATACAGTCCAGAGACACAGCCTCATACAGTCCAGAGACACAGGCTTCTACAGTCCAGAGACACAGCCTCATTCAGTCCAGAGACACAGCCTCATACAGTCCAGGGTCACAGCCTCATACAGTCCAGAGACACAGCCTCATTCAGTCCAGAGACACAGCCTCATATTGTCCAGAGACACAGCCTCATACAGTCCAGGGACACAGCTCATACAGTCCAGAGACACAGCCTCATACAGTCCAGAGACACAGCCTCATACAGTCCACAGACACAGCCTCGTACAGTCCAGAGACACAGCCTCATACAATCCAGAGGCACAGCCTCAAACAGCCCAAGGACACAGCCTCATACAGCCTGGGGCAAAGGCCTCATGTAGCCCATGAACAAGTTCTTATTCATTCTGGAACACATGAAGAAAGGAACTCCCACAGCATCAGCCAAGAACATTGCTTTTTTTAACATGGGATTTTTCCAGTATAAATTAACAGTATCCTGGAGGATTCTGTGGGATAATTTGGCTGTGAAGGACATGTATAAGAGAGTGTAGATCAAAGGAAGTTATCCTGCCAAGTTATCCTGGAAAGGCCACACCTGAAGAATTGTGTGCAGGTCTGGAGCCATCACTGCAGGTAGATGTAGGTGAGCTGAAAAACCTGTAACAAAGAGCTCCTGGAATGACAAGGGGCCTAGAGAATAAGACACATGAGGATAGTATCACAGGACTGTGACTCTTCTCATTGGAAAGTTGAGGAATGAGAAGGGACATGATTGAGGTTGTTAAGTTAATAAGGATCAGGGATGTGGAGAGTCAATCGGGATATTTGAATTGGCATGAGACAGCAGGATGAGGGAGAATGAGTGTGAGCTGATGAGGGGTAGATTCAGTTGGGTCATATTACTTCGCTGAGAGTATGGTTGGTTTTTGGAATGGCTTACAGAGGAAGGTTATAGGGTCAAGGAGCTTTGATCTCTTCAAGGTCAAATTAGACATGAATCTTGAAGAGAAGCACATCGTCAGTTACAGCTACTAGAACAACAGAAAGGCGGACTGCATGGACCTCCAGCCTTGAGATTTTCTGTTTATATAACCTATAATGATTTTTCTTTTCATGCTACTCTTTTCTTGCTACCTCCTCCAGCATTTTATTAATGAACATTAATGAACATTCAACGATGCCTTTAAATTTTCTCTCCCTCTACAATCTGGATTAATGACCATTCACCCTGTCACTTTGACCGATCATCTCCTCGCTTTAAGTCTCGCTGTCCAGTCTGCTGACTCTCCGGATCAAACAGGTGCACACATCCAAACCGAAGGCATGGTCCCTTTAATTTAGTTCTCGTAAAAAAAGGGACTGAGTGTGGAGATACTCACTCTGCTGTTCAGCTTCATGTCCAGCCTGTAATTTAAGGCTCAGAATGGCTGCACATCCTGACATTAACACATTATCACAGATCCTGACTGACAAGGAAAATTGATTTCTCTATTTATGCAGGAAGAATACGCCCTTCCAGCGATGCATGTTTTAAATAAATGTGTGTGTGTGCATGAGCCAATTATTTTTAATAATATAAGTTTTAGAAGTCGACTCGACCTCTCATGTTAAACCGCAGTATGTTTTTGCATCAGGTGATGTCTGAAAGAATTCAAATGCTCCCTTGACTTTGTTTGTCCAGATGTTTAGATGTATGTGTGTTGCATGCGCCTGTGTAAAAGGTCCAGAGAAAGAAAGAACTTTTATTTATATTGCACCTTTCACGGCTTCAGGATGTCCCAAAGCGCTTCACAGCCATTGAAGTACTTTTGCAGCGTAGTCACTGTTGTAATGTAGGAAACATGGCAGTCAATTTGAGCACAGCAAGCTCCCACAAACAGCAATGAAATAAATGATCGGATCATCTGTTTATTTTAATGATGTTGGTTGAGGGATAAATATTGGCCAGGACAACAGGGAGAACACCGCTGCTCCTCTTCGAAATAGTGCCAGCTGAGAGGACAGACGGGGCATCGGTTTAATGCCTCATTCGAAAGACTGCACCTCTGACAGTGCAACACTTCCTCATCGCTACACTGTTGTATCAGCCTAGATTTTTGATCTCAAGTCTCTGGAATAGGGCTTGAACCCATAAACTTCTGACTCAGAGGCTTTGAGCCATAGCTGGTAGTTGAGAGGTGCTACTAGAATGATCAGGGGCCCAGAGAATAAAGGGCAGAAATTCCAGTGGTGCGAGTGTGACAGTCAAAACTTCCACCCCACATGAACCCATCCCAGGAATAGAATCATTACCTACAAGGGCAGCTCGACACCATCCAGGACAAAGCAGCCCGTTTGATTGGCACCCCATCCACCACCTTAAACATTCACTCCCTCCACCGGCACACCGTGGCTGCAGTGTGTACCATCTACAAGATGCACTGCAGCAACTCGCCAAGGCTTCTTCGGCAGCACCTCCCAAACCTGCGACCTCTTCCACCCAGAAGGACAAGACAGCAGGCGCATCGGAACACCACCACCTCCAAGTTCCCCTCCAAATCACACACCATCCTGACTTAGAAGTATATCGCCAATCCTTCATCGTCACTGGGTCAAAATCCTGGAACTCCCTCCCTAACAGCACTGTGGGAGTACCTTCACCACATGGACTGCAGCGGTTCAAGAAGGTGGCTCATCACCACCTTCTCAAGGGCAATTAGGGATGGGCAATCAATGCTGGCCTTGCCAGCGATGCCCACATCCCATAAACAAATTTTTAAAAAGTATTTCAGAGAAGAACCTTGTCTATCTAGGGGTAGCTAGGGGTTGGGGCTACAGGTCAGTCTGACCAAAGAGTGAAAGACTACCAGTCTCTAATATATAGGAGTGCTTGGGAATTAGAGAGCACCCTTTAAAAATCCAAATTCTGGCTGAAAATTGCAGTAGCAGGTTGGGGGAACAGCAGGTAAGTGAGGAACAATGTTTGGCTCAGTAGCTTGACTGAATGTCTCATGACGGTTTGTGCTCCACTTTCCAATAATGTCTCACAGAAGAAAACCTTACAGAGCAGCCAAATAAGGGACCAGGGCATGACCCAAGAGAGCAGGGAAGAAGATGCAACAATTTCAGTGAGACTGACCTGCAAACCCGGCTGGATGTAATAGAACAGAGTGGATTCAGAACATTGGGGCCGGAATTTTGCGAGGGGTCAGCGGGTGGGATCGGTGGCGAGTCGGGTGAGAAAGTGTTTTTTTTTTGACAGCGGGTCAGGACCCTGCTGTTAACCCGCCACCATGCGCCTTTCCCAATGTCGGGTCTGTCAGCGCTGAGCAGCCCAACAGGGAACCCAATTAAGCTACTTATTGCCTTGTTGAGAGATCATTAAGAATACATTTTACCTTACCATCTCTGTTAAACTGCTCACCCACGGGGTCCACGCTGTTCGGGGACCACGGCTGTCAACCTGAGGCGGGAGTTCAGTGGCCATTGCTCCAGCTGATTCCTTGACAGCTTCAAATGTAAAGTAGCAGCTCCCACCTGGCAGATCTTCACTTTCCTCAGCCTTTAGCTGTTTCTCAGTCCATTTCCAGCACAGATTCTGCAGGTTTTCCACTCTCCCTCTAGTATCACCTCTTTGGAAGAACTTCCTCACCATTGACAGAATGCTTCTGTCATCTGTACTTCACCTGTCATCTATTCCATCAACATGGGTGCCCTTTATACCGTCTCACCTTGGTCCTCAGAATACGACCACGATCAGCCCCACCAGGCATACCAACAGCATTAACAACAATACCAACCTTCTCCACAATCATCTAATGCTGCACAGGGCAGAGGGCATCAGCACCCGAGCACATTGCTGCCCCGGAGGCCAGGGATGGCCTCACCATGGCCAAATTTACTTCATTTGACGATGTACACCCATATGGCTGCCACATGATGTGCCAGGTTGGCACCACCCCACACCAGCACCATAAAGCATCCCTACAACGCCCAACCCATTCCTTTCACATTCATCACCATTGCGGGGGGGGGGTACCGTTATGTCTCACAATTTACTGCAACTCACTAAGCCACTTCCAAAGGTGCACACAAATCTGTCCAAGAAAGCAAAGTGTTGAAAATAAAGGTTTCAATGTTTGACAGCACATTAACAGAAACTTTACATGAACATTAGATATAACACCCAAGTACCTACCCTTGTGTGTTGTTAGTTGGTATGATTGTACTAGGATGAGGATGAGTGTGAGGGGTGGCTAGTGAGATGGGGATGTGATAATGTAGATAGAGAGGGATGGGTGGAGGTGCAAGGTAAGTTGGTGTGAGTAAGGATGTGCAGGAGTAGGGTAGGGAAGGCAGAGTGATGGGGATGTGAGGCACAGCAGAATGAGGTTGTGTGTGCCTTTGTACTAAAGATTCGTGATTACTGAGATCATTGAAAGGTTTGCGCCACTGCAGCCTGGTCCTCCTGACCACATCCCTGTTTGTGCTCTCCTGTGCAATGTGCAACCAGGCTGTTTTGGTCTCCTGGGGAGGTGTCTTCCGCCAATTGGAAGGGAAGAGGACCTCCCTGCGTGCTGTGACTCCCTCTACAAGCATATGGAGGGAGTCATGGGAGAACCTGGGTGCAGCCCTGCACCTCTGTGCAGTCATTGTCAGTGTTTGCAGCACCTCAATGCTGTGGAACACTGACAGCACAACTGTCAAAATAAAGTTGGCCATGGTCCCTTTAAGGAAACCGGCTGATGACGCGTCATCAAATGATGTCGCCAGACCTGCTTCCTCTAATTGGACTGGGAAACGCACTGGACGGGCTTAACAAGCCCTAGCAAGGGAAATTCATTTCACAGAGCGGGATGGAGCCAGCAGCAGGGTCGGGACCTGCCACCGACGTCGCCCGCCAAGGACCCGCCGAGGTGAGCAAAATCCCGGCCTGGGTGTCTGCAGCAGGAAACCTACCAAATATAGATCATTCGTGCCAAGTGGAGGAAGGTTGCACTGGCACTGAGTGCCAACTGTCTCACTCCTAGGACTGTAGACCAGTTTTGCAAAACATTCAATGACCTGACAAGGGTAGGCAAGGTAATACATCGGCCATTCTTCCTTTTCTTCCTTGGTCACCCTGGGAACCAGCAAACTCTACCCTCTAATAGTAACAGCTATCCCTTCACAATGCATTCTGGTTAAGAGGGCAGTTGCTCCAGATCTTACAGTATTACTCCCCATCTCCCCTAGCGGCAATTATTTGCATGCACAACCTAAGGCCCCTTCCTCCACTTTAACAGGGCAATTCCACCACATCTCTGACTTCAGCTCTCCCATGCCACTTGGCACATACACCTTTCTCCACAATGAGATGGATCTGTTTCTGGCTGGGATGAAGATCACCTCTTACAAAAGATAGGGACTGTAGGACATTAATCATGAGCAGAGTGGTTTCCTGGATTAGTTTCAATTGTCTAAGGGAGTCAGAGAGGAATTTTCCAGATTTTTCCCCCCTAATTGGCCTGGGTATTTATCTGGTTTTTGCCTCTCCCAGGAGATTACATGGCTTTCAGGTGGGGTGGGACGTGCACATATTGTGATGCACAAGATATCACAGTTGTGTGGGACCGGCTAGATGGACCAGAGGGTCTTTTCCTGTCCATAATTGTTTGTACGTTCGTATCCTTGACCGGTTCTATTCTATGCAGATATTTAACTCTTATTATCGCCAGATTCTTCCCTGTATCTTGACTGCAAGGACCCTTTGCTGATTCTGTCCTGTGTTAAGCTGAAACATCCTGAATGTGGCAATGTAACCACACGTTTAGCAGTACGGCTGCTTGCTCATTAATACCACCTCCACGTCATTTGCGCCAGACTGCATTTTTCTAAATTGAATCAAACCCAGCTGTAACGGATTATCGGACAATGGCTAAAAGAGCAATTAAGCCATTAATTAAGCGCAGACTTGGCTAAAATAAGCAGAGTTGGTGTTTGCACATTTTATGTAGGTTATAAGGCACATTTGAAGTCAGTTTAATGATTAGTCACTGATCCCATATATGCTGTGCCACATAGTAATTTGTTACCATTTCTCCAGTAACTAGGGAAATGGTGAATTAGCGTTCACTATGATGGAATCTCAGAGGCATTTTTGGATTTAAAGGAAATATATTATTTTTCTAAACTACTTAAAACGATTAATTTAATTTTGGCAAATTTTGGACTGATGTAAGGAAGTTCATGCAGAGTGATTAACACTTGGAATGGATTTCTGAGTAGGGAAATGGAAGCAAAAAACTTTGGAGTCGATTAGGAGACAGCTGGGTGCTTGATGGGAGGATCTGTATGTTTTTCTAGCTGGATGAAGGAAGATGAGTCAAATGGCCTTTCTCATCCATTTTATCTATAATCTTTGGACTGATTCTGAGATCACATGGTCCCAGTGGGGAGTAGCACTGGCAGGGAGCGGGAATCAGCGCATTGGGGCTTCAGTGCTGTCACCCTATCTCTAACCCATGCTCCCTGCGAGAGCAGTTCTCCTCTGGCAGTGCAGGGTTATGGAATTACCCCGCTTGTGATTACTTTCTATTAAGTGGATAACTTTCACAAGGCTAAACCAAATGTGATGTCAAATCATAATTGCAAATCCCTCTATGGTCTACCATGCAACCTCCTCCAGCCCTACGCCCAACTCTTACCCTCTGCTCTTCTTTGTCCAGCTATCCGCCTATACTTGCCCTCTGCTTCACCATCCTTAATCCTTCTCCTTGCTAACCTCCTTCCCCACCATTGAAAATCCATTCAAAACCTCTTCAACCACACCTATCCTCACTAATTCTTCTCTCCAGCTCTTGTTGGTGTCTGATTTCCCTTTCCCCTGCTCCAACCCCATGAAGCGTCTCAGACACTTTGCTAGTTTGAAGCCCCTTTATAGTTAAAGGAGTTGTAGCTATCCAACTGTTTGTATGAGTAATTTGGACCACGGTAGGGTGATTTTTCCATGCACAAAGAAAAAAAATGAAATCCACAGTCCTCCAATAATGCCCTGACTCATAACTGGCTCAAAGAGTAACCCTGAAAAGACTGCCCATCCAACCATATTATAGAATGATAGATTCTTACAGCACGGAAAAGAAGATCATTAGGTCCATCGTCACACTGCCAGCTCTTTGAAAGAGCTATCCAATTAGTCCTACACCCTGCTCGTTCCCCATAGCCCTGCAAATTTTCATTTTCAAGTATATATGCAACTCCCTTTTGAAAGTTACTATTGTATCTGCTTCCACCACCCTTTCAGGCAGTGCATTTTAGATCATAACAAGTCGCTACATAAAAATATTTCTCCTCATCTCCCCTCTGGTTCTTTTGCCAATTATCTTGACTCTACTGCCAGTGAAAACAGTTTGGGCTAGAAATTCGGCTCCTTTGCGCCGGCCATTAGCGCCTCCGGGGGACGCTAACGGGGCGCAAAGGGCTTATTGCCCAGGGAGCAAAAAAAGCGCCTCCCAAGAAATTCAGCGGGGCATTGCTGAGATGCTACCCAAAAGCGCTGCGCCCCTGCCAGTAGCGCCCTGGGCCACTGCGCCACCGGCGATGACGTCATCGCCGTGCGCCGTGACCCCTTACCGCCCAGCAGCAGAAATTCAGTTGTGCCCTGCGAGGCTGCCGCAGGCGATGTCAGCGCTAGCCTCGCGGGTCGCGAACCAGGCTGACTTCGGCTCGCGGTGCGGTATTTAAAGGGAAGGCGCAGCCGTGACCCGTGCTGCCATTTTATTTTTTTGGCCGACCTCCAGGCTGTGGCCATGGCACCACGCCGCCCTGGTGGCCTAGTGTGCAGAGTACACAACGGCCCTCCCCTTTAATTGAAGGGGAGGGGCATTGAAACGCGGCAGCGCTCCATGGAGCCTCCGCAGAGCGCTGCCCATCGCACTCCGACATCGCCTCGGTTCCCGCCCCACCAGGAAGTGGAGCGCCCGTGATTGCGCTGCACTTCCTGTGAGGGGGGGTAAGCCGAATTTAGCCAGGCGCTAAATGTCCAGCCTTAACTCAGTTACCGCTCCCAAACAGGGCGTAACCGAATTTCGCGCCCTTTCTGCCTATCTGCTCTATCAAAACCCTTCATAATTTTGAACACCCTGATTAAATCTCCCCTTAATCTTCCCTGCTCTAAGGAGAACAATCCCAGGTTCACTAATCTCTCCACATAACTGAAGTCCCTCATCCCTGGTATCATTCTGATATATCTCTGCGCCCTCTCCAAGGCCAGACATGGTATGCAGCCCAGTGAGGCTTACAGAGGAGTGGGAAGAAAGTCAAACATTCTATAAAATACCAGAAATCCTTCAAAACTAGATAAATATCTGAGAAAGGAATTGGCGACTGTAGGAACAGAGATGTAATCAGCCAATCAAATACTCAGTTGGCAGCACTTTTGCTTCTGACTCAGAAGGCTGTGGAGTTCAAACCCCACTCCAGGGGGTCATTTGAAATATTCAAGACTGACATCGCTAGATTTTTGTTGGGCATCAATGGATTTTGAACAAAGGCAAGTAAATGGATTTGAGGTACTGATCAGCCATGATCTTATTGAATGACTTCAATGAAAAGGAAAATTGGGCGGGGTGTATATGGTCTGCCGACTCGATATCGTCCATTTTATGCCATCGCTGAAAGTTAATTTTACCCCCAAGGCCTTGAACAGAGAATTTAGGCTAACACTTTACTGAGCGCGAGCTGCATTGTAAGAGGTGCTGTCTTTCAGATGAGATGTTAAACTGAGGTCCTGGCTGTCTGCTCAGGTGGGTGTAAAAAATTCCGACGAGACTATTGGAACAAGAGCAGGGAGCTGTATTGGCTAACATTTCATCCCTCAACCAAAAACACATTAATACCTCATTCAACTTTTTTAATGTTTTTGGGACTTTGCTGAGTGCAAATTGGCTGCTGCGTTTGCCAACAGTGATGATACTTCCAAAGTAAGTAATTGGCTGTGAAGTACTTTGGGACATCTTGAGGTACTCTATAAATCCACGGTCTTTATTTATTCCACAGGACACAATGGTTTCCTGTGCTACTGGGGCCAGTGAGGAAGGTTGCTGTCTGTGTAGGGCGGCACGCCAGGTTTATGTCGTAGAATATTCTGGTGTTTTGACGATTGCTTTTAGGGATCAGGGACTTTTTATGCTGGATTTTTCCGTAGGCGATTACACAGGTGTTGAGTCCATGATAAAGGTAGATTGTGCAGTGTCTGTGAAAGGAGTGGGCTGGGAGTTGAATGCTGTTTTCTTGTCCCTTTGCTTCCCCTGTTCCTTCGAATGATTCTGGTTCTGCTGGGACCATTAATTGGTGGAATGTACCCTGTCCAGGCTATGAATTACAATGTGAATTTACGGCTCAGTGTTTTTCACTTGATTACCTCTGGGCATCAGGGAGAAATTTCATAGCTTCCTCATTATTGAAGGTTTTACCTTGCCATCCTCTGGAGATTAAAAAAATCAGGGGGAGAACACAAGTGTGAACTGTACATAGTCCATTGCAATAAGCTGTCTTGATGGGCTGAATTGAGGATGACACATTTTTGCCAAGTCCAAAACCAGACAAGGCGCAGGACTTACAAACAGGAAGTCTTGTTTTTTTCTGTGATTGGCTAATCTTGCTGTCAATCGTAAGAGAAAAGTCTTGGGGCCAAAATTCCCGTGGCCTGCGGGGGGTCAGAATCTGGGGCAAAGCCCAGATCCGCCGGGATTCTACCACATTCATATCTCAACCCAAATTCCGGTTAGCGGGATTTGTATTCTGTAGCAGTTGTTTTACAGCCGAATTTGGAGGGCATTTTACCCACATATTCTGAGACAGGAGTCACACGTAGGCTAGGCCGAATAAAGGCTCCTCTCGGGATACTACAAGAATTCTGCCCATTGAGCTTAGTTAGACCCAATGGAACTCTCACCAGCTGAGAGCTGGCATGAGTTATGTTGAGAGCCAAGTGAAGGCCCCAGGATCAAACTAGAGGTAATTAATTACTCCTCCAGGTAATTGATCAACTTCTCCATTCTGTCCATTTAATCTCTGTGGGAAGAAGAAGCTTTTTAAAACCTTGGATTACTCATATACTATATCCCAAGATGTTATTTTCTGAAAGAAATCTATCTAATTTGTATTTGCGCTTGGCGTCAATAGCGTCATTCAGGGCCATTGACAAGTTGGCAAATTGGTAACAAGGAGGTGTAAATTTGGGATTATCATTAGGAGAATGTAGGGGACAGATAGCAAGACAGAAATGACAAAAGAACTTGCATTTATATAGCACCTTGTCATGTCCCCAGGATGTCTCAAAGCAAATAGTTGAAGGAGAATAAATTGTTGGGATATGGGGAAAGAACGGGCCCGTGGGACTAACTGGATTGCTCTTCGAAAGAGCCAGTGCAGACTCGATGGGCCGAATGGCCTCCTTCTATGCTGTACTATTCTATGATTCTATAAAGCACGTCACAGCCAACAAATTACTTTTGTTTTGTAGACAAATATAACAACCAATTGAACACAGCAAGATCTCACAAACAGTAAATAAGTTCATCTTTTTCTTTGGTGGTGTTGGTTGTGAGAGAACCGTTGGCCAGGACACTAGGAGAACTCTCTGCTCTTCTTAAATAGTGTCATGGGATCTTTTATGTCTACCTCAGCAGGCAGACAGAAGATACCCTTTCTCACCCAAAGGGTTACCAGAACATGGAATGCTTTGGCATAATTAGCTATTGAGGCCAAGCCTATAATATCATTTAAAATGGAATTGGACAAGAACATAAAAGGATGCTGAGAAAGATCAGGGAAATAGGATTAGAGTACATCGTTCCAGTTGAAGATTAAGCACCACCATAGGCCTGATAGGCTGAGTGGCCTCTTTATTGAGAAGTCCTGGAGTAGGGATTAAACTTTGAATGCTATTCTGAGCCAGGACCCCAAAAATGCACACACCTCCTCCTTCCCCAGGACCTCGAAACTGTGCGACTCTCTATCTCCCTCAGTCTTCCCTTCCTCTTAAAATCTGCAGGATTTTGAAACCCAAGCTCGTTGAGTATTCAATCACTGCTTTGCAATCAGTCTCCTCTTGCCTCTCGCTCTTTTCAACCTTGGCGATGGCCCTTTCTTAATTTAACAAAAAAAAACACACAACCTTTCAGGAATGGGCTGCGGCTTGGAACTGAAGATAGTATGTCAAAGCTTCAATGAAAATAACTGACTCAGACATAGTAACATATTGTGGAACACTTACTGGATGACATCCCACACTATTTATCATTCTTATTTTTTATTTCAGTATTAAACTTATGGCTTCCATTTATCCCAGAGAGAGAACATGCAACTCATCCCCCTCCCCCCCCCGCCCCCCCCGCCCACCCCCGGCCCCCCGGACACACACTCCCCCTCACCCCCCAACCACCACCAAACACAAGAATTGCTGACAGAGAGCCAGGAACTAAAAGTAATTTTTATAAATCAAAAATGACTTCAGATTTCAGGAGCCAGAAAGTGGCAGGACCTGGGCCTTCTGCCCGTTATTATTTACCGTTATTATGTGGCGTTTTCCCATTTCAGGGCGAGGAGCACGAGGTGAGACCTTTCCCCATAATGTGTTTGGAAGGATTTTTTTTTATTCGTCCTCCTCCTCTGGAGGTGGGCGTCGCTGGCAAGGCCGGCATTTATTGCCCATCACTAGTTGACCTGAGAAGGTGGTGGTGGGCCTTCTACTTGAACCGCTGGTACAGGTTTGATACAACTGAGTGGCTGGCTAGGCCACCTCAGAGGGCAGTTAAGAGTCAACCATGCTGTCGTGGGACAGGAGTCACACGTAGGTCAGACAGGGAAAGGACGACAGGTTTCCTTCCCTAAATGACATTAGTGAACCAGTTGGGTTTTTACAACAATCCGACAGCTTCATGCCATCCGACAGTTTTTTATTTCCAGATTTTTTTTTTAACTGAATTCAAATGCTCAAACTGCCATGGCGAGATTTAAACTCACGTCCTATGGATTATTCGTCCAGGATTAATAGTCCAGTAAGAAGTTTTAAAAATATAAGTTGAGGACTTCAGTTTGATGGTAATTTTTTAATTTTCTTTTTCTCGCCAATTTTCTAGAATCATGTAAGATCCAACAGTGGAATTTCAAAGCCAAAGCAAATAAAACCCAATCTTGTCTGAGAACAACTCATGCATCTGCAGAACAGACCTGTATGGAAACATTCCTTCTCCCCACTTCTTCATTATTTTTGATGTTGTCTCAATGGGGAGCTCTCCTGCTCTGTGAGAACATTAACGATGTTTTTCTGATTTCAATAGACACCTATAACCATTTTCCCTCCCCTAACTTTTTTTTCATCTCCTGAAGGCACCGACTCACACTGGGCTATGATTCGATGTGCATGTGTAATATTCCAGTACCACACACCAAGCCGTTAGTCCTCGCACGTTTATGTTCAGACAGTAAGTGCTAGGACAAAAGCAAAATACTGCGAATGCTGGAAATCTGAAATAGAAACAGAAAATGCTGGAAATACTCAGCAGGTCAGGCAGCATCAGTGGAGAGAGAAACAGAGTTAACTTTTCAAGTCGATGACCTATTATCAGAACTGGAAAAAGTTAGAGATGTAACAGATTTTAACCAGGTCCAGAGCAGGGAAAGGGGAGAGGGGAGGAAAGAACAAAAGGGAAGGTCTGTGATAGGGTCGAGGGCAGGAGAGATTAAATGACAAAAGAGATGATAGTACAAAGCAAAAGGAGATGGTAATGGGACAAGTAAAGAAACAAAAGATGAGTCTAGAAGAGGTGTAAATGGGAATGACAGAAACATCAACAGCTGCCACGTGAAAAAATAGGGGCAGAGGTTACAGTCTGAAATTGTTGAACTCAATGTTGTGTCCAGAAGGCTGTAAAGTCCCTAATCGAAAGTTGAGGTGCTGTTCCTCGAGTTTACATTGAGCTTCATTGGGACAGTGTAAGAGGCCGAGGACAGAGAGGTCAGAGTGGGAGTGGAGCGAGAAATTAAAGTGATAGGCAACCAGAAGCTCGGGGTCATGCTTACGGACGGAACTATAGTAAGTGCTAGGAGATTGTCTGACTGTGGAGGTCGCTGCAGCCAAATGTGATTTTGCTAGGGCTTGGCAACCACACGCACATAGAAATACATGCATACACATGCATACATGTACACACACACATGCCCACACATTTGTGTGTGCATGTACACATACACATGCACAGGATCCAACACACACTTCCAGCTAAGAATAAATGAAAAACCTGCATTTGGGTGGAAAGAATGTGGAATGCTTTGTGAGAAACTGTTGTTGAAATAGTCCATCAAATATTTTGAAAAGGGAATTAGAGAGTTGCATGTAAAAGAGAAACATTAAAGAATATAGGGACTCTGCAAGAGGGTGGGATTAGACTAGGTGAGATATTAAAGGGTAGGGGGAGGGAGCAGTGGTATTAGACTGGCTGGTATAATAAAGGGAGTGAGCTGGAGAGTGAGATTAGTCTGGGTGGGATATTAAAGATATGGGAGTGATCAGGGAATAGGATTAGACTAGGTTGGATATTAAAGGGTATGGGAAGTGAACAGGAGAGTGAGATTAGATTGGGTAGGATATTAAACAGTACGGGGAGTGAGTAGGAGAGTGGGATTAGATTGGGTAGGATATTAAAGGTTATGGAGAGTGATTAGGAGAGTAGGATTAGACTAGGTGGAATATTAAAGTTAGGGGGAATGAGCAGGAGAGTGGAATTAGACTAGGTACAATATTAAAGGTATGGGGAGTAGAATTAGAGTAGGTGGTAAAGGTATATTGAGTAAACAGGAGAGTGGGATTAGACTAGGTGGGAATTAAAGGGTAAATGGATTGGGATTAGACAAAGTGGGATATTAAAGGATACAAGGAGTGACAGGAGAGTGGGATTAGAGGATCCCGTATGGTTTTTTTAACTGCTTTCTCAACCTGCCCTGCCACCTTCAATGATTTGTGCACATATACCCCCAGGTCTCTCTGTTCCGTGCACCCCCTTTAGAATTGTACCCTTTAGTTTATATTGCCTCTCCTCGTTCTTTCTACCAAAATGTATCACTTTGCACTTTTCTGCATTAAATTTCATCTGCCACGTGTCCGCCCATTCCACCAGCCTGTCTATGTCCTCTTGAAGTCTATCACTATCCTCCTCACTGTTCACTATACTTCCAAGTTTTGTGTCATCTGCAAATCTTGAAATTGTGCCCTGTACTCCCAAGTTCAAGTCATTAATATATATCAAGAAAAGCAGTGGTCCTAGTACCGACCCTGGGGAACACCACTGTATACCTTCCTCCAGTCCAAAAAACAACCGTTCACCGCTACTCTCTGTTTCCTGTCACTTAGCCAGTTTCGTATTCATGCTGCCACTGTCCCTTTTATTCCATGGGCTTCAACTATGCTGGCAAGCCTATTATGTGGCACTTTATCAAACGCCTTTTGGAAGTCCTTGTACACAACGTCAACTGCATTGCCCTCATCAACCCTTTCTGTTACCTCATCAAAAAATTCAATCAAGTTAGTTAAACACGATTTGCCTTTAACAAATCCGTGCGGGCTTTCCTTAATTAATCACACTTGTCCAAGTGTCTGTTAATTTTGTCCCGGCTTATCATTTCTAAAAGCTTCCCCACCACCGAGGTTAAGCTGACTGGCCTGTAGTTGCTGGGTTTATCCTTACACCCTTTTTTGAACAAGGGTGTAACATTTGCAATTCTCCAGTCCTCTGGCACCACCCCCGTATCCAAGGAGGATTGGAAGATTATGGCCAGTGCCTCCGCAATTTCCACCTTTACTTCCTCAGCATCCTAGGATGCATCCCATCCAGGTCCTGGTGACTTATCTACTTTAAGTACAGCCAGCCTTTCTAGTACCTCCTCTTTATCAATTTTAGCCCATCCAGTATCTCAACTACTTCCTCTTTCACTATGAATTTGGCAGCATCTTCTTCCTTGGTAAGGACAGATGCAAAGTACTCATTTATTACCTTAGCCATACCCTCTGCCTCCATGCATAGGTCTCCTTTTTGGTCCCTAATCAGCCCCACCCCTCCTCTTACTACCCGTTTACTATTCATATGCTTATAGAAGAATTTTGGATTCCCTTTTATGTTAGCTGCCAGTCTATTCTCATACTCTCGCTTTTCCCCTCTTATTTCCTTTTTTACTTCCCCTCTGAACTTTCTATATTCAGCCTGGTTCTCACTTATATTCTCAACCTAACATCTGTCATAAGCCCCTTTTTTCTGCTTCATCTTATACCCTATCTCTTTCGTCATCCAGGGAGCTCTGGCTTTTGTTGCCCTATCTTTCCCCATCGTGGACATCTACCTCGACTGTACCTGAACCATCTCCTCTTTAAAGGCAGCCCATTGTTCAATTAAGGTTTTGCCTGCCAATCTTTGATTCCAATTTACCTGGGCCAGGTCTGTTCTCAACCCAATGAAATTGGCCCTCCTCCAATTAAGTATTTTAACTCTAGATTGCTCCTTGTCTTTTTCCATAGCTAATCTAAACCTTATGATATTATGATCACTGTTCCCTAAATGTTCCTCATCTGACACTTGCTCCACTTGCACCACCTCATTCCCCAGAACCAGATCCAGCAATGCCTCCTTCCTCGTTGGGCCGGAAACGTACTGCTCAAGAAAGTTCTCCTGAACACACTTCAGAAATTCTTCCCCCTCTCTGCCCTTTACACTATTACTATCCCAGTCTATATTAGGATACACAACTGTGTTGGTGAGACCACACCTGGAGTACTGCGTACAGTTTTGGTCTCCTTATTAATGGAAGGATATACTTGCATTGGAGGCAGTTCAGAGAAGGTTCACTAGGTTGATTCTGGAGATGAAGGGGTTGTCTTATGAAGAAAGGTTGAGCAGGTTGGGCCTATACTCATTGGAGTTTAGAAAAATGAGAGGGGATCTTATTGAAACATATAAGATTCTGAAGGGGCTTGACAGGGTAGATGCAGAGAGGATGTTTCCCCTCGTGGGGGAATCTAGAACTAGGGGGCATAATTTCAGAATAAGGGGGCACCCATTTAAATCGGAAATTAGCAGGAATTTCTTCTCTCAGAGGGTCATGAATCTTTGGAATTCTCTTCCCCAGAGAGCTGTGGAGGCTGGGTCATTGAATATATTTAAGGTGGAGATAGACAGATTTTTGAACGATAAGGGAATCAAGGGTTATGGGGAGCGGGCAGGGAAGTGGAGTTGAGGCCAAGATCAGATCAGCCATGATCTTATTGAATGGCGGAGCAGGCTCAAGGGGCCAAATTACCTACTCCTGCTCCTACGTCTTATGTTCTTATGTTATGTTCTTATAATTGAAGTCCCCCATTATCTCTACTCTATAGTTCTTGCACCTCTCTGTAATTTCCCTGCAAACTTGCTCTTCTATATCCTTCCCACTAGTAGGTGGCCTATAGAATACACCTAGTAATGTAATGGCACCTCTATTGTTTCTTAACTCTAACCAAATAGATTTTGTCCTTGACCCCTCCAGGACATCCTCTCTCTCCAGCACTGTAATATTCTCCTTAATCAATACTGCCATCCCACCTCCTTTCTTTAGTTCCCTATCTTTCCTGAACACCTTATATCCAGGAATATTTAGTACCCAATCCTGCCCTTTTTTGAGCCAGGGCTCTGTTATCGCCACAACATCATATTCCCATGTGTCTATTTGAACATCTCTCAGAAACATCTCAAAGTATTCAGATTAAATGAATTACTTTGCAGTGATTGCTGCTATTTAGGCAGCCTTTTTTGCATATCGTTTGATCCCACAAGCTGTGATGAGATGAATGTCCAGTTTATTTATTTATGTCGTTGTGTTCGTTGAGGGATAAATATGGCTCAGGACACTAAGATAACTCCCCTGCTCCTCTGAAATAGCGCTGTGGAATCTTTTTATAAAGGATGGCACCTCTGACAATGTAGTACTCCCTCAGCAGTACACTAGCGTTCAACCCGGATTAAGTACTCAAAGCTAACACAAGTGACTGAATAGAGATCGGCTCTAGAACTGGAATGAATGAGGAGCCAGAAACAATGCCATGTGTGAGCCAGGAGTCAGAGCCTTCAGGAAAGGAAGGGAAAAAGACGAACACTGGAAAACAATATAATGAATGATAAATTCTGACTAACACCCAGCAGGCATGGCCTGAAGGTCCATCATGGAGGGGCAGAGTTAACCGTCATTTTACTGCTTCCCAAGCTCACTCGTGTTTCAGTTGTATAGAACCTTGACCAGACCCCATCTGGAGTACAGCATTCAGTTCTGGGCACCGCACATCAGGAAGGATATATTGGCCTTGGAGGGGGTGCAGCGCAGATTCATTAGCGGGCTTAGAGGGTTAAATTATAAGGGCAGGTTGATAAACCTGGCTTGTATTCCCTTGAGTTTAGAAGGTTGAGGGGTGATCTGATCGTGGTGTTTAAAATAACAAAAAGATTTGATAGGGTAGATACGGCAAAACTATTTCTTCTGATGTGGAAATCCAAAACAAGGGGGGACAATCTTCAAATTATAGCTAGGCCATTCAGGAGTGAAATCAGGAAGCACTTTCCACACAAAGGTTAGTGGAAATCTAGAACTGTCTCCCCAAAAGGTTGTGGATGCTGGGCCAATTGAAATTTCAAGACTGAGATCGCTAGATTTTTGTTAATTAAGGGTATCAAGGGATATGGATCAAAGGCAGGTAAACAGAGTTGAGGTACAGATCAGCCACTATCAATAAAATTGTTGAATAGGCTTGAGAGGCTGAATCATCTACTGCTGTTCCTATGTTCCCATGACCAGATTAGGCTTGGCTGTGGTGCCATCCACAAATAAATAAAAGAGAAACACTTGCAGTTATATAGAGTCTTTCACAACCTCAGGATTTCCCAAAGCCTTCTACAATCAATGATGTACTTTTTTAAGTTTAGTCACTGTTGTAACGTAGGAAATGTGGCAACCAATTTGCACACAGCAAGGTCCCACAATAGTGCTATGGGATCATTTACATCCACCTGAGAGGGCAGCCGAGGCCTCGGTTTAACGTCTCATCCGAAAGATGGCACATCCAACAATGTAGCGCTCCCTCAGCACTGCACTGATGTGCCAGCCTAGATTTTGTGCTCAAGTCTCTGGAGTGAGACTTGAACCAAAAAAAACCTTCTGACTCAGAGGTGAAAGTGCTACCACTGAGCCACAGCTAACACCAAATACTCTGTTGAATTTCAAGGTTCAAGCTCACGAATATTCACTCGGGAGAGGCTAGCTGTCATCCGTGGAGCTGCACTGTAATAGGCATCAGTGCCTGCAGGGGAGGAGGGGAGAAAATTGAAATAGAATACTCATAAATATCATTTATGTTAAGAAATGGGTTCATACAAGTCAGTGCTGAATCAGACATAGCATCTGCAGCAGTGGCTGACCTCACAGGGAAGTTCTGGATGCAAATATTATGAGGAAATGACCCTGAGGGGAGCTCAACGCTCTTCACTGAGGTGAAAGCACCAATTTAAATGGAAAAAAAAATGCTCTATTATTACTTAACAACCTTAATTCTACCAGGCCTCTTGGGATCTCGCACGTGAGTGGCCAGTTCCTCTGTTGTAGGACCGCGTAAGCAAATTAGCAAACGAGATGCAGTAAACTGTGAGACATTAACCTTGTCACACGTAGTGACACACTGCAGAAATGCTACAGTGAAGCCTCGCAAGGCAACGGCCTTTCCTAATGTTCTTTTAATTAGCTCAGAGATAGTGATAGACCATTTCCTGTTTGAGTTCACGGAACTTGCTGAGCCAATCAAAAGAAAAAAATAGCAATAAAGTGAAGAAGAATTCTATTACCTTAACTCTTCAGAGACTAAATAGACTCCATCTGGTTCACAAAAGGGACTTGCATTTATAGTGCGCCTTTCATTACTTCAGGATGTTCCAAAGCACTTTACAGGCAATTAAGTACCTTTTGAAGTGTAGTCACTGTTGTCATGTAGGAAATGCAGCAGCCAATTTGCACACAGCAAGGTCCCACAAACAGCAATGAGCTAATAGTCAGATAACCTGTTTTAGTACTGTTGGTCGAGGGATAAGTATTGGCCAAGATACCGGGAAGAACTTTGGTGCTCTTCTTCGAATGGTGTCATGGGATCTTTTACATCCATCTGAGAGGGAAGACCAGGCCTCGATTTAACGTCTCATCCGAAAGACTGCACCTCCAACAGTGCAGTAGCGCTCCCTCAGTACTGCACTGAAGTGTCAGTCTGGATTATATGCTCAAGGCTCTGGAGTGGGGCTTGAACGCACAACATCTGATTCAGAGGCAAGAGTGCCACCACTGAGCCAAGGCTGACACCACAGTATGAGGCACTAGTCACTTAATCAAGAGAAGGACATTATAACCTCTGAGATGGTACAGAGGGGGCAGCAAAGATAATCCTAAATAAGGGTTTTTGAGCTCTGAGGATAGGTTACGGAAGTTGGTTTGAGGATAGGTTAAGGAAAGGCGTTTGAGATTGTGAAGGGAACTGACCAAATGAATCCAGGCAAATAATTTACTATAGTGAAGGGTCAAATACCAGGGGACATGAATTGGGAAAGCTAAGAGTCAGAAGGGAAGTCAGATGAGACCTTTTCACCTGACAGATAAAAAAAGTTGATTAATAAGTTACCAGGGAAGTTCTTAGAACTATAAATGAGGCCACTGGATGTGTTTAGGTAGAGAAGGGATAGGGTAAGAAGGTGGGTGGGTGGCGTTGAGCTATAAAAATGGGATGGGCTTGTTGGGTTTCTAGTCTTTTCCTGTTCTTAAAATAAATTATGTTGTTATCGAAAGCTAACACAGTTTGTATTGGCTGACCAGCTTTTCACCTCTCTAATCCTAGAAGGAGTGTTCAATTACCAAACCTGTCAAGGTTTGGTTAAAGCATATGAATAGCATTCCATTGCATCTTAGTCTGAAAACAACTCAGCCTTCTCATACTGTTACATTGGTTTACAATCCCATTTTCTGTTACTATGGAAGTCCAATATGTCTTGCATCCATTCTCATATAAACCATCAGGGCAGTACCCTGATTCTCATTGATATGTCACAATCTCCTTGTGACACTGGCCCAGAATGTGTCTTTATAAAACAGTAGATGGTAACTTTAATTGCATTCTCAACCCTGTTAACACCGTACCTCCTTCATGCTTGGCATAATTTCATTGCACAAGGGCCCCTCTCCCCGTCTCCTCTACCCTCACCTCCAACAACAAGTGCGAGGAGCTCATGGACTTCTTTGTCACTAAGGTTGAGACCATCCGATCAACTGCCTGTGCCACTTCCCTTCCTTCCCCTAGCCCACCAGGCCAAACTTCCTCTAAGGTTCCCCCTTGGCCTAGCCCTGAACTCAGATCTTTCTCTAGTTGCTCTCCTATCTCCCCTCATGCCCTCTCTGAGCTCATCTTGTCCATGAGACCCACTTCCGGCTCCCTCGATCCTATTGCCACTAAACTGCTGACCACCCATTTTCCCTTCCTGGCTCCCATGTTAGCTAATATTGTTAATGGTTCTCTCTCCTCAGGTACTGTCCCCCACTCCTTCAAATCTGCCATCATCACCCCTCTCCTTAAAAGAAACACTTGACCCCTCTGTCCTTGCAAACTACCACCCCATCTCCAACCTCCCTTTCCTCTCCAAAGTCCTTGAATGTGCTGTCACCTCCCAAATCCGTGCCCATCTTTCTTGGAACTCCATGTTTGAATCCGTCCAATCAGGTTTCCACCCCTCCCACAGTACCGAAACGGCTCTCATCAAAGTCACAAATTAAATCCTACTTGACTGTGACAGTGGTTAATTATCCCTCCTCGTCCTTCTCGACCTGTCTGCAGCTTTTGACACGGTTGACCGCACCATCCTCCACCAACGCCTCTCCACCGTCGTCCAGCTGGCTGGGCCTGGTTTCATTCATATCTATCTCATCATAGCCAGAGAATCCCCTGAAATGGCTTCTCTTCCCTGCTCCCGCATCGTTACCTCTGGTGTCCCCCAAGGATCTATCCTTGACCCCCTCCTATTTCTCATCTACATGCTTCCCTTGGCAACATCATCCAAAAACACATCGTTGGTTTCCACATGCACACTGACAATACCCAGCTCTATCTCACCACCACTTCTCTCGACCCCGCCACTGCATCTAAATTGTCTGACTGTTTGTCCGACATCCAGTACTGGATGAGCAGAAATTTTCTCCAACTAAGTATTGGGAAGACTGAAGCCATTGTCTTCGGTCCCCGCCACAAACTCATTCCCTAGCCACTGACTCCAGCCCTCTCCCTGGCAACCATCTGAGGCTGAACCAGACTGTTCGCAACCTTGACCCCGTGATCAACTTCCGACCACATATCCGCGCCAACACTGAGACTACCTATTTCCACCTCCAGAACATTGCCCAACTCTGCCCCTGCCTCAGCTCATCTGCTGCTGAAACCCTCATCCATGCTTTTGTTACCTCCAGACTTGACCATTCCAACGCACTCCTGGCTGGACTCCCACGTTCTACCCTCCGTAAACTTGTGGTCTTCCAAAACTTGCTGCCCATGTCCTAACTTGTACCAAGTCCCGTTCACTCAATCACCCCTGTGCTCGCTGACCTACATTGGCTCCCGGTTAAGTAACGCCTTGATTTTAGAATTCTCATCCTTGTTTTCAAATCCCTCCATGGCCTCGCCCCTCCCTATCTCTGTAATCTCCTGCAGCCCCACAATCCTCCGAGATATCTGTGCTCTTCTAATTCTGGCCTCTTGAGTATCCCCGATTTCAATCGCGCCACCATTGGTGAGGCCCTAAGCTCTCCGCCTCTCTTTCTTCCTTTAAGATGCTGCTTAAAACCGACCTCTTTGACCAAGCTTTTGGTCATCTGCCCTAATATCTCCTTATGTGGCTCGGTGTCAAATTTTGTTTTTATAACATTCCTGTGAAGCTCCTTGGGATGTTTTACTATGTTAAAGGCACTATGTAAATACAAGTTATTATTGTTTTATGCTGTTGGCCCTTGCCACCTAGGAGCTGAATTGAGACCACCCAAAATAATTTCATGTAGAATCCTAAAGCTAACAGAGACCAAGAACTTTCATCCTTCTGGTCGAGGTTGAATTTTGATTGAAGTATCAGAGAAAAAAGGCAAGTGTCTAATCCAGTGCACCTACCGGTCCCCTCATGTTTGAGTAGCAAATCTATGTAACAGACTCGCTAGAGAGATGGTGGAAACAGTTAGTATTGATTCATTAAAATGCAAATTAGATAGAGAATTTTTTCAGAAAATAATATTTTGTGATACAGTGTATGAGTAATTTGAGACGTGACATGTGGTTAGTGTAGCATACTAGGGAGAAACATGCGACTCCCAGGATGGTAGAAGGCGTTCTAGATGGACCTTGGTCTTTTTTCATCTAGCAATTCTTATGTTCTTGTGCTAACTGCACTTTGAAACCATTTATACCGTCTGACTCAGTGGCCTTCCCAGCTAACTTCTTGAACAACTCTATCACCCCTTTTATCTGAGAAAGGTCCTCCTTTCTTACTTGCAGCTTTATACTATAATTTTAAACTTGTTTCCCTCGTGTATTTTAACCTTCTGCTATAGCGAGCATGGCCTGTGCCAGCCTTGTCAACTCCGGTCATAATCTTGAAAACTTCAGTTGACGTCACTTTTTTTCCCTGAAGGATCTGCCAGACAATGAGAACCATGAGCTACGTAAATGGTGACTTTCAGGACTCTGGCACCCTCCCTGGTAGCGTGTTTCAGTGAAAGATGTCACGACAGGATGCATCAAGAGATTTGACCAAAATAAAATGTTAAGCTGAGGCCGCATCTACCCTCTCAGGTGAACGTTAAAGATCCCATAGCAGTATTCAAACATTTATCCCTCAACCTATACCTAAAACAGATGATCTTGGTCATCTATTTCATTGCTGGTGTGGAATCTTGCTGTGCGCAAATTGACTGCACCTGTTTCCTATATTAGAGCAGTAACTACTTTTGGAAAGTACTTCATTGGCTGTGAAGCGCTTTGGGATGTCCTGAGGTTGTGAAAAGCGTTATATAAATACAAGTTTATTCTTTCTTTCTTTCTCTCCCACACTTTTGCCTGATATCTCTCCCACTCTAGCTTAAGGTCTTCAGGTCTCCTTGGAAAATGCTTTGGCACTGTTAAATGAAAAAAGCTATATAAGTGCAAGTTGTTGTTGCTAATTGCTGACTAAGAGCTGTTTGCCGGTGGGAGTGGGAGAGTTCGACTCAGTCTCCGATTTCCCTTCTATCAGAAAAATTACCCAGCGGACTCACTGTGAGGGGAATAACAGGGAAACAATAGATCTGAACGAATACACTAATTCAATGATAAATGGGAATTTGGATTTAATCCAGATCCAGGCAGATGAAACTTGGATCATCCACTTCCATATATGAATTATCAAATTAAATTGTTAGATAATTGAATCTCAGCAACATAGCTTTTCCTGTTCTCAAATATCAGCCAGTCTGCTAAACTGAATTCACAACCAACCCACTTTACAGGGTGCAGACTAAGACAGGGAGCCCAGTTAGAGGTAAGAGAGAAAAATACTGAATTAACAAGAAAACAGGAACAGCTCCCTTGGTGGCTCAATTGAGTAAATGCATCCACCACTGAGCCATACAGAAGAGGGAGGTCCCTGGTTCAAACTCCAGTATATGAATAGTCAGCAGATCTCAGCTGGGATGGAGTAAGGACCCTTAACTGGCAGCACCTCTGGGCTAGGGAGAGGAAAAGCTATTGGCCAGGGTTTCTGCTCCTGATCCCGATCCACTAATCGCTGCAGCAATGTTCATGCATATGGACTTCAGGTGAGGGCAGGATTGGTCTCAGTTGGGTCTTAGTTGTGATGGTTGAATATCCTGCGGCCAATTGAGTGAGGTACTGGATGGCTGTTGTCTCCTGTACCTCAGCACCACGAGCCGTGATTCAGTGGTAATGTTCTTGCCTCTGAGTCAGAAGGTTGTGGGTTCAAGTCTCACTTCAGTGCAGTACTGAGGGAGTGCTGCACTGCCGGATTTGCTGTCTGTTGGATAAGATGTTAAAACCAAGCCCCCGTCTGCCCTCTCGGGTGGACATAAAAGATTCAATGGTGCTATTTTGAAGAAGAGCAGGGGAGCTCTGCTAGTGTCCTGGCATTTATCCCCCAACCAATATCACTAACAGATTATCTGGTCATTTATCTCATTACTGTCTGCAATTTGGCTGCCATATTTCCTCCATTACAACAGTGGCTGCACTACAGAAGTACGTCATTGGCTGTAAAGTGCTTTGGGATGTTCTGAGGTCATGAAAGTTGCTATGTAAATGCAAGTCTTCCTTTAAAACAGATTATCTGGTCATTTATCTCATTGCTGTTTGTGGGACCTTGCTGTGTGCAAATTGGTTGCTGTGTTTGCCTAGAAAATAACAGCGACTACACTTTAAAAATACTTAATTGGTTATAAAGTTCAAGGTGGAACATTGGCCCAGACACTCGGAGAATTGCCTGCTGTTCTTCAAATAGTAGCGTGGAATTGTTATCATCCACTTGATCTACTTGACAAGATGGTGCTGCGGTTTAATGTCTTATCTGAAGGATGGCACCTCTGACAATTGGGCACTCTCTCTGCTACACTGGAGTGTCTTAGTTTATGCACATGAGTCCTCGTGTGGGCCGCAAGTCCATAGAAACATAGAAACTAGGAGCAGGAGTAGGCCATTCGGCCCGTCGAGCCTGCTCCACCATTCAATACAATCATGGCTGATCATCCAAATCCAGTACCCTGTCCCTGCTTTCCCACACAGAATCCCCATCGAGCCTGCACCGACACATATCCCACCCTATCCCCATAACCCCACGTATTTAATTCCCCCTAACATATCCCATCCTATCCCCGTAACCCGACATATTTAATCCCCCCCTAACACTAAGGGTCAATTTATCATAGCCAAATCAACCTAACCCGCACATTTTTGGACTGTGGGAGGAAACCGGAGCACCCGGAGGAAACCCACGCAGACACGGGGAGAATGTGCAAACTCCACACAGACAGTCACCCGAGGCCGGATTCGAACCCGGGTCCCTGGCGCTGTGGGGCACCAGTGCTAACCACTATGCCACCGTGTTGTCCACAACTATCTGAGCTGGAGAACTATCAACTGAGCCAAACTGACACAATAACCAGCGGAATGAGACATGTTGATTGTCACTCACTCCCAGGTGCTCAGAACCTGTGAGATCCACCATGTTGAGCTTTGAGGTCAAGTACTTGACTTCTGAAGCCTCCTTTCATCGAATCTGCAAAGGAGGAGAATTAAAGTGTATCCGCATAACGAGGCTTTCCTTAAAAACAGGAACTGCTGGAAATGATCAGTAGGACAATCAGCAACTCAAAGAGACTGCACTTCAAAAGGACCTCCTTGGCCGCATGGGATGTGAAAGGTATGATATAAATGCGAATTCTTTCTTCATACAACTGTTCCTCAGCAAGGAACTGCCAAAGAATAGAGGGACATATAAAAAGATTCTGGATCCGATCTGATTTAAATAAAAGTGCAATTTCTCCAAGAATTTGTTCTGTTGAACACTATTCAATCTCCTTTCACCCTAGAACATGTTAACCTTTCATTTTGGGAAAAAAAACTTTTATTTAATTTTCATGATATCTCTGAATTTATGCATTGTGCAACTATCTGGGGAGCAGGAGTCAGGCTGATTTACCATTAGTAATGAATGTCTCTGGTAGAGGTGACCGTATCCTTTATTACCATCTGACTGCTACTTGCTCAAGGACCATAAAATCCTGTCCTTTTTATGGTGAGAAGCCATTTTAGTGCATTTTATGCATGGGCTGCTTCTTGCGGAAAACTCTTCAACTCCCTTTTTATGTCCGTTCCCCCTATAGATTCAAGGATGGGAAATATTGAGCTGGTTATACACTAATCTGGCAGCTCCCAAAAAGGATGAACATTGAGAAAAGCTCTTCTGTTCCCAATAGCTGTAGAATGGATTATGCTTTGCATTGGTCACAAGCCAGTTAATTCAGGTCACTGCCTCACTAGGATAGTCTTCTACAAGTAGAAATGTAATTATCAGTAAGTGAGACAATTTCTTGATAAGAACCAGACTCTGTCTTTCTTTCTCCACTGATTTCCCCTTTCCTCTTCTCTCCTCAAGTCGATGAGTCATAGGGTAGTATCACTCCATGAGCAGAGATTGCCTCTAGTACTTTTCCCAAGAGTTTGGCACTGCAGTGGTTATGGCACAGGGCCAGCAACCTGCGATATTAGAATCATAGAATAGTACAACACAGAAGGAGGCCATTCGGCCCATCGAGTCTGCGCCGACTCTTTCGAAGAGTAATCCAGTTAGTCCCACTCCCCCACTCTTTCTCCATATCCCTGCAATTTTTTCTCCTTCAAGTATTTATCCAATTCCCTTTTGAAGGCTACTATTGAATCTGTATCTACCACTCTATCAGGCAGTGCGTTCCAAATCCTAACCACTCTAGCGTAAAAATATTTTTCCTCATGTCGCCTCTGGTTCTTTTGCCAATCACCTTAAATTTGTGCCCTCTCGTTATTGACCCTTCAGCCACTGGAAACAGTTTCTCTTTATTTACTCTATCTAAACCCTTCATGATTTTAAACAACTCTATCAAATCTCCTCTTAGCCTTCTCTGCTCCAAGGAGAACAACCCCAGCTTCTCTAGTCTATCCACGTAACTGTATTCCCTCATCCCTGGAACCATTCTAATAAATTTCTTCTGTACCTTCTCCAAAGCCTTCACGTCCTTCCCGAAGTGTGGTGCCTAGAATTGGACACAATACTCCAGCTGGGGCCGAACTAGTGTTTTATATAGGTTTAGCAAAAATTCCTGGCTTTTGTACTCGATGCCTTTAATTATAAATCCCAGGATCCCATATGCTTTATTAACTGCTTTGTTAACCTGTCCTGCCACTGTGCACAAGCACCCCCAGGTCTCTCTGTTCTTGCTCCTCCTTTAAAATTGTACCATTTAGTGTGTATGGTCTCTCCACATTTTTCTTACCAAAATGTATCACCTCACACTTCTCTGCATTGAATTTCATCTGCCAAGTGTCCACCCATTCCACCAGCCTGTCTATGTCTTCTTGAAGTCTATTACTACCCTCCTCACTGTTTACTACATTTCAAAGTTCCATGTCATCTGCAATTTGGAAATTGTGCCCTGTACCCCCAAGTCCAAGTCATTAATGTATATCAAAAACAGCAGTGGTCCTAGTGCTGAACCTTGGGGAACGCCACTTTTACTCAGAGATTGCCTCTAGTACTTTTCCCAAGAGTGTGGTACTGTGGTGGTTATGGCACAGGGCCAGCAACCTGGGATATTACTCAGAGCTGGTCCCGCTCCGCACAGAAACGGTGTTTCCACCAAACTTCCGGTGAAGTAAATCTGGCAGAGTGAAACAGCTCCGATAAAATTCCCGATCATCGAGATTGTGAGTTCCAGTCCCCCCATGATGAGGCTGGCCTGCACTTGACTCCAGTCCTGCACTATGTAGTTGACCTTTATTGTCCTTTGAAGTGGCAAGAAGACAGCCCACCACCATCACCACCACCACCGTCTTCTCAGGACAACTAAGGATGGATCTTCTCACATCCTGAGAACACATTTTAAAATGTGGTAATTCTTCCTGAGTGACTGAGTCTTGAGAGACTATTTACCTCTTCAGGTAGGTCAATTGAACCTTTCAAAACTGCAATCCATAGATTTTTGATAGGTAAGGGTATCAAGGGATCTGGGTCAAAAGCGGATAAATGGGGTTCAGCTACAGATCAGCCCTGATCTAACTGAATGGTGGATTCGGGTCGAGGGATTGAATAGCCTACTCCTGTTAATATGTTCAGGTTCAAATCTATTCATGACCTCACCCATCCCTATCTCTTGTAACCTTTTCCAGCTTTACAATTCTCCAAGAACTTTGCATTCCTCTAACTGTAGCCTCTTGTGCACACTCCACTCTCTTCGCCTCACCATTGGCAGCGTGCCTTCAGCCTCCTAGGCCCTATACACTTGAATTCCCTCCCTAAACTCCTCTCCCTCTCTTCCTTAAGACCCCCTTTAAAACCCACCTCTTTGACCAAGCTTTTAGTCAAACCTCCTAATCTCTCATTCTTTAGTTCGATGTTGATTTTTGTCTGATTACGCTCCTGTGAAGCACCTTGGGAATTTTTTCTACATTAAGGGCGCTATAGAAATCCAAGATATTGTTGTTGTCTTCATCATTGTCAACCTGGCTGAGTGTTTCCCCTTCCCAAGCCTAAGTTGTTGAAGCCCGTTGTAGTAACCCTCACTGACTGCCCTGAGATCAGCTAACCCAGCACAAACCTGGGATTAAAGCTGGGACCTTCCTGGTCTGTAGAGCTCACTTGTGTACCAGACTGTGCAGTTATACTTCCAGCCATCAAAGGGAGCTACTCCATTCTATTTACCTCGTCCTAATTCTCCCATGTCTTTTAATTTATTCGTTCACGGGATGCGAGCATCGCAGACAAGGCTAGCATTTATTGCCCGTCTCAAATTGCCATTGAGAAGGTGGTGGTGGTGAGCCACCTTCTTGAACCGCTGCAGTCCGTGTGATGAAGGTACTCCCACAATGCTGTTAGGGAGGGAGTACCAGGATTTTGACCCAGCAACAATGAAGAAAAGGCAATATATTTCCAGATCGGGATGGTGTGTGACTTGGAGGGGAACTTGGAAGTGGTGGTGTTCCCATGCGCCTGCTGCCCTTGTCCTTCTAGTGGGAGAGGTCATGAGTTTGGGAGGTGCTGCGAGTTGCTGCAGTGCATCTTGTAGATGGTACTCACTGCAGTCACGGTGAATGAGTAAGGTGGTGAATGGGGTGCTGATCAAGCAAACTATTTTGTCCTGGATGGTGTTGAGCTTCTTGATTGTTGTTGAAGCTGCACTCATCCAGGCAAGTGAAGAGTATTCCATCACACTTCTGACATGTGCCTTGTAGGTGATGGAAAGATTTGTGGAGTCAGGAGCCGAGTCACTCGCCACAGAATACCCAGGCTCTGACCTGCTCTTGTAGCCACAGTATTTATGTGGCTCTTCCAGTTTCGTTTTTGATATTTTCCTAGGGCTCCTTGATGCTACACTCAGTCAAATGCTGCTTTCCTGTCAAGGATGGTCACTCTCACCTCATCTCTGGAATTCAGCTCTTTTGTTCATGTTTGGATCAAAACTGTAGTGAGGTCTGGAACCAAGTGGTCTTGGCGGAACCCAAACTGAGCATCGGTGAGCAGGTTATTGGTGAGTAAGTGCCACTTGATAGCACTGTTGAAGACTGATGGGTCGGTAATTGGCCAGATTGGATTTGTCCTGCTTTTTCGTGGACAGGACATACCTGGACAATTTTCCACTTTGTCGGGTTGATGCCAGTGTTGTAGCTGTACTGTAACAGCTTGGCTAGAGGCGCGGCTAGTTCTGGAACACAAGTTTTCAGCACTACAGCCGGGATGTTGTCGGGATCCATAGCCTTTGCTGTATCCAATGCACTCAGCAATTTCTTGATAGAATGTGGAGTGAATCGAACTGGCTGAAGACTGGCTTCTGTGATGATGGGGACCTCAGGAGGAGTCAGAGATGGATCATCCACTCGGCACTGCTGGCTGAAGATGGTTGCGAATGCATTTGCCTTGTCTTTTGCACTTGTGCTGGACTCAACCATCATTGAGAAAGGGAATGTTCATGGAACCTCCTCCTCCCATTAGTTGTTCAATTATCCAGCACCATTCATGACTGGATGTGACAGGACTGCAGAGCTTTGATCTGATCCGTTGGCTGTGGGATCGCTTGGTTCTGTCTATAGCATGCTGCTTCCGCTGTTTAGCATGCATGTAGTCCTGTGTTGTAGCTTCAGCAGGTTGACACCTCATTTTTAGGTAGGCCTGGCGCTGGTCCTGGCATGCTTTTCTTCACTCCTCATTGAACCAGGGTTGGTCGCCTGGCTTCATGGTAATGGTAGAGTGAGGGATATGCCGGGCCATGAGGTTACAGATTGTGATGGAATACAATTCTGCTGCTGCTGATGGCCCACAGTGCCTCATGGATGCCCAGTTTTGAGCTGCTAGATCTGTTCTGAATCTATATCATTTAGCACGGTGGTAGTGCCACCCAATCTACTGCCTCCATGTGACAGGTACACAAGTACTCCTGCCATCAGGGATTGGCCCACATAAGCTTAATGCAACTTTCCAATAGGCAAAATTCAGACCAGGGGCAAGATGCAAAAAAGTAATCCATTCCACAGTGTTGACGTTCCCTCACCTCAAACAGCATCAGCAAATAAATAAATGTTTTGGCAGATTCCCAGTTGGCAGGATTGTGCTAGTTAAACATCCGTGTGTCACTACAGCCAAAAATAACTGCACCAAGTGGATGAACTCAACCGATTGAAACTTCAAACAAACAGTTTATTGGTTTAGATGAGCTTTATTTACTCAGTGACTAAATGATGTGATGCCTTGGTTGCAATCATACAGTGCAAATAAACAGCCAACAACAAAGTGTACTAGGCCTCTGGCTCCAAGTGACATCTATGCATCTACATATAAAAGGCTTGTGCCTAGTACTTGTCTGTCGCACTGTATTGCATCACACTGCATTATGTCACACAAAATAAGAAAGAAAACCAACAATTACCTCCAGGCCGCTCTCTAAGGGTGGGCTCCGGATTTACAAAGAAGGCTCTCCAGCTCCTCCAGCTCGTAGTGAGTAACACGAGGGAAATAGATGGTTGGTAGTGAGTTACATGGAGGAAATAGACGGTTGCTAGTGAGTTACACGGAGGAAATAGTGGCTGGTAGTGAGTTACACGGAGGAAATAGCGGATGGTAGTGAGTTACATGGAGGAAATATACAGCTGGTAGCGAGGCCTACTCCTGAGGTCCCCACCATCACAGAAACCAGTCTTCAGACAATTCGATTCACTCCACGAGATATCAAGAAATGGCTGAACGCACTGGATACAGAAAAGGCTATGGGCCCCAACAACATGCCGGCTGCAGTGTTGAAGATTTGTGCTCCAGAACTACCCGCGCTTCTAGCCAAGCTGTTCCTTTTCAGCTACAACACTGGCATCTACCCAATAAAGTGGAAAATTGCCCAGGTAAGGCCTGTCCACAAAAAGCAGGATAAATCCAATCTAGCTAATTACCGCCCCATCAGTCTACTCTCAATCATCAGCAAAGTGATGGAAGGTGTCGTCGACAGTGCTATCAAGTGGCACTTACTCACCAATAACCTGCTCACCAATGCTCAATTTGGGTTCCGCCAGGACCACTTGCCTTCAGACCTCATTACAGCCTTGGTCCAAACATGGACAAAAGAGCTGAATTCCAGAGGTGAGGTGAGAGTGACTTTGACATCAAGGCAGCATTTGACTGAGTGTGGCATCAAGGAACCCTAGTAAAATTGAAGTCAATGGGAAACATAGAAACATAGAATCTAGGAGCAGGAGTAGGCCATTCGGCCCGTCGAGCCTGCTCCACCATTCAATACGATCATGGCTGATCATCCAAATCCAGTACCCTGTCCCTGCTTTAATCCCCACAGTACACATATCCCACCCTACCCCCGTAACCCCACATATTTAATTCCCCCTAACATATCCCATCCTATCCCCATAACCCCACATATTTAATACCCCCCTAACACTAAGGGTCAATTTATCATAGCCAAATCAACCTAACCCACACATTTTTGGACTGTGGGAGGAAACCGGAGCACCCGGAGGAAACCCACGCAGACACAGGGAGAATGTGCAAACTCCACACAGACAGTCACCCGACGTCAGATTCGAACCCGGGTCCCTGGCGCTGTGAGACACCAGTGCTAACCACTATGCCACCGTGTTGTCCATTGGCTGGAGTCATACCTAGCACAAAGGAAGATGGATGTCGTTGTTGGAGGTCAATCATCTCAGCCCCAGGACATCGCTGCAGGAGTTCCTCAGGGCAGTGCCCTAAGACAAACCATCTTCAGCTGCTTCATCAATGACCTTCCCTACATCATAAGGTTAGAAGTGGGGATAAAAACAGAAAATGCTGGAAATACTCAGAAGGTCAGGCAGCATCTGTGGAGAGAGAAACAGAGTTAACGTTTCAGGTCCATGACCCTTTGTCAGAACCAGGTCATCGACCTGAAATGTTAACTCTGTTTCTCTCTCCACAGATGCTGCCTGACCTGCTGAGTATTTCCAGCATTTTCTGTTTTTATTTCAGATTTCCAGCATCCGCAGTATTTTGCATTTGTATTAGAAGTGGTGATGTCCGCTGATTTCACAGTGTTCAGTTCCATTCGTAATTCCTCAGATAATGAAGCAGTCCACGCCCGCATGCAGCAAGACCTGGACAACATTCAGGCTTGGGCTGAGAAGTGGCTAGTAACATTCACACCACACAAGTGCCAGGCAATGACCATCTCCAACAAGAGAAAGTCTAACCACCTCCTCTTGATATTCAGTGGCATTATCATTGTCGAATTCCCCCACAATCAACATCCTGGGGGTCACCATTGACCAGAAACTTAACTGGACCAGCCACATAAATAATGTGGCTACAAGAGCAGGTCATGGGCTGCGTATTCTGCAGCGAGTGACTCAGCTCCTGGCTTCCTCCACCACTGGCCCACTGTGGTTGCAGTATGTACCATCTACAAGATGCAACAACTCACCAAGGCTTCTTCAGCAGCACCTCCCAAACCCACGACCTCTACCACCTAGAAGGACAAGGGCAACAGGCGCATGAGAACACCACCACCTCCAAGTTCCTCTCCAAGTCACACACCATCATGACTTGGAAATATATCGCTGTTCCTTCATCGTCACTGGGTCAAAATCCTGGAATTCCCTCCCTAACAGCACTGTGGGAGTACATTCACCACACAGACTGCAGTTGAGGCATGTAATAAGGGAACATCTATAATTATGGGGGATTTTAACTATCATATTAATTGGACAAATCAAATGGGGCAGGGCTGCCTTGAGGATGAGTTCATTGAGTGTATTAGGGATGGGTTTCTTGAGCAGTATGTAACTGAACCGACCAGGGGGCAAGCAACCTTAGATCTGGTCCTGTGTAACGAGACAGGATTAATTAAAAATGTCCTAGTAAAGGATCCCCTTGGAATGAGTGACCATAACATGGTTGAATTCCATATTCAATTAGAGGGTGAGAAGGTTGGATCTCAAACAAGCGTGCTAAGCTTGAATAAAGGAGACTATGAAGGTATGCGAGCGGAATTGAGTAGAGTGGATTGGGAAAATAGATTAAAGGGTAAGACGACACATGATCAGTGGTGTACATTCAAGGAGTTATTTTACAACTTCCAAAAAAAATATATTCCACTGAAAAGAAAAGGGTGTAAAAGAAAGGACAGTCATCCGTGGCTAAGTAAAGAAATTAAGGATAGTATTCGACTAAAAACAAGGGCATATAAGGTAGCGAAATCTAGTGGGAGGACAGAGGATTGGGAAAACTTTAAAAGGCAGCAAAAAATAACAAAAAGATTGATTAAGAAAGGGAAGATAGATTATGAAAGTAAATTAGCAAAAAATATAAAAACAGATAGTAAGAGTTTTTATAGTTATATAAAAAGAAAAAGGGTGGCTAAAGTAAATGTTGGTCCCTTAGAGGATGAGACCGGGAAATTAATGGTGGGAAATATGGAGATGGCAAAAACACTGAATGAATATTTTGTATCAGTCTTTACAGTAGAGGACACTAAGAATATCCCAACACTGGACAAACAGGGGGCTATAGGGGGAGAGGAGCTAAACACGATCAAAATCACTAAGGAAGTGGTACTCGGTAAAATAATGGGACTCAAGGCGGATAAATCACCTGGACCTGATGGCTTACATCCTAGAGTCTTGAAGGAAGTGGCGGTAGGGATTGTAGATGCATTGGTAATAATTTTTCAAAACTCCCTGGATTCCGCTAAGGTCCCGGCAGACTGGAAAACTGCTAATGTAACACCCTTATTTAAAAAGGGCAGTAGACAGAAGGCTGGTAACTATAGACCGGTTAGCCTAACATCTGTGGTAGGTAAAATTTTGGAGTCCATTATTAAGGAAACAGTAACAGGACATTTGGATAATCATAATTTAATAGGACAAAGTCAGCATGGTTTTACGAAGGGGAAGTCATGTTTGACAAATTTGCTGGAGTTCTTTGAGGAAGTAACATTTAGAGTGGATAAAGGGGAACCGGTGGACGTAGTGTATTTAGACTTCCAAAAGGCATTTGACAAGGTGCCACACAAAAGATTATTGCTTAAGGTAAAAAATCACGGGATTGGGGGTAATATTCTGGCATGGATAGAGGATTGGCTATCTAACAGAAAGCAAAGAGTTGGGATAAATGGTTCATTCTCAGACTGGCAATCAGTAACTAGTGGTGTTCCACAGGGGTCAGTGCTGGGTCCCCAACTCTTCACAATCTATATTAACGATTTGGAGGAAGGGACCAAGTGTAACATATCAAAATTTGCAGATGATACAAAGATGGGAGGGAAAGTAGTGAGTGAGGAGGACATAAAAAACCTGCAAGGGGACATAGACAGGCTAAGTAAGTGGGCAGAGATTTGGCAGATGGAATACAACACTGGAAAGTGTGAGGTGATGCACTTTGGCAGGAAAAATCCTAGAGCAATTTATTATCTTAATGGCAAGAAACTGGAGAGTACTGAAGTGCAAAGGGATCTGGGGGTCCTGGTGCACGAAACTCAAAAGGTTAGTATGCAGGTGCAGCAAGTGATTAAGAAGGCAAATGGAATGTTGGCTTTCATTGCTAGGGGGATAGAATATAAAAATAGGGAGGTATTGCTTCAGTTGTACAAGGTATTGGTGAGACCGCACCTGGAATACTGCATACAGTTTTGGTGTCCTTACTTAAGGAAAGACATCCTTGCTCTCGAGGCAGTGCAAAAAAGGTTCACTCGGTTAATCCCGGGGATGAGGGGGTGGTCATATGAGGAGAGGTTGGGTAGATTGGGACTCTACTCATTGGAGTTCAGAAGAATGAGAGGCGATCTTATTGAAACATATAAGATTGTGAAGGGGTTGGATCGGGTGGATGCGGGGAGGATGTTCCCGATGACGGGTGAGACGAGAACTAGGGGACATAGTCTTAGAATAAGGGGCTGCTCTTTCAAAACTGAGATGAGGAGGAACTACTTCACTCAGAGGGTGGTAGGTCCATGGAATATGCTGCCACAAAAAGCTGTAGAAGCTACAACATTAATTAAATTTAAAACAGAAATAGACAGTTTCCTAGAAGTAAAGGGCATTAAGGGTTACGGGGAGCGGGCAGGAATTTGGACATGAGTCTAGGTTCGGATCGGTCATGGCCCTGTGGGTAGTGGAGCGGGCCCAGGGACCGTGTAGCCTGATTCTGCTCCTATTTCGTGTGTGCAATTCTGTTAGATGCAGGAGATGGTTCTGTGATAGATAGTAGATTGGCGGTTAGGATCAGATCAGCCATGATCTTATTGAATGGCGGAGCAGGCTCGAGGGGCCGATTGGCCTACTCCTGCTCCTATTTCTTATGTTCTTATGTTCTTATGTACAGAAGGCGGCTCACCACCACCTTCTCAAGGGTAATTAGGGATGTGCAGTAAATGCTGGCTTTGCCAGCGATGCCCACATCCCGTGAATGAAAAATAAATGACATCAAGGAAATAGATGTTTGGTAGTGAGTTACACGGAGGAATTAGAAAGTTGGTAGTGAGTTACACAGAGACAATAGACGGCTGGTAGCGAATTACACAGAGGTGATAGATGGCTGGTAGTGAGTTACACAGAAACAGTGGACAGCTGGTAGTAAATTACATGGAGGAAATAGATGGCTGGTAATGAGTTAAATTGCAGTAGAGAGAAAGAAAATGCTGGAAATACTTAGCAAGTCGTCATCGTCTGTAAGAGAAAAGACAGGTTAACATATGAGGTGGAGAGCCTGCAAATAGTTTACATCTGAAACATTAACCCTTGACTTCTGTCTTTCAGATGGTGCCAGACCTGCTGGGCATTTTCTGTTTTAATTTGAGAGAACTGTGCTCACTCTGTACTTTCAGGCAGCTTGCTCTGGATAAACTCTTTATTTACCATTTTCTGACCTTCGGTGAAAGACCCTTTTTGCTTCCTGAGCTGTACACTAATCGAGATGATGAGTTTGTAGAAGAGAGACATTTATTTCTGTAACAATTTTTTTCATTTTTAAAGTTGGGCCAGGAGTTAAAAGCAGGAAATCACAACCTCGCTCCAGCCTCAGCCTCCCTTCTGTAGCGTTACCCTTCCAAATGTGTAATTAGATTATGTTCAGAAAATAGAAAGTTCTTGCCCTCTACTGGTGAAGTCTGTGTGTTTCTTTTTTTTCGTGAACTGTACTGCAGTCTGGCTTGGCCTAAGAGTGAGCCCTGCCTTCCTCCGAGGTCCTGAAAGGGTTAAAAGGCGGAAGGTACTTGGAACTGGTGGTGGCAGTTTGTTCCCTGTAGCCTGTCAATCATCTGCCCGGGTGTGGTTGCGAGGATCAGGTTGTCTCTCACACTCTCACACGTGCGATGTGCTGCTTTTTGCAGGCGAATGGAAAGCAGCTGATCCCAGTGAGAGGAAACCGGGATTTCCAAAGGAATATCAAATCATCTTTCTTTATTTTTCATCAGTGCAGGAAATTTGACTTCAGCTCCAGTTCCCAGGTCATTGAAAAAAAAATAGCACGAGAGAGAGAGAGACCGAAAGGAATTTCAGATGTCAGAGTTTGCTGATGGATGGTTGTCTCATTGTATTGTGCAGCTGAAATTGTCAGACTCATAAAAACCTCGGAAAACTGATACTTTTTTTCTATACTGAGAAACCTAGATCTGCAGGGAATAGTGCTACTGAGGCTGGAAAGAATAGGAGAGACCAGGCAAATCAACTAGTACTTGAGTTCAAAGGTCATCCTTAGCTCAGTGATAGCATTCTTGCCACTGTTGAAGGTGCCGTCTTTCAGATGAGGCATTAAACCGAGGCCCCGTCTGCCCTCTCAGGTGGACGTAAAAGATCTCATAGTGTTATTCGAAGAAGAGCAGGGGAGTTCTCCTCTATGGCCTGGGCTAATTTATCCCTCAACCAACACCTAAGAAACAGATTATCTGGTCATTTATCTCATTGCTGTTTGTGGGATCTTGTTGTGCACAAATTGGCTGCCAAGATTTTCTACATTACAACAGTGACTATAACTCCAAAAAGTACTTATTTGGCTGTAAAGTGCTTTTGGACGTCCTGAGGTCGTGAAAAGTGCAATATAAATTCAAGTCTTTCTTTTACTGATTAGGTGACACAAAACTTGGGTTTTAAAAGCATTACATTGTAGGAGGAAGGCAAGACTCTGGACTGTGAGCAGCTCTGTATTACAGAGAGGCGTTCCCTCACCAGTAACTGTACTGCCAGAACTGTTATTTTTATGTCATTGAGTACATTAGACATTAAACTCTCCTGGCTAATCTTCCAGTGAATATCAGCTCCTGTTTAATATTTTTTAAGTGTTCTGAATGGAGAAAACGGTGACACACTAGGTTAGACTTTCTTCTTTCTCCCCCAGGTTTGAATGCAAACTAGACAGATAGGATGAAAACCATTGCTCTTTGTTAGGTGGCTAGTTGGTGCAAGCCATTCACCTCTGAGACCTGGGTTCATATACAGCCCAGATTAATGAAATAAAATCTTTGGGTTTGATAAGTTTGCGCCAATCTTAACTCCCTTGACCTCCACCAACGAGATGGACAAGAGCGGCAAGGTCATGGGACCATCACCACCTGCGAGTTCAACTCTGAGTTAAATGCCATCCTGACTTGGACATAAATCGCCGTTTCTTCATCATCACTGGGTCAGAATCCTGGAATGTCCCCACCTAATATCATTGTGTGAGCACCATTACCACAAATGGTTCAAGAAGAAGGCCCACCACCATCTTCTCAAGGCAACTGGAGATGGGCAATAAATTCTGACTTGCCAGCAACGCCGACATCCCGAGAACAAATATTTTTTTTTAAAATTGGGTGCAAACCCATCCCTCAAACCTATCTCTAATTTAGCAGCAATCTCAGCCAGAGAGATCGTGTAAGTACAGGGATGGAAAATACCAGGATCACACTGGTACACTAGAGGATGCTCTTTTAAAAGTATGATAAAGGAACACTGGTACAAGGGTAATGTGAGCTATACCACACTAGTATACCTAACCTGGGAGTAGTTGATGCACAAAGAGCTCGGAGTGCTCGATAGAATCAGAGCTTTACTGCGTATGCAACCTAGGTTACCCCTGCCACTGGGAGTGCTTAATGGGTCAGTGTAAAGGGAGCTTTACTCTGTATGTAGCCTGCGTTGTAACTGACCTGGGAGTGTTTGATCGAGTAGCATAGAGAGAGTTGTACACTGTATGGAACCCACCTGAGTTGGGAATGCTTGATAAGATCAGTCAGTGAAGAAGGGGCTTTATTCTGTACATAACCCATGCTCTACCTAACCTGGGAGTGCTTGACTGGATCAGACTATGTGGAGGGATCTTTACTCTGCATCTAATTTACGCAATACCTACTGTGAGAATGGTAGTTTCTCCTGGCCAAAATTCCTCCCTCAACCAACAGCACCACCAAAATTGCTATGCATGGGATCCTGCTGTGTATCAATTGGCTGCTGCTTTTATCCATGTAACAACAGCGACTGCACTTCAAAGTAATTTATTGTCTGTGAGATGTTTCTGAGATAATTGAACTATGTAAGTGCAAGCCTTTATTATTTTTTGTTCTTTACTTTGCATTTAGATACCTCCCTTCACACGGAATATATCCAAGCACTTTTCAAGAGGAAGAGGAGGTCACATGGGAAAGATTAAGGGGGAGCAAGAGGGGAGGGAGAGGGGAGGGGGAGGGGGGTTGGGAACTGCTTGCAGATTTTTTAGAAAGTAGGTTTCCAGGAGACTTCTTTTGCAGGAAGTGAGAAAGCAGCAAGGCATCAGCCAGGTACAGAAAGAAAATTCCAAACCGGAATAACTCTCTTAATTCAGGAACTTCAGCCAGAGGCTGCAAACTTTCCACGCAGTGTCTCCGAGAAAAGGTGAAAAGGTTGGAACTCACTCCCTGCGGAAAACAATAAAACCCTGAGGATGTTTTCACTTCACCACTGCCTGCCGATGCTGTATTTTCTTTGCACGGGGATCAGCTGAGGAAATAAAGCAGAAACAGAGCGGGTGGAATTGATTGTGAGGCTCCATGTTATGAAATTTCATCTGTTTCCTACAAGTGCAACGCAATGGAATTTTCCCACATGCAGAACTTCTGGGGGGGTGGGGGGGGGAGAAAGAAAGGCACGCACAGGGAGCAATTTTCCAAGTTTGCAACACTAGCCACTGCCCTAATTTCCCGGTATGCGTCTGCCTTGGCTCAGTGCTAGAACTCTTGCCTCTGAGTCAGAAGGTTGTGGGTTCAAGTATCACTCCAGAGACTTGAGCACAAAAATCTAGGCTGACACTCCAGTGCAGTACTGAGGGAGTGCTGTACTGTCAGAGGTGCCGTCTTTCGGATGAGATGTTAAACCGAGGCCCTGTCTGCTCTCTCAGGTGGACGTAAAAGATCCCACGGCACTATTTCGAAGAAGAGTAGGGAGTTCTCCTTGGTGTCCTGGCTAATATTTCAATCTCAACCAACATCACTAAACAAACAGATTATCTAACCATTTATCACATTGCTGTTTGTGGGTCCTTGCTGTGTGCAAATTGGCCCCTACATTTTCTACATTACAATAGTGAGTACACTTCAAAAGTACTTCATTGTTGTGGATAGCTGTCCAGCAGGAGTTACTAGATTAGGATCTGGAGCTCTGGCTGATTTTCCCTGCTCTGGCGTAGGGTCATCGTTCACTGAAGCTGATTGTAAAGATCCTACTGCTGCCTTGGCTGAGATTGGATCAAACCTGGGACCTCCTGATCTATATGGTCCCGTTTCTCTGTGCCATTACTGTGACCCATCATGTGGAGATACCTTCTATTTGTTGCAGGGCCCCATAAATCCAGATTTATAGTTAAAGTGTGGGATATTTGTGTTAAAGGATGGAATTCTTTCCCATTTCAGATACTGACACTGGGAATTTCTTTGGGGAGTCTCTGATCAACTTCGGCGGAAGAGCGTCAGGAACCCCAGATAAACTGGATTTACACCGATCTTCTGCTGAAATTATAGCAGCCAATCGGGAGAACTCTCCGAGGAAATACCTGGTGCTAGTGTCAGCATCAAGCATGTCCAGGTCTGGTGTAGCACAGCTAGATGCAGACTAAAGCTCCCTTTAACTGTCCCAGTAATGATCCTTAGTCCCAACCCTAGAATGGCACCCTGTACTGCACCGTTATGACTTTCTTTCCTTTTCCCACACCAATCAAACTTTGCCACTCCCACACCAAACAACCTTTGCCACCCTAACAACCTGCCTATTCTACCTCTACAACAACCAACCAGTGCCGCCCGCACAACCAACCTGTTCCACCCCTTCATCAACCAACCTGTTCCATCCCCACAACAACCATAGAGTGGACATGCACATGACAACATGTTGGAGCAGTAAAGAAGCATGTGTGTGTCTTCGTACAAGTATCTATGATTTGTGTATTTATATGACTGTCTATGCATTGTAACTGTGTATCTGTAATTGTGTGTATATTTACATATCTGTCTGTCTGTGTCTATTTGTGTATATGAAAGGTAATATGGGTGGAATAAATTACCCCCTGCACTTGTGGGAATCAGTTGGGACTTTTGCTCCCTGGTGTCCATAGAGAAAGTGATGTACTTGTTTGCTCTAGCAAGGCATCAGTCACCTATTTTATGCAGCGATGCATTGCAGATCGATTGTTGTTGCTGATGTCCACCCTGGTACCCTGGAAATAACCCAAGGCAATAAAGTTCAAGGCAGTTGTCACCTTTACTGCCACTGGCAGCATCATGCCTATGAAGGCATTACTCCTTTGTGAGGTACAGATAACTTCTACGTGTTCATGTGTGTGTGTTTCTCTGGATCCTCACTAACTGTTTGGACATGGGGCTACAACATTGAGGCACTGATTATCCATCCCATAATCGCCGTTTGCAAAGGTCTGTACTGGGGGCCTCATCTTGTATAATCACCTCCTGTAGTTTTATGTTTATGCAGCTGTGTGCCTTTATGTTATTGTGTGTGTTTATACATAGGTGTGTAGAGAGGGAGTGTGTGAGTGTGCATTTATCTGTGTGTGTGAGTGTGTGTGTGTGCTTACATGTGTTTGTGCATCTGTGTGTTTGTGTGTCTGTGTGTCCATGGCTCTGTACCCTGCTATAGCAGCCAAGCCTAACAGCAACTGACTGTTGCCATAGCAACATAACAGTGTGAGAATTCTCTTATTGGTTCCAGGTTGGTGTGTGTTTTCTGCATGAGGACTGCAGTCCAATCGACCCGCTCTCCAGTGTCTATTCTATTTCACATTTTCTGATGAACTTGCACTGCGGCAACGCAGACCCCCTTCCCCCAACCCACTAGGGTAGTCTTGAATTTTAGTATTTGTGTTGCGCATTCATTACAGCTTGAGAAAGTTTAAATAACACCTTATCATATCTCTCAGAAAGGTCTCAAAATGCGTCATGTACTGTTACTATGTAGGTAAACAGCAAGATCCCACAAAGAGCAACTGGATGAATGACCCTGGCATGGTGACATTGGTTGAGGGAGGAATGTTGTCCAGGACAACTCCCTGCTCTTTTTTGAATAGTGCCATGGGATCTTTAATATCCATCTGGAGCAAGCAGACAATGCCTTAGTTTAACTTCTAATCCAAAGAACAGCACCTCTTAACAATCCCCAAATGCGGACTGTCAACCTGGATTATGTTCTCAAGTCCTGGAGTAGCTCTTGAAGCCAAAACCTTCTGACTCGGAGGCAAGAGTGCTACCCCTGAGCCAAGCTTAACTGGGGTGATAGGAAAATAACAAAGTACTTTAGTCTATTGACGTATAAAGGCACAGCTAGTAGCTGGCAGGTTGACAGCTTGTGCTTTCCCACTCGGTAGTTTGTTCATTTCTACTGTGCCTTTAGAAGGGTGACTAGCCAGAAGTCTGGGTGCTTTCAAAAAGAGGAGAAAAACAAATCCACGAATGAACTGCCAGGCTCTTTCCCCACAATTGTTTCTCCTCTATAGTGTTCTCCCTTCTGTAGGCATATATCTCACCCAAAGTGGGCCTTTTATTCATGTGTCAGCCTTAACATTGGGGTGCATGGGGTGAGCCCTAAAGGTAGGATCTCTGCATGGCAAGCAACTGCACCCAGAAGGGTGGTTTTACTCGCAGTTGGTCCTGACGACTCGCCCATCTCTCGCTAAGCACCACACACCGGGAACGTGCCTCGTTTGGCATGCTAAACCTAGTGAGAATAGGCAAGGCGTAACAGGCAAATTTCAGACCTCTGAAACTGAATCGGCCCATCCCCATTGCTGAGCTGAGGTGGTAGGAGCAGATTTAATAGTAACTTTCAAAAGGGAATTGGATATATACTTGAAAAGGAAAAAATGATGGGCTAAGGGATAGAGCAGGGGAGTGGGACTAATTCCATAGCTCTTTCAAAGGCTCGGAACAGGCACGATGGGCCGAATGGCCAGTTTCTGTGCTGTAAGAATCTATGAAGAGGAGAAAGCTGTGTGTAAGAGAATTGTGCTCAGAATTGTTATAGGAAAAAAATAGCAGCTCATTCTTTACACAAACCTCCTGCAGCAGGCTATCAACAATAGCCAGATGTACATGTTTAAGGCCGAGCTCAGCATATGTATTTTCCATTAAGCTCTACAAACAACAAGTGCACTGCTCTGTCTCTGTGGGGTTTCAGCTGTTCCTGAATCGCACACAGCTTGTCCATCCCAGTCTGGCTGTATTATGGAATGTGTAAATTGTTTCAAAATGATCAAGTGGAAATCTGAAGGAGATATTTATTTTGTTTTAATTAGTAGAATTCGTGAACCCTTTTGAACCCTTTAAAGAGCTGAAGGAATACTTCAACTCCAAAACAAGCTGGAGCAGTGCCAATCTATAGTGATTCCTTTCCCTCTGAATTCCATCTCTCTCACTCGCCTCTCTCTCTCACATAACAAGTTGGCCTAAGGCCAGACTATAGTGAGGCCTTTCTCAGAGTGTTCTATCGTCTCTCTCACACAGTCATAAACAGCTGGGCTAGAATCAGTCCACAGTGAGGCCTGTTTGTAGGCCTCACTCATTGTCTTTTTGTCTCTTTCTCTCTCAAATAAACCAGCTGAACAGAGACCAGTCTATAGCGAGGCCTTTCTCGATGAGTTCCCTTCCCTTTCTCTGTCTCATAAATAAGCTGAACTAGGGCCAGCTTATAATGAAAATTGTTCCTGAGAGCTCTTCACTCTCTGTCTGTCTCTCCTTCAAGCTGGACTGAAGCCAGCATGTAATAGTCTTTCTCCTCTCTCAGCACCATTCTCTCTCTCCTGCATCCTCTCTATTGTTTCCATTCTCTCTCCCCTTTCTTTCGGCTCTACCTTCTCTTTTCCCTCTTTCTTTCAACTACTTTCTCTCATCCCATAAGCTCCATTTTCTCTCTCGTGCCACTCAGCTCCATTCTCCACAATTTCTGTAAGTCTCTCTCCCCTTTCAGTAAACTCCCCTCTCCATTGCCATCATTTTCTCTATCTCCTGTCTTCTCTCTCTCAACTCCATTTTCACCCCCTCCTCTCTCTCTCTCGGCTCCATTGTCCTGCTCTTCTCTCTAAATTCCAATGCTTAAACCAATTTTGGCAGAATAGAGCATCATATTATCCCAAGTATTATCTCTCTTTCTTTCTCTTTCTCTCTCTCTTTTCTCCACCACAGCCATTCTCCTTGCACTGCTTAGCTCCCTCAACCTCATTCTCCACATTCAACTCCCCATTCGTATGCACATTGCCTCCCCTGTAACCTTTTCATCACAGAAAGTAATAACTTGCATTTATATAGTGCCATTCATATCCTCAATGCTAATGAACTACCTTTGAAGTGTAGTCACCATTATTCTCTAAGCTAACACGGCAGCCAATTTGTGCACAGCAAGGTCCCACAATCAGCAAGGAGATAAATGATCACTAAATCTGTGTTTGGTGGTGTAGGTTAAGAGAGGAATGTTGGACAGGAAACTGGGAGAACTCCCCTGCTTTTCTTTGAATAGTACTGTGTGATTGTTTACAACCACCTGAACAGGGAGCAGCAGGGTTTAACATATCATCTGAAAGGCGACACCTCTGGGCAATGCAGCACTCCCTCAGTCCTGCACTGGAGTGCGAGCCTAGATTATGCGCACAAGTCCTGGAGTCGTCAACCCACAACCTTCTGACATAGAGGTATGAGTACAACCACTGAGCCAAGGTGACACTAAAGGCATCCAATCACTTCATCACCTCCTTTCTCCTATGACCCCCTTTGCCAAAATTCTTAACACTCCTGGAAAAACATTCTCCCAACTCCATCATACGTGCCCTCTCAAACTTCCCTAAATCTGGGATGGCATTGACACTTCTATCGATCTCTACAACTGTCTCATCTCCAATTAAGTACGGGTATGGTGGTGTAGTGGTTTTGTTACTGGACTAGTAATCCCACTGAGAGTTCAAATCCCACCATTACAGTTTGAAAATTTGAATTCAGTTTTTTAAAAAACTGGCAATCTATCAGAAAGACCATGAAGCTATCACAAAACCCCAGGTGGCTCACTAATGTCCTTTAGGGAAGTTAAACCTGCCATCCTTAAGTTACAGCAAGTTTTGATTCATCCAATCCCAGTCTGGCCTATGTGTGACTCCAGTCCCACACCAACATGGTTGACTCTTAACTGCCCTCTGAAATAGCCGAGCAATATGTGTAATAGTGATGTTGGTTAGGGGATAAATATTGGTTAGGTCACCGGGAGAACTTTTGCAAGGAAGACTAATGCCTGTTTCATGCCCGCCCTGGACGTCTACAGAGGAGTTAATATGGCGGGCGGCGCACTTCTGGCATATGACGGGCACATGCACTGCCATATTGAACCCTGAAAAGATAGAATTTCAAGGCCCACATCTCTATACTCAGCTACCCGCTGGAATTCGGGCTAACCTTTGACATTAGGCTAGCTGAATGGGATCAACTGCACAGAGGCGGGAGGCGAGGACTCACAACAAGTCCTACTTTATTTTCAAATTTAAATCACATTTGAAATAAAAGATTTTCTCCAAAAATAACACCTGTAATATTTTTATTTTGTACAGAGCGCATTTTTCTTTAAAGCAGATGCTGCTACTTGGGCCCCAAAAGGAAAACTAACTGCAGCCAAGAGATGATTTATGCACGGGGCTGGTATATTCCACTAGCCAACTAGCCTGGGGAGCTGGGAGGGGCGGTGGGGGGGAGGAGAGATAGTTATCTCCGGCTTTGACGATCTGAAAAAAACAAGGTAACTTGCCAACTTCCCAGTAACATCAACCACTTGATTGCTTCATTCCCGGCTCAGTTTTGTGTTTTTCTACTTCAGCATTCAGTTGGGTCTGCCTCCTTATTACCCTGCCCCGTACCACTGACCTTATTACCCTGCCCCGTACCACTGACCTTATTACCCTGCCCCGTACCACTGACCTTATTACCCTGCCCCGTACCACTGACCTTATTACCCTGCCCCGTACCACTGACCTTATTACCCTGCCCCGTACCACTGACCTTATTACCCTGCCCCGTACCACTGACCTTATTACCCTGCCCCGTACCACTGACCTTATTACCCTGCCCCGTACCACTGACCTTATTACCCTGCCCCGTACCACTGACCTTATTACCCTGCCCCGCACCACTGACCTTATTACCCTGCCCCGTACCACTGACCTTATTACCCTGCCCCGTACCACTGACCTTATTACCCTGCCCCGTACCACTGACCTTATTACCCTGCCCCGTACCACTGACCTTATTACCCTACCCCGTACCACTGACCTTATTACCCTGCCCCGTACCACTGACCTTATTACCCTACCCCGTACCACTGACCTTATTACCCTGCCCCGTACCACTGACCTTATTACCCTACCCTGTACCACTGATGAAATCAAAAAGCCATTGTTCAACATTTTGTGCCATGTGGAATGGGCGCAGTGTAACCACCGGGTTATCAGATGCTATTGCCTCTTCCCACCTGATCGATCAGGGACTTGGCAAATGTTTCTCTATCACAAGGCTGCCAGGCACCTACCAGCTTTGCCAGCAGACTATCAGGGAGTGAAGATATCTCATACAGTGCATTCATCCGAATAGATCACCAGATACTGGACAGACATACCAATAACCTGTAGCTGGTTTCCCATAGCCTACTGAGGCTTGGGAAGGTCTACAGTAGCTGTGTACGTTCTTCAGTTATCTATAAAGAGTTGGCTGAGAAGAAAGAAAGAATTTACATAGAATTACATAGAATGTACAACATTGAAACAGGCCATTTGGCCCAATTGGTCCATGGCAGTGCTTATGCTCCACATGAACCTCCTCCCACCCCTCTTCATCTAACCCTATCAGCATATCCGTCTATTCCTTTCTCCCTCATGTGTTTATCTAGCTTCCCCATAAATGCATCTATGCTAGTCACCTCAACTACTCCTTGTGGTAGTGAGTTCCGCATTCTAATCACTCTCTGGGTAAAGAAGTTTCTCCTGAATTCACCATTGCATTTATTAGTGGCTATCTTATATTTATAGCCCATAGTTTTGAACTCCACCACAAGTGGAAACATCTTCTTTGTGTTAACCCCATCAAACCCTTTCATAAGCTTAAAGACCTCTATCACGTCACCCCTCAGCCTTCTCTTTTTTAGAGAAAAGAGCTCCAGCCTGCTCAATCGTTCCTAGTAGGTTTAAACTTCTCAATTCTGGTATCATCCTTGCATTTATATAGCGCCTTTCACGACCTCAGAATGTCCCGAAGCACTTCACAGCCAATTAAGTGCAGTCACTGTAGTGATGTAGGAAACACGGCAGTCAATTTGCACACAGTAAGGTCCCACAACCAGCAATGAAATAATGATCAGATAATCTGTTTTAGTGATGTTAGTTGAGGAATAAATATTGGCCAGGACACTGGGGAGAGCTCTCCTGCCCTTCTTCAAAGTAGTGCCATGGGAGCGTTTGCGTCCACCTCAGAGGGCAGTCGGGGCCTCAGTTAAACAACTCATCCAAAAGACGGCCCCTCCAGAGAGTCAGCCTGGATTATGTACTCAAGTCTCTGGAGTGGGGCGTCAATCTACAACCTACTGACTCGGAGGCGGGAATGCTACTACTGAGCCAAGGTTGATACCCAGGGTTGGGCACTCTGCCGCGTGGCTAGAGCCCTTGCTTTGTACAAACAGTGGTCCCACAGACACACCATGAATAGAAGTCATTGATTATAAACCTCGGGGTGCTAATTCAGGCTGTTTCTGGTTCCATGGGTGGCAAAGCCCTCCACTACCTCACCGACGTTATCTTTCTTCACGTGTGAGTCCAGGTAGTGCCAGCTAATCACGATGGCGGCAGGGCTGTATGACGATTTATTATACGATCACCCGTATAATCAAACACACGCACTATCTGGACACTGCCAGATAGCAATCAAAAGCACTGAGGCCAGTTATGGAACCGCTATCGATGACTACTGGAATCAGCTCACTCAGGAGAGGCCAGACACACCATACATGGAAGTCACGAGTCAGGCATCTATCTGACAATGTGGAAAACTGCTCAGGTATGTCTTGTCCACAAAAAGCAGGACAAATCCAATCTGGCCAATGACCGCCCCATCAGTCTACTCTCAATCATCAGCAAAGTGATGGAAGGTGTTATTGACAGTGCTATCAAGCGGCACTTACTCAAGACCACTCGGCTGCTGACCTCATTACAGCCTTGGTCCAAACATGGGCAAAGGAGCTGAATTCCAGAGGAGAAGTGAGAGTAACTGCCCTTGACATCAAGGCAGCATTTGACCAAGTGTGGCATCAAGGAGCCCTACTAAAACTGAAGTCAATGGGAATCAGGGGGAAAACTCTCCACTGGCTACAGTCATACCAAGCACAAAGGAAGATGGTTGTGGTGATTGAAGGTTAATCATCACAGCCCCAGGACATCACTGCAGGAGTTCCTCAGGGCAGTGTCCTAGGCCCAACCATCTTCAGCTGCTTCATCACTGATCTTCCCTCCAACATAAGGTCAGAAATGAGGATGTTCGCTGATGACTGCACAGTGTTCAGTGTCATTCAAAACTCCTCAGATAATTAAGCAGTCCATGCCCGCATGCAACAAGACCTGGACGACGTTCAGGCTTGGGCTGATAAGTGGCAGGTAACATCCGTGCCACACAAGTGCCAAGCAATGACTTTCTCCAACAAGCGAGAGTCTAACCACCACCCCTTGACATTCAATGGCATTACCATCACCAAATCCCCCACCATCAACATCCTGGGGGTCACCATTGACGAGAAACTTAACTGGACCAGCCACATAAATACTGTGGCAACAAGAGGAGGTCAGAGGCTAGGTATTCTGTGGCAGTCTCACCTCCTGACTCCCCAAAGCCTTTCTACCATCTACAAGGCACAAGTCAGGAGTGTGATGGAATACTCTCCACTTGCCTGGATGAGTGCAGCTCCAACAACACTCAAGAAGCTCGACACCATCCAGGACAAAGCCGCCCACTTGATTGGCACCCCATCTACCACCTTAAACATTCACTCCCTCCACCACTGGTGTACCGCGGCTGCAGTGTGTACCATCTACAAGATGCACTGCAGCAACTCGCCAAGGCTTCTTCGGCAGCACCTCCCAAACCTGTGACCTCTTCCACCTAGAAGGACAAGGGCAGCAGACGCATGGGAACACCACCACCTCCAAGTTCCCCTCCAAGTCACACACCATCCTGACTTAGAAGTATATCTCCAATCCTTCATCGTCGCTGGGTCAAAATCCTGGAACTCCCTCCCTAACAGCACTGTGGAGTACCTTCACCACACGGACTGCAGCGGTTCAAGAAGGCGGCTCACCACCACCTTCTCAAGGGCATTTAGGGATGGCCAATAAATGCTGGCCTTGCCAGCGACGCCCACTTCCCATAAACAAATTTTTAAAAAGGCACTGGAAAGTGCTTATTCATGCGGTATACAGTCCCCTGGGTGCCACAGCTGCCATTACATCAGCTAGGTCACCTCAGTGGGTCTGGGGTTTTCCTCATCTGCCAGTTTAGCACTGGTACTGAGGCGGGAAGATGTGTAAACTGGATTGTGAACTGGAAACATCAGATCCTAACCCATTTCTCCCATGATTTTCCAGTGTCACTTTCCCAGAAGCGTATTCAAACAAGGAATTAAGGATGATGCAATGGTGCTGGTCATGATACAACAGACAACCAGCATCGTTAAGTGAGCTGCCATTGCTGAAAAGAATTTAAATGCCCAATATAGGATTCACAATCAAATGGGGAACAATGCATTTAGGGCTGTGGTAATCACAGAATCACAGAATCCCCACAATGCAGATAGAGGCCATTTCGGCCCATCGAGCCTGCACCGACACATATCCCACCCTATCCCCGTAACCCCACGTATTTAATCCCCCCTAACACTAAGGGTCAATTTATCATAGCCAAATCAACCTAACCCGCACATCTTTGGACTGTAAAGTAGTGGTTATGTTACTGTTTTCTTTTACCTCCAGAGACCTGGACTAATAACCCAAAGAACATGAGTTCAAATCACACCAAGGCAGTTTGAGAATCTGAATTCAATTTAATAAATGATCTGGAAATAAAAAGTTGGTATCAGTAAAATTGACCATGAAGCTGTCAGATTGTTACAAAAGCACAACTGGTTCACTAATGTCTTTTAGGGAAGGAAACCTGCCATCCTTAGCCAGTCTGGCCTATATGTGATTCCAGTCCCAGACTCATAACTGCCCTCTGAAGCAAGTCACTCAGTTGGCCTACCACCTCAGGGCAACTAGGAATTGGTAATAAATGCCGGCCTTGCCAGCAATGCCCACATCCTGAGAATTTTGTTTTTTAATTCTATGCTAGTATTATGGGTTTAGCAGCCTAGTGGTTATGGTATCAATAAATCGGGTAATTTGTGGCTAGCCCCAGAAAGAAAATGACCATGAAAACTGCCAGATTGTTGTAAAAACCTAACTGTTTCACTGATGACCTTCAGAGAAAGGGAACCTGCCACACCCTACCTGGTCTGGGCCTACACGTGACTCCAGTCTCACACTATGTAGTTGTCAGCAATACTGGCGGGGAGCCCACCTGGATTATGCAAATTAAACTGACCCCAGAAACTTTGCCGAGGTCAGCGCCAAGTCAGTCAGGTCAGCGGGAGACCTGCCCCATCACACAAAGGAAAAAACCCTGGGCCTTGTCACCTGAGACGAATGGGCAGCTTGAAGTAGGTGCCAAAGGGTGACGAGACCTGTGGAACCATACGCAAGTGAGAGCGGGCATCTTCGGCAGAGGGGGAGAGAAGGGATGGGGGTAGGGAATTGGGAGGCGAAAACTGAAGGCCGATAAAATAAATGGGATAAGCAAGAAGAAAAATCAGAAAATAAGGAGACGGACTAGAAAAAAAAAGAAAAACAGATTACTGCTAATGATGACATGTAAATTGCTGTATAAAATGTTTGCCTGAAGCATTTAGTTCGAAACGGGTTGAGATTTATACTGTTTTTAAACGAAGCTGGGAAGAGAGTTGCTCAGATTGATGCCCAATGCCAACACAAATTTTCCCTTGCCATTATTCTGTTTGAACTGGAGCTAAGTTACAGCTTTCACTGACATTTGAGCTGGTTATATGTTGGAGGCCAATTAAAGATTTATTTTTTTAAACTTAAGCTTGTAATTTCTTTCTCTCTATTCTCTCCCCCCGCCCCCAACCGCCACCCGTATCCTCTTCCCTCTCTCCCAAGTTGGTCACTCCAACTCGCAGGGCATTAGCATGGACGCTGTCAACGCTAAAGGGAAGCATCTTTCTTTGACCCCTAACAGATATTCCCCACAATCCCCAAGTGCCTTCCAAGCATTTCTCTCCTCCAAGAGCCAGTGGGAGGGATTGAGAAAGGAATGTGACTTGGGGGTCCAGTCTTGTCACAGAGTTATGGAACATCCCATTCAGCACATCATGCCAGGGACAACTCTCTGAAAGAAATATCCATTTGTCTCCTTCCCTTGCCCTTTTCCCATACGCTTTTTGATTTTCCTTTCTCAATTATTAATCCATTTCCCTTTAAAACCTATTATGGATGCTTCCACCTCTATTTCTGGTCAGGCATTCCATGTCATAACAACACACTGCATAAAAAATAAATCTTCTAATCTCTCCCTTCATTTTTTTGAAATCATAGGGGTAGAAATTAGGTCGCGCCCCATTTGGGGCGCAAATATCGTCCGGACGCAAATATTAGCGCCTGGCGCTAATTATCGGCACTGACAGGAAACTTCACTTTTACCGCCCTGGGAGGTGAGTGGAGCGCTAAAGCAGGCGCTGCACACCTGTCTTAAGGCGCAAAGGCCAAGGAGTGAGGCGCTAACTCAGCGCGCGAGCGCAGCGCAGCTGCTGCCAGTTAGCGAGGGAACACAGACACACTGGCGCCGGACACTTCTTAAAGCGGGGGGGGGGGGGGCCACTTGCTCCCCAGCCACACCCTGCTCATTGCAGCCTTGAATCTCAGCCTGGAGAGACCTGTGAATCCATTTTGCTGCCAAGCATGGAGAGGGTGAGAGAACGCGCTCATCGCTTCACCGAGCGGGCCTTGGATGCTCTGGTTGGCGCAGTGGAGCGCAGACGATGTATGCTGTTCCCTGAGAGTGGCAGGAGGACTTTGCCACGCGAGTTCAGAAGAGTGTGGAGGGAGGTGGCTCAGAGCGTCTCCTCCAGGAGCATGGTGCCCAGGACCCATACTCAATGCCGCAAAAAGTACAACGACCTCACTCGGGTCGTCAGGGTGAGTGGCTTTTTCTCAATACCTCTCCATCCCTCCATCTCAACCTCACTATATGGCCAGAGGGTCTTAAAACCCCAATGCACAACACTCATCCAACACCTATGGCCCTTTCATCAAACACACACACACATTCCACACTTTGCATACAGTAAGGGCTATTCACCTATGGGAGGCACATCAGGCAAGACCATGGCTGTATATTGTAAGGTTATTCACCTATGGGAGGCACATCAGGCAAGACCATGGCTGTATATTGTAAGGGCTATTCACATATGGGAGGCACATCAGGCAAGACCATGGCTGTATATTTACTCAGATGCTGTCCTTTTTCTTACAGGCCAAGCTGGCGCACAATCGGAGACAGCAGCAACGGACAGGTGGAGGGCGGCCTCAGCTGCAACCCCTCAGCGATCTGGAGGAGCACGTCCACAGGATTGTGGCAAGCCGGGTGATCGGTCCCGTCGCCACTGGAGACGCCGACCCCGTTGTGGACAGCAATGGTAAGGTCATCACCTTTTTGTCCTCTGTCCTTCCACTTGTCCCTCACAACACCAGCCTTTGACACTTTCAATCCAACTTGCTAACTCGCTGCACTTATTCCTCCCTTACTGCCACCCTGTCCTCACGCTAAAGCCACTCTTGTACCTCCCTGCTTTCAGATGGTGATTCACCAGCTGAGGAGACGGGCCCTAAAGCTGCCACTGGGAGTGATGCTGCAGCTGAGGAGGAAGAGGAAGCCAGAGCATCAGTGCCACCCTCTCCCGAGGAAGCCCATGCCCACACTGGGAACACGCTTTCCCCGGAGGGGAGCAGGGGGGAAGGGGCTGATGATGGTGAAGCTCCAGGACCCAGCGGGCTGCAGCAACGCCATGGGGGGGGTAGGGAAGAACGGGGGCCTTCTCCCCAGAGGGAGAGTATGCCAGACACTCCTACTGCAATGGACGCAGAGGAGGAGCGGCTGATTGCAGAAATGAACACCCAGGCGGTGGGCATGCACACTGAGCTCATGGGTGCAGTGGGAAGGGTGCCCGAATGCATTGAGTCACTGGCAAGGAGTGTGGAGCACTTCGCTGTAGCACAGGCGGATGCCACACTAACGCTTAGTGCTGCAATTCAGTCACTGGCTGCCGTGATCCCACCTCTGACTGCTCTCATACAGACTCAGATGGAGGCCACGCGAGCACAGACTGCTGCCAACCTCGATGGTTCGTGTACATGTCCCCGGGGCTGTCATCGCGCCGCAGCAGGCCAGCAATCTGTTCTCCGGCAGATTGCTCCGGATGCTGAAGTGCTGCCCCGTGGGAGTGCCAGTGTGTCGGGCGAGCAGGGAGTTGCTGTCCTCTCGCACGATGACAGCATTCCTGCTGCCAACACTGTCACTTCTCCACTGCACTTGCCACCGCCTGTAGGACAGACTGCTGCCGCCCATGCAGAGTTGGTGCAGTCTGCAGCCGGGCCCTCCAGGCCCAGAAGTGGTCGAGGCCGTCCTTCAGGGGCATCTGCAGTGTCAGGGTCTGACGAGCAGCAGCCTTCCACCAGCCTTGCTGCAGCCACTGAGGTCCCATTACGGAGGAGCAGTAGGGTTAGAAGGGGGGAAGTGCGCAAGGGAAGGAGATCACCCTCGAAGGGCAAAAAGTAGGAGGTGTGCCAAAATGCTGGTCATTTTTTTATTAAAGGCCGAGGTTCATGGTCCAACTTTTGTTTAGTGTTTTGGACATTATCTCCAGGTTGTGAGAACCAGTTATGTTATTGACTGTTTTTTTGTGTTTATTTCTATGAGTTTGTCATGAGGAATTGACACACACAGAGTTTGTAAAATAAATAAGTTTCTGTATTCAAAATATACATGGCTGGTGGTTGGAATTATTGGTGCCTTGGCCGGCTTAGGGGTTGCGTGCTGGGTTGATTAATGTTTGTAGCAATGGCAGGGGCCCTAGAAGCGGCTTGCTATTAGTCGTTGACGGACGGCCCTTGCAGTTTGACCATTGTGGGCCGCCCTCCTGCCTTGGTGCTGCTGATGATCATCATCCTCGTCCTCTTCCTCCTCTTCCTCCTCCTCCTCTGGTGGTGCTACAAGGCCTGGTGGCATTGGCTGGGTCCTGAGGATTGCCATGTTGTGCAACATGCAGCACACGACTACGAAGTTCGAAACTTGCTCAGGCGAGTACTGCAGGGCTCCTCCGGAATGGTCCAGACAGCGGAACCATTGTTTCAGCACGCCGATTGTGCGCTCAATAATGTTCCTTTTTGCTTGATGGCTTTCATTGTACCGCAGCTCAGCAGGGGTGTTTGGCGTACGGAGCGGTGTCATCAGCCAGGTGCTCAATGCGTACCCCTTGTCCCCCAGAAGCCAACCAACTGGCTGATGCGGTGCCTCAAAAACTTCTGCCACAGTAGTCTGGCGCAGGATGAAAGCATCGTGGCAGCTGCCCGGATAGTGGGCATTGACAGCGAGTATCACCTGTCTGTGGTCACAGACCAACTGGACATTCAAGGAATGGAACCCCTTTCTGTTCCTGAATTCCTCTGCATTCTCTCGCGGAGCACGCAAAGCCACATGCGTGCAGTCAATGGCGCCCTGCACCATGGGGAAGCCCGCTACCCTCGCAAAGCTCAGAGCACGGTCACGCTGCTTGTCTGGGGTCATAGGGAAAGAGATGAAGTCTCGTCTCCTTCTGAAGAGGGCATTGGTGACCTGCCGGATGCAGCGATGCACCGCAAACTGGGAGATATTGGCGAGGTCCCCAACAGCAGCTTGGAATGAGCCAGTGGCGTAGAAGTTCAAAGCCACTGTGACCTTCACTGCCACCGACAGAGACGTCCTGGACCTCAGCTGAGGCTGCAGATCTGGCTGCAGCAGGTGGCAGAGCTCAGTGACCACCTCCTTGCTGAATCGCAGCCTTCGCAAACACAGCTCCTCGGACATATGGATGTAGGAGAGCTGTTCACGATATACCCTGGGAGGGTAAGCTCTCCTGTACATGCGCCTGATGGCCCTCCTCCGTCTGGCCATCATTGCCACTCTCTGTCTGTGTCTCTGTATCCTCCGATTCAGCTGGAGCAGGACGACGCCCCCAATCAGTGCAGCTCCCATATTCTCTTTGCCAGAAAAGTAATGAGGTACAGCAACTAAAGTAGCAACAAAGTTAGGATGAATAGGCAAAACTACCTCACAAAGCGTTGAGTCAATGTAGAAGTCTCTCTCTCTCTCTCTCCGAATCTCTCTCTCTCTCTCAGAACGAGTGGTGCATAAATGTCGACCACAGAAAAAGACAGGAAGAGGCCCCCTTTAAATAGCGCCCCCCCCAGCCCCACACCGATTGATAGCGTTCCAGTCTTCCGGTCGTTGGAAGCGCCAGGCGGTAAGGCAGGGGGCGCCACTCAATTTCCGCTCCGGGGCGCCCCAAGGGCGTTGCACCATGGAATGACGTCATAATCTGCGCGCGCAGGTGGTCGCAGCGGTAAGTTTTAGCGCCGCCGCACAATCTCAAGTTAAGTTCTCGAGCGGCGCAAACATCGCTGCGCCCGGGCGTTAGCGGCTTAACGCCCCATTAGCGCCCTCTTAAGGCGCTAACGGGAGGCGCAACCAAGTGAATTTTTACCCCATAGAATCTTACAGCACAGAAGGAGGCCATTCAGCCCATCATGCCTGTGCCAGCTCTTTGATAGGGCTAATCAGTTGGTGCCACCCCTCTGCTCTTTCCCCCCAGCCCTGTAAATTTTTCCTTTTCAATTATATATCCAATTCCCTTTTGAAAGTTACTATTGAATCTGCTTCCACCATCCTTTCAGGCCGTGTATTCCAGATCGTAACAACTCGCTGTGTAAAAAAAAAAAAATTCTCATCTTCCCTCTGGTTCTTTTGCCAATTATCTTAAATCTTTGTCCTTTGATTACCAATCCTCCTGCCAGTGGAAACAGGTTTTTCTTATTTCATAGAATCATAGAATGATACAGAACTGAAGGAGGTCATTCAGCCCACCGTGCCTGTGTCTGCTCTTTGGTAGAGCTATCCAATTAATCTCAACCCCACCCCCCCCACTCTTTCTCCTAGCCCTGTAATTTTTTTTCCCCTTCAAGTATTTACCAATTCTCTTTTGAAAGTTACTATTGAATCTGCTTCCACCATCCTTTCAGGCCGTGCATTTCAGATCATAACAACCCGCTGTGTAAAAAAAAATTTCCTCATGTCACCTCTGGTTCTTTTGCCAATCACCTTAAATCTGTGTTCCCTTCTGCCACTGGAAACAGTTTCTCTTTATTTACTTTATCAAAACCATTCATGATATTTACTCTATCAAAATTTTGAACACCTCTATTAAACCTCCTCTTAAGCTTCTCTGCTCTAAGGAGAACAATCTCAGCTTCACTAGTCTCTCCACGTAACTTCAGAGAGCAATTAAGAATCAACCACATTGATTCTGGAGTCACATGTAGGCCAGACCAGGTAAGGACAAGAGACTTTCTTACAGGACATTAGTGAACCAGTTGGGTTTTACGACAATCCGACAGCTTCATTGTCACTTTTGCTGATGTCAGCTTTTTATTTCCAGATTTTTAAAACTGAATTCAAATTTTCAAACTGGTGGGATTTAAACTTGCGTTCTCTGGATTATTGGTCCAGGTCTCTGGATTACTAGTCCAGTAACAAAACCACTACGTACTGTTCCCAGGCTTCCAATGTATAAATACTAGCTCCCTCACCAATAATTCACTTGACTCCGATGTGTCATTACTAGTTCTTCCACCAATCATTAACCTGTGTCCAATTTGTAACTCTCAACACTTCCACTAATCATTGACTTGACTCTAACGTGTCACTATCAGCTTCTCCATCAATCATTGACCTGACTCCAATAAGTCACCTGCTCCCCCGCCAATCATTGACCTTACTCCAATGCATCATTACCAGTTCCTCCACCAATCATTAACCTGTGTCCAATATGTAATTCTCAGCCCTTCCACCAATCATTGACCTGACTCCAACATATCACTACCAGTTCCTTAATGAATCATTGAACTGACTCCAATGCATCCCTCACTTCATCCAGATTAACATTGTGTGGGTCAAATCCTCCCTCTAGACCTTAAGGAAATTGGATGGGAATTCAGCACCCACTTGTTCCGACATAGCCTTCCGCTTGCCCATTTCCCTTGCAGTCTTCCTGTTTCTTTTCCAGATATGCTAGCCTATAGGCTTGTCTCAGGCATACCCTGTGCCATGTGGCTTTCAGTCCTCTGTTGGGTTTGATAGTCAGGGTGGAAGTGAAAGTTGGGGGGAGGTTCCATTTAGGATGTGGTTCCTGGTTCCTGTCTTCCCTGCTATTCTACATCATCCTGTTCCTGTGCAGTAACATTTTACATGTTTGGGTTGCTAGTCTACTTCTCCTCCTCCTCTGGGACAGTCTGAAACAAAATAATGGATCGTGGTGAGAATATACATGGACCTTCATGAATAGAATACATCCAGCGTATATTGCTAAGTTATTGAATAATCCTTACTTGGCCATGGTTTACAATGGATTAAGTAGGGCTGACACATGTGTACAAACATTAGCAAGCTGAATGTTGGCCAAAGGTTCAGAATTAATGGGGGTAATTTTAACTCCAAAAAAACAGGTGGGTTTGGGTCGGGTAGAAAGTTCACAGAATCAGAGAAACTTACAGAACAGAAGGAGGCCATTCGGCCCGTCATGCCTGTGCTGGCTCTTTGAAGAGCTGTCGTGCTTAGTCCTACATCCCCGCTTTTTGTCCTTAACCCTGTAAGTTCCTCATCCTCAAGCACCTGTCCAACTCCCTTTTAAAATTATTTATGGAATCAGCTTCCACCACCTTTTCAGGTAGAACGTTCCAGATCACAACAATCCTCTGAGTGAAAAAATTTCTCCTCATTTCCCCTCTAGATCTTTTGCCAATGATTTTGAATCTGGGGAAAATTCAGTTGGTTAGCGCCTCCCGTTAGTGCCAGCAGCTGGTGCTAACAGGGCGCTGATGCAGTAGCGCCAGGGCGAGGCAAATCCAGCGACATATTCAGACCCCCGTTGCGCCGCCGGTACGAGGTACTGCCGGGGATGTCAACGCCAGGCAGATCGTGACGTCATCGAGCGTGTTGACGGCTGATCTTCAAAATTGGTTTTCGGCGCTTACCTTTCCACCTTGACCAGACAGCGACAGGGAGAGCAGGTGCACAGCCAGCGGAAGCCGGCTCCAGTGACGTTATTTAAAGGCATCGGCATTAATACGAGAACATGCGCACAGAGGGATGAGGAGGGACATCAGGGTTCTCACCAGGAGGCCTTACCCTCCGAGGGTATTCCGACAGCACCTGTCCTACCTTCAATTAAGCGAGGAGCAGTGTATTAGACGGCTCCGCATCACCAAGGTGGTGGTTACAGAACTCTGCAACCTCCTCCAAACAGATCTCCAGGCTCACACCAGGATGACTTAAACCCCAGACCCCTTTGCTCACCACATGCCCATCATACCATCCCTGTGTCATGCCATATCACAGCATCCTCCTGGGTGCAAAGGTGAAATGAGAGAGACCACAAAATTTTGCAAACTCCATTAATAAATTTATGCATAAACATATCACTCATATCACATTCATTCTAATAACTAATGTACCTTGTGCCTGCCATAGCTGAGTAGCTGTAATTGTGTGCAAGGCGTGAGATGTGGGTGTGAGTGTTGGTAGGTAGAGATTGTTGGTGGGTGAGTGCTGGGGGTCTGGTGCTTTGGGCAGTGTGTGAAGCTTGTGGTACAGATGGTGGTATGTAGCTTTTGTTGAAGCATTCAATCACCCTGACCACCCGACTGAGGTGGATCTGCCATGAGCACACCTGCTTCAGTCCTCCGGCTCCTTCTCCTTGATGTGCTTCTCCTTGCTGAGGCAGCTGCACAGCCAGCAATGCTGAGAATGAGGTGCTGCAGTGTCAATGAACCTCCCTATTAAGTACTGGGAAAAGCCTGTGGCAATGTGAGTTGAGATTAGACTGCACCTGATATTGGTCCACCCTTTGAGTGTAACGCCACTGAGCTAGGCCTTTAAGACTTGATTTAGTGCCCCAATCATTTCTTTGAGCAGTGAGAATTAATTTTGCATGCTGTCTAAAGCATTAGCACCTGGCGCTAATTCTCAAACTTTTCTAAAGATACCGCCCATTGCTGGGCTATAATGATTTTCTAACCCATACTTCTAGTTATTGACCCACTCGCCAGAGGAAATAATTTTTCTCTATCTACTCTATTAAAACCTCTCATCATCTTGAAAACCTCTATTAGGCCACCTCTTAACCTTCTCTGTTCCAAGGAGAACAGTCCTAACTTTTCCAACCGCTCCTCATAACTGAAGTCCCTCATCCCTGGTAACATCTTGGTAAACCTCCTCTGTACCCTTTCTAAGGCCTTTACAACTTTCATGAAGTCTGGTGCCCTGAATTGTCCACAGTACTCCAGCTGAGGCCTAACCAGTGATTTATAAAGTTCTAGCATGATCTCTTTGCTTTTATATTCCAATCCTATATTTATAAACCCAAGTAACCCATGTGCTTTTTAACCACCTTATCAACTTGCCCTGCCACCTTTAAGGATTTGTGTATATGGACACCAAGATCTCTCTGCTCATCTACACTTCAAAATCGTGCCATTTATAGTATACTGCCTTTCCACATTAGTCCTCCCGAAGTGCATCACTTCACACTTCTCCACATTGAACTCCATCTGCCATGCTTCTGCCCATTTCACCATCCTGTCTATGTCATCCTGAAGCCTATAACTATCCTCATCACTATCTACTACTTTACCAAGTTTCGTATCATCTGCAAACCTTATAATGCTGCTCCCTTAACCCGAGTCTAGGTCGTTTATAAAAATTGCAAAGAGTAATTGACCCAAAACTGACCCTTGGGGAACACCACTGCAAACCACCTCCCAGTCTGAAAAACATCCACCACCACCACCATTTGCTTCCCGTCACTGAGCCAATTTTGTATCCATACCGCCACTTTCCCCTTAATTTCATGGGCTTCTATCTTCTTAATAAGCCTTCTGTGTGGCACTTTGCGAATGCTTTCCGAAAGTCCATATATACAACATCTACTGTACTTCCTTGATCAACCTTCTCTGTTACCTCATCAAAGAATTCAATCAAGTTAGCCAGACACAATTTGCCTTTAACAAATCCATGCTGGCTGTCCTTGATTAACCCATGCTTTTCCAAATGAAAGTTTATTTTGTCCATGATAATGGTTTCCAGTAACTTTCCCACCACCAATGTTAGGCTGACTGGCCTGTAGTTTCCAGGTTTATCCATCTCCTCTTTCTTGAACAGCGGTATAACATTAGCAACCCCGAGTCCTCCGGCACTCCTCCTGTACCCAATGAGGATTGAAACATTGTGACCAATGCCTCTACTATTTCTACCTTTGCTTCTTTCAGCAACCTAAGATGCATTCCATCTGGACCAGGTGACTTAAACATTTCAAACCCGAACCGAATCTGCCTCGTACCCACCCACTTCCGGTTTTAACGGAGATGGGATGGGGACAGGCACCAACCCACTCTCAGGAGGCGGTCCCCTCAGTTAAATATTTTCACGAGGCTGCATGACTAAGATTTTTTCTCTGTTCCAGCTTTAACTCTGGCCTTGGGAAACCCGGCAGCTGAAGAGAAGCGAGGCCCTTCCAGCACTGCTTGTGGGCCAGGAGGTGCAGGCGTGCTCTCTCCAGGCTCCCTCCCACCCCCCCATCGATGTCCCCCCCCACCCCCCGATCCCTCGATCTCTCCGGCACCCTGATAATGGTCTCCGATAAAGTAAAATAGTAAAAAAATGTGTTTAAATAGGTTGCTTTGCAATGCCTGCACTTATCTTACAGGTGAAATCATGGGGTCGAAATTCAGGCGCAGGAGGATGATTGGTGCATTCCCAGCGCCTGAATAGTGAGGCCCGAGGTGCTCTCAATATTGGGCCTCAGGCCTCTTTTCAATTGAGCCAGCGAGGCGAGAAGAACCCACCGGTGAAGAGGTGACAAAGATCGGGCGGTTGCTCAAGTCACCGAGGCCCTCATGTAAATGAAGGCTGGGGGTTGGGAGATCGGAGACTGGGCCTACCAAGAGATCCGAAGGATGTGGGGGTGTGGGGAGGGGGATCGGAGGACAGGGGTCGGAAGATCAGGGGCCGGGGGCAGGGGGAGATAGGAGGACGACGATGGGGATCGGAGGCCAGGGGTCAGGAGTTAGGAGACCAGGAGTAAGATAGGAGAATGTGAAGCGGGACAGGAGGCTGGGTCAGGGAGGAGTGGCAGCGGTCGGGTGGGGGGGGGGGGGGCGGGGGCAGGCGGTAAGTGGTGGTGGGGGGAAGGCAGGAGTGACGGCAGCCTACCTTCTTTAAATGTAGGGTTGGGAGGAGCACTTTAAAATTTACCTTGTTGGTATGAGGTGGTCCCACGGTCTGGTTTTACTCACTGAAGCCAGCACGAGCCTCGGCTGCCTCAGAGCAAACCCAGCTTGCAGTGTGGGGTGTGGGCCTCAAACAGGCGTTAGGCCCCTGATTTGCAATGGGTCTAGCACCTGTTTCAGGCGCGGGCCCTGATCACCTATTTTTATCCTTCAGCTGTATGGCTGGTACTGCACTTCCAGCTGGAAATGTGCACGTGATTCCTGCCCATCAAATTAGGGACTTAGTAAACCGGTTAGCGCCTGAAAAAATGGCCGAATATTTAGCCCCATATGCCTAACTGGGTCTCGCACACCATGCCCAAAATCCAACTTCACACCTGAGTTGTAGCACCCATCAATGCAAAACTGAAAACCAGAACAGGCGCAATGATAACCAATTTAGCCAGCACAGACACGATGGGCTGAATGGCTTCCTTCTGTGCTGTAAATTTCTATGATTCTATGCATTTAGCAGGGCAGAGGCTCACGCCCGATCTGCATGGACATTCGGACCACTGCTAAATTGATCGGAGCTTTTATTTTAGGCAGTTCAACATTGAAATAAGGCTCCTGTGCTCATTTTCGAGCCAGATTGATAAATTCATTGGCATAAGTATTTCCTGTACCGACTGGTATTCCCTGGTCTTAAGCAGCCTAACCAGCCATCCTTAAAGGAGCCACTGGAGGCTGCTCAGAGAAAGGCCCCAAAACTTCAGAAATGTTGTTGTTTGTGGAATCGGAAGGAGGAGGAATGCTCCTCTTGGCTCCTCCTAGAGTAACATAAACCCGTTAATCCAGAGTTCTGTGACCCATGGCCTCTCTGGCACAGCTCCCTGACAGTTCCCCACACATGGATTTCAAGATCCTCCTCCTTACTTTTAATCTGCCACAGTCTCACTCCACTTTTACTGTAGGATCTCCTCTATCTGTATGTCCTAGCCCTCTGCCCCTTTGACTCTGGATTCCTGCCTGGTTCCCGTGCTCTCCACTTAAACATCTGAGGCTGATCCTTCCATCGCTGCACTTCTAGAAATCTCTCCCAAAATCATTTCGCCTGGCTGACTCTTTTCAATCCATCAAAAGCCTCTTTCAAAAATCAAACTCTTAGATCATGCCCTCACCCCTTAATAATTCATGTTTTTTTTGTCACTGGCTCCTCTTCCTCTTGTCAAAGGCTCTGAGATGTCCTTCTACATGAGGGATACTGTATAAATGCAGGAAGGCGCTGCTGTTGCGAAGCAGACAGTCTATTACTCATTAAACAGCAGTTTAATATCATGGCACCTGACTGAACTAATCCAGACACTAAAGTCCATTTGATTTCCCTTAGCGCCTCACGCACACATCGTAGTGGTTAGTTACGACATGGCGCAGGCAAGAACCCAGGAACAATTTGCTTCCCGCCCTTCTCGGGCCTTTGCATCGGCACCTGACACGAAGCAACCGAAGTGTTAGAGAAAATAAATGATTTGTAAAAAGAAAAAAATCACAGCAGAGCCAACGAAAAGTTATTTAGTGAGAGGCAAATACAGGCAGCTCCTTTTAAGCAGGCAACTGACTCAAAGTTTAAGCTTAACCACTCCACCCTCAAAAGTAAAGGCTGCACAAGCTGCCACGATAAAAGTGATTGATTATTCAGCGACCTTACTGAGAAGTAATCCATACTAAACAGTTCTTCAACTAAACCCTTTGGGGGTTTAAATTTAACATTGTTGTGCTCCATTTTACGGGCCTAAAATGGGCACAGCGGTGACCAGCTTAGCAGGGCAGAGGCCTGCGCCCGATCTGCACGGGCGTTCGGCCCTCTGTTAAATTGGTCAGGGACTTTTTTTAGGCAGCCCTGGCAGCCACCTGAAATGAGTGCAGACCTCATTTCAATATTGCTAATTTCTGACCCGGATTGATAAATTAATCGGACCAGCCGGAGCTTCCGACGCACAAGCTCCGACTGGTATTTCCTGGTCTTGAGCAGCCTAACCAGCCATCCTTAAAGGGACCGCTAGAGGCCGCTCAAACAAAAAGGCCCCAAAACATCAGAAATATTGTTGTTTGTGGAATCGGAAGGAGCAGGAATGCTGTCAGCCCACCCTCAACCCTCCTGATCAACTTTTCCCACCACCACCCGTGGGCCTCAGCTGAATTATTACAATGAAGCCTGGTGGCGAATTTAGTTCGATCCTCAGGTCGCTACGTTCCAGATTTAGGCCCCTACCATCTCTTAAAACCCTGTTATTGACAACTCACTGTCCCAATTCCCACCCTCCTTTCTTTTGTCACTCTCTTTCCCCCTCCACACCCACTAGCAGACTGCGATGCTGAGAGGCACACAAGAAGTTGTGCCTGACAACAGCCGCCATTTAATGATTTTCAAGTGCCCCTCCAAACCCTCATAACCTCACAACCCCCCTCCCTCCCCCTCCTCTGGTCTGATGAATGGGCTGGGATCCTCTGTAGGCAACTGTTACTTTTCTTTTATGAAGTTGCACAGAGGGAATATAACGTTCACCCTTTCAGTTTGTGCAATGATGTATTGCCAGATTATTATTACACACTGGGGTCCTGTGGTAATAGCAGGGGTTGCTCATATTGAAAACTGAGTCACTGGAAAGCTCATAAAATTCAGTCAGAGGAACTCTATTCTGGCTGTCATCCATCGCCCTTTATTTTGCAATTACACCAACCCATATTCACAATTACGGACGTCATTCATTTCATTTCCTCCCCCTCCCCATCGACCGACAAGATCTCCGCCCACTCCTCCCTGAAGGTCCGGGGTACAGGTTCCACAGGCAGCGGCATCTCTCTGAGCACCTCTGGCCTTTCAAGACAGCGGGTAAGATTCCGTCTGCCTGCGGCTGGCGTTAACCGGGTGGTAACGGCCTCAAAATGGGGTCGGCCAATGGGATTTACATGGGGCCGGGAGTTTTAATAGCCCGGCCCTCTTTTCTGGAGCAGCGAGCGAGTTTCCAACTCACCTCGATACCCACCTGCCCGGAATCTGAAGGTGTTTGGATATAGATAGAAAGGTTCACACAGCCTATTGGAGGATGGTGAATTCCTCTCATAATTCACCATTGAGTGAGCCAGCATTCTGTGAGGCCAAGGCTCACACGGTGGCAGTAGCACCAAGAATCAAAAAACAACTGTACATTCTCAGAAATGATGAACGATCCAATCTTGCCTTTGAGTCAGAAGGTCATGGGTTCAAGTTCCAAAGATTTGAACACAAAATCTAGGCTGACACTTCAGCGCAGTGCTGAGGGAGTGCTGCACCGTTGGAGGCACCGTCTTGCGGATGAGACGTTAAACTTATGCTCTCTCAGGCAGACGTAAAGGATCTCATGGCACTATTTCGAAGAAGAGCAGGGGAGTTCTCCCCAGTGTCCTGGGCCAATATTTATCCCTCAACAAAGATCACTAAAACAGATTATCTGATCATTATCACATTGCTGTTTGTGGGAGCTTGCTGTGCGCTAATTGGCAGCCGCGTTTCCTACATTACAACAGCGACTCCACTTCAAAAAGTACTTCATTGGCTGTAAAGTGCTTTGGGACGTCCTGAGGTTGTGAAAGGCGCTCTATAAATGCAAGTGCTTTCTTTCTTTAACTGCCTGAGCTGTGCTCTTGTGGTTTATTGGATGATCCAAACCCCACGATTTCATTACTGTCTTCAGCCTAGCCAGTATCCTCAGTGTATGGTATACAATAGCAGAAAGCATAGACCAACACAGTAATTGCCAAGCTTCACCATTGTGGTTTATAACAGAACTGATCAATTGAACGTTACAGTCTTGTAACTCCCCTCCAGTCATCTGTTATTCTACCTTGCATACTGTGTGTACTGAATAAAGGACACGGAGCATATTTGTCATTTAAATATATTGAGCAAACTGTTCATTGCACCATTTCCCTCAGCCATGAGCTCACACCTCAGAACACTTCCTGTGTCAATCACGCAGCTGGCTACATCGTTCACAAAACACGGAATGGATCAATGACAAAACATGGAAGAAATTCATGATGTAATATCACAAAACATGGACTGGATTTACCTCAAAACAGGGAGCAGATCCATTGCAAAATATAGGATGGATCTACGATTGACAGAATAGATCCATCACAAAACATGGAATGATCTAATGCAATGGATCAATTTTGAAACACGGGATGGATCTATCACAAAGCACAAAATGTATATATACACTGTCATAATTCATGAAATTGCTCTGTCACAGAAGATTGATTAATCCTCTTAAAATGAAAATGGATATCTTTAAATGACTAGCACTAAATGCTAAGGAGTCTGCATTTTTATCTGCCAATTTAATATTTTTCAACATCGTCTCTCCTCTCTGTTAGATTGAGGATTCTGCAGAAGTTCGTTCAGAACCCAAGTGTCTGATTTGGAGGAGTTTAACTTAGGATCTCAGGAGTCAAACTGCACACAAAGTTAGCACAGAAATGTCTGAATTTCTTGTGTTTCTTTTAGGTTTTTTGTGTCCCTAGATATTTTTGGCTTCCATGTTTCAGACTACTGTTGTAGGTGAGCTCTAACTCCCAACATCCCAGGAAGAGAATTCACTAGCTCTGAGATCTAGGTACAATTAGTAGCATGCCTGGATAGTGAACAGAGAGCTTGTTTCAGATTAATCCTGGTCAACATTTCTCCCTCAACCAACAGCACTTACACAGAATGTCTGGTCATTTATTTTGTTGCTGTCTGTGGGATCTTGCTGTGCACAAATTGGCTACTGCCTTTGCCTACATTACAACAGTGACTACACTTCCAAAGTAACTCAATGGCTGTTGAAGCGCTTTGCAACGTCGTAGGATGTGAAAGGCGCTACATAAATGCAAGTTCCTTCCTTCTTACTTTTATTTCAGCTACTGGTTCTGTGCCTTGCCTTCATGGAATTCTCCTTGTCTTCTGAAGGTGGCAGAATATCACAGCACTAAACTTTGTCTCAGATTTTATATCTCAAACAAATTTATTAAACAGTAAAAGTTAATGGTAAAGGCATAATGGCACTCATTTTTTACAGTGATTCATAATCTTAACTATCTCCTCATATAACAAAAAATAATCAATAGGTTCATAGAATCTAACAGCACAGAAGGAGGTCATTCAGCCCAGCGTGTCTGTGCTGGCTCTTGGAAAGAGCGATCCAATTAGTCCCACTCCCCTGCTCTTTCCCCACAGCCCTGCAATTTTTTTCCTTTTCCACCACCCTTTCAGGCAGTACCTTCCAGATCACAACAACTCACTGCGTAAAAAAATGTCTCCTCATCTCCCCTCTGGTTCTTTTACATTAAATCTGTGTCCTCTGGTTGCCAACCCACCTGCCAGTGGGAATAATTTCTCCTTATTTACTCTATCAAACCCCTGAGTTTGAAGCTCCTGTGCTAAACCAAGGTCGAAGTAATGCCCTTACTTCGTGGCCCCTTTCTAACTCTGTTTGGAGGCTCCAGATTTGAAAAAAGACAGGCTGATAAATATCTTATAAACAATCTGGGATCCAGTAAATTTAAATAACTGTCAATCAAACACATATAGGGCAACACGGTGGCATAGTGGTTAGCACTGGTGCCTCACAGCGCCAGCGACCCGGGTTCGAATCTGGCCTCGGGTGACTGTCTGTGTGGAGTTTGCACATTCTCCCCGTGTCTGCGTGGGTTTCCTCCGGGTGCTCCGGTTTCCTCCCACAGTCCAAAAATGTGCGGGTTAGGTTGATTTGGCTATGATAAATTGACCCTTAGTGTTAGGGGGGGGATTAAATATGTGGGGTTACGGGGATAGGATGGGATATGTTAGGGGGAATTAAATACGTGGGGTTACGGGGATAGGGTGGGATATGTGTCGGTGCAGGCTCGATGGGGATTCTGTGTGAGAAAGCAGGGACAGGGTACTGGATTTGGATGATCAGCCATGATCGTATTGAATGGTGGAGCAGGCTCGACGGGCCGAATGGCCTACTCCTGCTCCTAGTTTCTATGTTTCTATGTTTCTATATTTGAACAATTCACACAAAATGTTTGTATTGAATGGCTCAGCTCCTCCATCAAGCAACTGCTGGGGAACAACCCAACTAAATGTTGCGCCATTGATGGTGAGCTTTGGGAACTATAGGTCCAAAGTCACCTCTTCCTCCCAAGCAGGCTACACTTGTCACATGTCATGTCTCAAATCACTCACATACTGTATCTCAAAATGTTATTTTCTGAAATGATTGTATCTAGCAATTTCTAATATATATTATAAGTGTTGCACCAAGTAGTTTGAATTAAGCTGGGATATGATTTCTGTGAGTAGAATTGGTTTTTAACAGAATTAAAGAAGTCCATAACAAGCTAAATTTTGAACACAATTGCCTATCAAATATGCTATGGATATTTAGTGATGGAATATTAGTGTTCTCTCAATCTTTATTACATTAACAAAATCTGATTTATACAGCTTAGTCACTCTTAGTATGTCTGATAGCAATGTCAACCATCCATTGGGTCATTGGATATATAGGAACATAGGGACATAGGAATTGCTAGATGAAAAAACCCCAAAGTCCATTTAGTTCCCCTTCTACCACCCTAGTAGGCACATGATACAACAATAATAGAGTTGTTGACTAATCAGAGCAATCAATCGCGATCAATTATTCTACAACATACCAAACATGAGGCGACGAAAACCCCCAGTGGTGGAGAGCTTTGAGAACCATAGGTCCCAAATCACCTGTTCCTCCTGAGCACATACCACATTTTATGCCTCAAAAACTCATATACTGTATCTCAAAATGTTATATTCTGAAATGATTGTATCTAGCAATGCCCCTCTTTGGGGAAGGAGAATTACCAGCTTATGGACATGCTCCCAGAATCAACCATGTAATCAATAGGCAATTCATCAAGGAGAATACTAGAAAGATGTAGGAGATGACACCTTGTCAGTTACATTTTTCCTCATTAAATGTCTCTAAATGATCCTGAGGAGATTGGTGAAGTTTTCTCCAGATACAGAGGAAGTTCAAGTGTGAGTATTAGTTGAGATTTCAACATAGCTCTCCAGGTCAGTATTCCAAAGCCCTACAAGTTGCTATTATTACTCCTCTCCTGAACATGACATCAGAACGTGACATCAGAACAAGCCTGTAACGGGATGTTGCTCATCTTTGTCATTTGTGGTTTAAAAACAAAGATCATCTCTTTGTCTTCATAGACTTGTTAAGTACCAATGCCAGGAACCACCAATTCACCATGAAGCTGCTTTTCTGAGGCTGGTGAATAAGATTCTATTTAAGGTGCATAATCTCGGTGTTCCAGAGAGTGGTTAGTGGCTTCTTTCCACCAGATGTGATCCTAATGTCTTGAAAGCTACCTGAAATCTAGTGAATATTGTTAGTTGGCAGATGGATGTGATAAGGTAAGTCTGAAGTGAGTGGCGGGGCGCTGATCAAGTGAACTGCTCTGTCCTGGATGATGTTGAGCTTCTTGAGTGTTGTTGCGGCTGCATCCAGGCAAGCGTTGAGCGTTCCATCACACTCCTGACTTAAGCCTTGTAGATGGTGGAGAGGCTTTGAGGGGTGAAGAGGTGAGCCACTCATCGTAGAGTACCCAGCCTCTGTCCTGCTCTTGTAGCCACAGCGTTGATATGGCTGGCCCAGTTCAGCATCTTGTCAATTGTAACCCCCAGGGTTTTGATGATGGATGATTGGGTGATGGTGGTGTCATTGAAGGTCATAGGGAGGTGGCTGGGCTTTTTCTTATTCAAGATGATCATTACTTGGCACTTATGTGACACAAAATCTACCTGCCACTTGTTGGCCTAAGTCTGGATGTTATACACGTCCTGTTGTAACCTGGCATGTGCTGCTTCATTATCAGAGGAGTTCTGGATGGAGCTAATCACTGTGGAATCATCAGCGAGCAGTCCCTCCCCATACCTTATGACAGAACATCATTTATGAAGCAGCTGTAGATGGCTAGACTGAGGACACTGTCGTGAGGAGCTCCTGCAGTGATGTCCCGGGGCTGTGAAGACTGGCCTGCAACAACCACAACTTACAGATTGTGGTGGTATACAATTCTACTGTTGATGGTCCACAGCGCCACATGGATGCCCAGTTTCCAGCTGCTAGATCTGTTCTTAGTCTGTTCCACTTAGCAAGGTGGTAGTGTCACACTACACAATAGAGGAATGACCTCACGGTGGAGATGAGACTTTGTCTTCACAATGACCGTACAGTGGTCACTTCTGCCAGTGCTATCATGTACATATGTTGGTTAATGAAAATGATGTCAAGTAGGTTACTTCCTCATGTTGGTTCCTTCATCACCTGACATAGGCCCAGTCTGGCAGTTATTTCCTTCAGAAGCCGCCCAGCTCGGTCAGTGGTTGCACTACTGAGCCATTCATGGTAGAGTACACTGAAGCACCACCCACCACCCCCCTGCCCACTCACCCAGAATGCTTTCTGTGAACGTGCTTCCTTCAGAGCTTCCTCCATGATGTTCAACATGGAGGAGTACTGATTTGTCAATTGAGGAGTGGAGGGAGCGGTAAGTGGTGATTAGTACAAGGTTCCCTTGGCCTTGTTTAACCTGAAGCCAGATTCAATGTTGGGGACTTCCATGTCCACTCCCACTCAATTGAGTGTGTCCCCACCTCTGGTGGGTTTATCTGCTAGTGGGACAGGACATAGCCAGGGATGGTGATGGAAGAGTCTGAAAGATTTTTGTGAGTATGACTAGGTCAGGCTGTTGCTTAACTAGTCTGTGGGACAACTCTCCCAATTTGGGTGCTAGCCCCCAAAGTGTTAAAAATATGACTTTGCAGGGTTGACAGGGCTGAAACTGTCTAGGCTTACCCTGATATGGTGAGTGGATCACTGCCAATAGGTCTGGCCAGTTTTCTTATTCTTATTAAAGTTTGTAGCAATTGTTTACAACTGAGTAGCTTCCTTGACCACTTCAGAGGGCATTAAGAATCGACTACAGAGTGGGGGACTGGAGTCACATATAGGCCAGACCAGGTAAGGATGGCAGGTTCCCTTCCTTGAAGGACATTAGTGAACCAGTTAGATTTTTACAACAATCCGGAAGCTTTCTTAGTATGTTTTTCTAGTGTAAATCCAAAAATTAGCAGAGACTGTCGTTATGTAGCCAAACAACAGCAATATCACAGAAACAGAAATGAGAGGGTTGTGTTTTTTGGTGGTGTTGATTGAGGGAGGATTGCTGGTCAGGACATTGACAGCACTCCTTGCACTTCTTTGAATAGCTCCACAGAATCTTTAAGCTGTGTTTTTGCATTGTTCTTACAGGGTGCTTTAGTCTCTGGTTCTCAATGTTTTGCTCATGCACAGCTGGCAATGATCCCAATGTAAATTTGCTGAGAGTTAACATCAGGGAGACTTGTTTCTTAGCAGGTCTCTTCAGTGACCGGTGGTAGCAAATCTGACACAATTTACATCGGGGTTGCCATTTGGTGTGCGAGACCCACGTGTCAGGAGTCGGCAACGCAAGGAGCCTGCAAAGACAGCTTTAATGTCCACATGGACAGGCAGACAGGACCGCAGTTTGATGTCTCCTTCAAATGACTGCCGTCCCCGCCCAACAATGCAGCACTCCCTCAGTAGTACACTATCGTGTCCGCCTAGATTATGTGCTCAAGTCCTAGAGTGGAGTTTCAAAAGAAACAAAAGAGTTTGAGGTTTAGTTCTAAAGGGAAGCCATAGGGAGCTGGTTCCTGTCTGTTACAGCAAGTGCTTCACTGCACAAATCAACTCCCCGGATTCCTTTGTTGAGTCATTGTTTTGCATATTTTTTTCTGTTTCTTTCTGAAGACGGACCAAAGATTTCCCTTGTCATGTTAAATTATTTGGCGTTGGAAATAATATTGTGGTCTCTCATGTATTTGAGTGAATAGCAGACAATGAAAACATAGCATTGTGAGATTATGGAATTAATTATTCTTAATCACTCGTAATTCGAGTTTAATTGGCTCATGTTTCAGAGACGAATCAAAATTGATGGAAAAAGTGTGTCCAACAAGACTGGCCTTTTGGGTATTTATTTTCCATTAGCTCACCCCCAGTGTTTGATTATTTTTCACTCTATCATTTGACGGCTGATGGGGCCACCCTGTTATGCTGAGGCCACAGAGGCACTTATCGCTGTTTGGGGGCAAGTCAAGCAATATCAGTTTGTAACTGAACTGCCAATCAGTGCTAAATCCCTGATTGGACATAGCCTGGAATCTCAATCCAGCTCCAAGCTGCTCCAAGTTTATTTCCCCAAAAAAGATGAGAGAGAAAGAAAGAAAGAAAGGAAATGACTTGAATTTATATAGCACCTTTCACGACCTCAGGACATTCCAAAGTGCTTCACAGTCAATTAAGTACTTTTGAAGTGTAGTCACTGTTGTAATGTAGGGAAACGTAGCAGCCAAGTTGCACACAAAAAGATCCCACAAAATGCAATGCTTTTGGTGGTGTTGGTTGAAGGATAAATGTTGGCCAGGACACCAGGAGAACTGCCCTTCCCTTCTTCGAATAGAGCCATGGGGTCTTTTACGTCTACCTGAAAGGCCAGACTTGGTTTAACAACAAATCCAAAAGACGTTAAAGACTTTAGCCTAGAAATTCGACCAAGCAGTGCCCATTGTTTGGGTGCTAAATGCCCTCCAATATGATGGGCTGCGAGTGCACGCTCAGGCGAAGGGATCAATTCCTGTTCATCCCGCGAGCGGCCAAAGATGGGTGTGCTGGAATCATTAGGCCTTTTTACTTACCACTAACCTACTTGGAGTGTTTATTCCATATGCTTGTACTGAATAGAGGTGCAGGACACATGTTCAGAACAGTTCAGATGTAACAACCTCCACCAGCACAACCTGTACCAGCTGGTTTCTGCCCCTCATTTTCTCATGTTGCATTCTGATAAACAGACTGCATCAGATACAAAACATGGAATGGATCACTGCATTACATTAAGTGTCTGATAGAAAGCACGGAACGGATCTGTACACTACATCAAATGTCAGATTTAAGACATGGAATGGATCAATAATCTCATCAAATGTCAGATATAAGACATGGAATGGATTAATAAACTCATCAAAAGTCAGATATAAGACATGGAATTGATCAATACACTAATCAAGCATCAGATATAAGAGATGGAATAGATCAATGCACTAATCAAGCATCAGATATAAGAGATGGATTAGATCAATACACTAATCAAGTGTCAGATATAAGAGATGGAATAGATCAATACACTAATCAAGTGTCAGATATAAGACATGGAATTGATCAATACACTAATCAAGCATCAGATATAAGAGATGGAATAGATCAATACACTAATCAAGTGTCTGATATAAAACAGCCATTGAGATCATTTCTCTGAGGTTTCTGCCAATCTCCTGTCAAAGTTACAGCAGTAGACTAGTGTCAGCTGTGGCTCAGTTGGTAGCACTATCATCTCTGAGTCAGAGGTTGTGCGTTCCAGCCCCACTCCAGAGACGTGAGCACATAATCTAGGCTGACACTCCAGTGCAGTACCGAGGGAGTGCTGCACTGTCGGAGGTGCCGCCTTTTGGATGAGATGTTAAACTGAGGCCCCGTCTGCCCTCTAAGGTGGACATAAAAGATCCCATGGCACTATTTCCTGGTGTCCTGGCTAACATTTATCCCTCAACAAACACCAGCAAAAAGAAATGATCTGGTCATTAATTTCATTGCTGTTTGTGGGACCTTGCTGTGTGTGAATTGGCTGCCACACTTCCTACATTACAACAGTGACTACACTTCAAAAGTACTTCATTGGCTGTAAAGCGCTTTGGGACATCCTGAGGTCATGAAAGGCACTATATAAATGTAAGTTCTTTATTTCTTTTAGATCGAGAGAACTCCCACAGAAGTTTCTGGTGATTTGGTTTAACTTTCAGGATTCAGTGAGGAATTGCAGTGGCTCCCTTCTATGCTTCTTCTTGGAATGTGAATCCGGTCCCCATTAACAACAAAGCAACACCTAAAGGGCATCGCACACTTGCTCCCTGTATTATCAGCACACAGGCCCGAGGCCTACATTGCACCCCAGGTACCCTGTGTACCTCAGTGCAGGTAATAACTGCAAAGAGAGCTGGGGATTTGCACGCAAGCTGCATGCCACGCTCATTAGGTCCTGACTTTCATTTAAATTAGGCAGTGTCCTTATAATGCAGATGTAGCACCCAAGCAGCACCCATTCTATGCTGAAGCTGCTTGGAATGGGTGTTGAATAAGAGACACATATTATAGAAAGAAAAATTCCTAGCCACTTGTACCCGAGGCCCCCAACACACCGACACCCCCCGTGGCACCCATGTCCAGTGCCCCACCATGCCTCCTGCCTGGTGCCCCATGCCCTAAACCAGAGAAGCATCTGATGCAGAACAGGCAACCATCAGCCCTTTACTGGCTGCTGTTACATGATATTCGGCCTTGTCACTTCGAGCTCAAGTTCATCATGATCCATGTACTCAAGTTGCCAGAAAATCATGCAAATGAGCTGATCTTGTATTATGCAGCCAGGGCAACTTGTTTGTGCACAGGTGCTCACATTACCTGCATTATTGACCCCCTCTTGCCAGCATCAAGCACTCTAAGCTCAGTTAGAGAATGGTTAAATTCAGAATCAAGGTTCCCTCTACTTTAGTTCAATGATACACCTAATCCCCAAACTGACAGGAGCATCCCTTGCTGGTAATGATCTCCCAGACTCATTTCACATAAGACCCTGACAGCCAGCAGACAGAGGAGATTTTCATTCCATCACTGCGGTCTGGATTTGAACCCAACTCCCAGGAGTCAAAGTCTCGTGGTTAACCTACTGCACCACCCAGTCCCCCCAGGACACCATTAAAAAATGTAACTCCTGAATTTGACAGATTTTTGATTTTGATTTCTGTTGACCTTTTTCCTATGGAATATTTGGTTGAAATGCAGAACGCTGACGACATCATCGCAGAACTGGTTGGCAGGAATTCCTCAACCACACGGCATGAGAGAGCTGAATTAACAAGCAGTGAAATGACAGATTTACTAAGGCACCCTGGGTTAATGACTATCCCTATTCATGCTCATTCAGTTCTCGCAAACCCTTATTCGCCATAACTCCTCCTCAGCAGATTCCCTGGTGATGTAATCAAAAGTGCTCATTGAATCAAAAGTATTCAACCGAAAGGGCAACATAGAACCAAGGCAATGACTCACCACTTCACTTGAAAACATTGCACTATGTTATTGGGTGATTCAGTTTAGCAACTGGCCAATCAGATTGTCAACAGAAGACACTCAAAGACCAATAGGTTAAAAATCCTGATGTATGAGGAGCAGGCAAATCAGAATTTACAAAGTATTACAAAGTACTTACAAGCACAGAAACAGGCCATTCAGCCCAATAGATCCATGTCGGTGTTTATGCACCGCACGAGCCTCCTCCCACACTTCTTCATCTCAACCCCATCAACATATCCTTCTATTCCTCTCTCCCTCATGTGCTTATCTAACTTCCCCTGAAATGCATCTATGGTATTCGCCTCAACTACTCTTTGTGGTAGCGAGTTCCACATTCTAACCATTCTCTGGGTAAAGAAGTTTCTCCTGAATTCCCCATTGGATTTATGAGTGACTATCTTATATTTATGGCCTCTAGTTCTGGTCTCAGCCACAAGTGGAAACATTGGCCACGATTTTGCAAATGGATGTGGCTTGGGAGCGGGTCAGCTGATTTCCGGGTTCCAGTCCCACCCCCAACTGCATCCGGCCCACGGACGTGAGTTTACATCGACTGACCTCGTTAAGCCCACCCTGCGGGCTTGCCAGCCAATTAAGAGGAAGCCGGTCAGATGACGTCATTTGATGACGCGTCATCTGCCGGTTTTCTTAAAGGGACCACACACAATTTTTTTTGACAGCTCATTTCTCAGTGTTTGACAGCATTGAGGTGCTGCAAACACTGACAATCACTGTACAAAGGTGAGCTCTTGCACCCAGGCTCTCCAATGACTCCCTCCATAGGCTAGAACAGATGGCAGCTGCAGGTGAGGTTACAGAAGCGATCTGTCACTGGTGAGAGAGGTTCTCCCAATGAGGTGGGACTAGACAGCCAATTCAAAACTTGTTACCTACAGAAAAGTGTAAAGGCTTTAAAAATGATTTTCCCAACATTTTCTTACCTCTGAAACTCACCAGTGCACCATTGGATCCTTTACACCACTTTTGCAGCTGTCATCAATGCAGAATCATTACAGCAGACTCACAACACGCCACACTTACCTGGCGTGGTGTTTGGACATCGGGAACCCCGAGGCAGAAGCGGCAAAATTGAAAAAGAGCCTGTTAACAAGTATCAAGTACCTGTTAACAGGCAGGTAAGTGGCTATAATCCTCTTCCTGCCGCTAGGTGTCGGGTCCATGTGCAAACCGGGGACCTGACACTTGGTGAGATTGATTGGAGGCGGGTTGACAGCGATTTTGACAGCGGTCCCGCCTCCAATCCCGCACTCTGAGGCCCGGCAAAATTCCAGCCATCTTCTCTATGTCAACCCTATCAAACCCTTTCATAATCTTAAAGACCTCTATCAGGTCACCCCACAGTCTTCTCTTTTCTAGAGAAAAGAACCCCAGCCTGTTTCTGATAGGTATATTTCTACCCTAATATAGTTGCGTATTCCCAAATCAAATTTCTGATTTCTGAAAGCCCAGGGAATATTAAGGCTGAGGTGTGAAGGACTGGTTGATGTCTTTACTGTTGCAGAACTGGAAACCTGTAGAGAGGCCAGAGCAGAGAGCGGTCCATCCAGATAATTAACTGACCTCTGGTGTGTAGTGGGAATCCTAGAGATATTGTAGATGAGTCGAGGTTGATCAGAAAAGAACCTTTTAGATCTAATGACCTTTGTCTGTTGCTCAAAAAATCCTGTGCAACTACAACTATCTTGACTGGGAAAGTCATTTTCCATTCACATCGCGAAGTTACTCACCCAAATGTTGTATTGCTTTCACCTGAGCAGAATTATTTTGCAGGTACATTCAGGTATGTGCAAAAGTTACTTCTGAACAAAGCCTCCATTTTGTTGTCAGGATGTCTCAGTTGCTACCACTATTATCTTTGAGTCAGATGGTCGGGGGTGCAAGCCACACTACAGACTTGAACACATCATTTAGGTTGATACTTCATTGCAGGACTGAGTGAACACAGCATTGTCAGAGAGGATGGGGTCTGTTTTGACTTTTGGGTGACCGATCGGCGGAGCCTGCTGATCGGCCGGCCATTCCAGCGGTGAAGTGGCCCTCGCGATTTTCAGGCCCCGGCCTCATTTAAATCTGGCAGATGATCTGCAGAGCGCCAAACAGGCGGCCCGGTACAGCTTGCTGAATTAAGGCCTCAAGCTTGGACTGGCTCGTGGGGGTTGGGGGGTCGCGATCATGGAGGGTGGGGGTCACGGGCAGCAGCGGCTTCTCCGGGGCCCACAAAAATAATTTGACGCTTACCTTTGGCTGGGCCTCTTCGGTTCCAACACACGTGGAGCTGGTCGGCGTGTGCACGGCGCAGCACCTGACCAGTTCCGACCTAAAGTGGCAATAGGGGTCCTATTTATGGCATGGGACCCAGATTTCCACATTAAAAGCTACCTATTGCATGAAACAAGTGTGGGATTTGGACACCAGGCGGTAGGCCCCTTTCAAAATAGAGCCAGCCGCATTGCCAGTAGGAACAAGGCGTTAAGGCTACTGATCCCATTTAAGGCCATTACCACCCCGTTAACACCTGGTGAAGGGAGTGAAAATTGAACCCAGCGCATTTTGGATTAGACATTATACTGAGGCCCTTTCTGCCGACTCAGGTGGATGTAAAAGATCCCATGGGTTCTCCTAGAGTGCACCGCAAATTTTGCTGTTTGAGAGACATTGTTGTGTGCAAAGTGACAGCCGTGTTTGCCTACATAACAACAATAGCTGCACTTCAAAAATAATTAGTTGCTTGTAAAGCACTTTGGTGCATTGAGGATATAATAAGGTGCTATATCAATGCAAGTTTTTTCTTTCTCTTACCTACTGTTTGTGAAAAGTGATGTTGAGACCAAACATTTCTCCTGGATCTGGATAGCAATCAAAAACCAAGCCAATCCAATCCAATCCTGTCCAATCCAATCCAACCTAATCGATCCAATCAAATAGCTTCAAGAGAGATGCAAATTGGAGCTGGGTGACCTTCTAACCTGGGGAGGGGAAGAATCTATAAATTCCCATGAATTCAGCATATAATAGAGCAACTGAGGTGCAGTTTAAGGTACAACTTATGGATTACCCTCGACTCAAATACTCACTAATCTTTCATTAAAGGCCACAATCTTGAGCAGTGATTTGCTCGAAGGACATTCTCACAGGCCCATCGAAAAGCAACTCCATTTGCTTATATTTTAAACATATTGTGGGTGAGAAATTCATATACTTACTGCCACCTATTAGTGCCAGCGATTCTCGCAAAAATGGAGGCAGTCCCCGCGGCGGCCGCCATATTCGTGGGCCCCTTTGCGCTACTGATAACCAGCACGCCCTGTAAAAAAGAAGGTTAACCTGGCATGCAAGCAGGCTGACAGACGCTGACAGGGGCGATATCTGCAGCTGTTAAAGGGACACACACATCAATCAGGTAAGTTTTTATGGAAGGGTTTGGCCTTGGTTTGTTGGATTTTATTGAAGTGGTGGCTTGCTGCAATATATGTGAAAGGTTTTTTAAGTGTTTTGGGAGTGCTGCTAGAGGTTTGCAAGAGCTCGGATGGTAAGTGAACGCCTTTGAGAAGACAGAACATGCTGCGAATACTCAGCAGGTCACGCTACATCCGTGGAGTTCACGCCGCAGGTCGACATGCTGCCTGACCAACTGATATTTGTGGGTAGAGGGCCAGTCTTCACATTTACAGCATTCGCTTGCAGAGAGAAGAGGAAGACGCAGAAGAGGAAGACACAGAAGAGGAAGACGCAGAAGAGGAGGAAACCGAAGAGGAGGAATCAGACAAAAGGATGCATCCCAGACAGACCCTTTGTGGCCGGGATATCCGGGATGGAATCATCTGCCTGCGGTCCCACTGGCTGGGCAGGTGACCTCTTCTTGTTGACCCACTGGCTGGGCAGGTTGCATTTCTTGGGTGTGTGAAATGAGGGCGATACAAGGGTGGAGTTGTGCTGACGGGAGGGTGGGAAACCTAGAGGTGCATGCCAGAAGGGGGATAACGTATGAAGATGCCCGCATCTTGTATCCTTTCAGCCCCGCCGCTGGCCAAGGGCTCAGCCATGCCCCTGCCAGGAATGGCCTGCACCGTCTCCTCCAAGGGGGTGAGGTGATGCTAGGAATGGTAGATGTGCCTCGTCATTGGTGCAGATTGTTGGTAGGTGAGTGATTGGGGGCTCCTGCATTGAGCAGTGTGTGAGGCTCGTGGTGCAGTTGGTAGATGACAGCTTTTGAAGATGCATTCACTGACCTTGACCAGTGGTCTGAGTTCATGAAGTTTCATGGAGCACTGGAGCCAGGTCATGGGGGCGACAATGCTGGCAGTGACGGCCTTGGTAATGTACTCCCACATTGTTCTTTCTGGAAGGCCTCCTGGCCCCTGTGGGTAGAGGGCCAGTCTTGTAGTGTTGACCCCCTGTACAAAGCTGGAGTGCTGCGTGCGAGACAATGGGTACCCCTTCCCTGGCTTGCTGAGCCATTTGTGTTAGTGCTGAGGCAGTTTTCCCATTTCAGTTTAGGAAGGTAATTCAACTTTAAGAACTGAATAATGACATTTGGAACTTCTTTTAAATATTGAATATTTGTAAAAAGACAGAAAGGGCTGAAAAATGTATTGAATCAGTGCATTTTATTTTGTCTTGCTTCAATGCGCGTGGCCCCTTTAAATTTCAGAGCTCCTCACTGTCCACAATGCATTGCGAGCTTCACAGCCTCGCACACAGACACTCGGGGAAGCAGCAACGCCGCACCAGGACTGCAAATTGGTCCCGGATCCCTCGTGCAATGCCACCAGGATGGCGTTGTACCTAAGGTTAGCGCTGCGCCACCTACCTCCATGTCCCCCACACCAACTTAGGTCGGTTAGCGATGCGGCCATTTCGGGCAGCCGTTAATGGCAGTTGGCGGTGACACCAACTGCTTTGTTGGCGATCACCAATTTTTCCCACTCAGTGTTTTTCTCTTTTTACGCACTGCTTCACTTGCTCTTTTTTTCTATTTCTTCATATCTGAGCTCTGAAACATCTTGGAGCTGGCAACCTGTGGATGAGACCCAGACACACATGGACCAGCATTTCTACTGAGGTTCAAAGGTGAAAGAGGGAGGTGAATTGTAAGTGGCTCCTCACCTATGTGACAAGATTCTTAAGGACAGAAGAGATCAGTGCAGTACTTGGTTACTCCTCCTCACAATCAAGGGACTTTATTGACCTCAGGACATGTCAAAGCCAATGAAGTATTTTTGAAGTTTAGTCACTGCTGTAATGTAGGAAACGCGGCAGCCAATCTGCATACAGCAAGGTCCCACAAACAGCAATGTGATAAATGACCAGATCTTCTGTTTTAGGTGTTAGTCCAACAGTTTTATTTGAAATCACAAGCTTTCGGAGCGGCTGCTCCTTCGTCATCCTTCACCTGACGAAGGAGCATCCGCTCCGAAAGCTTGTGATTTCAAATAAAACTGTTGGATAATAACCTGGTGTTGTGCGACTTCTCACTTTTATCCACCCCAGTCCAACACCGGCATCTCCGCATCATGGTTTTAGGTGTTGGTTGAGGGATACATGTTGGCCAGGACACACGGGGAACTCCCCTGCTCTTCTATGAATAGTGCCATAGAATTTTTTATGTCAACTTGAGAGGGCAGACGGGGCCTCGGTTTAACGTTTCATCCGAAAGATGGCACCTCCGACAGTGCAACATTCCCACAGCACTGCACTGATGTGTCAGCTTGGATTATGTGCTCAAGTCTCTGGAGTGGGGCTTGAACCCACGACCTTCTGACTCAGAGGCGAGAGTGCTACCCACTGAGCCAAGTCCGACAACAAACCAGGATTTATCCTTAAAGACAGTGGAGTATGTGTTGTGGATCTAATGGGCATTGTTCACATCTTCTCCCAGCCTACACATAAGCCTGGACTGATACATTTACATCCTCTGTTGAAAAATCAACTCTGAGATCCGACCAAACTGTTAAATCTTCTCGCTTCAGAAATAATGAGAAGTATGCAAGAGTGCAGCGAGCCTGTATTCATGCCGTGTGATGGCATTTCTCTGTTTATATTTCTGCAGATAGAATTTGTTCCGTGTGTAGAGGCCAGCTGTCTGCTGGAACTCCGTACACATCACATTCCAGCATCCCATCAGCACATGCTGCTCAGTCAGTGAGTGAGCAGAAGAAAGTGCCTGTGTTCGCTGAGTGCCCTTTCTCATGGTTTCAAATGAGTTTTACCAGAGAAAATCATTTTGTTAATATATGGTAAATGATTTGGTGAGATCCTGTGAATTTCTACGTTTACCGACAAGAGGTAGCTGAGGGGTGGTTCTCTTATTTTACCCTTCCCTAGGGATTGCACCTTGATGTGGCGAGAAGGCTTGCATGCTCTTACGACCCTGGGAGCCATGCTGGTAGGAGTATTGCTTCTGGTAGGACCACCCAAGCCAGACAGGTCAAAAGGTAGGAGCCAGACTAAAGGCAGTCCACGGCCCTCCTGGTAGGTGCTTGTGAGCCAGGCTAACAACCTGTCTACGTAAAAATGCCTTTCATTACGGAAACAACCCAGAGACAGGACGAGTCTGTTATAGACTGGAAAATATAAACATCGACTGTGGAGAACCACAATCTGCTGGACGTAAGGCAAGGTGGAACTCTGATCGAAGTCAAATAACTTGACAGTGATAGACAGCAATGGAAGAAATGGGTTGCCTCATGTGCTACTAGGCACAGGAGACTTGAACTAACTATGTAACTCATTTATGCTGTCAAATGTAAAGTCAAGAAGAGAACAAGGTGCATGCACCACCTGCAGTTGCCACTCTTTCATTCTGGAGGTGGCCCTTATGACCAGCGTGAGTGGTCTCTTATGGCTCAGGTCCAACTCAGAAACCAGGATTTACGCTAGATCTAGGAATCTTTTACGCAAAATTGTGGTACTCATGCAGAAAATCAAACTACACCCTGTCAGTGAATGTAGAAAAGCATAGGATCTCACCAGAGCTTTTGCCATACTTATGACAATCATGGCTGAGTGATGTTAGGGGAAAGAAAGAAAGACCTTGCATTTATATAGCGCCTTTCACAACCTCAGGACGTCCCAAAGCACTTTACAGCCAATGAATTACTTGGAAGTGTAGTCACTGTTGTAATGTAGGGAAACGTGGCAGCCAATAGGCACACAGCAAGGTCCCACAAAAAGCAATTAGAGAATGATCAGATAATCTGTTTTAGTGGTATTGGTTGAGGAATTTTTTTTGAAATTCATTCATGGGATTTGGGTGTTGCTGGCAAGGCCAGCATTTGTTGCCCAAATAAATTAGCCAGGACACCGAGGAGAACTACCCTGCTCTTTGAAATAGTGCCATGAGATCATTTACGTCCACCTGATCTGGTCATTATCACAATCTTCTGAGGTAATGAAAAGCACAAGTTCTTTCTCTCTTTTATTAATGGTGTAATTGAAGGGATAGCATTCTTTCCAAAAATCGGTGCTGTATATTTTGGAGTCACCTTTAACCCAGCCCACCTGAAAGGAACAGAGAGGGGGGCTTTTAAAATGAAGCATTGAGAGGTACTTCCTTGTTCCCGCTAGAATCACGCTGGCCACCATTTTAACTGCTTACTGCGGTTATGGGGATGAGGGGGATGAGGCGCCCGCCATAAGCAGGTGGGAGCCTTGTGAATTTATTCATATCAGGGGCCTATCACGTCAATGGGACCCCGATTGCACTTTAACCCAAGCCTGAGCGCGAAAGCTTCCATGGCTATCCTACTAGGTGAGGGCAGGCTGGCATTTCGGGAAGGATGAAGAGGCCCTCCATGGTAAGTAACAAGCTTTCCTTTGTGCAGCCAGGAGGAGCAGGAAGGTCATGGCCTCCCCTGGCTCAGACTTCCCTCCCTTCCGTCCCATGAAACCCTCCTGAAATGTCCTCCCTGTTACTCACTTGCTTGCTGGAGAGTATTCCCTTGGTAACAGCTGGTAACCACTGGTCCAATGGCCAGCTGCTGCTTTCCGTCCATTTGGCACACATACGAGGCACAGGAGTTACAATACTCCAGGGCTCAAACTTAGGCCTGTGGTTGCATTTCGCACTTGCCACACCATCCACCTGCCTGCAGGTTAAAATCAACCCCATTGTTTCTCTCTGATGCCTGGCTCCAACTCTTAGTCTTGTATCTCTCAGTCCTGAGTCTAACTCTGTGGTTTGTGTCTCTCAGACTGGGCTTAACTTTTCCTTTTCTCCGGCCTGGGCCTAACTTTTGCATCTCTCCGGCTTGGGCCTAACTTTTGCATCTCTCCGGCCTGGGCCTAACTTTTGCATCTCTCCGGCCTGGGCCTAACTTTCCTATTGGCCCTCTGCTGCCATCATCCTATCTCCCAGCCCCAACAAACAACATTCCAAAAAAATGTCTGGCCCATATGTCTTGTGTCTACTGTTCTAGTTCATTAGCAATGACATCAGTCGATTTGGATCAAGCTCTAGTTTGAGTAACAAATAGAAATATGTGAAGATGTAAGCTGCTTCGCGTGTGACAGAATTACTCTGTTTATTTTTTTGCCCAAAGAGGATTTGTTCTCTCAGCAACAGCGGGTGACAGCTGTTGCCTAGAAGGTAGCACATTCACATTACAGCATTGCACAAAGCACATCCTGGGCAATACACGTTGCTGAGTGGTGATGCCACTTCCCACCCCCTTACAGCAGTTTCCCCATGACAACCGAGCAGTTGACCATTAAATCCAAACTCCAAATTTCCACTGTGTCTTTGCATGTAATGATAGCTGAGATAGAGCAGAACACCAAATCCTGTGCAGCCCTCTGTCCCTTGTGAGGCTTCTACCTACTGGCAGAGCAGGTGCAGTGGGTGCTCTTCCAATTATTTATTCAGAGGGAATCAGGCCTACCTAGGCCTTGCTACAAAATTTGATGGAACCGGGCCCCCTCCTCAACCCTCCGACCCCATCCACTGCAATGTAACAAGCCACAATCCATCTTGTGGTCTATTTTGAAATCCTACAATCTTGGAATAGCACAGCCAGGCAAATTTCCTTATCTAATATATTCCTTCATTCGCTTGTAAATAAAAAACAAGAGAGCTGACTAGTTTTTTTTAAGATTCGATGGCATGTTTTCACATTTATTTCAAATAACGGCCTGTTCCTGTTAAGTAAATTGCTTGGCAGCCACAGAACTTTATCTGCTTCCTCCAAATAATGATAAAGCAGGATTTCACATTGAAATATAATGTGAGCATCCTATATATCAAAATTACTATTTCACTACATAATGAGATGATTTATACGATGGAAATGATTTCATATGTTATCTTAATCTAAACATGCTGTGCGGTGCGGAATCAGCCATTACTTCCCCACAATAGTCCCTTTAAGATGATTTCCCAGGCTGGATGAATAAGTGAAGGCCTAGCAACCATTCCATGCTTCAAATGATTAAATCCCCATTAGAAGCCGTAAAAGCCAGACTTTCATTAAGGTTCCCCTCAGTCCCTACCTACCCTTTCAAAGGCAGCACCATAGGAACAGGAGTAGGACATTCAACCCCCGAGCTTGTTCCGCTATTCAGTTAGATCATGGCTGATTTGTACCTCTATTACATTTGCCCGCCTTTGACCCATATTCCTTGATAACCCTACATAACAAAAATCTATTGATCTCAGTCTTGAAAATTTCAATTGGCCCGGCATCCATAGCCTTCTAGGGGAGCAAGTTCTCTGTAATTACCCTCAGTGATTATATGGGCAGAATCTTAAATTCAAAACCAACAGGCAAAGAATTGAAGGCCATCATGCCAATAAGGTGTTGTCTCAGCAGTGGAAGATATATACAACAACAATGCTCCAGGGTGCTTCACAAAGGCATGAGGGACAACAGAGGCGAACCAAAGAAGGAGAAAGAAAGAGAGAAAGATTCCAGCAAGTAACTCACTCCCAGGTATCCATTATTCTATATATAAACCATCTGAATCCCTCTATTAGATTCCACCCTGTAACTTATTGCCAAGTATCCATTATTCTATATATAAACCACCTGATGCCCTTGATTAGATTCCAGCCTGTAACTCACTCCCAGGTATCCGTTATTCTATATATAAACACCATCTCAACCCCTTTATTAGATTCCAACCAGTAACTCACTCTCGAGTATCCAAATCAGCTAGGTCAGTGTTACTGCTGATTCAGAAGATTGTGGGTTCCAGCATACTGTGGACACCAGTAGATAATCAAGGCTAACACTTCTGTGCCATACTGAGGGAGTGCTGCATCGTTCGAGGTCCTAATACTATTAAGATATTCAACTGGGACACAGCTTGCCTACTCGAGTGGATGTAAAAAAAAGCCCACGATTAGAACCATACCTGGCAGGTCAACATCAGTAAAAAGCAGATTCTCTGGTCATTTGTTTGTAGTTTCTGGGACCTTGCTGTGTGCAAATGGGCTGTTGTTTGTGAAGTGCTTTTGCACATCCTGAGGACATGATAAGGCACCATATAAGTTACATAGTATTACATAGTATTTACAGCACAGAAACAGGCCATTTGGCCCAACAGGTCCATACTGGTGTTTATGCTCCAGACGAGCCTCCTCCCAGGCTCCCACCCTACTTCATCTAACTCTGTCAACATATCCTTCTATTCCTTTCTAGCTCATGTGTTTATCTAGCTTCCCCTTAAATGCATCTATGTTAGTCGTCTCAACTACTCCTTGTGGTAGCAAGTTCCACATTCTAACCACTCTCTAGGTAAAGAAGTTTCTCCTGAATTCCCTACTGGATTTATTAGTGACTTTCTTATATTTATAGCCCCTAGATCTGGTCTCCCCACCCCACCCCAACCCCCACACAAGTGGAAATATTTTCTCTACGTCTACCCTATCAAACCCTTTCATAATCTTAAAGACCTCTACCAGGCCATCCCTCAGTCTTCTCTTTCCTAAAGAACAGAGCCCCAGCCTGTTCAAATTTCTTGATAGGTATAGCCTCTCAGTTCTGGTAACATCCTAGTAAATCTTTTTTTTCGCTACTCTAGTGTCTCTATATCATAGAATCATAGAATGGTTACAGCATGGAAGAAGGCCATTCAGCCCGTCGAGCCCATGCCGGCTCTCTGCAAGAGCACTTCAGCTAGTCCCACTCCCCTGCCCTTTCCCTGTAGCCCTGCAAATTTATTTCCTTCAGATACTTATCCAACTCACTTTTGAAAGCTGTGATTGAATCTGCCCCCACCACCCTTTCAAGCAGTGCATTCCAGATCTTAACCACTCGCTGCGTAAAAAAGTTTATTCTTACGTCGCCTTTGGTTCTTTTGCCAATCACCTTAAATCTGTGTCCTCTGGTTCTCGACCCTTCCGCCAATGGGAACAGTTTCCCTCTATCTACTCTGTTCAGCCCCTCATGATTTTGAACACCTCTATCAAATTTCCTCTCAATCTTCTCTGCTCCAAGGAGAACAACCCCAGCTTCTCCAGTCTATCAACATAACTGAAGTCCCTTATTCCTGGAAACATTCTCATAAATCTTTTCTGCACCCTCTCTAAGGCCTTCACATCCTTCCTAAAGTGTGGTGCCCAGAATTGGACACAGTACTCCAGTTGGGGCCGAACCAGTGTTTTATACAGGTTCATCATAATTTCCACACTTTTGTACTCTATGGGGGTGATTTTGCCAATGGGGAGCTTTTGGAGGCGGGACTCCCACTTGTCGGGTTTCAGTCCCGCCTCCAACAACTTCTGGCCAACCCACGCTATTTTCCCTTGAATTACCTGGTTAAGCCCACCCAGCGGACTTAGCAGGCCAATTAAGGGAAAGCCGGTTGCTGAGCATGTCAACGTATGATGTTTCATCTGTCAAAAATTTTTGACAGGTGAATTGTCATCGTTTGACAGCTCTGTGAAGCTGTCAAACAGTGACATTCTCTGCAGTTTGATGACGTCTTGAATACAAGAGCCCATCAAACTTCTTTCTGTTACAGAAATGAGATGGTTGTTGCATCTGTGAATGCAACGGCCATCTGTCATTCCCAACGCGGAGGTCCAAGACTCTCCGCATACAACCCGACTGAAGCCTGCAGGAAGAAACAAAGGTAAGTACACTTTTAAAAACACTTTCCACTTACCTCAGATACTCACCTCTCCACTCTTGCACCCATCACTTACCTTCACCGCACACTTTTGCACGCCCCCGACCCCCGCAGACACCCTACTCGCCTCGGTGACCTGGGGGGTTTCGGAGCCTTCGGGAAGCCCGCACTTGTGAGGGCAAAAAGTGGATAATCCTATTTTCTGCCTATTAACTACCTGTTAACAGGCAGTTAATAGGCTTTAATCCCTTCCCGCCTCCAAGGAGACGGGACCCAGCGCGGGATGGCTACCCGCCTCCTAGGAAGATGGCATGGAGGCGGGTTGGGGGCGGGTTGGGCACCCACCCCCAAATTCTGCCATTTTCCTGGCAGACCCGCCTCCATACCCACGTCCCCAGGGCTGGCAAAATCGCCCCCTATACCTCTATTTATGAAGCCCAGAATCCCGTAAGCCTTTTTAACTGCTTTCTCAACCTGCCCTGCCACCTTCAACGATTTGTGCACACATACCCCCAGGTCTCCCTGTTCGTGCACCCCCTTCAGGATTGTACCATTTAATTTATATGTCCTCTCTCATTCTTTCTACCAAAATGTATCACTTCACACTTTTCTGCATTAAATTTCATCTGCCACGTGTCTGCCCATTCCACCAGCCTGTCTATGTCTTCCTGAAGTCTATCACTCTCCTCCTCACTATTCACTATACTTCCAAGTTTTGTGTCATCTGCAAATTTTGAAATTGTGCCCTGTACACCCACGTCCAAGTCATTAATATATATCAAGAAAAGCAGTGGACCTAGAACTGACACCTGGGGAACACCACTGTATACCTTCCTCCAGTCCGAAAAACAACCGTTCACTACTATTCTTTATTTCCTATCACTTAGCCAATTCTATATCCATGCTGACACTGTCCCTTTTATTCCATGGGCTTCAACTTTGCTGGCAAGCCTATTATGTGGCACTTTGTCGAACGCCTTTTGGAAATCCATGAACACCATGTCAATCGCATTGCCCTCATCAACCCTCTCTGTTACCTCATCAAACAACTCAATCAAGTTAGTTAAACACGATTTGTCTTTAACAAATCTGTGCTGGCTTTCCTTAATTAATCCACACTTGTCCAAGTGACTGTTAATTTTGTCCCTGATTACTGTTTCTAAAAGCTTCCCCACTACTGAGGTTAAACTGACTGGCCTGTAGTTGCTGGGTTTATCTTTACACCCCTTTTTTGAACACTGGTGTAATATTTGCAATTCTCCAGTCCTCTGGCACCACACCCATATCTAAGGAGGATTGGAATATTATGGCCAGTACCTCCACAATTTCCTCCCTCAATTCCCTCAACATCCTAGGATGCATCCCATCTGCTCCTGGTGATTTATCTACTTTAAGTACAGCCAGCCTTTCTAATACCTCCACTTTATCAATTTTTATCCTATCAAGTGTCTCCACTACCTCCTCCTTTACTATGTCTATGGCAGCATCCTCTTCCTTGGTGAAGACAGATGCAAAGTACTCGTTTAGTACCTCAGCCATACCCTCTGCCTCCATGCATAGGTTTCCTTTTTGGTCCCTAATCGGCCCCACCCATCCTCTTACTACCCGTTTACTATTTATATGCCTATAGAAGACTTTTGGATTACCTTTTATGTTGGCTGCCATTCTATTCTCATCCCCTCCCTTTGCCCCTCTTATTTTCTTTTTCACTTCTCCTCTGACCTTTCTATATATAGCCTGATTCTCAGATGTATTTGCAACCTGACATCTGTCATACGCGCCCTTTTTCTGCTTCATCATATTCTCTATCTCTTTCGTCATTCAGGGAGCCCTAACTTTAGTTGCCCTACCTTTCCCCCTAGTGGGAATGTACCTCAACTGTACCTGAACTATTTCCTCTTTAAAGGCAGTCCGTTGTTCCATTACAGTTTTGCCTGCCAATCTTTGATTCCAGTTTACCTGGGCCAGATCTGTTCTCATCCCACTGAAAATTGGCCTTCCCCAGTTAAACATTTTTACTCTAGATTGCTCCCTGTCCTTTTCCATAGCTAATCTAATCCTTATGATACTATGATCACTGTTCCCTAAATGTTCACCTACTGACACTTGCTCCACTTGACCTACCTCATTCCTCAGAACCAGATCCAGCAATGCCTCCCTCCTCGTCGAGTCGGAAACATACTGATCAAGAAAGTTCTCCTGAACACACCAGAAATTCTTCCCCTTCTCTGCCCTTAACAGTGTTTTGTTTGCTTTTTTTTTAATGGCCTTATTAACCTGTGTCACTACTTTTAGTGATTTGTGTATCTGTACCTCCAGATCCCGCTGTTGCTCTACCCCATTTAGACATTTGGGAGAGTAAAATTCAATTGCTTTGCACCTCCCGTTAGTGGTAACGGGACATAAAGCAACTAGCACCCGGGTGCGGCGCCACTAACGCCTCCCGCGAAATTCAGCACCACAGCGGCAAACTCGGCTCGCGCCCCTGACCTACCGCCGGACGCTATATCCGACAGGGTATGGGTGGCATTTTTGCGGCCGGGGCGGCGATAATTAAAGGGCAGGCGCCGGGCAGCCATTTTTTTTTGGGCCACCTGCCAGCACCTGCCCCCCTCTGGCCTCCTCCTGCGGGATGCCGGCCGCGATCGGGCAGCCCGACACTCCTCTTGAGTACCGGGCTCTTTTGCCGGCTCCCCACTCCCCGGTGGTCCAGCAGGGCCCCGGTGTGCACTGCGCTAGGCCCCTCCCCTTTAATCAGGGGAGGGAGGCCTGCAGTACCGTGGCGCTACGTGCCGGCGCGCATGGCGCTGCTGCATGTAGCGCCGCAAAAGAGGGAGGGGGAGCGCTTCCAGTAGCGCCCCATGAATTTCGGGCGCGTGGGCTCTAACTTTTTTGGGGCGCGAAAAGTAACACCCCAGCGAAGTAATCGCCCCAAAGGGGGCGTGAGCCAATTTTCCCCCCTTGTTTTCCAAGGAGTATGCAGCCTCCTTATTCTTCCTACCAAAATGTACCACCTCACACTAATCTATATTGAAGTTCATTTGACAATTACACACCCACTCTGCAAGTTTATTCATTCTTTCTGCACATCTAATCTATATGAACTCATCATTTCAAGCAAGAGCTGAGCCTGTTTCTGGCTGGGCGGAGATCACCTCTTACAGAAGGTGGGTACTGCAGGGAATTCAGGGCCAGAGTGATCTCCTGGATTAGTTTCGATCACCTAGATGAGTCGGAGAGCAATGTCCCAGATTTTTTCCCCAAATTGGTGTGGGTTTTTATCTGTTTTTTTGCCTCTCCCAGGAGAACACATGTTTCCTGGGAGAGGCAAAAAAACAGGTAAAAACCCACACCAATTTGGGGAAAAAATCTGGGACATTGCTCTCCGACTCATCTAGGTGATCGAAACTAATCCAGGAGATCACTCTGGCCCTGAATTCCCTGCAGTACCCACCTTCTGTAAGAGGTGATATGTTTCAATAAGATCACCTCTCATTCTTCTAAACGCCCGCCAATGAATATAGGCCCAACCTGCTCAACCTTTCTTCATAAGGCAACCCCTTCATCTCAGGAAGTAATCTAGTGAACCTTCTCTGAACTGCCTCCAATGCAAGTATATCCCTCCTTAAATAAGGAGACCAAAACTGTACGCAGTACTCCAGGTATGGTCTCACCAGCGCCCTGTACAGTTGTAGCAAGACTTCCCTACTTTTATACTCCATCGCCCTTGCAATAAAGGCCAATATTCATTTGCCTTCCTAATTACTTGCTGTACCTGCATGCTAACTTTTTGTGTTTCATGTACAAGGACCCCCAGATCCCTCTGTACTGCAGCATTATGTAGTCTCTCATCATTTAAATAATAATTTGCTTTTTCATTTATTTTTATATAGCACCTTTCATGACCTCAGGACATCCCAAAGCGCTTTACAGCCAATTAAGTACTTTTGAAGTGTAGTCACTGTTGTAATGTAGGAAATGCAGCAGCCAATTTGCGCACAGCAAGGTCCCACAAACAGCAATATGGTAATAACCAGATAATCTGTTTTAGTGATGTTGCTTGAGGGATAAATATTGGCCAGAACTCTTCTTTAAAATAGTGCAATGGGACCTTACACGTCCATTTGAGAGGGCAGATGGGCCCCCGGTTTAAATTCTCATTGAAAAGATGGCACCTCCGACAGTGCAGCACTCCCTCAATATTGCACTGGAGTGTCAGCCTAGATTTTGTGCTCAAGACTCTAGAGTGGGACTTGAACCCATGACATTCTGACTCGTGCACTCCCTGGTGAGTCCAAGCTTCCTCGTACATTGCTCCTCTGAACTATCCTGGTGGCTCACGCTGTTGCTCACACTACCTGAGGCAGAAACTGCTGAATGTCACTGCATTCCAGAGACACCCTCTCCTCCTGTTCCACTGCGACGTACCCACCAATGAGCCCTACACCTGGGTTTGGGGAAAAATAAAATCCTTTGTACCAGTCACTACTGTGATGAACTTCAAAATCTTTCCCTCCCTTAATGATTAAAAGGCTCACTTCTTGGTTTGATCGTGCAGCTACAAAAATGCTGCATTAACAATTCCTTAATGAGCAAAATAAAAAGTTTTATTTTTCTCACTTTTTGCCGATCTTCATTAAACCTTTTAAGGAAGAGTGAAACGACAGAACTAAACACAAACTAACAGCCTGTAATGTTTGCTGAAATCACACTCCCTTTCACTCACTTCCATTTTTTGACTAAAATTATTAAGCAGAAGAAAACATGGCCCCTTAATGGTGAAATAGATTATTCTCTAACACGGGGCCAAGCTGTATTTTTGCCTGGAGCTGTCCTTTCCTTAATCCTTTTTAATTAGCAACGGACTTGTTTCTCGAAGGCTGCGGTTGTGTTTGCAGTTTCTCACGAGGGCAGATGTAAAATTCGCCAAAGTGCGTTTGTGTGTTTAAGAATCGGATCATAACACTTGTTTCATGGCTTTTGATGGATGTCAGTGTATTTTTCTTTTGGTAATGTGAGACCCCGGGGGCGAGTTCTTAGCGAAGGAAAGAGAGAGAAAAAGAAAGACATTGCCTTCTGGAAATAATTGGGAATGTCGTCATATCAGCAGAACGTCCAGGGTCACTAATTGGGAGAGAAGTGTTTTCAGATGTCGGTTAGGGCTGGCTTTCGCTTTTGCCTAGATTATATGGTCAGTGCTTATTGTGTCTGGTAACTAGGAACAATGAAGATGCAGGGAAACTGGCACAGAGTCCCAGTTTCCCTGTTGGCATGGAGAATGCATGATTTAATAGTGCAATATTAATTAATAGCATACACAAATCTTTGAAGGTGGCTGGACAAGTTGACAAGGTTGATAGAAAAGCATACGGCATTCTTGACTTTATAAATTAAGAAATAAAGTACAAAAGCAATGAAGTTATGCTAAATCTTTATAAACCACTGGTTAGGCCTCAGCTGGAGTATTATGTCCAATTCTGGACAGCACTTTAGGAAGGATGTCAAGGCCTTGGAGAGGGTGCAGAGGAAATTTACTAGAATGATACCAGGGATGAGGGACTTCAGTTATGTGGAGAGACTGGAGAAGCTGGGATTGTTCTCCTTAGAGCAGAGAAGGTTAGGGGGAGATTTAATAGAGGCGTTCAAATTTATGAGGAGTTGTTAAGACATGGAATGCCTTACCAGAACCAATGGTTGAAGCAGAATCCATAATAGGTTTTTAAAGGAAAGTGAAAGGGCAGGGAAATGGCATGATGGGCTAAATGGCCTCCTTGTGTGCTGAATTTTCTGTGACTCTTTAACTATGGGGTCAGGTTAACAGACTGGGAGTAACGGACAATGGATAGAGATTGATAGCAGGGGTCACTGAATAGAAATCAGCAGCGGGGTCACTGGACAGGAAATATAACAGACTAAAGCCAAGAAGTGTGAAACCAGCTGCCAGGTACAGTATAACTCCATTCTGGGGTAGAATCAAGTTTAAGAAGTTCCCAGACACTCCATTGGACGGCATGCAAATTTTTCCACACTTAAGTTTGAATGTTTGCAATGTTAAAAGAGGACGGTGGGCAACTTTCCTCGGGGGTGGGGGGGAAGGAGAGGTGGGGCGTGGGGCCAGGGGATGTTCTCCCACAGCACCTATGTAACTTTGCCAACTGCCCCATAAATAGACAAGAGAACCTGGGGTTGTTCTCTTTAGAGCAGAGAAGTTTAAGGAGAGATTTAATAGAGGTGTTCAAAATTATGAGGGGTAGTGTAGATAGGAAGAAATTGTTTCCACTGGCAAGAACATCGATCAACAGAGGGCACAGAATTAAGATGATTGGCAAAAGAAGCAGGAAGGAGATGAGAAGAAATGTTTTACACAGCAAGTTGTTACGAGCTGGAATGCGCCGCCTGAAAGGGTGGTGGAAGCAGATTCAATAGTAACTTTTAAAAGGGAATTGGATCTATACTTGAAAAGGAAAAATTTGCAGGGCTATGGGTAAAGAGCAGGGAAGTGGGACTAATTGGATTGCTCTTTCAAAGAGGCGGCACAGGCACGATGGGCTTAATGGCCTCCTTCTGTGCTGTATGATTCTATGAATATTTATCTCTCAACCAACATCACTATAAAAACAGATTATCTGGTCATTATCACATTGCTGTTTGTGGACAATGTTGCGCCCAAATTGGTTGCCGTGTTTCCCTACATTACAACAGTGACTATACTTCCAATGTAATTCATTTTCTGTCAAGCACTTTGGGACATCTTGAGGTCATGAAAGGCGCTATATAAATGCAAGTCATTCTTTCTTACATCATCAGAGAAATGCATGGATGGGCAAGGATATTGGGGAGTGTCCCCTCTCTAACCCTGGGGCCGTGAGGTAGGTTGCGGATATCCTATTGGCACCTTGGCTAAGATCAACAGGTTCAGCACAAATCAGGTTAGTTCAGTTCCACATTGTGTGGTTGATTAACACACTTGAGTCAGATGAGTGGAGAAGTTCGCACTTAGCGTAAAATTTCTATCGCTGCTGCTGCTTCTGTGAGAATTACCAGAGGCTACTGCAGGAGGGCTGTGGGATTTGCCTTGTGAGTGAACGTGTGTGTCCCAGTGTGACACATCAGCAGCTGGAGTGTGTGCAATGCATCCCCAGGCTGGGAGTGAAGTCATGAAATAACTAGAGAGCAGGGACACCAGCCAACAGCCTGCAGTACATTACTGACTCGCAGCAGGGGAAAACACTGCATACTGAAAAACACACAGCCAGGAAGACACACTATGGAGCTTGAGCTGTAACCCACATCTGACAGAGGCACGCTGCAGGCCTGGAAACACCCAAAGCCATTAAAGAAAAATACAGATGGTCGACCTTTATAGTATAATATACAGGGAATGCATTCAGATTTGGACACCGTACCTCAGGAAAGATACCCCTTGGAGGGGGTACAGTGCAGATTCCCCAGAATACCAAGGCTTAAAGGGTTAAATTATGACAACAAGCATAAACTTGGCTTGCATTCCCTTGTGTTTAGATGGTTGAGGGGGTAATCTAATCAAGGTGTTTAAAAGAATAAAGCAATTCGATAGGGTAGATATAGAGAAACTATTTCCTCTGGTGGGGATTTCAAAACAAGGAGACATAATCTTAAAATTAGAGCCAGGCAATTTAGGAGTGAAATCAGGAAGCACTTTTTCACACAAAGGCACTTTTACACTCCCCCAAAAGGCTGTGAATGTTGAGTCAACTGAAATTTTCAAGACTGAGATTGATAGATTTTTGTTGGGTAACGGTATCAAGGAATATGGAGTAAGGCGGGTAAACGCAGTTGAGGTACAAATGAGCCACGATCTAATTGAATGATGGAACAGACTCAAGAGGCAGAACTCCAGTTCCTATGTTCTTATGAGTTCTGATACACAATAATAAACAGAAAATGCAATTCCCTATAGTATTCACAGAATCTGTTATTCTCAATAATATATACAGGATATGCTATTCTCTATAATATATACAGGGTCTGCTATTTCCTATAATATATGCAGGGTCTGCTATTCTCTATAATATATACAGGGTCTGCTATTTCCTATAATATATGCAGGGTCTGCTATTCTCTATAATATATACAGAGTCTGCTATTTCCTATAATATATGCAGGGTCTGCTATTCTCTATAATATATACAGGGTCTGCTATTCTCTATAATATATATAGGGTCTGTTATTCTCTATAATATATACAGGGTCTGCTATTCTCTATAATATACACAGGGTCTGCTATTCTCTATAATATATACAGGGTCTGCTATTCTCTATAATATATACAGGGTCTGCTATTCTCTATAATATACACAGGGTCTGCTATTCTCTATAATATATACAGAGTCTGCTATTCTCTATAATATATACAGGGTCTGCTATTCTCTATAATATATACAGAGTCTGCTATTCTCTATAATATATACAGAGTCTGCTATTCTCTATAATATATACAGGGTCTGTTATTCTCTATAATATACACAGGGTCTGCTATTCTCTATAATATATACAGGGTCTGTTATTCTCTATAATATACACAGGGTCTGCTATTCTCTATAATATTAGACTATGGCTGATCTGCACCTCAAAATTTTTCCGGCTTTGCTCCATATCCTTTGATACTCTTACCCAACAAAAACCTATTGCTCTCAGTCTTGTAAGCTCTAACTGTCACAACATCTACATCCAAATTTCTACTAACCTTTGTGTGAAAATCATGACTTCCAATGAAGCAGTAATCAGGAGTTGAAGGAATGGTCGTCAGGCTAATCCAAGAAGTGATAAGAATAAACCATTGGGATTAGACATGTGTAGAGACCGGAAAAATACGGACATCAATGGCATCACAGAAACATGGCTGCAAGTGGAAGGTGGACAAAAGGTGGAGTTAAAGAGCACTAAGCACCAACTCCCATTCACCTATGACCCCTATCCCCACCAACCTCCACCAGTTCTCCATCCTGAATCACATTGATTTCAGAATGCTCACCCTTATTTACAATTCTTATGGCTTTGCTCCACCAACCTCTGCTGGCCACCCCCAAGACCTACATCCAGCTTGTACTCTCTGCTCTTCTAAACTTAGTCTACTGTACAGCCTGTGTGTCTCTTTGTCAGCTCCTTTACAACCAGATAGAAGAGAATAATTCACTCCCGCCTGGTACCATACACAGTCTTAGTCTACTGTATAGCTCATGTGTGTCAGCTCCTGTATGTGTACAGCACACACCAGGTAAAAGTAAATGATTCACTCCCGTCTGATACAGTACAGCTCATGTGTGTCTCAGTATCAGCTCCAGTCCATGTACAGCACACACCAGGTAAAAGGAAACGATTCACTGCCATCTGGTACTGTATGGCCTGCGTGTGTCTCAGTATCAGCTCCTGTACATGTACAGCACACACCAGGTAAAAGGGAACGATTCACTGCCATCTGGTACTGTATGGCCTGCGTGTGTCTCAGTGTCAGCTCCAGTACGTGTACAACACACACCAGGTAAAAGTAAACGATTCACTCTCATCTGATACAGTACAGCTCATGTGTGTTTCAGTATCAGCTCCAGTACATGTACAGCACACACCAGGTAAAAGGGAACGATTCACTCACGTCTGGTACTGCATGGCCTGCGTGTGTCTCAGTGTCAGCTCCTGAATGTGTACAGCACACACCAGGTAAAAGGGAACTATTCACTCCCGTCTGATACAGTACAACTCATGTGTGTCTCAGTGTCAGCTCCTGTACAATACACGTCTGGTATTGTGCGGGTTAGGTTGATTTGGCTATGATAAAATTGACCCTTAGTGTTAGGGGGGGATTAAATATGTGGGGTTATGGGGATAGGATGGGATATGTTAGGGGGAATTAAATACGTGGGGTTACGGGGGTAGGGTAGGATATGTGTACTGTGGGGATTAAAGCAGGGACAGGGTACTGGATTTGGATGATCAGCCATGATCGTATTGAATGGCGGAGCAGGCTCGACGGGCCGAATGGCCTACTCCTGCTCCTAGATTCTATGTTTCTATGTTTCTATGGTACTGTATGGCCTGTGTGTGTCTCAGTGTCAGTAAAAAAAAACGGATTTAAGGTGAATTATCTCTTTTACTCACTATGCTTTATTTCTTGCAAGGTCTTTGTGAAGTTGGCAGTCGCAAAAGCCTGCACTCTGAACTAGCAGCGAACTCAACTCACTGAACAGGAGATCGTACAGTGCTGTCAATTAAGCTGCTTTCTGTGAAGCTGTGTGAATGGCAGCATGTTCTCTGGATCTGAGATGAAATGTAAGTCATCTGGGTGATGTCATGTCATCGAGGGAGCCAGATATCACCACGTTTGTCAATCTGGAAGGGTGGTTCAGACATTGTCAATGATGGTAAATCACCTCCGTTACTTCGAGGTTGCTCTTTCCAGACATGTGGTATTGACACACATGATGAGTCTTCGCTGGCACAGAAACTGGCAATTCTTCATGAAATTTTATGTTTATTTTTCCTTGTTGTCCAACTATGCAATATGGATGAGATAGAGCCAGAAGAAGTGTCGGCTCTGGAAGAAAATATGCTACAAACGTCTAACTTAGGTGCAGAGCCAAGATCTATACTGCAGGAACCACTAAGGTTGAAAAGAGCAGGAGAGAAGATGGGGTAGTACTTGTGTGACACACAAGCTTAGGTTTTCAAAACCGGCAGATTGGGCTCCCCCGATCAAATTCCTTATCCCCTGAGTTTATGATCCCGACTGGAATCATAGAATCATACAGCACAGAAGGAGGCCATTCAGCCCATCGTGCCTGTGCCGGCACTTCGTAAGAGCTCTCCAATTAGTCCCACACTCCCTGCGCTTTTAAATACATTTAAGGTGGAGATAGACAGATTTTTGCAAGATAAGGGAGTGAATGGTTATGGGGAATGGGCAGGGAAGTGGCTTTGAGCCCAAGATCAGCCATGATCTTACTGAATGGCGGAGCAGGCTCGAGGGGCCAAGTGGCCTATTCCTGCTCCTATTTCTTATGTTATTATGTTCCCCATAGGTGTCAGCTGTGGCTCAGTGGTCCCACGCCAGAGACTTGAGGACAAAATCTAGGCTGACACTACAGTGCAATACTGAGGGAGTGCTGCTCTATCGTAGGTGCCGTCTTTCAGATGAGACGTTAAAACGAAGCCCCGTCTGCTCTCTCAGGTGGACCTAAAAGATCCCATGGCACGATTCAAAGATGAGCAGGGGAGTTCTCCCCGGTGTCCCGGCCAATATTTATCCCTCAACCAACATCACTAAAACAGATTATCTGGACATTATCACATTGCTGTTTGTGGGAGCTTGCTGTGCACAATTTGGCTGCTGCATTTCCTGCATTACAACAGTGACTACACTTTAAAAGTAACTCATTGGCTGTAAAGTGCTTTGGGACATCATGAAAAGCATTATATAAATGCAAGTCTTTCTTTCTTTCATAGCCCTGAAAATTTTACTTTTCAAGTATATATTCAATTCACTTTTGAATCTGCTTCCACCACCCTTTCAGGTAGTGCATTCCAGATCATAAAAACGCGCTATGTAAAGAAATTTCTCCTCAACTCCTCCCCGGTTCTTTTGGCAATTATGTTAAATATATGTCCTGGGTTACCGACCCTCGTGCCAGTGGAAACAGTTTCTCCTAATTTACTCGATCAAATCCCCTCATAATATTGAACACCACTATTACATTTCCCCTTAACCTTCTTTGCTCTAAAGAGAACATTGCCACCTTCTCTAGTCTCTCCACATAACTGAAGTCCCTCATCCCTGGGTCCTAGGTTCATTCCTCGGTCTGCACTGAGGTGGTGGAACTCAATTGGGATGTGGTAGGTCTGCTACAATTGACCTCTGGGTCAGAATTAGGGAAAAAAAGAACAGGTAGAGTTTCTGGTCTTTATTACGATCCAGCGACTGTCGCTGCGAGTGTGGGCTTCGAGCAAGGATGAGCTGTGATGCCACCATTGTCAAGTTGCCTGCTAATATTCACCGTCAAGGTTACACATCAAAATTGGCCACTTAGGCCAGTTACCAGGGAAGCAGTTGACGTCCTTAGTAATTGCTCCACAGCAAAGAGTCAATACTGGAGGGAATCCCTCAGAAAATGGAGGAGACCCAGTTGCGCTGGGAGTGCCCAGGAGTTTCCTGGTTGTCTTGTAAGAGGAAATTATAGTCTTACAAGGCAAATGACAGCCTGGGGGGGGGGGGGGGCAGAGCCAGAGGCGGGGACTCACTACACAGGGAGTTCCCATTCCTCAGGCTCCAGTGGAACTCAACGTTAGCAGAGGCTTTGGTGGAAGCGTACAAGCCTTCAAAAGGGTGAAGATGTGCCCTAAAGCTGGGCTCCAGGGCAGGCAAGCAGCCTGGAACTCCGAAGACCTATGACTTAAAAATATGTTTTTGTAGATCGGTCTCTTTGCTCAGGCAGCTGAGGGGACTACAGTAGTGGTTGAGGATGGGGAAAGTGGGGTAAGCCTTGGGTTTTAATGACAACCCAACACTTTATGGTCACGTTTACTGACACCAGCTTTTTATTTCCAGATTTCTCATACCACCATGGTGGGATTTGAACTCAGATTCTCCACATTAATAGTCCAATAACATAACACCCGCATCTAGCTGGATCAGTGCTGCAGGGCATCGGGACCTGAGGAATTTCAGCGCTGATGGTACCCGACCCCTCATTCCTGATTCGTCCCACCTTTTCTCTGACTGTTTTCCCACCTTGGTGTTGGCCTAACTGGGTCTCCTCCATTTTCCGAGGGATTCCCGCCGGTCTCCCTCCAGTATTGACTCTTTGCTGTGGAGCAATTACTAAGGACGCCAACTGCTTCCCCGGTGTCTGGCCTAAGTGATTCATTTTGATGTGCTACAGGCCTTTGTCTTTGGGTTTCTGTTCAATTTTTTAAAACTTTTATGACTCACATTGAGGGTGATTTTGACTTTGACCGGTAGTGGAAAACAGGCGATAGCGAATCGACATCTCTCCCGATTTTCATTTCCATTGAAGTCATGGTCCAAAGTCAAAATTACCACACACTGTACATTGTCAACACTGGATGGGGAAGGGTTAATACCTTAGCGACATTCCTCAGTAGGTGTTATCCTATATTTTCAGAGGCCACACGGAGTGCAAAAAGCGGATTATATTTACACTGAGCAACACAGAAGAATGAAACGATCATAGAGGGAACTTTAATACATGAATGGAATTTTAATCTTTACCTTGCCTATAATTTTTTTTTCGTGCTGTCGTCACTTTTGCCACCATAGCAGAAGAATGATGTTATTCATTAAACTTGTTAACTGATTCACAATATTTCAGCCCATGTGCCTAGGGTTCACAGAGAGCAGCCACCAATTAATTCCCGCGTTGACAGGGCATAAACCCCGAATAGATTTAATTACCGTGCCGAGGGGGGATGGGGAGAGGAAAGAAGAAATGTTCCTGTTTATGTTGCCCGTGTGTGGAGTAATCGACACTAATGTCACTGGGATAACAACTGTTTGCACTTATTTAGTAGCACTAATAAAGCAAACATCCAATGAAGGAGGAATTATGTCATGCTACGTTAGAAGCATCCGTCTGGGAGGAGTTTTTTTTCGGTTACTTTTAGGTCCCGTGATGGACTGGGCCTTGGGCCCGTTGCTTGGTGACACAGATTTAAGATAATTGGCAAAAGAACCAAAGGGGAGGTGAGAGAAATTTTTTTGCACACAAGTTGTTATGAGCTGGAATGCACTGCCTGAAAAGGTGGTGGAAGCAGATTCAATAGTAACTTTCGAAAGGGAATTGGATATATATTTGAAAAGGAAAAATTTGCAGGGCTCTGGGGAAAGAGCAGGGGAGTCTGTCGAATTGGATAGCTCTTTCAAAGAGCCAGCACAGGCACGATGGGTCGAATGGCCTCCATGCTGTACGGTTCTATGATTTATATTGTGCTTTTAGCATAGGAAAAAGGGCTCACAGCTCATTGGATTGAATTGTTTCTTCATCCGAAAGATGGCACCACCAACAGTGCAGCACTCCCTCAGTACTGCACTGGAGAATCAGCCTAGATTATGTGCTCAAGTCTCTGGAGTGGGACTTGAATCCACAACCTTCTAACAGCAGAAGTGAGAGCACCACTCAAGCTTCAACTGACAGCGCCATTACAACGGCCTAATGCTGGATCTGTGCGTGCAGCAATACACATGGAGCAGACCATTAGAAAGGCACAATAGACTTCAATCCCACTCTCTCAAATACGGAATATTTTCTAATGTGTCAAATATTTAGTCTGCACCAGCCAAGAATGTTTAGGAAATCATATCGTAAAGGAATTTACTCATTAAACCCTGTCAGCGACCCAGGCCTTTACTTGGAAACAGTTCAAAAATGTTCCCAATTCGCCCTCCCTCCAACATACACCCTTCCCCGGCCCGTAAAACAGTGTTCAGAGAATACAAACTGGGATTTGTAATGTTGTAGTTTTAATAGAGATTGCATCTTATTTTAACTGTGTACTTGGTGACGCCGAGCAACTGAACTGTTATTAGAAAGGGGTTCATGCCAGTGTGGAATAGCACAATAAGAATGTGGTGTGACCACATTGAGGGTTTGTAGATGAGCTACACTTTATTGTTCTGCCAAAAATTTGAAAAATGTGTAAACGTCCTCACTCCCTATTTCTCGGTCGATAAATCGTGTGGCATTAGGCAAGGATAGAATAGGGGGGTGTCCTTGAAGCGTTTCCTCTGCCCTCCTGGGGCTCTCTTGCCGTGCCAGAGCTCCGAGTAGTGCGCTTGTTTTGGGAGTCTCGTATCGGGCATGCGGACGATGTGGCCTGTCCATCGGAGCTGATCGAGCGTGGTCAAAGCTTCGATGCTGGGGATGTTGGCCTGAGCGAGAACACTGACGTTGGTGCGCCTATCCTGCCAATGGATTTGCAGGATCTTGCGGAGGCAGTGTTGGTGGTACCTCTCCAGTGCTTTGAGGTGCCTGCTGTACATGGTCCATGTCTCTGAGGCATACAGCAGGGCGGGTATCACTACTGCTCTGTAGACCATGAGCTTAGTGCCAGGTTTGAGGTCCTGGTCTTCACACACTCTCTTCATCAGGCGACCGAAGGCTGCACTGGAACACTGAAGGCGGTGTTGAAGTTCGTCATCGACGTCTGCCCTTGTTGACAATAGGCTCCTGAGGTATGAAAAGTGGTCACATTGTTCAAGGCCTTGTCGTGGATTTTGATAATTGGGGGGCAGTACTGTGTGGCGGAGGCAGGTTGGTAGAGGACCTTTGTCTCGATATGAGACTCTCAAAACAAGCGCTCTACTTGGAGCTCCGACAAAGCAAGAGAGCCCCAGGTGGGCAGAGGAAACACTTCAAGGACACCCTCAAAGCCTCCTTGAAAAAGTGCAATATCCCCACCGACACCTGGGAATCCCTGGCCTAAGACCACACAAAGTGGAGGAGAAGCATCCAGGAAGGCGCCGAGCACCTCGAGTCTCTTCGCCGGGAGCAAGCGGAAGCCAAGTGCAAGCAGCGCAAGGAGCGCACATCAACCCAAGCACCCCACCCACCTGCTCCTTCAACCACCGTCTGCCCCACCTGTGACAGAGACTGTAGGTCCCGCATTGGACTCATCAGTCACCTGAGAACTCATTTTTAATGTGGAAGCACGTCATCCTCGGCTCCGAGGGACTGCCTAAGAAGAAGATAGAATAGGGCCAGCTGTCATTAGCCATGGCTCAGTAGTAGCACCTTTACCTCTGATATTAGAATGGTTGTGGGTTCAAGTTCCACTCCAGAAACTTGAGCAGAAAATGTAGGCTGACACTCCAGTGCAGTGCTGAGGGAGTGCTGCATTGTCGGAGATGCCATCTTTCAGATGAGATGTTAAACTGAGGCCCTGTCTGGCCCCTCAGGTGGATGTAAAAGATCCTATGGAGCCATTTCGAAGAAGAGCAGGCAGTTCTCCCCGGTGTCCTTGCCAACACTAATCTCTCAACCAACAGACTATCTGGTCATCATTGCTGTTTGTGGGACCTTGCTGTGTGCAAATTGGCTGCCCCATTTCTTACATTACAACAGAGACTACACTCAAAAAGCACTTTGTTGGCTGTGAAGTCCTGGTCATGAAAGGCGCTATATAAATGCAAGTCTTTCTTTCTTTCTATTGGTCGAGTATCCTCACAACTCTCATTATTTAGGCTCACACATGCAGTATGGCCACTTGATGCATCATCAGCCAGATGGCTTCTGTGGAACTGCACCCCAGTAATCGTCAACAACAACTTGCACCTTTAATGTAGAAACAAATAGCTCCCACGGAGCTTTACAGAGGCATAAGGAAAGCATGAACCCTAAGCCAAAGAAGGAGACATTAGGAGGGGTGAGGGTCAAAGAGGCAGGTTTTAAGGAGGATCTTAAAGTAGGAGAGGGGGTTGGAGAGGTAGAGGGGTTTTAAGTAGGAAATTCCAGAGCATGGGGCCTAGGCAGCTGAAAGCACGGCTGCTAATCGTGGTATGAAGGAAGGGGGGGATGCACAAAAGGCCAGTATCGAAGGAACAGAGAGAGAGAGTTCAAGGTGGCTGTAGGGCTGGAGCAGTTACACATATAGGGAGGTCCAAGGCGGGTGAAGTTACAGTGGTGGAAGTAGTCGTTCTTTGTGATGAAAAGGATACGGGGTTGGAAGCTCAGCTCAGGGTCAAATAGGTTGCAAACAATCTGGTTCAGCCTGAGACAGTGACTGGGGAGAGAGCTAGAATCAGTGGTGAAGGAACAGAGTTTTGGGAGGGGGCCGATGATGAAGGCCCCGATTTTAACTCCGCGCAGCCCCCTCCCCCCGCCCCCAACCCCTGCCTAGCGGAAACCAGGCTGGGGGCAGTTAAAATTGAACGGGGGACTTACCCACTCGTTTCCCGTCCCGATCTGACCGAGACTGCAATTCTACATTTCAGGCGGCAGGAACGCCCGTCCCAAGCCGGAGGGATCCTTTTAAAATATGCAGGTCGGGCTCATGTGATGTCATCGGGGCCCGATCTGCTAATTTAACCTGAGGCCGGAGCGGGGCAGCGGTGATGACTTCCTCGCCAGGGAAAACCTGCCTGGAACTGGATCGAGGGCCAGAAGAGGCCCGGTCGGGTGAGTTTACATTTTCTTTAAATTTCCTTGTGGGCCAGGAGGTGCGGGAGTGCTCCTCCAGGAGCCCAACCTCACCGCTTACCTGAGTGCTGGGGACCGCTCTTGTGGGTCCCTGGCGGTGGCCTCCTCCCACCCGAATTTCCACAGACACCCACCGGCCAGCCAGTGATTCTTGTCGGGTTTGGGCAGGAGTCAGAGCTCGGATATGGAAATGAGGCCCGGGAGTTAAAATTGCTCTGGGTCTCACAACAACTTGCATTTACATAGCACTTTTAACGTAGTAAAACATCCCAAGGCACTTCACAGGAGTGCAATCAGTCAAAAATTGACACCGAGCCACATAAGGAGCTATTGGGACAGGCCTGTCGCTCACCCACACCCCTCACGTCTGATGAAAGCGGATAGCTTTAGTCCTACCATGTTTAGCTGGAGGAAATTGTGGCTCATTTAAGACTGGATATTTGACAATAGCCACCTCCTTTAGGAGAAGAAGGAAGACATTTGGGGAAAAAAAGGACTCTTCAGTTGACTGTGGGGGTAATTTTAATCCCCCCATGACAGGCGGGAGAGGGTCAGCGAGGGTGAAAATTGAAAAAATGGGAAAGCCAACCCCAACCCGCTGTGATTACACCTAATTCCTCCAGGTTTGGGGTCTGCCAAGTAACCCGCTGTGGAGTGGCAGGTCGATCATTATAATATTTAAAGGTGGCTGCATGCCTCAGATTTTGCCATTAGTTTGTATTTAACACCTGTAGGCCGGGTTTCCCAGGGCTGGCCCGGAAGTTGAAGGGAGGCGAGATCTGCCAGATCCAGCAGATAAGTGCCTTTCCAGCACTGCTTATGGGCCAGGAGGAGCAGGAGAGCTTCCCCCCTCCCGGCCCCTTAAGCAGACCAGCTGCAATTTGTCTCCTAACCAGGCATCCGATTTCGACCGCCCTCCTGGCGTTCTCTCTCTCCCCACACCTGCCCAGCATTCTCTCCCACCCCCCTGCCGTCCTCTCCCCCCCCAGGCGTTCCCTCCCCCACCCCCCAGGCATTCCCTCCCCCACCCCCCAGGCATTCCCTCCCCCACCCCCCGACGTTCTCTTCACACCCCCACCCCGCCCACGCCGTTCTCTCTCGCCCTCCTCCCATGTTCTCTCCCTCCTGCGGCGTTTTCTCCCTCCCCCCCGCCGTTCTCTCTCTCTCCCCCCGCCGTTCTCTCTCTCTCTCTCTCCCGCTGTTCTCTCTCTCTCCCCCCGCCGTTCTCTCTCTCCCCCCGCCGTTCTCTCTCTCCCCCCGCCGTTCTCTCTCTCTCTCTCCCGCCGTTCTCTCTCTCTCTCCCCCCGCCGTTCTCTCTCTATCTCTCCCCGCCGTTCTCTCTCTCTCTCTCCCGCCGTTCTCTCTCTCTCCCCCCGCCGTTCTCTCTCTCCCCCCGCCGTTCTCTCTCTCCCCCCGCCGTTCTCTCTCTCTCTCTCCCGCCGTTCTCTCTCTCTCTCCCCCCGCCGTTCTCTCTCTCCCCCCGCCGTTCTCTCTCTCTCTCCCCGCCGTTCTCTCTCTCTCTCTCTCCCCGCCGTTTTCTCTCTCTCTCTCTCCCCGCCGTTCTCTCTCTCTCTCTCCCCGCCATTCTCTCTCTCTCTCCCTCCCCCGCCGTTCTCTCTCTCTCTCCCCGCCGTTCTCTCTCTCTCTCCCCCCCGCCGTTCTCTCTCTCTCTCTCCCCGCCGTTCTCTCTCTCTCTCTCTCCCCGCCATTCTCTCTCTCTCTCTCCCCGCCGTTCTCTCTCTCTCTCTCTCCCCGCCGTTCTCTCTTTCTCTCTCTCCCCCGTTCTCTCTCTCTCTCCCCCCGCCGTTCTCTCTCTCTCCCGCCGTTCTCTCTCTCCCCCGCCGTTCTCTCTCTCTCCCTCCCGCCATTCTCTCTCTCTCTCCCCCCCGCCGTTCTCTCTCTCTCTCTCCCCGCCGTTCTCTCTCTCTCTCTCCCGCCGTTCTCTCTCTCCCCCCCCCCCCCCCGCCGTTCTCTCTCCCTCCCCAGAATTTGTTCTCTCTATGCCTGGCATTCTTCACCACCCCTCCTTTCCCCAGAATACCCACCACCCTCTGAGCCCCGGCTGCAGCCTCGTGCTGCAGGCTTTCCCGCCCGTCAGCTGGCTATCCTTCAATCTGGCTGGCTGCCAAGCGGGAAACGGATTAAAAACATTTGAATAAGGTACTGCCGTTAAATTCAGCAGTACCTGCGCGTTCCTGGCATTTCCAGGTTTCCCGGTTGCTGACAGGCAGCCTCGCTAAATATCGGGGCCTACATCTTTCCAGCTTTAAAGGTGCGGGCCATTAGAAACCTAAAGTAAACAGACTAATCCTTGAAAATACAATGGGTTGTTAAAGGGGATAATTAAGAACTGCAAACATCCCGCTCAGATTGTGCAAGGAAGCCAGCCCTACAGACTAATTTCTTCCAAGCAGCCCGAGTCACATCTGTTCCACGGGGACTTTGTACAGCATTCGCCTGCTCTCATCTCTCCCTCTGCTGCTGTCAGTCACTGCGCTAATGTTCAGCATCAGCCGTCATTTACGACCAGGGCAAACACATTAATTCTCCTCCAGTGCCTTCCTCCAGGAAGTTCCCCTGGAGGCTGTGTGTTCAGGCTGTCATAAGGCCTGTCCTTGACACCTTCAAAGCAAAGAAAGCAATCAGGTATCTAATCTTTATGGAGTATTCTTACCTGTTGATGAGCAAAGTCACTTAGGGAAGGGTAGATTAATGGCAAAAAATTACCTCAGGAATGAAGATAAAGGTAGCCGGCACTTTACTGTCAGAGTAATCAACAGTGAAGTAACGTCGGGGGTAGAAATTAGGCTGTGCTCACTTTTGGGCCTAGACTCAGCGTGTGCGCAAACAGATATGGGGCCCAAGGCGTAATTTCGGAATGGCCTCAGGCCTCATCTACATCTGGGAAAGCTGTGGGAGTTTTTGCCCCTCTGCAGGCCCTATGAGAAAATTAATTTCGGGCCCTCAGCAGCAGTCCTCAGGTAAGTTCTGTGGGGGGGGGGGGAAGGGGAATGGCAGGCAACAGGGGTGGGGGGAGGGGGTGAGCGCCAACACTATGGAGTCGAGGGGAGCCATCCTGCTCTTCCTGGCTCTACAGATAGTTTTTTTTAAAAAATATTTTAAAAACTTCACTTTTGGGGGCGCTAAGGAATCCGGAGGGACAAATTTTGTAGCAGGGACCTTTAACATATTTAAGGAGCTCAAAGCCTGTTTTAGATGTCCGCCCAGGACACTTTAAAAATGGCGCAGGCTGTCCCACTGCTAAATTGGTGTGCTTTGCACCCATTGTACACCCGAATACCGGGTGCAATGCACACCAATTTCTACACTGAGGTGTGAGAAAGGAAAGACTTTCTATATTTACCTTATCACATTTCTCAAAGCCACCTCAAACTGCTTCACTGGCAGTAAGTAGGGTATGGCATTGTTGTGGTTATGTTACTGGGTTAGTAATTCAGAGACCAGGACTAATAATCCAGGAGATTCAGAATTCAAATCCTGTTTGATTTAAATTTAGTTTGAGAATTTGAATTCAGTTTTTTTTAAATCTGGAAATAAAAAACTGAATTCAGTAAAGGTGAGCATGAAGCTGTCTGATTGTTGTAATAACCCAACTGGTTCACTAATGTTCTTTAGGGAAGAAAACCTGCCGTCCTTACCCTGTCTGGCCTATATGTGACTCCAGTCTCACGCCAATGTGGTTGACGCTTAATTGCCCTCTAAAGTGGCCGAGCAAGCCACTCAGTTGTATTAAACCGCTACCAGCGGTTCAAGAAGAAGGCCCACCACCACTTTATCTGGGCAACTAGGGATGGGTAATAAATGCCAATGATGACAACATCCTGAGAAATAATTTTTAAAAATAAACTACTTTGAAGTGCACTGACAGCTATGTAGGCAGCCATTTTCTGCACAGCAGTTTCCCACAAATAGAATCAAGGTGCATCTGCTTCTGACGGAGTTGGTTGAGGGAGGACAATCAGGCAAGTCACGGAGATTTTTATCCGCGAGCTTTAGATCTGACACACCAACTTGGCCTAAAAGATAAAGGTGGCTGCAAGTTGCGTCTGTCACGTATTTTTTACTTATTGCAGAAAGAAAGCAACAACTTGCATTGATATAGCACCTTTCACTGTGTCTGCCGTGGCTGAGTGTTATCAGGCTCGCCGCTGAGTCAGAAGGTTGTGGGTTCAAGTCCCACTCCAGAGCCTTGAGCACATAATCTAGGCTGACACTCCAGTGCAGTACTGGTGGAGTGCTGCACTGTTGGAGGTGTTGTCTTTTGGATGAAACTGCAGCCCTGTCTGCCCTCACAGGTGGATGTAAAAGATCCCATGGGACTATTTCAAAGAAGAGCAGGAGTTTTCTCCCAGTGTCCTAGCCAATAATTATCCCTTAACCAACATCACTAAAACAGATTATCACATTGGGACCTTGCTGTGCACAAAATTGCATTCCCTATATTACAACAGTGGCTATGCTTCAAAAGTACTTCATTTGCTGTAAAGCACTTTGGGTCGTCTTGAGGTCATGAAAGGCGCTATATAAATGCAACTTCTTTCTTTCACAACCGCAGGTATTGGTTGAGGCCGAAAAGTTGGACAGGATACAAGGATGGTGATCGGGAGTGAGGATTAGCGATCACACTCAATTTGTCCCTACCTAACCCGGGGGTGAGAAGGCCAATTGCAGCCTCCCTGCCATCAGCTCAGCGAACTCAGTGTAGGCCGGGGATCGAACCTGGGGGGTATCACAGAGCCCTTTCACTTGCTCTGTTGGGAAGGCCCTCCGTGTTTAAAAGCATTTATTTGTTTTCTGTCACTAGACAGCGATGGGGAAGGAATCCAGCCTTAGTCAGCATCCAACAGCCATGAATGGAGGCCACGGGACTCACACTGAGGAACAGCTCTGCGTTAGGAGTACTGCTGTGTTTAACAATTGAATACCAACTCCTCGGTGACTGACGCGGCTTGCCCTGGCTCTCACATATCAGCATTATAAATTAAACCCACCCACTTCCCAGCGCGCACATGTGCAGGAGCTGCCACCGGGACTCACATGGGCCAACCACTAACAGATGGGAATCATTTGTTACCTTCCACCCAGAGTGTCTAGTGCACACACGCAGGACTTGACACAGACAAGCAGTACAGTCCCAGACATATAGGGAATGTCAGGGTTTAATCCCGTGCGCTTTGCACTGACTGATTTGTTGGGCTGTCTCTATAATATTGAGCTTATTACTACAATATGCTACTTCCTGTAATAAAATAAATTATATATATATATGTATGTAATTTGAAAAGCTCACTAGGCCGGAAAAATAAATCTGCATGTACCGGAAATTTTTGATAGAACAAAATAATTTACAATTTAATCTTCTAAAGAATTGAAACAAAAAAGCAAAACCCAGTAAAAATTCGATAGCTGGGAGAATGGGCTGGAAGATTTCACATTGTGCTGAGCCGAGAATGATGTATGGCTTGTTTCTAAAGAGTAAGAGATTTGTATGTACTTGGGTAAGAAAATAAAAATGTAAGTTCCTGTTTGGGCCTGTTTCATTGTAAGACTTAAAAATTCGCAGCACAGAAGGAGGCTATTCAGCTGGGAGCTGTCTAAAAAGAAAGAAAAAAGACTTGCATTTATATAGGGCCTTTCACGGCCTCAGGACATCTTAAAACGCTTTACAGCCAATGAAGTACTTTTTGAAGTGTAGTCCACTGTTGTAATGTAGGAAACGCGGCAGCCAATCGCGCACAGCAAGCTCCCACAAACAGCAATGTGATAATGACCAGATAATCTGTTTTTTGTTATGTTGATTGAGGGATAAATATTGGCCAGGATACCGGGGAGAACCCCCCTGCTCTTCTTTGAAATAGTGCCATGGGATCTTTTACACCCACTCGAGAGAGTAGACGTTTAACGCCTCATCCGAAAGACGGCACTCTGATAGTGCAGCACTCCCTCAGTACTGTACTGGAGTGTCAGCCTAGATTTGTTTTTGTGCTCAAGTCTCTAGAGTGGGACTTGATTACTCAAATTCTATTTCCCTGTATCCTTGTATCCTTTCACATTCTTCTTCTTGAATACTTACCTAATTCCTGGCCATACGCAGGGCTGAAATTATGTGAGAAAAGTTTGATACAACTGAGTGCCTTGCGAGGCCACTTCAGAAGGCAGTTAAGAGTCAAACACGTGAGACCAGACCGGGTAAGGACGGTAGGTTTCCTTCCCCATAAGACACGAGTGAACCAGTTGGGTTTTTATGACAATCTGACAGCTTCATGGTCCCTTTTACTGATAGCAGCTTTTTACTTCCAGATTTTTAAAACTGAATTCAAATTTGCACACTGCTATGGTGGGATTTGAACTCACGGGGGATAATGATAACTGTGGGCAATGGGGTAAAACGGACAATATCGAATTAGCCAGCCATTATACACCCTGCTTGATTCTACTTTCCATTGAAGTCAGCCGAGGTGTATAACAACAACAACTTGTATTTATATAGCACATTTAGCGTAATAAAATGTCCCAAGGCACTTCGCAGGAGTATTTTAAGACAAAAATTTGACACCAAGCCTCATAAGGAGAAATTAGGGTAGCATCAAGTGAAATAAATCTGGCCATGGTGATGCCATCGTTGACCTACCAGGCAGCAATGTTGTCAGGGGCTTGTGTCCTGTGCATATATATAAAGGAGGAAAGAGAGGTAGAGAGGCGGAGAGGTTTAGGCTTACGCTTAGGTCCAGAGCTCAGGGCCTTGGCAACAGAAGGCACGGCCACCACTGTTTGAGCGATTATAATCAGGGATGCTCAAGAGGGCAGAATTAGAGGAGCACAGATATCTCGGGGGGTTGTGGGGTCGGAGGAGATTACAAAGATAGGGAGGGGCGAGGCCATGGAGGGATTTGAAAACAAGGATGAGAATTTTGAAATCGAGGCGTTGCTTAACTGGGAGCCAATGTAGATCAGAGCGCAGAAACTGTTGGTTACTGCATTTGTAATACATATAGAGATTTCTTTAGCTTGCAAGTGTTTAGAGGCAACTGTATGTCCAGTGCCACCTCATTGGAACAACCTCTCTCACCATTGACAAATCGCTTCTGTCATCTCATCTGCAGCTGCCATCTAGTTCAGCCCTTGAAAAACTCAGACCTTGGTCCTCTGAATCCTTCCATGATCAGCCCCAACACCACTATCACCAGGCACACCAACATCACCAACAACATCACCAGCCTTCTCCGCCATCACCTGATGCTGCACAGGACACAGGGCATCAGCCCCTGACAACATTGCTGCCTGGTAGGCCAGCGATGGCATCACCATGGCCAGATTTATTTCACTTGATGCTGCAAACCCTGGCTGCCACATAATGCACCAGGTTAACACTATCCCACATCAGCACCATAAAGCATCCCTTTAATGTCCAAGCTATTCCATGCACACACATCACTATAGCGGGGGTGGGGGAGGGGGCACGGAGTTATGTCTCAACATTCACTGGAACTCAGTAAGACATTTCTCAAGGTGCGCACAGATCTGTCCAATAAGGGGCAGTGTTGAAAATATAGATTTCACTGTATGACAACACATTACCAGAAACTTCACATAGACATTGACTAAACATCTCAAGAGCCTACCCTTGTGTGTTGTTAGTTGGTATGCTTGCAGTACGATGAGGGTGAATGTGAGGGGTGGCTAGTGAGATGGGGAAGTGATAATGTAGATAGAGAGGGTTGGGTGGCGGTGCAAGTTAAGTTGGTGTGAGTAAGGATGTGCAGGAGAAGGGTATGGAAGGCAGAGTGATGGGGATGTGATGAGTGGCACAGCAGGGTGAGTTTGAGTGTGGCTTTGCAGTAACATTTTGTGATCCACTGAGATCATTGAAAGGTTGGCACCACTGCAGCCAGGGACCCCAGACGACATCCCTGCTTTTGCCCTCCTGTGCAATGTGCAACCAGGCTGGAGGGATATGGAGAGAATCATTGGAGAGCCTGGGTTCAAGCGTCCAACTTTGTGCCATGCTTGTCAGTATTTGCAGCACCTCAATGCTGTCAAACACTGACAGATCAACCATCAAACTCAATGTGGCCGTGGTCCCTTTAAGGAAACTGGCTGATGACGCAGGGCGGGCTTAACAAGGCCAATCAAAGGAAAATCCTTTTGACAGAGCGGCTGCAGCCGGGATCGGGACCGGAACCCAGAAACCAGCTCTCCCGCCACCATCCCGATGCCACTGAGAAAATCGCGGCCACAGTGTGAGATTGGAGTCCTGTGTAGACCAGGTAGCCTTCACTGAAGGACTTTAATTAACCAGTTGGGCTATTATCACTTTTAACCCACAAGATACTAGATTTATGAAATTCAATTGCGTTACTGGCCACGGTGGGATTTGAACTCACAGCCAGTACCATAACCATTACACTACTGTACCCATGAACAACAACAACAACAACTTGTATTTATATAACACCTTTAATGTAGTAAAATATCCCAAGGCACTTCACAGGTGTATTATAAGACAAAAATATAGACTCTGAGCCACATAAGGAGAAATTAGGGCAGATAACCAAAAGCTTGGTCAAAGAGGTAGGTTTTAAGGAGCGTCTTAAAGGAGGAAAGAGAGGTAGAGAGGCGGACAGGTTTAGGCAAGGAGCTTAAGGCCTAGGCAACAGAAGGCACAGCCCCCAATGGTTGAATGATTATAATCAAGGATGCTCAAGAGGGCAGAATAGAGGAGCGCAGATACCTCCGGGGGGATTGTGGGGCTGGAGGAGTTTATAGAGATAGGGCGGGGCGAGGCCATGGAGGGAATTGAAAACAAGGATGAGAGTTTTGATATCGAGGCGTTGCTTAACTGGGAGCCAATGTAGGTCAGCGAGCACAGGGGTGATGGGTGAATCGGACTTGGTGCAAGTTAGGACATGGGCAGCCGAGTTTTGAATGACCTCAAGTTTACGGAGGGTAGAACGTGGGAGGCCAGCCAGGAGTGCGTTGGAATAGTCAAGTCTAGAGGTAACAATGGCATGGATGAGTGTTTCAGAAGCGGATGAGCTGAGGCAAGGGCAGACACGGGTGATGTTACGGAGGTGGAAATAGGCGTTCTTAATTATGCCGCGGATATGTAGTCGGAAGCTCATTTCAGGGTCAAATATGACACCAAGGTTGCGAACATTGTGGTTCAGCCTCAAACAGATGTTAGGGAGAGGGATGGAGTCAGTGGCTAGGGAACGGAGTTTGTGGCGTGGACTGAAAATAATGGCTTCGGTCTTCCCAATATTTAATTGGAGAAAATTTCGGCTCATCCAGAACTGGATGTCAGACAAGCAGTCTGACAATTTAGACACCGTGAAGGGGTCGAGAGAAGTGGTGGTGAGGTAGAGCTGGGTGTCGTCAGCGTACATATGTAAACCGACACTGTGTTTTCGGATGATGTCGCCCAGGGACAGCATGTAGATGAGAAATGGGAGGGGGCCAAGGATAGATCCTTGCGGGACATCAAAGGTAACGATGCGGGAGCGGGAAGAGAAGCCATTGCAGGTGATTCTCTGGCTACGATTAGGTAAGAATGGAACCAGGCGAGTGCAGTCCCACCCAGCTGGACGACGGTGGAGAGGTGTTGGAGAAGGATGGAGTGGTCAACCGTGTCAAAGGCTGCAGACAAGTCAAGAAGGATGCGGAGGGATAATTTACCTTTGTCACAGTCACAAAGGATGTGAATAGAAGCTGTGTAATGTTGACAGTCTTCTTGTCTGAGAGTTGTTGTTTGTTTTTTTTAGGGTTCATCTTTTCCCTGAGTAAAAACATGAAGCCAAAATGTTAATAACCCAGTGAAGCAAAACAAATTTGATCTTGGGATTTGGGCAACGTCGTATTTATTGTCTGCCCCCAGTTACCCTGAGGGAATTAAAAGTCAACCACCCATGCTTTCCTCACACACACAATTTCCTTACAGCTTCCCCTGGTTGGCCGCCATAATTTTAGCAGAAATCCCAGATAAACCGCCAATCTCCTGCCAAAGTTACAGTGGTCCCCTGAGATAGTGTGGGACTGGAGTCACATGTAGGCCAGACTATGAAAGGATGGCAGGTTCCCTTCCCTGAAGGTCATTAGTGAACCAGTTGGGTTTATACAACAATCTGGTAGATTTCACGGTCTTTTTCTGGTGCTAGCCACAAATTACCAGATTTATTGAATTAAATTTCACAACTTGCCATGGTGGGATTTGAACTCATAGGCCCCAACAATTACCGGGGCGGGGTTTTGGAGTGGGGGGAGGAGTTATGTTCGGGCCCCGAACGCCGTGGGCGTGTTTTTTTAAACCGATTCCCCGCCTAGCAGCCAGCCTGTTGGGCAGGGCATGCTCCAGGAAAGGCCGCAGCCAAGGATCAGGTTAGTTTCTTAGTTGTTGGGGTAGTGATCCTGGAAGGTGGATAGAGCGGGTTGGGGCTGTCAGCAATAATCGCGGGAGGATTGTAGCTCGGGACGGGGTCGGGGAGAGATCGTGGGGGGTTCGGAGATCAGGGGGTCAAGGGTGATCATGGGGGATCAGAGGTCGGGGGTTTCAGGGAGAGATTGGAGGGGGATCGGAGATCAGGGGAGTCAGGGATGTTCGGAGAGGGGTCAGAGATCGGGGGGGGTCGGGGAGAGATTGGAGGGTGGTCGGAGATCAGAGGGGTTGGAGATCGGGGGGGGGGTTGATGAGAGATCGGAGGGGGAACAGAGATTGGGGGAAAAATGGGGTGGGGAGAGTCGGAGACCGTGCGGAGATCAGGGGTCGGTGATGGGGGCTGGTTGGTGATGGGGGGCTTTCGGGGAGAGATCATGCAGGTGGTTGTGGCGGGGGGGGGGGGGGGGGGGGGGTATTTACAGGTAAGCTTGTTGGGCCCGGAGGAAGCACTCCTGCTCCTCTTGGCCCACAAACAGTGCTGTAAAAGCACATACCTGCTGGTTCAAGAAAGGAGTCGGTACATTAAGATGTAAAGGAGAAAAGCGAAAAAGGAAAAGACACAGGAATCTACAAGGCTGGAGAGCACCATTTTAGATTATCTGGCCAACGTCACAGTTCAAAGCAGAACACGCAGTTCGTTACCTCTACCCTCGGTTGGCTTTCTCACCAAATATCTGTTCAACTCCCTCTTAAAAGTTCTGATGTTATCAGCCTTGATTCACATCCACTGTGTGAAGTAGTTACGTCCATTCATCTTCCTTCTTTCGACCTTCACCCTTTGCCCCCTCATTATCATTCTCTGGAAATGTGTTAAACAGCTTCACAGGGTTCAATTTCTCGATACTCTTAAGGGTTTTGCAAAACAGCTTGCATTTATATAGCACCTTTCATGACCTCAGGACGTCCCAAAATGTTTTAGAGTCTCGAGGATGGTTGGGTGAGTTAGTGCACTAGAGTATGCTTGGGTGAATTAGAGCACGACTGCGAGGTTGGGCGAGCTAAAGCAGTTTACAGATGAGCTTGATGGGTAGAATGGCCTTAATCATAGAATCATACAGCACAGAAGGAGGCCACTTGGCCCATTGTGCGATCTTTGAGAGAGCTATCCAATTAGTCCAACTCCCCTGCTCTTTCCCAAGAGACCTGCAAATTTTTCCTTTTCAAGTATTTATCCAATTCCCTTTTGAAAGTTACTATTGAATCTGCTTCCACCACCCTTTCAGGCAGATCATAACAACTCGCTGCATAAAATTATTTCTCATCATCTCCCCTCTGGTTATTTTGCCAATTACCTTAATTCTGTGTCCTTTGGTATCTGACCCTCCTGCCAGTAGAAACAGTTACTCTTTATTCACTCTATCAAAACCCTTCATAATTTTGAACACCTGTATTAAATCTGCTCTAAGGAGAACAATCCCACCTTCTCTCGTCTTTCCACATAATTGAAGTCCCTCATCCTTGGTATCATTCCAGTAAATCTAAAAGAACTTCTTCTCTACCCTCTCTAAGGCCTCTACATCCTCTCTAAAGTGTGGTGCCTAGAATTGGACACAATACACCAACTGAGGCCTAATCAGTGATTTATGAAGGTTTAACATAACTTCCTTTTGTACTCTATGCCTCTATTTATAAGGTCCAGGATCAAGTATGCTTTTTTAGCAGCCTTATCAACATCCTGCCACCTTCAAAGATTTGTGTACGTAAAGCCCCAGGTCTCTCTGTTCCTGCACTCCCTTTAAAATTGTATCATTTAGTTTACTTTGTTTACTTTAAAATTACCATAATGTACAATGGTTCTCGAGTTGTGAGGGGAGGAGGATGTTGTCGAGTGGGCAGCGTATCAGGGCTGAAGGTATGAGGATGGCTGAATATTCTAGACTTTTGGTTGATGGTATTTGGCATTTTGTGAGCATTTATGTTGAACATTTCCTTCAGATTAAATGGGTAGGGTAGATTGTCCAGTGTCTGTGGAATCAAATTATATGGGTGGGTAGATTCCATGATAGGATAGATTGTCCAGGGTCTGTGGAAGGAAATTAAATGGGTGGGCAGAGTCCATTCTAGGGTAGAATGCACAGGGTTTGTGGAAGAGCATGAAGTGGGTGGGATAGAGTCCATGATGGGGTAGATTGGAATTAGTCTATAGTAGGAGTGGGCCTGATGGGCTGAATGGCCTTTTGTCATTTCATGCTTTCTTGCGTTCTGATTTTGTCTAAATTCAAAGTCTGATAAATGTGAGCATTCGTCCCTCGGGCCCTCTCTGACATTGCAGCTTTGACAACTGTTTAAAGACTTGCTTGATGATGTTTTAACAGAGTCTCTGGGTGGCCTGTTAGCACAAACATGAGAGCATTTGTTTCCTGACCAGACGGTCTGAGTGGAATTGTTAGACAGAACAACGTGTGGTGGTAAAGCATTCCAGTCTCGCACTGAGTAACGCAGGCGGGCAGGGGGTATGGTTTAAGCGCAGTAATCATCATTTAACTCAGAATGGGTTCAGTTTGAGGCTTTACCAAGGGTAGCCATGTTTCAGCATCAGCCTTTTTTACTACACAGCCGCTCTATCCATCTCTCCTTCTGTTTGCACCTGTTATTTATTCAACCTAATAAATGTTGTGCCCTTTGAACTCAAGCATCAACATTGAATACCATAGCACAGGGCTCTCAACTGCGGCCAATGGCAGTCTACTATTCCGATAGGGGCACAGTTGCACAGGTTAAACAATAGCATGGACTCTCCCACTGGAATGGTGGGTTTAAAGTTTGCCCCCTTTACTATCCTGAATTCAGGAGGGGGATTGAGAAAAAGAAAGACCTGTATTGATTTAGTGTCTTTCACAACCTCAAGACATTCACAAAGCGCTTTACAACCAATGAAGTACTTTTGAAGTGCAGTCACCCTGTAATGTCGGAAACCCGGCAGCCAATTTGCATACAGCAAGCTCCTACTGGTTGAGTGATAAATATTGGCCAGGACACCAGGGAGTGCTCTTCTTCGAAATAGTGCCATTGGATCCTTTAAGTCCACCTAAGAGGGCAGGTTTAACGTCTCATCCGAAAGACAGCATCTCCAACAGGGCAGCACTGCACTGGAGTGACAGCCTAGATTTTGTGCTCAAGTCTCCGGATTGGGATTTAAATGATTGATCTTCTGACTCAGATGCAAGAGTGCTACCACTGAGCCACAGCCGACATTCAATTGAGAGTGGTAACGAAAGACTGCCTATGTGATACTGAACTGTAGAAACTAGGAAGGCTCCAGGTTCAATCCTCACTGTGTTTTGAACTAACTAAACTCAGCTGGGCCTGAGTGCCTCTAGGTAGGCAGGGGAGCAGGAATCAGCCTGATTTCTTATTCTGGATCACCGCTCAGTGATTCCTGGTGAAAAGTACAGGTGTGAGGACATCGAATTGAGGGCAGGATCAGGCTCAGCCACACTGCCAACACTCATCATCTAAGTGCACAATTGGAGGACAGTCACTTGAGCAAGGCAATGTAGGGTGACTGGTGCTCATGGAAGAATATCCCAGCAAATGTCAGTGCCTTCAGGAGAAGAAGGGAGAAACCAGCATGAAAAAAATCCCTCTGGCTTGGTAAAAATAATTTTAAGGTTTCAGCTTAGTTCAGTGGTCGCACTCTGAGACAGAAGGTTGTACGTTGTCCAGGATTTGAGGACATAATCTACGCTGACACTTCAGTGCAGTACTCAGGGAGTGCTGCATTGTCAGAAGGCGTTGCCTTTCAGATGAGATATTAAACCGAGGCCTTGGTTGCCTGTCCAGGTGGATGTAAAAGATCCCATGTCACATTGAAGAAGATTGAGAGGTCGCACAACACCAGGTTATAGTCCAACAGTTTTATTTGAAATCACAAGCTTTCGGAGCTTACTACTCCTTCGTCGGGTGAAGTAGAAGGAGCAGCAGCTCCGAAAGCTTGTGATTTCAAATAAAACTGTTGGACTATAACCTGGTGTTGTGCGACCTCTCAATTTTGTCCACCCCAGTCCAACACCGGCATCTCCGCACATTGAAGAAGAGCAGAGAGTTCTCCTGGTGTCCTGTCCAACATTTAATCCTCAACCAACATCACGTAAACAGAGGAATTGGTCACTCATCACACTGCTGTTTGTGAGACCTTGCTGTGCACCAATTGACTCCTGGATTTAGCAGCAAAGCAAAAGTGACTGCACTTCAATTGGCTCAAAGTGCTTTGGGATGTCCTGAGGACATGAATGGCTCCATATTAACACAAGCTCTTTCCTACTAATTTAAGATGGAAAATTCAATATCAATGTAAAAATACAGAAACAAGTTTGCACCATGTAAGAGTTTCAAAATTGACATGAAAGGGTTAATTTTTAACAAGTGCCATGTGTAATATTTCAATAAGCAGGTTGTGGGAGCCTGTACAGGAGAGGGAGAGAGAGGGAGAGGCCGATGGGAAGTAGTGTAGCTACATCTCCATACTCATTCTCAGATAGTGCCACCTAGAGACACTTTTTTGTTACAGCCACAGGCCGTAACTAAAGAAAGAAAGAACTTGCATTTATATAGTGCCTTTCACAACCTCAGGACGTCCCAAAGCACTTTTGAAGTGCAGTCACTGTTGTAATGTAGGGAAATGCAGCAGCCAATCTGCACATAGTAAGGTCCCACAAACAGCAATATGATTAATGACCAGTTAATCTGTTTTTGGTGATGCTGGTTGAATAATAAATGTTGGCCAGGACACCAGTAGAATGCCCCAGCTCGTCTTCAAAAAGCATCATTTGATCGTTTACATCTAGACGAGAACAGGCATGGTTTCGGTTTAACCTCAAACAATGCAGCACTCCCTCAGTACTGCACTGAAGTTTCAGCCTGGCTTAGATCCTGGAGTGGAGCTTGAACCATAAACCTTCTGACTCACAGAAAAGAGTGCTCTCACTGAGCTGACAATCACATGCACTCCTGGAGACAGAAGGAATTGGGAAAGCGGGTCAGCAGCATTGAGATCTATTATACAGACATACAAAATTGACGGGCAGGGAAAGACCAGCTGGTCCAACAAGCCTGCCCCAAACTCATGATGGCTGCAGCATCATGACTAGTCACATCCTACCCCCACCCTCCCCCACCCATAGATAATCTCCTGAGAGACAAACAGAGATAAACCCAGGACCAATAAGATAAAAAATACCATGGAAATGTTTTCTCCGATGCCCCCCCCCCCCCACCCCCACAGTGATCATAACCAGTCCAGGAGATCACATGGACCATGCCCTATCTGTAAAACCACTTACCTTCTATATGATGCAATCTCTGCCCCAGCCACAAGTCGGTCTAGCTCCCTCTTGAAGGCATGCAGTCAGCACCCACCACACCATCCATCAATGTATTCCAGAGGCTCACTAGACTCTGGGAAAAGAAGAACCGCCAAACATCCAGTCTTTTCCTACTCTTACATTAAAGTCATGTCCCCTGATCCTCCCAATCTGTTAAACTGAAATAATCTATCAATAGGCACGTTATCCAGCCCTTTAATTATCTTATAGACCTCTACCAGGTCACCTCTAAGTCTCCACTGCTCTAAAGTAAATAGACCCAGCTCTTTAAGCCTATTAAGCCTGAAGTTTGTTGGGCCTTTCCTGTTCCTAAAGATTCTATTCTTATCCTATATGGTGAGTGGAGAAGCTCCGTGAGAATTTTGCTCCCTGGTATCATTGCTGAGGTCTTTCTCTTTTTATCACTTTTCCATAAATTAAATTGTGATCTTCTGGATGATTTGGAGAAGTAGGTAAGGATGAAGATGGCCATTTGGCTCAGTTGATTTCTTCCTTCCTGAATACCAACCCTACAACCGGGCAGTAAAAGAGCTTTCTAACGGCACGTCGGTAAGAGGATAGGCAAGGTAGGTATAGGGTCACTAAGAGATGGAGGCAAGCTTGTATTGGAGAGTGAAGGAATGTTCTAAGTTAATACTTTTCCTCAGTTTTCACAGAGCGGGTGGATGTTGAGATTGTAGAACTATCAGAGGTGGGTCTAGAACAGTTAGTAGAGGTTGCTGTTCAAAGAGAGATGGTAGGAAAGAAGTTACTCAAGCTTAGTTACTCAAGCTTAAGGTGACAAATCACCAGGACCTGATGGTTTACTTCTGAGGATTCTGAGGGAAGCTAGAGAAGAGGCTCCTACTATAATTTTCCACAATTCAATGAAAGGAAAATTGTGCCAGAGTCTTGGAGGGTGGAAAATGTGGCAATGCTTGACAAACAAGGGGACAGGGATAAGATAGGAATTAATAGGCCAGTTAGCCTTACTTCAGTTGTAGATAAACTACGAGAGTATTTAAGATGAGATAAAATTACTGAGAATTTGGGAAAACTTGAGTAATTCAAGGTCAGTCAGGCAGGTTCAGCTTCATGAACCTTACAGAATTTTTTGAAGAAATATTAGTGAAGATCAATAAAGGAAATGCAGTGAATGTAGTTTATCTGGATTTTCAAAATGTACTTGATAAGGTACCACCTAAGAAGCTTAATGCAAAGATAGTGGTACAAGGAATTAAAGGGAATGTGATCACATGGAGAGAGAGTCATTTGGAAGGCAAAAGCAAAGGGTGGGGGTAAAGGGAAATTTCAAGGACTGGAAAGTAGTGTTCCACGGGGGCACTGTTTTAGGACTGTGCTTATTCAATACATACATAAATGATCCGAACTTAGGAAGTGAAGGGAACAATATTAAAATTTGCTGATGACACTAAATTGGGGAGTAATTGAAATTGTGATGAGGATTGTGAAAGAAGACACGACATAGATAGGTGAGCAAGATGGGCAGATAGGTGGCAGACACAGTTCAACAGAGGAAAATTTGAAGTAATACATTTTGGAAATATGAATAAGGAAAAGAATTAAACCTTAAATAGTAAGACTTAAAATGAAGGAGCAGATGGACCTTGGTGTGCAAATACACAAGTCATTAAAGCTGACAGTGCAAGTACATAGGCCATAAATAAGGCAAATACAATCCTTGGTTTTGTATCAGAGACTGAGAATACAAAAGCAAAGAGGTAATGTTGAACTTGTATGAGACTTTATTTAGGCTGCAGTTGGGGAATTCAGTGTAGTTTTGTGCATCCCAATATAGAAAGCATAGGAAGGTAATGGAAACAACATTGAGTCACTAGGATGTTACCGGGGATGAGGGTTTACAGTTATGAGGAGAGTCTTGCAAAATGAGGGCCTTTTTCACTAAAGGTGAAATAGTTAAGGAGTGATCTAATGGAGAACTTCAAGATTATGAAGGGTTACGATCAGGTACATAATGATAAGTTGTTCACTGGTCAACGAGATGGTGGCAGGAGGAAGCAAAGTAAAAGAATTAAAGGGCAGGCTGGAAATATATCTCTTTACACAGAGGGTGGTTAGAATGTGGAATTCTCTGCCATAAACCACTGTTAAAACAGAGTCTATAAATTCCTTTGAAAGCAACTTCAATAGTTACTTAAAAAAGAATATTAAATGATAAGGAAAGTGAGCAACAGAGTGGTATTCCACTAGGGGGGATATTAAAGGGTATGGGGAGCGAGCAGGAGAGTGGGAATAGACTAGGTGAGATATTAAAGGGTATGGGGAGCGAGCAGGAGAGTGGGAATAGACTAGGTGAGATATTAAAGGGTATGGGGAGCGAGCAGGAGAGTGGGAATAGACTAGGTGAGATATTAAAGGGTATGGGGTGCGAGCAGGAGAGTGGGAATAGACTAGGTGAGATATTACAAGGTATGGGGTGCGAGCAGGAGAGTGGGAATAGACTAGGTGAGATATTAAAGGGTATGGGGAGCAAGCAGGAGAGTGGGAATAGATTTGTTGTGATATTAATGGGTATGGGGAGCAAGCAGGAGAGTGGGAATAGACTAGGTGAGATATTAAAGGGTATGGGGAGCAAGCAGGAGAGTGGGAATAGATTTGTTGTTATATTAATGGGTATGGGGAGCAAGCAGGAGAGTGGGAATAGATTTGTTGTGATATTAATGGGTATGGGGAGCGAGCAGGAGAGTGGAATTAGACTAGGTGGCTCTTATGGAGAAAAACACTGGCACAGATTTCATGGGCCAATTAGCCTGTTGCTGTGCTGTTAAATTCTATGATTCAATTGTCTTCCCATTACACTTCTAGGTTCACTCAAGCACGCAGACAGTATCTTTGTTTGACATCTCTGAAGGATGTCTCCTCTGAGAATGCAGCACTCACTCAATACAGTACTGAAATATCAGCCAAGATTATAGGGGGTATTTGTGACTGACTGTATTGCTGTCGGGGCCTCACATGCAGCCAGTGCATAGAGAGTAACACCAGGTCTTAGAGTAGACCTTGACCTCACAACCTTCTGGCGCAGAGACGAGAATGCTTTCATCACCACAGATATTTTCTTGGAATTTAGACCTTCCCTCCCTTTGTTCCCCCGTCATTTATCTTCCCTCTCTCTCCGTCATTTATCTTCCCTCTCTCTCCGTCATTTATCTTCCCTCTCTCCCCTTCATTTATCTTCCCTCTCCCCAGTCATTTCCCTTCCCTCTCTCTCCAGTCATTTCCTTCCCCCTCTCTCCAGTCATTTCCCTTCCCTCTCTCCAGTCATTTCCTTCCCTCTCTCTCCCGTCATTTCCTTCCCTCTCTCTCCCGTCATTCCCTTCCCTCTCTCTCCCATCATTTCCCTTGCTACTTCCCCCAGTAATTTCCCTTCCCTCGCTCCCCATTCATTACCCTTCTCTCTTCCCCTCAGTCATTTCCCTTCCATCTCTCACCAGTCATTTTCCTTCCCTCTCTCCACAGTCAGTGTGGCGACACTGACCCTTTGATTAAAAATAATAGAGAGAAGTGTAAAGAAAAGGAAAAAAAAATCCATGTCTTGCCCAAGTAGCTGAAAAGTAAATGAAACATTCTGAAGCTTTTATGCTACAGCCACAGCTACACAATGTTATCACAAGAGCAGGTGGACCAAGGGAAGGCTCCATGGCTGCAGACAGCACAAGGCAAAGTCCTGTTTTTTTGTTTTATGACACTTTAGACTGATTGAATGAGGTCCTGGACTATGAGATATTAAATACACCCATTTTTAAGTGCAGTTTCCTGGGAGACTGAGTGGACACTTTGACAGCACCTCTCAAAAGAAAAGGGACCAGAAAAAAAAGCTAGACTTACACTTGCAACCAACGATATTGTCAGTCATTGCAAACACCCCCTCCCCTCTCACATCACCCCCTGGACAAAACAATGAGCACATTCATCGAAGTCCCAGAGCCCCGGAAACCCTCACGGGACATCTAACGCTTTCAAGACGATTAATCACTCTCACGGTCCCGCTATCTAGAGGAGCGCCAGCGTGGGACCCTTGGAGCAGATGGCGTCTGTGTGCTTTTCATGTCCGACATCAAAAGGAGGTGCACCTGGATAAGCAGTGCCAGGAGGGAAGCTATCAGACTGATGAATGGCTGTTAATGAACTTGGAGTGGTTTGTTCCGGTCACCATGGCTTGAATCTCACCCCTGTAACTTTCAGGTAATAGTTGATTTGGGCAGCAGGGTGGCCAATTTCTCCTTCATGACTCAGTTAATAGAACTCATGCCTCTGGATTAGAAGGCTGTGGGTTCAAGCCCAACATTGAGTGTGTATTCTAGGCCAACACTCCAGTTAGTGCCACATTGTTGGAGGTGCCATCCTTGGGATGAGGTATTAATCTGAGGTTGTGTCTGGTAGACATTATAGGTCCGTGCATTATTTGAAAAGCTGGTAGTTCTCTCCAACATGGCTGCCTCAACCAATTCCACTGAAACAACAGGGATTAACTGTTCATTTATCTCACTGCTGTTTGTGGGACGTTGCTGAAGCAGAATGACTGTTGTGTTTGTCAATGTCACAACAGTCCCTACTCCAAAGGTAGCTCAGTCAATAGGGTATGATAGTGTAGTGGTTATCTTACTGATCAAGAAACTATGAGTTCAAATCCTACTAACACCTTTTGAGAATTTGAATCACTTTGAAGAAATTAAAAAGCTGGTATTAGTAAAAGTGGCCGTGAAGCTGTCAGACTATCGTAAAAACCCAACTGGTTCACTAATGTCCTTTATGAAAGGAAAGCTGCTGTTCTTACCCATTCTGGCCTATATGTGACTCTAGTCCCACACCATTGTGGTTGACTCTTAACTGCCCTTTGAAGTAGCCTAGCAAGCCACTCAGTTGTATGAAGCTGCTATTAGGGCAACCTGGGATAAGCAATAAATGCAGACCTTGCCAGTGATGCCCAAATCCAAAGACTGAATAATAAAAAATTTGGGGGATGTACTAAGTTCCTACTTTCTTTCTGTTATCCTGTTGTTTTTGATAGTTTTAGCATTAGTACCAGCCTCTTTTAGGGTCTCCAAGGCTCTGGATTATAAATCTCTGTCTGGGGTATGTGTTGGCACCTCTTGTATGTTGGCCTGACGTTCAGCGTAATTCAGCTGGAGCACTTTTGAGAAGCAGAGGAAAGAGATTTATTTAGATGATGGCAGGTTTAAGGAGTTTTAGTCAAGGTCTCAGCCTTGGCTCAGTGGCAGCACTCTTGCCTCTGAGTCAGACCTGTGACTTGAGCACATCATCCAGGCTGACACCTCAGTGCAGTACTGAGGGGGTGCTGCACTGTTGGAGTTGCCGCTTTTCGGATGAGATGTTAAACAGTCTGCCCTTTGAGGTGGACGTAAAAGATCCCAATGCACTATTCGAAGAAGAGCAGGGGAGTTCTCTTCATTATTCTACTCAACATTTATCCCTCAATAAACATCATTAAAACTGGACAGTATCGCATAGCTCCTTGTGGGGACCCTGCTGTGTTTCCCTACAATACAACGTGACAACACTTCAAAAAATCCTTCATTGGCGGTAAAGAGCTTTAAGACGTCCTGGAGTTGTGAAAAACGCTATATAAATGCAAGATATTTTAGTTATGAGGGGAGACTAGAGAATCTGGAACTCAATTCACTAGAATAGAAAAGGATAAGAGGAGATCTGATTCGGTTGTTCAAAATTATGAAGGGTTTTGATAAGGTGAATCAAAAAACTGGTTGGTGAGTTGGACAGTAGAAGCGCTCTACTCGGAGCTCCGACACGGCAAGAGAGCCCCAGGTGGGCAGAGGAACTGCTTCAAGGACACCCTCAAAGCCTCCTTGAAAAAGTGCAACATCCCCATTGACACCTGGGAATCCCTGGCCCAAGACCGCACAAAGTGGAGGAGGAGCATCCGGGAAGGTGCCGAACACCTCGAGTCTCTTCGCCGGGAGCAAGCGGAAGCCAAGCGCAAGCAGCGCACGTCAACCCAAGCACCCCACCCACCCGCCCCTTCAACCACCGTCTGCCCCACCTGTGACAGAGAATGTAAGTCCCGCATTGGACTCATCAGTCACCTGAGAACTCATTTTTAATGTGGAAGCAAGTCATCCTTGGTTCCGAGTGACTGCCTAAGAAGAAGAAGAGGGCATTATTTTAAAATCATCAACAAGAGAATGAAGGGAGAGATAGAGGGGAGCCCACCCAAAAGTTTCCCCCAAGAGTGAGTTTCAGGCCTTTATAGAGCACCTTTAAAATAGAAGAACGTCCCAAGGCACTTCTCAAAACGTAATCAAATAAAAATTGACAACGAGCCAAAGAAGGAGATATTAGGAGGTGAATAAAAGCTGGTCAAAGAGGTACTTTTTAAGGAGGTCCTTAAAGTAGGAGAGAATTGGAAAGGCGGAGAGGTTTATGGAAGGAATTCCAGAGCTTAGGGCCTAGAAGGTTGAAGGCATGACTGCCAATGGTGGGGTGAAGGGGAGCGGGATGCCCAAGAGGCCAGAGTTGGAGGAATGCAGAGTTCTCGGAGGGTTATAGGGCTGGTGGAGGTTATAGGCAGGGGCAAGGGAAGAATAGCGTTTCCTCTAAATGGGCTTGATGCTAAGTAAAAGTCCCTCTATATGGGCTTGATGCTAAGTAAAGGTCCCTCTATATGGGCTTGATGCTAAGTAAAGGACCCTCTATATTCCAATAATACGTTTTAATTCATGTATTAAAAGAGTGACCCCCTACTGCACATGTGTCCCCCATCAGCTGTCCTGTCTAATTGAGATTGGTAACTTAGATTAAAGTTGCGTTGAATTATTAGTATCTTTGTGCTACTGAACTATGGGGGTGAATTTCCTGTGGACTTCTCCGCCACTGTAACATCGGTGCAAACTCCGTCTATTGCCTGGATTTTCCTGTTTCCAACCCATCCGGAGTGGGGGGCGGCCGGTAGACCACGGTAAACCCGGAAGCCCAAGTTTCCCGGCACTCTGTGGAGCACAGCGTGCGTGTGACGTAATGGGTGGGTTCCTGATTGACAGGCTGGCTTCCAGTCGGGCGGGAAACGCTGGCTGGACAGGACGCTGCAGCAACAGGTAGATGCTGGGTCCAAGGGGGGAGGGGGTGGTTCCAAGCCCGGTGGGGGGGGGGATGGGAGCAGGGGTCCGATCCCTGTGGGGGGCTCCAATTCCTGATCCCGGGAAGCACTCCTGCTCCTCCCGGGCCACAAGGATTGCGCTCCGAGGCTGTGTCCACCTCACTGTAGCAACCAGAATCCTGAGGCCCGGGATCCCCGGTGGGCTGCAGTAAAACCTGCACAGCAGGTTAAAGCAGAGGCTTCAGGCCTCATTACAGAGAGCTGCAAGAACTATAGAGCAGTGATAATGGGGGACTTCAGCTATCCTAATATAGACTGGGCTAGTAATAGTGTAAATACAGAAAGGAGGAAAAATTTCTGAAGAGTGTTCAGGAGAATTTTCTTGATCAGTATGTTTCTGCCCCAATGAGGAAGGAGGCATTGCTGTATCTAGTTCTGGGAAATGAGGTAGGTCAAATGGAGCAAGTGTCAGTAGGTGAACAGTTAGGAAACAATGATCATAGTATCATAAGGATTAGATTAGCTATGGAAAAGGACAGGGAGCAAGCTAGAGTAAAAATATTTAATTGGAGGAAGGCCAAGTTCAGTGGGATGAGAACAGATCTGGCCCGGGTAAACTGGAATTAAAGATTGGCAGTCAAAACCGTAGTGGAACAATGGGCTGCCTTAAAAGGAAATAGTTCAGGTACAGTCAAGGCACATTCCAACTAGGGGGAAAGGTAGAGCAACTAAAGTCAGAGCTCCCTGGATGACGAAAGAGATTGAGAGTAAGATGAAGCAGAAAAAGAGCGGGTATGACAAATGTCAGGTCGAGAATACATCTGAGAATCTGGCTAAATATAGCAAGTTCAGACGAGAAGTGAAAAAGAAAATAAGAAGGGCAAAAAGAGGGTATGAGAATAGAATGGCAGCTAACATAAAGGTAATCCAAAAGTCTTCTATAGGCATATAAATAGTAAACGGGTAGCAAGAGGAGGGTTGGGGCCGATTAGGGACCAAAAAGGAGACCTACGCATGGAGGCAGAGGGTATGGCTGAGGTACTAAATGAGTACTTTGCATCTGTCTTCACCAAGGAAGATGCTGCCATAGACATAATGAAGGAGGAGGTAGAGGAGATACTGGATGGGATAAAAATTGATAAAGACGAGGTATTAGAAAGGCTGGCTGTACTTAAAGTAGATAAGTCACCAGGACTGGGTGGGATGCATCCTAGGATGCTGAGGGAAGTGAAGGAAGAAATCGCGGAGGTACTGGCCATAATCTTCCAATCCTCCTTAGAAACAGGGGTGGTGCCAGAGAACTGGAGAATTGCAAATGTGACACCCTTGTTCAAAAAAGGGTATAAAGATAAACTCAGCAACTATAGGCCAGTCAGTTTAACCTCGGTAGTGGGGAAGCTTTTAGAAACAATAATCAGGGACAAAATTAACAGTCACTTGGACAAGTGTGGATTAATTAAGGAAAGTCAGCATGGATTTGTTAAAGGCAAATCGTGTTTAACCAACTTGATCGAGTTTTTTGATGAGGTAACAGAGAGGGTTAATGAGGGCAATGCGGTTGACATGGTGTACATGGATTTCCAAAAGGCGTTCGACAAAGTGCCACATAATAGGCTTGCCAGCAAAGTTGAGGGCCATGGAATAAAAGGGAGAGTGGCAGCATTTATATGAAATTGGCTAAGTGACAGGAAACAGAGAGTAGTGGTGAATGGTTGTTTTTCGGACTGGAGGAGGGTACAGTCACTGTGGAGACGAAGTCCCGTCTTCACACTGAGAACACCCTCCATCGTGTTGTGTGGCATGACCACCGTGCTAAATGGGATAGATGCAGAACAGACCTAGCAGCTCAAAACTGGGCATCCATGAGGCGCTGTGAGCCATCAGCAGCAGCAGAATTGTATTCCACCACAATCTGTAACCACATGGCCCGGCATATCCCTCACTCTACCATTACCATCAAGCCAGGGGACCAACCCTGGTTCAATAAGGAGTGTAGAAGAGCATGCCACAAGCAGCAGTACCTAAAAATGAGGTGCCAACCTGGGGAAGCTGCAACACAGGACTACAGGCATGCTAAAAAGCGGAAGCAGCATGCTAAGACAGAGCTAAGCGAACCCACAATCAATGGATCAGATAAAAGCACTGCAGTCCTGCCACATCCAGTCGTGAATGGTGGTGGACCATTAAACAACTAACGAGAGGAGGAGGCACCATGAATATCCCCATCCTCAATGATGGTGGAGCCCAGCAGGTGAGTGCAAAAGAAGTATCGAGTGGATGATCCATATCGGCCTCCTCCTGAGGTCCCCACCACCACAGAAGCCAGTCTTCAGCCAATTCGATTCACTCCACGTGATATCAAGAAACAGCTGAGCGCAATGGATACAGCAAAGGCTATGGGTACTGACAACATCCCGGCTGTCGTGTTGAAGACTTGTGCTCCAGAACTAGTCGCGCCTCTAGCCAAGCTGTTCCAATACGGCTATAACACTGGCATCTACCCGACAATGTGGAAAACCTCCCAGGTATGTCCTGTCCACAAAAAGCAGGATAAATCCAATCCAGCCAATTACCCAGTTTTGAGCTGTCTACTCTCAATCATCAGCTAAGTGATGGAAGGTGTCGTCGACAGTGCTATCAAGCAGCACTTACTCACCAATAACCTGCTCCCTGATGCCCAATTTGAGTTCCGCCAGGACCACTCGGCTCCAGACCTCATTACAGCCTTGGTCCAAACATGGACAAAAGAGCTGAATTCCACAGGTGAGGTGAGAGTGACTGCCCTTGACAACAAGGCAGCATTTGACCATGTGTGGCATCAAGGAGCCCTAGTAAAACTGAAGTCAATGGAATCGGGGGGAAAGCTCTCCACTGGCTGGAGTCATACCTAGCACAAAGGAAGTTGGTTGTGGTGGTTGGAGGTCAATCATCACAGCCCCAGGACATCGCTGCAGGTGTTCCTCAGGGCAGTCTCCTAGGCCCAACCATCTTCAGCTGCTTCATCAATGACATTCCCTCCATCATAAGGTCAGAAGTGGGGATATTCACTGATGACTGCACAGTGTTCAGTGCCATTCACAACTCCACAGATAATGAAGCAGTCCATGCCCACATGCAGCAAGACCTGGACGACATTCAGGCTTGGGCTGGTAAGTGGCAGGTAACATTCATGCCACAGAAGTGCCAGGCAATGACTATCTCCAACAAACGAGCATCTAACCACCGCCCCTTGACATTCAACGGTATTACCATCGCTGAATTCCCCCGCCATCAATATCCTGGGGGTCACCATTGACCAGAAACTTAACTGGACCAGCCACATAAATACTGCGGCAACAAGAGGAGGTCAGAGGCTGGGTATTCTGTGACGAGTGTCTCACCTCCTGACTCCCCAAAGCCTTTCCACCATCTACAAGGCACAAGTCAAGAGTGTGATGGAATACTCTCCACTTGCCTGGATGAGTGCAGCTCCAACAACACTCAAGAAGCTCGACACCATACAGGACAAAGCAGCCAGCTTGATTGGCACCCCATCCACCACCCTAAACATTCACACCCTCCACCACCGGCGTACCGTGGCTGCAGTGTGTACCATCTACAAGATGCACTGCAGCAACTCGCCAAGGCTTCTTCGGCAGCACCTCCCAAACCCGCGACCTCTACCACCTAGAAGGACAAGGGAAGCAGGCGCATGGGAACACCACCACCTCCAAGTTCCCCTCCAAGTCACACACCATCCTGACTTGGAAGTATATCGCCGTTCCTTCATCATCACCCACATTCCATGAACGAATAAAAAAAATACAGTGGTGTTCCCCAGGGGTCGGTTCTAGGTCCACTGCTTTTCTTGATATATATTAATGACTTGGATGTGGGTGTACAGGGCACAATGTCAAAATTTGCAGATGACACAAAACTTGGAAGTATAGCAAACAGTGAGGAGGATAGTGATAGACTTCAAGAGGGCATAGACAAGCTGGTGGAATGGGCGGACACATGGCAGATGAAATTTAACGCAGAAAAGTGTGAAGTGATACATTTTGGTAGAAAGAATGAGAAGAGGACATATAAACTAAAGGGTACAATCCTAAAGGGAATGCATGAACAGAGAGACCTGGGGGTATATGTGCACAAATCGTTGAAGGTGGCAGGGCAGGTTGAGAAAGCAGTTAATAAAGCTTACAGGATCCTGGGCTTCATGAATAGAGGTATAGGGCTCGATTTTCCAAGCCCCGTGGAGGCGGGTTTGGAGGCGGGAGTGGTGGGAAAATTGCAGATTCGGGGGGCACGTACCCATCCTGCCCCCAACCCGCCTCCATGCCAATGTCCCAGGAGGCGGGTACCCAACCTGTGCTGGGAGCCGCCTCCCCGAGGCGGGAAGGGGATTAGTGCCAATTAACTGCCTGTTAACAGGTATTTAACAGGCAGTTTTTTGGCTAATCCCTATTTTTAGCCCTGAAGTGTGGGCTGCCCGACGGCTCCAAACTGCTTGGCAGACAGAAAGCAAAGAGTTGGAATAAACGGGTCTTTTTCCGAGTGGCAGGCAGTGACTAGTGGGGTACCGCAGGGATCGGTCCTTGGACCCCAGCTATTCACAATATATATTAATGATCTAGACAAGGGAACTAGATGTAATATCTCCAAGTTTGCAGACGACACAAAGCTGGGTGGGCGTGTGTGCTGTGAGGAGGATGCCGAGAAACTCCAGGATGATTTGGACAGGTTGGGTGATTGGGCAGAAGCATGGCAGATACAATATAACGTGGATAAATGCGAGGTTATCCACTTTGGTGTCAAAAACAGGAAGGCAGATTATTATCTGAATGGCAATAGATTGGGAGAAGGGGAAGTGCAACGAGACCTGGGTGTCCTTGTGCACCAGTCGCTGAAGGTAAGCATGCAGGTGCAGCAGGCGGTTAAGAAGGCAAATGGTATGTTGGCCTTCGTAGCGAGAGGGTTTGAGTACAGGAACAAGGATGTCTTGCTGCAGTTGTACAGGGCCTTGGTGAGACCACACCTTGAGTATTGTGTGCAGTTTTGGTCGCCTTATCTGAGGAAGGAGGTTCTTGCCATGGAAGGAGTTCAGCGAAGATTCACCAGACTGATACCTGGGATGGCAGGAATGACGTATGAGGAGAGATTGCGTCGATTGGGCTTATACTCGCTGGAGTTTAGAAGAATGAGAGGGGATCTCATTGAAACTTATAAAATTCTGACAGGACTGGACAGACTAGATGCAGGAAGGATGTTCCCGATGGTCGGGAGTCCAGAACCAGGGGTCACAGTCTAAGGATAAGGGGTAAGCCATTTAGAACAGAAATGAGGAGGAATTTCCTCACCCAGAGAGTGGTGAACCTATGGAATTCTCTACCACAGAAGGAAGTAGAGGCCAATTCATTAAATATATTCAAGAAGGAGTTGGATATATTTCTTAAGGCTAAAGGGATCAAGGGATATGGGGAGAAAGCAGGGACAGGGTTCTGAATTTGGATGATCAGCCATGATCGCATTGAATGGCGGAGCAGGCTCGAGGGGCCGAATGGACTACTCCTGCTCCTATCTTCTATGTTTCTATGTTTCTAAACCACGCCAAGTTAGCGAGGCGGACCGTCGGTCTGCAGGGCTTGGAGGGGTCGAGATGTCCAGTGTACAGGTGAGTGATGGGTCCATGAGTGCAGAGGTAAGTGTGTTTGGTGTGTGTAAAGTGTTTTAATAAGTTTTACTTACCTTTACTTTCTCCTCCAGGCTTCCTCCCTTCAGTTCTCGGGAGTCCCTCAGCTCACCGGCACAGAAAGCAGAATGGCCGCTGAACTGTCAAAAGCTGCAGCCTCTGCTTTTTGGTCTGGAAAGCTCTCTAACTGAGTCTGAGTAGAAGGACTCAAGTTAGAAAACAGATTGTCAGTGTTAGACAGCTTCACAGAGCTGTCAAACGCTGATATTTCATCTGTCAAAAGCTCTTAACAGATGAAATGTCAATCGCTGATGTCACCAGTATCCAGGTGTCCCTTAATTGGCCTGCTGAGCCCGCTGGGCGGGCTTCACAAGGTCAATCAAGGGCATGTAGCGTGGGTTGGCCACAAATCGATGGAGGCGGGACTACAACCCAAAAAGTGGAAGTCCCGCCTCCATCACGTCCCCATTGACAAAATCGAGGCCATAGAGTACAAAAGTGTGCAAATTATGATGAACCTGTATAAAACACTGGTTCGGCTTCAACTGGAGTATTGTGTCCAATTCTGGGCACTGCACTTTTGGAAGGTTGTGAAGGCCTTAGAGAGGGTGCAGAAAAGATTTACAAGAATGATTCCAGGGATGAGGGACTTCATTTACGTGGATAGACTGGAGAAGCTGGGGTTGTTCTCCTTGGAGCAGAGAAGATTGAGAGGAGATTTGATAGAGGTGTTCAAAATCAAGGGGGGTCTGGACAGAGTAGATAGAAACATAGAAAAATAGGAGCAGGAGTAGGCCATTCGACCCTTCGAGCCTGCTCCGCCATTCAATATGATCCTGGCTGATCCTCTATCTCAATACCACATTCCCGCTCTCTCCCCATACCCCTTGATGCCTTTTGTGTCTAGATAGAGAGAAACTGTTCCCATTGGCAGAAGGGTCGAGAACCAGAGGACACAGATTTAAGGTGATTGGCAGAAGAAGCAAAGGCGACATAAGAAAAAACCTTTATACGCAGCAAGTGGTTAGCATCTGGAATGCACTGCCTGAATGGGTGGTGGAGGTAGATTCAATCACGACTTTCAAAAGGGAGTTTGATAAGTACCTGAAAGAAAAAAATTTGCAGGGCTACGGGGAAATGGCGGGGGAGTGGGACTAGCTGAGGTGTTCTTGCAGAGAGCCAGCATTGGCTCGACGGGCCGAATGGTCTTCTTCCGTGCTGTAACCATTCTATGATTCTATGATTATCATATTTAAAATGACAACCCGCCTCCTGGCAACGGGTTGGCTGCCCGCGTGCTGAATGTACTCCCTTGTAGCAGATATGTCCTTGTAGCAGTTTGATACAACTGAGTGGCTTTCTAGGCCATTTCAGAGGGCAGTTAAGATTCAACCACATTGCTGTGGGTCTGGAGTCACATGTAGGCCAGACAGGGTAAGGACAGCAGGTTTCCTTTCCTGAAGGACATTAGTGAACCAGTTGGGTTTTATGATATTATTTCCAGATTTAAAAGAAAACTGAATTCAAATTCTCGAACTGTAATGGTGGGCTTTGAACTCATGTTGTCTGGATTACTAGTCCAGTAACATAACTACTACAGTTTAGGCTTTAAAAGCCTCAAGGCTGTAGGACAAAGTGAAGACTGAGGGATGTAAAGTGTTCCACATTTTCAAAATCCTGGGAAAGAATGAGTTAGCATGGAAGACTGTGCAACGAGTTATGATTTTAACACAGTAAGAATCCAGAAAGGCAGAAGAGTGTGTGGGATGGCATATTTGTTGCTGAGGAGGAACAGTACATGAAAGTTAATAGGAGGAATGATCATTGTATCAAAAAAAAACAGAGAAAGGTTGTGACAGTGAAAGGTCGGAAACAAAGGTCTGGGCTATTCCGAGATGGTTAGATGCAAGGCAGTCTGTTGGCTATGTGGATTGTCTTCATTGGACCTTCACTGAATCCCCAATCCCTTTTGAAGAAAGCTTCTATTCAGTTCCAGTCCACGCACAAGAAGCCTGGATCCTCCGAGAGATGTCAAACTGCTGATTCTCTAATCGTTTGTGCTGCAGTTGTTACACCGTCTCCGAGCCGTGATTTATATCCCTTCACCAGGCAGCACGTGGTTTAGGAATGTAACTCATGGATGAATCCTGGGATTGGCCAGGAATAGCAAGGGTGGGGGGAATTACAGAGCAATTCCTGATGCAAGCACAACATTTCCAGGCAATTGAGCCTGCCATTCACCAGAACTGCCTGCATTCTGTTTTTATCTAACGTGTATGTGGAATAATAGTTACAACTCGAATAAGGGAGGTATGATAACAGTGTGAACCATAAGCATTAAGCTACAGCAGTTTAAAACACCAACGGAAGCCTTCAGACTGACCTGGAGCTGTCCCAGGTATTTTTTTTCACATAGTAGATAGCTGGCTTTGAGTTACAAGCTGGTAATTTGTTTTGAGCAGTTCCCAAACCATCGTAAAGTGCGAGACTGCGACCAAGGGAGTGGTTTTACCAATGTCAGCAGAATCCACAGATTGAATTACTGCCTACAAGCCCCTGCCAGACACTTGTTATTCTTTATAATGTATTGTTCCATGGAACTGGTAACATTTTCACGAAGAGAAAAAAAACTGGCCCGCAGAGAGTTTCAGGGAGGCTGCATATTAAAAAATAAATTCAGGAGAATTTGCCCAGAGGGGTTAGGGTTAGCTATAAATTTTCATAAAATTAGCCCAAAGATGTTTGAGTGAGCAGCAGACTGACTGCTTTGGCTCTCTGATGATGTAGAAGGAACGATTAAATTGCAAATGGTCCAATGGGCCTGGAGATTAATGATTTTCATGTGATAGGTACTGCACGTAGACCAGAGATCCACCATCCAGCACAATCTCAGCTTCCTGAGGTCAACGTCACAAGGTGCCCCACCCTTGAGGGCCTACTCTGATGAGGCACTGCAACGATCTTCAGAAGATGGTACAGGAAACTCTCTTTTAACCGGCACCCAAATAACCGGAAATCTCTCTTAACCGGCAAAATTCTTGAGTAGGTAACCGGGGTTTTCCTTCATCTCTCCTTTAAAAATAACTTTTTAAAAAACCCCAAGGCGTTTGCCTTGTATCGGAGCATGTAGATTGGGAGGGGAATGTGCAGCCCGGGTAGGCAGCGGACACGACAGATGGTCAGCTGGCGGTCCCCGGGGAGACGGAGCTCCGAATGCAGGCGCATGTCAGTGTGTACGGGGCTCTCGTACGTTGGGAGATATAACTCTCCGTTATCCGGACTTTTTGATTAACCGGCACCACGCCGGTCCCGTCAGTGCCGGTTAATAAAGAGTTTCCTGTAGAATAAAAAAGGCACTCACCTGCATAGTGCACAATTCCATATAGCTTCTTTTATGAAGCTCACACATCCCATTTTATATAGAGAACAATGGCTAGCTGGGAGTGAGTTACAAGCTGGGATCGAACCAAGGCATTCATATGGTTTATATATAGAATAACAGATTAGCAGCAGTGTGTTTCAGGCTGGACTCTAGTCGAGGGGTTCAGCTGGTTTATATATAGAATAGTAGATACCCAGGAGTGAGTTACAGGCTGGAATATAATCGAGGGGATCAGGTGGTTTATATATAGAATAATAGATACCTGAGAGTGAGTTATAGGCTGGAATATAATCGAAGGGTTCGGGTGGTTTATACATAGAATAATGGATACCCAGAAGTGAGTTACAGGCTGTTAATACAGTGGAACAGAAGAACAAAGAGGAAACTCGCCTTTAGATAAACTTTCACCTTCTCAGGACATCCCAAAGCACTTCATAGCCAATTAATTATTTTTTAATGTGTTGTCACGTTGTCCTGTAAGGAATCGCAGCAACCAGTGTTCTCATAGCAAGGTCCCACAAACAGCAATTGAGATGAATGACTAGTTAATATGTTTTGATGGTGTAGTTTGAGGAATGAACTTTAGCCAGGATGTCGGGACAACTTGCTGCGGATCTTCTAATTGTGTTGCTGAATTTTGTACCTCCACCCAAAACAGGCAGCTGGGACTTTAGTTTAAAGGATGAGATGGCACTCCATCAGTACTGCTCTAAATGATTAGCCTGGCTTACATGGTCAAATCCTGTAACGGGACTTCAACTCACAAGCTTCTGACTCAGAAATGAGAGTGCTACCACTTAGCCAAACTGACACTAGTGGCAAAAGCAAAATACTGCAGATGCTGGAAATCTGAAATAAAAGCAGAAAATGCTGGAAACACTCAGCAGGTCAGGCAGCATCTGTAGAGAGAGAAACAGAGTTAACGTTTCAGGTCGATGACCTTCCAGCATTTTCTGTTTTTATTTGACACTACTGGCATGCTTGTATCCCTATGCTTCCTCCATGGACCAATGGTATACACAGAGTATAATATATTACATCCAGTTAAATCCTTGACCTGTACAAACACCAACATTAGGCCTGTTCCCCTGGGTCTTACTAATCAGATACTAAGAGCATAGAGAAGGTTTTGCTCTTTCACTCTGCAAGTTTTATTTTCAGCGTTCTCCTGCTGGTTCAGTGGGCGAATACAGTGGGCTGTACTGAGCCATACAAAGTGGGAAGGTCCCTCAGTCAATTCCTGTACTGTGCTCAGGTAGCTGATTTCAACAGTTGGATAAAATAATTGGCACCGACGACTTTTTTTATTCGTTTACAGGATATGGGCGTCACTGGCAAGACTGGCATTTATTGCCCATCCCTAATTGCCCTTGAGAAGGTGGCGGTGAGCCGCCTTCTTGAACCGCTGCAGTTAGTTACTCGCACAGCGCTGACTTTGTCGCAGCGATTTGGTACAACTGAGTGGCTTGCTAGGCCATTTCAGAGGGCAGTTAAGAGTCAACCACATTGCTGTAGGTCTGAAGTCACATATAGGCCAGACCAGGTAAGGACAGCAGGTTTCTTTCCCTAAAGGACACGAGTGACCCAGATGCGTTTTTACGACAATCCGGTAGTTTCATGGCCAGATTTTTTTTTTTATTAACTGAATTTAAATCCACCAGCTGCTGTGATAGGATTTGAAACTCACGTCTACAGGATTATTACTGCAGGCCTCTGGATTACTAGTCCAGTACCATAACCATTATGCTACCGTAACTTTGGGTTAGGATGAGGGTAAAACAAAATCAGCCCAGGTTTCCTTAGCCTTCTCTGCTCCAAGGAGAATAGGGTGAGCATAGGGTGAGTATTATAGCTTTTTTTTTGCTCTCTAAGTTAGGGAAGAGGGTTAAATTAAGAGCTGAGAAACTGTAACTTGCTGGTACTTATTAAATTAATAACTTAAACTAGATAAAATAATCAAACAATAAAACTAAAATATCGATTGAATAAAAGCTTTAACTTATTAATGAATAAATAAAACAAGGTTAGAAATGGTAGGGCAGGTGGTGTGTCGTAACTGCAGCATGTGGGAGTTTGTGGAGAGCATCGCGATCCCGAGCAACCACATCTGCAGTAAGTGTCTGCAACTCGAGGAGCTTCGGCTCAGAATTGTTGAGCTGGAGTACGAGCTGCAGACATTGCGATGCATCAGGGAGGGGGAGGGTTACCTGGACTTTGTTCCAGGAGGCAGTCACACACTTTAGGTTAAGTAGTACTTTAGAGTTCGTCAGTGGTCAGGGACAGGAGGGTATGATGGCAAGTCAGGAAGGTATGGGGACCCAGGATGTAGTGATGGAGGAGCCTCAGCCCTGGACCTTGTCCAACAGGTACGAGGTACTTGCTACCTGTATGGATGAGGAAAAGGTCTGCAGGGAGGATGGGCAAACTGACCACGGCACCGTGGTACAGGGGGCCATCCAAGTGGGGGTAGAAGGAAGGAATGTGGTAGTAGTAGGGGACAGTATAGTCAGGGGGATAGATACTGTTCTCTGCAGCCGCGAAAGAGAGTCCCGAAGGCTATGTCCAGGGTTAAGGATATCTCCTCATGGCTGGAGAAGAACTTGGAGTGGGAGGGGGAGGATCCAGTTGTCGTGGTCTACGTAGGAACCAACAACATAGGTAGAACTAGGAATGAGGTTCTGCTGAGGGAGTTTGAGGAGCTAGGGTCTAAATTGATAAGCAGAACCTCAAGGGTAATAATCGCTGGATTACTACCTGAGCCATGCGCAAATTGGCATAGGGTCAAGCAGATCAGAGAGTTAAATGCGTGGCTCATAGAGTGTTGTGGGAAGAAGGGGTTTCAATGGGGCACTGGCACCACTACTGGGGAAAGAGGGAGCTGTTCCATCGGGACGGGCTCCACTTAAACCGCGCTGGGACTAGCGTCCTGGTGAATTGAATAAGTAGGGCTGTAGAAAGGGCTTTAAAGTAAAAAAGGGGGGAGGGGTCAGGTGAGGGAAAATTTAGAAATCTAAAGAGAAAGATAGGGCAGTGTAGCGATTTGGGTAAAAATAAGCAGAGTGTGACAGGAAGAGACAGAGAGTTTAACAGTAGCAGTGCAGCAGAGAATAAGGTCAATGCAGGGAATAATGGTAAAAAATTTAAATTAAAGGCTCTTTATCTGAATGCACGAAGCATTCGTAACAAGATAAACAAACTAGTGGCACAAATAGAGATCTATGGGTTTGATCTAATAGCCATTACAGAGACATGTTTGCAAGGTGACCAAGGTTGGGAACTAAATATTTGAGGGTACTTGAAGTTTCGAAAAGACAGGCAGAATGGAAAAGGAGGGGGAGTAGCCCTGATAATAAAGGATGACATAAGGACAGTGGAGAGAAAGGATCTCAGCTCGGATGATCAGGAAGTCGAATCAGTATGGGTGGAGATAAGGAATAACAAGGGGAAGAAAACATTGGTGGGAGTAGTATATAGGCCCCATAACAGTAGCTATGCCATTGGACAGAATATTAATCAAGAAATAGTAGCAGCTTGTAACAAAGGTAATGCAATAATCGTGGGGGTCTTTAATCTTCATATAGACTGGACAAATCAAATTGGCAAAGGTAGTCTGGAGGATGAGTTCATGGAATGCATTTGGGACAGTTTCCTAGAACAATACGTCATGGAACTCACCAGGGAATAGGTTATTTTAGATCTTGTATTGTGTAATGAGACAGGGTTAATTAGCAATCTCATAGTAAAGGATCCTCTGGGGCAGAGTGATCATAATATGATAAAATTTCACCTTAAGTTTGAGAGTGACTTGCCTAAGTCCAAAACTAGAGACTTAGGGGGAAAAATTCAGTTGGTTGCGCCTCCCGTTAGCGCCTTAAGAGGGCGCTAATGGGGCGCAAAGCAGCTAGCGCCCGGGCGCGGCGAAGTTTGCGCCGCTCGCGAAATTAACTAGACATTTTGCGGCGGCGCTAAACACTACCGCCACGATCTCCTGCGCTGGCAGATCGTGACGTCAGACGAGTGTGCAATGCCCCGGTATCGCCCCGGAGCGGATATTGAGTGGCGCCCCCTGCCTTACCGCCTGACGCTAGCAACGACAGGTTGATAGGAGCGTTCTTCTGTCATGAAGGGAAAGGGGGAGCGCTATTTAAAGGTGACCGCTTCCTGCCTTTTATTGTTGGTGCCATTTTTGAACTACGCATTCTGAGAGAGAGTGAGAGAGACTTCTGGAGAGATTCAACGTTGTGTGAAGGAGTTTTGGGTACTGAGCAGCACTTTGCAGGTTCATTTTGATTTGCCATTCCTTGTATCGATTTAGAAGAGACTGTGGGGGCTGCATTCTGAGCTCTTTGCCTGGTACTCTCCATTGTTCTTTCCAGCAGATTTGATGTGCAGGTCTCTCCAGGCCGAGATTCAAGGCTGCAATGAGCAGGATGTGGATGGAAAGCAAGATCAACCATCCCCTTTAAGAACTGGCCCGTGCCATTGTGTGTGTGTTCCATTGCTGACTGACATTACATGAGCTTCGCCAGCGCTCTGAGTTAGCGCCTCACTCCTCGGCCTTTGCGCCTTAAGACAGGTGTGCAGCGCCTGATTTAGTGCTCCAATCACCTCCCGGGGCGTTAAAAGTGAAGTTTCCAGTCAGTGGCGATAATTAGCGCCAGGCGCTAATCTTTGCGCCCGGATGATATTTGCGCCCCAAACGGGGCGTGACTGAATTTTTCCCCCTTAAACTTAAATAAAGCCAATTACATAGGTATGAGGGGCGAGTTGGCTAAGGTAGATTGGAAAAATAGATTAAAAGGTATGATAAACATTGGCTAGCATTTAAAGAAATATTTCATAATTCTCAACAAAAATACATTCCATTGAGAAACAAAAACTCCATGGGAAAAGTGATCCAACCGTGGCTAACTAAAGAAGTTAAAGATGGCATTAGATTGAAAGAAGAAGCTTATAATGTTACAAAGAATAGTAGTAAGCCTGACGATTGGGAGAGTTTCAGAAACCAGCAAAGGATGAGCAAAAAATTGATAAAAAGGGAAAAAATAGAATATGAGAGAAAATTAGCAAGAAATATAAAAGCAGATTGTAAGAGCTTCTACAAGTATGTAAAAAGGAAGAGAATAGCAAAAGTAAACGTTGGTCCCTTAGAGGCTGAGACAGGAGAAATTATTATGGGGAATAAGGAAATGACAGAAACGTTAAACATTTTGTATCTGTCTTCACAATAGAAGACACAAAAAGCATACCAAAAATGGTGGGGAACCAAGGGTCTAATGAGGGTGAAGAACTTAGTGTAATTAATATAAGTAGAGAAAAAGTACTAGAGAAGCTAATGGGACTAAAAGCCAACAAATCCCCTGGATCTGATGGCCTACATCCTCGGGTTCTAAAAGAGGTGGCTGAAGAGATAGTGGATGCATTGGTTTTGATCTTCCGAAATTCCCTAGATTCTAGAACGGTCCCAGCAGATTGGAAAGTTGCAAATGTAACACCGCTATTCAAGAAAGGAGGTAGAGAAAAGACAGGAAACTACAGGCCAGTTAGCCGGACATCAGTCATCGGGAAAATGCTGGAATCCATTATTGAGGAAGTGGTATCAGGGCACTTAGAAAATCATAACATGATTAGGCAGAGTCAACATGGTTTTATGAAAGGGAAATCGTGTTTGACAAATTTATTAGAGTTTTTTGAGGATGTAACTAGCAGGGTAGTTAAAGGGGTACCAGTGGATGTAGTATATATGGATTTCCAAAAGGCGTTCGATGAGGTGCCACATAAAAGATTATTACACAAGATTAGGGCTCATGGGGTTGGGGGTAATATATTAGCATGGATAGAGGATTGGTTAACGGACAGAAAACAGAGAGTAGCGATAAACGGACCTTTTTCAGGTTGGCAGGCTGTAACTAGTGGGGTGCCGCAAGGATCAGTGTTGGGGCCTCAGCTATTTACAATCTATATTAATGACCTAGATGAAGGGACCAAGTGTAATGTATTCAAGTTTGCTGACGATACAAATCTAGGTGAGACAGTAAGCTGTGAGGAGAACACAAAGGGCTGGATTTTGATACTGGGGCGGGTTGGGGTCGTGTTATCCACTTTTCGTGTTATCCACCCGGCTGCAATTGGATGTGGGAGATTGATGCGATTTTCACCTAATTGGGCAATTGAGTTCCAGTATGTGGGAACCCATGACCCAATTAGTGTTTTCAGTCTGAAAGTCGCCTCTGATGATGTCATCATTGCTGCTGCATTGAAGGTCTGCAAAGACTGCCTGGCCTTTGCTGTGAGAGGACCTGGATGCAAAATGAGCAGCAGCAGCCCTAAGTCTGCTCCCAGATATTTTTGCACCAGCACTCTGAGATATGTCTCCCATTCACCACCACACCCAGATATGTCTCCCATATCAGCCAGCCAGCCAGCCAGCTAGCCAGCCGTGCTCCCGCCAGGTTTCACATTCGTGGTTCAGAACAGGCGTGCTTCACGTAGAAAAAGGGTTAAAATCACAAAGGCCTTTCAAAATGGCATTATAGAGGCAATTTAGTGCTTGTTAAGGGCCTTAACAGCCTATCCCGCCTCTTAGAGGCGGGATGGAGTCGGGACCAGCAGACACAATTTAATGAAAATTGCGTGGAGGCGGGCTTGTGCCCACCCGCCAGTTTTTGCAATTTTAACCCCCCACACGCCTCCAAACCCACCTCCACGGGTCAATGAAAATCCAGCCCAAAGAGTCTACAAAGGGATATAGATAGACTAAGTGAGTGGGCATTAAGGTGGCAGATGGAGTATAATGTAGGGAAATGTGAGATTATTCACTTTGGTAGGAAGAATAGAAAAACAGAATATTTTTTAAATGGTGAGAAACTTTCAAATGTTGGTGTTCAGAGAGATTTGGGTGTCCTCGTGCAAGAAACACAGAAAGCTAGCATGCAGGTACAGCAAGCAGTAAGGAAGGCAAATGACATGTTGGCCTTTATTGCAAGGGGGTTGGAGTATAAGAGTAAGGAAGTCTTGCTACAATTGTACAGGGCCTTGGTGAGACCACACCTGGAGAACCGTGCACAGTTTTGGTCTCCTTATCTAAGGAAGGATATACTTGCCTTGGAGGCGGTGCAACAAAGGTTCACTAGATTGATTCCTGGGATGAGAGGGCTGTCCTATGATGAGAGATTGTGTATAATGGGCCTATACTCTCTGGAGTTTAGAAGAATGAGAGGTGATCTCATTGAAACATGCAAGATTCTGAAGGGGATTGACAGGGTAGATGCTGAGAGGTTGTTTCGAGGTTATCCACTTTGGTGTCAAAAACAGAAAGGCAGACTATTATCTGAATGGCAATAGATTGGGAGAAGGGGAAGTGCAACGAGACCTGGGTGTCCTTGTGCACCAGTCGCTGAAGGTAAGCAAGCAGGTGCAGCAGGCGGTTAAGAAGGCAAATGGTATGTTGGCCTTCATAGCGAAAGGGTTTGAGTATAGGAACAGGGATGTCCTGCTGCAGTTGTACAGGGCCTTGGTGAGACCACACCTTGAGTACTGTGTGCAGTTTTGGTCGCCTTATCTGAGGAAGGATGTTCTTGCCATGGAAGGAGTTCAGCGAAGATTCACCAGGCTGATACCTGGGATGGCAGGAATGACATATAGGGAGAGATTGGGTCGATTGGGCTTATACTCGCTGGAGTATAGAAGAATGAGAGGGGATCTCATCGAAACATATAAAATTCTGACAGGTCTGGACAAACTAGATGCAGGAAGAATGTTCCCGATGGTCGGAGAGTCCAGAACCAGGGGTCATAATCTAAGGATAAGGGGTAAGCCATTTAGGACAGAAATGAGGAAGAATTTCTTCACCCAGAGAGTGGTGAACCTGTGGAATTCTCTACCACAGAAGGTAGTTGAGGCCAAGTCATTAAATATATTCAAGAATGAGTTAGATATATTTCTTAAAGCTAAAAGTATCAAGGGATATGGGGAGAAGGCAGGTACAGGGTACTGAGTTTGGATGATCAGCCATGATCTCATCGAATGGCGGAGCAGGCTCGAGGGGGCGAATGGCCTACTCCTGCTCCTAACTTCTATGTTTCTATGTTTCCCCTGGCTGAAGTGTCTAGAACTAGGGGCATAGTCTCAGGATAAGGGGTAGGCCATTTAAGACCGAGATGAGGAGGAATTTCTTCACTCAGAGGGTTGTGAATCTTTGGAATTCTCTGCTCCAGAGGGCTGTGAATGTTGAGTCTTTGAGTATATTCAAGGCTGAGATAGATAGATTTTTGAACACTAGGGGAATCAAGGGACATGGAGATCGGGTGGGAAAGTAGAGTTGAGGTCGATGATCAGCCATGATCTTATTGAATGGCGGAGCAGGCTCGAGGGGCCATATGGTCTACTCCTGCTCCTATTTGTTATGTTCTTATGTACCCCAGTTTCTCTAATCTGCCAACTTAACTGTATTCCCTCATCCCTGGAACCATTCTAGTAAATCTCTTCTGTACCCTCTCCAAAGCCTTCACGTCCTTCCTAAAGTGTGGTGCCTAGAATTGGACACAATACTCCAGCTGGGGCCGAACTAATGTTTTATATAGGTTTAGCATAGCTTCCTGGCTTTTGTACTCTATGCGTTTATTTATAAAGCCCAGGATCCTGTATGCTTTATTAACTGCTTTGTTACCCTGTCCTGCCACCTTTAAAAATTTGTGCACAAATGCCCCCAGGTCTCTCTGTTCTTGCACCTCCTTTAAAATTGTACCATTTCCAAGTTTGCTGACTACACAAAACTAGGTGGGATTGTGAGTTGTGAGGAGAATGCAAAGAGGCTTCAAGGCGATTTAGACAAGTTGAGTGAGTGGGCAAATACATGGCAGATGCAGTATAACGTGAATAAATGTGAAGTTATCCACTTCGGTAGGAAAAACAGAAAGGTAGAGTATTATTTAAATGGTGCTAGATTGGGAAATGCTGATGTACAAAGGGACCTGGGTGTCCTTGTACACCAGTCACTGAAAGCAAACATGCAGGTGCAGCAAGCAGTTAGGAAGGCAAATGGTATGTTTGCCTTCATTGCAAGAGGATTTGAGTACAGGAGCAAGGATGTCTTACTACAGTTATACAGGGCCTTGGTGAGACCACACCTGGAGTACTGTGTGCAGTTTTGGTCTCCTTACCTAAGAAAGGATATACTTGCCATAGAGGGAGTGCAGCGAAGGTTCACCAGACTGATTCCTGGGATGGCAGGACTGTCGTATGAGGAGAGATTGGGTCGACTAGGCCTGTATTCACTAGAGTTTAGAAGAATGAGAGGGGATCTCATTGAAATGTATAGGATTCTGACAGGGCTAGACAGACTGAATGCAGGGAGGATGTTTCCCCTGGCTGGGGGGTCTAGAACGAGGGGTCACAGTCTCAGGATACGGGGTAGGACATTTAGGACTGAGATGAGGAGAAATTTCTTCACTCAGAGGGTGGTGAACCTGTGGAATTCTCTACCACAGAAGGCTGTGGAGGCCAAGTCACTGAATATATTTAAGAAGGAGATAGATAGATTTCTAGACACAAAAGGCATCAAGGGGAGAGCGCGGGAATATGGTATTGAGATAGAGGATCAGCCATGATCATATTGAATGGCGGAGCAGGCTCGAAGGGCCGAATGGCCTACTCCTGCTCCTATTTTTCTATGTTTCTATTTAGCTTGTATGGTCTCTCCTCATTCTTCCGACTAAAATGTATCAACTCACACTTCCCTGCTTTGAATTTCATCTGCCATGTGTCCACCCACTCCACCAGGCTATCAATTCTTGAAGTCTATTACTATCTTCCTCACTGTTTACTACACTTCCAAGTTTTGTGTCATCTGCAAATTTCAAAATTGTGCTCTGTACCCCCAAGTCCAAGTCATTAATGTATACAAAAACAGCAGTGGTCCTAGTGATGAACCTTGGAGAACGCCACTGTATACCTCCCTCCAGTCGAAAAAACAGCCATTCACCACAACTCTCCATTTTCTATCCTTTAGCCAATTTTGTATCCATGCTGCTTTTATCCCGACTGTCCTCATCTTTTAAAGAGATGTTAATCTGATTGCAATAAACTGGTTAAAGGCTGTTAAATAGAGGACAGTGGAATGGCAAACAATGCATTAAATTTCCGTCCACTAATATTGCCAGTGATTTTTAGGTTATAAAATATAAAAACAATGAAAGTGGCACTACAGTTACATGGGGCACTGGTCAGGCCTTATTCAGAATATTGCATTCAGTTTTGGGCTCCTTGTCTGATAAAGATTATCCTGGCCCTGGAGGACAGGTTCGAGGTCACTGAGTAGCAATCAGGAGCAGTAGCTGGATACATTTTTCCTGCTCCCGAGACCTGTCTGAGGTTAGCTATCTCAGCACAGATGAGGGAAATGGAACCTGGGACCTGGTATGTAGGACTCAGCGCCACAATCAACTGTCCAGGGAGCCAGGCTATACCTTTAAGAGAGGCCAATTACACTGCAATATTAAATCCAGCTGATTAATTGGTCTTTATGTTTATTTGAGTGGCGGCCTCTGTTTGTGCAATTCATTAAATCCAGTCTCACTATGAGCCTTGACCCTATTGTAAACTCCAATCAGAGCTTAGATAGCGGCAGAGATCGAAGTGAAAGGTCCCAGATAAGCTTGCGATAAGAGAAAGGGGGGAGGGGGAGGAGAAGAAACAAACAGAGTGAAAGGACACCCCTGCTTTCAGAAGCCTGACAGGTAGGCCAGCTGATTAAAAAGTCCTAACATAGCAGCTAGTGATTTTGTTTAAGTGACCTGAGAGGAGCACAGAACAGTTTCAAGCACAAAGTGTGGAAAATAAAGCATTTTTGTCTACCAAGCTTCAAAACAAGATTTGATTTTGTGTGTTTAATTGAGCCTGTGTGCTCTAGGCCTTTCCTTGCTGTGTAATTTGGTCCAATGAGTTGAAACTACCTTATGTCCTTTTCCTCACTGCGTCAATTGTGGCATTTCCAGTGAGGTGCTGAGCTATACAGACCAGGAAGGTGCCAGGTTCGATCCCTGACCTGTGCCAAGTCAGCCAGGGGTGGGGATACTAGTGTTTAGATCATCATCTCTGGGCACGGGAGAGGAGAAATCATTCAGCATTCACATTCCTGATCAGTATCCAATGACTCCCCCAGAGACAGGAGGAGACTTGCCTGCAATGCCTTCATAGTTGAATAGCCTGCCAGCACTCACAGGCGAGGGTCACACATAAAGAATGGCCAACTGGGTCAGGTGTCAGTACCTGTCAAGAAAAAAGAACTTGCATTTATATAAAGTATCCAAGAGCCTCGCAGCAGGCAGTTATGACTATTTTGTAAATTTCAGCCTGCCACTTATATTCACATGCTCTTGCCTAGTAAGAGCACTGGCCAGGTTAGCATTAACAAGCATGCGCTAGCCCCCAGATTATGTATAAGTAATACCACAAGAGATCTAATATGAACTATATTATTCACTCTAGTCCATGTACAGTGTACACTATATAGAGAATACTAACTGGCTGTTGCTAATTATTTAATAAGAGACATTTGTCTATTTCAGCACTGAAATTAATCTGGGACTCCATGGGGTCCTTTGTCATTAATTTAATGTCCCGTGGTCCCCTTGATCATGTGGCTTTGCTTTAATGTAGATGTCAGAGATATTGAACATCGATGCTTCAATCTTCATTTGTTACAGTTCTAACAAGATTAAGTTAATAACACCGGTTGGATGTCTGTCAATTTCATTGAATATGATCCAGTTGGAGGTGTCATATAACACAGAGGCACGTCCATAAATCTCACTCTTACGTTATCTGTAGCCCTCAATTGGATGATTGCTTTGTAATTTAATGACAACTAGTCAGTATTCTCTATATGAAGCATACTGTGGGTAGACCAGTATAATCATGAGAAGTCGTACAACACCAGGTTATAGTCCAACAGTTTTATTTGAAATTACGAGCTTTCGGAGCTCTGCTCCTTCGTCAGGTACAGTGAGGGAATACAAATCGGTTACAAAGTATATATAGACAGAGAACAATGTGTCTGCAGAGATACAATCCGTCAGGGAGGCATTACATCAAAGACACAGCAGAGTACAGCTAAGACAATGAGGTGGGGTCACAGGGGGTCCAACGTGTCAAATGCTGCAGTCTGCAGTTAAGCTTTTTACTTTTTTTTAAAAACTGGAAATCACATTTGTGAACCAGACAATGACGTCGAGTCACGTACTGTAGCATGACATGAAACCGAGATCCCGGTTGAGGCCGTCCTCATGGGTGCGGAGCTTGGCTATCAGTTTCTGCTCGATGATTTTGCGTTGTCATGTGTCTCGAAGGCCGCCTTGGAGAACGCTAACCCGCAGATCCAAGGCTGAATGTCCTTGACTGCTGAAGTGTTCCCCGACTGGGAGGTAACAATCCTGCCTGGTGATTGTTGCGCAGTGTCCGTTCATACGTTGTCTCAGTGTCTGCATGGTCTCGCCGATGTACCATGTTGCGGGGCATTCTTTCCTGCAACGTATGAGGTAGACAACATTGGCCGAGTCACATGAGTATGTACCATGTACCTGGTGGGTAGTGTCCTCACGTGTGATGATGGTATCTGCGTTGATGATCTGGCATGTCTTGCAGAGGTTGCCGTGGCAGGGTTGTGTGGTGTCGTGGTCGCTGTTCTCCTGACAGCTGGGTAATTTGCTGCGAACGATGGTACTTTTGAGGTTAGGCGGCTGCTTGAAGGCGAGTAGTGGAGGCGTGGGGATGGCCTTAGCAAGGTGTTCATCATCATCGATGACATGTTGAAGGCTGCGAAGAACATGGCGTAGTTTCTCCGCTCCGGGGAAGTACTGGACGACGTAGGGTACTCTGTTGGTTGTGTCCCGTGTTCGCCTTCTGAGGAGGTCTATGCGATTTTTCGCTGTGCCCGTCGGAACTGTCGATCGATGAGTCGAGCGTCATATCCCGTTCTTATGAGGGCGTCTTTCAGCGTCCATAGGTGTCCATCGCGTTCCTCCTCGTTTGAGCAGATCCTGTGTATTCGCAGGGCTTGTCCATAGGGGATGGCTTCTTTAACGTGGTTAGGGTGGAAGCTGGAGAAGTGGAGCATCATGAGGTTGTCCGTGGGCTTGCGGTAGAGTGAAGTGCAGAGGTGTCCGTCTTTGATGGAGATTCGTGTGTCCAAGAATGAAACCGATTCTGAGGAGTAGTCCATGGTGAGTTTGATGGTGGGATGGAACCTGTTGATGTTATCATGTAGTCCTTTCAGTGATCTTTCGCTGTGGGTCCAAAGGAAGAAGATGTCGTCGATGTATCTGGTATACAGCGTTGGTTGGAGGTCCTGTGCAGCGAAGAACTCTTGCTTGAACTTGTGCATGAAGATGTTGGCGTAATGGGGTGCGAATTTGGTCCCCATGGCTGTTCCGTGTATTTGGGTAAAAAACAGGTTGTCGAAGGTGAAGACATTGTGGTCAAGGATGAAGCGGATGAGTTGTAGGATGGCATCGGGAGATTGGCTGTTGTTGGTGTTGAGTACTGAGGCTGTCGCAGCGATGTCGTCATCGTGGGGGATACTGGTGTAGAGTGCCGATACGTCCATCGTGGCGAGGAGTGTTCCTGGTTCAACTGGTCCATGGGTGCTGAGTTTCTGTAAGAAGTCTGTAGTGTCGCGACAGAAGCTGGGGGTTCCCTGTACGATGGGTTTCAGGATGCCCTCGATGTACCCAGAGAGGTTCTCACACAGGGTTCCGTTGCCTGATACGATAGGACGTCCGGGTGTGTTGGCTTTGTGTATCTTTGGGAGGCAGTTGAAGTCTCCCACGCGGGGAGTACGTGGGATGAGAGCACATAGGATGCTTTGGAGGTCTGGATCAAAGGTCTTGCTCAGTCTATTGAGTTGGCGGGTGTGTTCTTTGGTTGGATCTGCGGGTAACTGTCTGTAGTGTTCCTGGTTGTCCAGTTGTCGGTATGCTTCTTTGCAATAGTCCATTCTGTTCTGTATGACAATGGCTCCTCCTTTGTCCGCTGGTTTGATGACGATGTTGCGGTTGGTCTTGAGAGCATGGATGGCGTTGCGTTGTGCTCAGGTGACATTCTGGACTGTCTTGTGAGTGCGGCTGATGAATCTGGCGTTGATGCATTTCCTGACAGCTTGAGCATACATGTCAATCTCCGCATCATGACCAGTATAATCATAGCAGATCTTCCTTGCTGTGACTCCTGCATACGCTGAGGTCTGGAGCACGATTTTAATGTTAGCAACTAACCTGTAATTGCAAAATGGTGAGGTCAATCAGAGGACAATTGCAACTGTTTGTAAATTTCGGGCTGCAGGTTCATGACTGGCTTTATTTCTTTTTTAAGATTGTTTTGAATCTGTAAGAAGGGGCGACATGTGGTGTCTGACATCTGAAGTGGACTTGAGCTAGGTGGAAAACTTTTATATATGATCACCTGAGGCACTGCATGAGGTAATGTGGATGATCCACTGTTTCATAAATGTTACACCATATAATACACAAGGCATTATTCTTCTGTTAAGTTGAAGCTGTCCCTTGGCTAGCTAAGCCTAACAATAAGGAATTCAGGAGAAACTTCTTTACCCAGAGACTGCTTCGAATGTGGAATTTGCTCCCACATGGCGATTGCATAGGTGCATTTAAGGGGATGTTAGATAAGTACATGAGGGAGGAAGGAACAGAAGGATATACTGATAGAGTTAGATGAAGTAGGGTTGGAGTAGGCTCATGTGGAGCATAAATAGCAGCATAGACCTGTTTCTGTGCTGTAAATTCTGTGTAATTGCTGTTAAGTAAACACTAGGTGAATTCATTCAGAGTTTAATTGCTACCTGGGCTGTAGGGTCACATCTCTTGCTTTGTTTGATTTTACTGAAGTGTGATTAGCAAAGCAATGAAGAGCCGACCAACATTTTAGGGCTGAAATTCCTGGGAGATTACACTGGAAAACCCCAGGGTATGAATCAAGGTCATGGGTGCGAACAAGAAGTGCGTGGAATTTCAGAGCCTCTCATTCCAGTAGTTTCTGTTCCTGGAGAGTTTCTCTGTAAGTTTTTACCTTTGTTTATTTATAGCTTTTTTTTTTAAGTGTGACTCAGAATTTTGAATGTGAAACTTTATGTGTCGCTGTGAGACAGACAGGAAACGCTCACTAATTTTTATAATATTACCAACTGATCTCCCACGATGCTGCTCACTGTAAGTCACAGGATTGAGAGGCTGGCTGTCAGCCGGGCGGGTAGGCAGCCGGGGAGCAGCGTGGTGGTGAGTCGGACATGTGGGGGGGAGGTGGGGAGGGGAGGTGGGGGGGGAGTGGGGTAGATTGGGGAGGTTGGGGGAGATTGGGGAGGTTGGGGATTGGGGGGAGGTTGGGGGGAGAGTTGGACATCAGAGGTCGGGAAGTGAGTTGGACATCGGGGGTCTGATCATGGGTGGGGGTCCGATCAAGGGGGTCAGATCGTGGAGTGGTTTACAGGGTAGCTTGGGGCGCCGGGGGGGGGGGGAGGGGGAAGCACTCCTGCTCCTCCTGGCCCACAATCAGTGATGGAAAAGAACAAACCTGTTTCATCCAACCGTTATCACCTCCCTTCAGCTGCGCCATTCTGGAGAGATTAAATTTGAGTGATATTCAATTTAAAAAGACCTAATTAACTTATCATAAGGATGTTAATTGCTATGATAAATCCCAGCCTACCTCCACTAATTAAGGTCCCAACTGCGGCGAATAGTTTACTCACAGGCATCTAAACGCACCTCCGTTAAACCCTTCAGTGGACACATTGGAACCGGGTTGCAGTCACATTCCAAGCTACGCACTTGCCCCCAACCCACCCGTACTTGGGGGTTAAAATTCCCCCATAGAATCATATATTTATACAGCACAGAAGGAGGCCATTTGGCCCATCGTGCCTTACCAGCTCTTTGGTAGAGCTATCCAATTAGTCCAGCTTCCCTGCTATTTCCCCGTAGCCCTATAATTTTTTTCCCTTCAAGTATTTATCTTATTCCCTTTTGAATGTTACTATTAAATTTGATTCCACCACCCTTTCAGGCAATGCATTCCAGATCACAACAATTCACTGCATAATTTTTTTTCCTCATATCGCCTCTGGTTCTTTTGCCAATCACCTTAAATCTGTGTCCTTTGGTTACCGACCCTTCTACCACTGGCAACAGATTCTCTTTATTTACTCTATCCTTTGTGATTTTGAACACGTCTATTAAATCTTCTCTTAACCTTTTCTTCTCTAAAGAGAACAACATCAGCTTCTCCAGTCTCTCCACATAACTGAAGTCCCTCATCCCTGGTACCATTCTAGTAAATCTCTTTTGCACCCTCACCAAGATCTTGACATCCTTCCTAAAGTGTGGTGCCCAGGATTGAACACAATACTCCAGCTGACGCCTGAACAGTGTTTTATAAAGGGTTAGTATAACTTCCTTGCTTTTGTACTCTGTGGGCTGGATTTTCATTGACCCGTGGAGGTGGGTTTGGAGGCGTGTGGGGGGTTAAAATTGCGAAAACTGGCGGGCGGGCACAAGCCCGCCTCCATCCCGCCTCCACGCAATTTTCATTAAATCGTGTCCGCTGGTCCCGACTCCGACCCGCCTTTAAGAGGCGGGATAGGCTGTTAAGGCCCTTAACAAGCACTAAATTGGCTCTATAATGCCATTTTGAAAGGCCTTTGTGATTTTAACCCTTGTTCTACATGAAGCACACCTGTTCTGAACCACGATTGTGAAACCTGGCGGGAGCACATTTGGGGCTGGCTGGAGCACATTTGGGGCTGGCTGGCTGATATGTGGAGGAGACATATCTGGGAGTGGTGGTATAAAAATATCTGGGAGCAGACTTAGGGCTGCTGCTGCTCATTTTGCAGGTCCTCTCACAGCAAAGGCCAGGCAGTGTTTGAAGACCTTCAATGCAGCAGCAATGATGACATCATCAGAGGTGACTTTCAGACTGAAAACACTAATTGGGTCATGGGTTCCCACATGCTGGAACTCAATTGCCCAATTAGGTGAAAATTGCATCAATCTCCCACATCCAATTGCAGTCGGGTGGATAACACGAAAAGTGGATAACACGACCCCAACCCGCCCCAGTATCAAAATCCAGCCCAAAGCCTCTATTTATAAAGCCAAGGATCCCGTGTGCTTTTTTAACAGCTTTCTCAACTTGCCCTGTGACATTCAGATTTGTGTACATACAAAACCAGGTCCCTCTGTTCCTGCACCCCTTTAAATTTGTACCATTTAGTTTATATTGCCTCTCCTCATTCTTCTCATTACCAAAATGTATCACTTCACACTTCTCTGCTCTAAATTTCATCTGCCATGTGTCTGCCTATTTCACCAGACTTTCTATGTCATCCAGAAGTCTGTCCTCCTCATTGATTTCAAAGGATAAGGAGAGTGACAGCATTACCAACTCAAGAATTTTAATATATCACTAGGCAATGTCTCATGCCATTGCAGATGGAAAGCAAAGTTCTAGCTGTAGCTAAGTGGTAGCACTCCCGCCTCTGAATCAGAAGGTTGTTTGATTCAAGTCCAACTCCAGAGACTTGAGCATAAAATATAGGCTAACACTTTGGGCTGGATTTTCATGGGGAAGGCGGGTTGGGGGCAGGGGGGCTCCGAGGCGGTCGGGAAACCCGGGAGAACGAGTTTCCCGCAGGCCCTGCCGAATTTAACGGCAAGACCTGATTTGAATGAGTAGCCTCTGTTTCCCACCTCCTGGCAGCCAGATTGAGAGGCTGGCTGGCTCCAGGCGAGTAGGCCTGCGGCACTAGAGGAGGGAGGGATCGGCAAGAAGATCGGGGTGGGTGTGGGGGTGCAGTAGAAGATCGTGTAGGGGCCGGGAGCGGCAAGAGGATCGAGGGGAGCCGGGTCAGCAAGAAGATCAGGGGCTGGGAAGAAGATCGGGGGCCAGGGGGTGGCTGGAGGAGGATGGTGGGGGGTGGGATCTGAAGGGATGGGGGCTGGAGGAACAGCACGGGGGGAGTCTGAAGGGATTGGGGGCTGGAGGAGCAGCACAGTGAGGGCCGAAGGAGTGGGGTGGGGGGGGCGGGGAGTGGCCTCGTGGGAAACGGAGACCTGGGGGGGATGGGTTAGGCAGGGACCCTGGATTCAGGAGGTAAGTGTAAAGGCACTTATCTCCTGGATCCAGCAGTCCTCGCCTTGCATTAGCTGGCGGGTTTCACAAGGCGTGCAAAACCTGACCAGCCACTGTTAAATTTAAAATGGAGGTTAAAGCAGAGGCTTTCAGCCTCATTATAATATTTAAATAGACGACCCGCCTCCTGGCAGCGGACTGGCTGCCCAACCCCCGTCCCACCTCCGTTAACACCAGAAGTGGGCGTGTTGGAGGCAGGTTGAGGTCGGGATTTCAATTTTTAACACTTTAATTACCCCCCACTCCCCCAACCCACCTGTTTTGTTTAGGTTAAAATTCCCCCCTTTGGTGCAGTACAGAGAGACTGCTGCCCTGTCAGATGTGCCGTCTTTCGGATAAGACGTTAAACCTGCCCTCTGCGATGCACGTACAAGATCTTGCGGCACTATTCGAAGAAGTGCAGGGGAGTGCTCCTCGGTGTCCTGGCTAATATTTAGTCCTCAACCAACCCCTAAAGACAGATTATCTGGGCATTTAACTAATTTCTGTTATCATTTATCTCATTGTGAGACCTTGCTGTGTACAAATTGGCTGCCAGTATCCTACATTACAACAGTAGCTACACTTCAAAAGTGTTTTATTGGCTGTAAAGTGCTTTGGGATGTCCTGAGGTCATGAAAGGCACTGTATAAATGTAAGTCTTGCTCTCAAAGACCAGTGTAATGTTGAACTGAAGAATGTGATGGCAAGAATCCTTAAAGCAGTGGAAGACAGAATATTCTACTGAAAGGTGGCACACGTTAAAAAATGATTAATTCGGAGAGCTTTAATAATTGAGAAATGTTTTGTTTCGTCACTATACAACAGCAGGAGAACTGAACCCAGGCAAAACAATGCACATTAAATCCATCAACACTGGCTCCCACACCACAGGAAAAGGTTTGTGATGAGGACATCAGCACATTACCTACACAGTGCACAACGCCAACAATCGGCTGCCCCTGCATCAATAGTACAACAGAAGCACACTATAGAGGAACGTCCAAGACTGTTATTGATACTGTAAAAAGGAAACTTCATCTTCAATGCACTGTGGAGTCAGCAGCTGCAATGGCAAGAGTTATGTATTCTGTTGTCAAGCCAGGGGCAAAATATCATGGAAGTAATAACGGGCAGCAAAATATTAATTCCTAGTGGAATAAAGAGAAGCCAAAACATTTAGAGTTTTCTATAAACTCCAAAAACCTTTAAGTCTTTTCTTTTATATATTGAGCAGCCAGCAGCTGCAGTGGTAGCGTGTTAGTGACTTATTTTTTTAATCAACACCAGTGATAACAAGAAATAGGATTTCTAAAAATGTGTAAATAATAAATAATTATTAAAACATTTAGGAGCTGATTCTTTTTAAAATAAAGTAGCTTCAACTTTGTTGCAGTGAGGAGGCAAGAGCCTCAGGTTTTGTCAATTGAGATAGTAGACTGAAAGAACAGGAGCTGCACCACCTATCAAAGAGCCATAGGGCTAAAAATTTGATTAGGCACGAAAACGGGTGCGGGAATCGCGATACTCAATCAGCCCGCGCTTGTTCAAAGTAATGAAGGCAGCGTGCAACTTCATGCTGCCTGCTAATTACCATGATTACAGCACTGATTGTGCTGCTGAATGGTTGAGCGCTCAGCAGGGGGCCGAAGTTTGTGCGAGGCTAGCTCTATTTAAAGCTAGCCTCCACTTCTTAAAGGCAGTCTGCACCTCTTAAAGGTGAAGTGCATTCTGCATTCTGCATTCAGCAGCTGCTGGAGCTGCTTGAGAAGGCAACTGTGAAAGAATAATGGCTCACCAGGGCAGAGAAAGGGCACCAAGGTTCTCGGACGCAGCACTAGCGGCCTTAGCGCAGGGGGTGGAAAGGAGGAGACAGGTCCTCTACCTGTAGGGGGCCAGGAGTCCCTCTAGATGCACAGTGAGAAGGCAGTGGGAGCAGATAGCCGAAGTGGTCACTGCTAGCAGTGTTGCCACGAGGACCGGGATCCAGTGCTGAAAGAAGTCCAATGACCTCACACGAGTGGTCAATGTCAGTGAATGCATCTTCAAAAGCCATCTCCCACCAACTGCACCATTAGCCCCACAAACTGCTCAATGCATCACACCCCCATCACTCACCTACCAACAATCTCTATCAATCACGACTCATATCTCACATTCATAGCTTCACCTCACGATCACACATTTACCACTGCCGCAAGAATCGCACCCACATCTCACACCTTGTCCACACTACCAACTATTCACCATGATAAGCACATCACCTATAGACATTGCACCACACTCACTGACACACATCACCCAAACACATTACACGACACTCACTGACACACTTCACCCAAACACATTGCACCACACTCACTGACACACATCACCCAAACACATTGCCCCACACTCACTGACACACATCACCCAAACACATTACACCACACTCACTGACACACATCACCCAAACACATTACACCACACTCACTGACACACATCACCCAAACACATTGCCCCACACTCACTGACACACATCACCTATAGACATTGCACCACACTCACTGACACACTTCACCCAAACACATTGCCCCACACTCACTGACACACATCACCTATAGACATTGCCCCACACTCACTGACACACTTCACCCAAACACATTGCACCACACTCACTGACACACTTCACCCAAACACATTGCACCACACTCACTGACACACTTCACCCAAACACATTGCACCACACTCACTGACACACATCACCCAAACACATTGCACCACACTCACTGACACACATCACCCAAACACATTACACCGCACTAACTGACACACATCACCCAAACACATTGCACCACACTCACTGACACACATCACCCAAACACATTGCCCCACACTCACTGACACACATCACCTATAGACATTGCCCCACACTCATTGACACACTTCACCCAAACACATTGCACCCACTCACTGACACACTTCACCCAAACACATTGCACCACACTCACTGACACACATCACCCAAACACATTGCACCACACTCACTGACACACATCACCTATAGACACACCTTCTTTTCTCTTGCAGGGCAAGGTGGCCTATAATCTCAGGCAGCAGCAGCTAACCGGCAGGGGATGGGCAAGCCTGCATGTCCTTACCTAGGTGGAGGAGATGGTAATCGACATGAATGGACTGGCCGTCACTGAGCCGTGGCAAGTAGCAAGGCTGAAACCATTCAAGATGACGCTATGCTCATAACTAATCCTCCTTCTCACATCCCACTTCTCCCTCATCCCACAATCTCTTCTCACTTGCAAACTGCTAATTGTGTAAGCATGCACATCTTGCTTTTCCCCCTCCCCTCACCACAAGCCTACCCTTGTGCCTTTCTCCTTTCAGATACTCAAGAACATCAACCTGGCCAGCCAGTGCAGGAAGAGGAGAGTGATGGAGAAGAAAGGACACCGTCACTTGATCTGACACTCGCAGGCACCAGCTCAGATACTGGCACTGAGCGGACTTTAGAGGGTAGTATAGAGGCGGGATCTGCCCGTGGTGAGTCACCGGGCACGAGTGGACTGTAGCCAGGCCGGGGGAAAGGTTAGCGCAGGTGCCAGCTCCCAGGAGTGCAAGGTCGCACATGAGTCCTGCTACAGAGGACTCAGATAAAGACTTCGATGGGGCAGCCTACAGAAGAAGGCTGATGATCATGCACACAGAAATGCTTGGTGCATTGGCAGGCCTGCAAGAAAGCCTGTTGTCACTGTCAAGGAACATGGAGGAGTCCGGCACCAATTTTGCAAAGGGCATTGCACAGAGCTTGGAGCCCATAATTTCCAGGATGGAAGTGATGGGCAACTTCATTAGCGCAATTGTGGACCCAACCATGATGCAGGGTCTGATGGCCGCATCTCAGCTTTCATTTCAGCACAAGTGGAAGCAACCCAACATCTGAGTGCTGCAGTGGAAGCTCAGACTTCTGTCATGCAAGGTCAGACTGCTGCCGTGCAGGCTCAGCTTGCTGCCACACAAGCTCAGACTGCTGCCATCGTGGCTGCATTTATCAGTGTTGAAAGGGACTTGCAGGGTGTAACAGCAGTCCAACAATCTGTCCTCCAACTATTTACTAGGATTGCTGAGGCGCCGTCCCGGGGGAAGCGGCAGTGGCTCCATGGAGCATGAACCTGTTGTCTTCTCTCAGGATGACAGCATTCGTTCTCCCACCACTGCCACTCCGCCAATGCCCTTACTGTTGCCTGTCAGCCAGCCAGCCCAGACTGCTGCCACCCATGCCGAGGTGGCGCAGTCTGCCGACAGGCCTCTGAGACCGAGAGCCGCTCGAGGTTGTTCCGCAAGGCCATCTGCACTCTTGTGCACTGAAAGTCAGCAGCCTTTCACCAGCCATGCTACAGTCAGTGGGGTAGCAGTGATGGACGGCGAACTGCGAGATATTTGCTCTGTCACCGGTTCTGCCTGGAAGGATCCGTTGGCGAAGAAATTCAAGGCCACAGTCACCTTGAGTGCCATCATCGCCCTGCTCTGATGCTGCAGGTCTGGTTCCAAGAGGTGGCACAGTTCTGTGACCACCTTCTTGGTGAAGCGGAGTCGACGAACACACTGCTCATGGCATAGGTGCAGGCAGCACTGCTCCCTGAAGACCTTAGGTGTGTAAGGCCTCCTCCTGAGAGCCCTCCTCCTCCCTCTGTGAGCAGCTTGTCTTCTTTGCTGCCTCTTCACCATCTCCCTGCAGCCCAATGGAGACTGTAACTAGAGCCCCCAGGACTGGGAGCAAGTGGTGTACTCAGAGGCCATCCAGTAGCAGTCAATGCCATCCCAACATCCAGCAGCACTCCCTGCACACTTTAACAACTTTTGAAATCTCTTACAGCAACCCAGTACTCCTACAAACACTGTAAGAGCTAGTTCAAAAGCAATAAGCAAATTAGAATCATAGAATGGTTACAGCATAGAAGGAGGCCATTCGGCCCATCGAGCCTGTGCAGGCTCTCTGCAAGAGCACTTCCGCTAGTCCCACTCCCCCGCCCTTTCCCTGTAGCCCTGCAATTTTTTTTCCTTCAGGTACTTATCCAATTCCCTTTTGAAAGCAATGATTGAATCTGCACCCACCACACTTCAGATAGTGCATTCCAGATCATAACCACTCACTGCGTAAAAAGGTTTTTCCTCATGTCGCCTTTGATTCTTCTGCCAATCACCTTAAATCTGTGTCCTCTGGTTCTCGACCATTCCGCCAATGGGAACAGTTTCTCTCTATCTACTCTGCTTAGACCCAGGGGTACCGCAGGGTTCGGTGCTGGGACCCCAGCTGTTTACATTATATATTAATGATTTGGACGAAGGGATTAAATGTAATATCTCCAAATTTGCGGATGACACTAAATTGGGAGGCAGTGTGAACAATGAGGAGGATGCTAGGAGGCTACAGAGTGACTTGGACAGGTTGGGTGAATGGGCAAATGTATGGCAGATGAAGTACAATGTGGATAAATGTGAGGTTATCCACTTTGGTGGTAAAAATAGAGAGGCGGACTATTACCTGAATGGTGGCAGATTAGGGAAAGGGGACGTGCAACGAGACCTGGGCGTCATGGTACATCAGTCACTGAAGGTGGGAATGCAAGTGCAGCAGGCAGTCAAGAAAGCAAACGGAATGATGGCCTTCATAGCAAGGGGATTTGAGTACAGGAGTAGGGAGGTGATGCTACAGTTGTACAGGGCCTTGGTGAGGCCACACCTGGAGTATTGTGCGCAGTTTTGGTCTCCTAACTTAAGGAAGGACATTCTTGCTATTGAGGGAGTGCAGCGAAGGTTCACTAGATTGATTCCTGGGATGGCCGGACTGACATATCAAGAAAGATTGGGTCAACTGAACTTGTATCCTCTGGAGTTCAGAAGAATGAGGGGGGATCTTATAGAGACATTTAAAATCCTGACTGGTTTAGACAAATTAGATGCGGGCAGAATGTTCCCAATGGTAGGGAAAACTAGAACCAGGGGTCACAGTCTAAGGATTAAGGGGAAGCCATTTAGGACTGAGCTGAGGAGGAACTTCTTCACCCAGAGAGTGGTGAATCTATGGAATTCTCTTCCACAGAAGGTTGTTGAGGCCAGTTCGCTAAATATATTCAAAAGGGAGTTAGATATAACACTCACAACTAAGGGGATCAAGGGGTATGGCGAGAAAGCAGGAATGGGGTACTGAGGTAGCATGTTCAGCCATGAACGCATTGAATGGCGGTGCAGGCTCGAAGGACCGAATGGTCTACTCCTGTACCTATTTTCTATGTTTCTATCATGATTTTGAACACCTCTATCAAATCTCCTCTCAACTTTCTCTGCTCTAAGGAGAACAACCCCAGCTTCTCCAGTCTATCCACGTAACTGAAGTCCCTCATCCCTGGAACCATTCTTGTAAACCTTTTCTGCACCCTCTCTAAGGTCTTCCCATCCTTCCAGTTGAGGTCAAATCAGTGTTTTATAACGTACTTGCAAGTTGGATGTATCCCTTTAAATAGCGCTGGTGGGTGCAGCTGAATGTGCAGCTGAACACACGTTCAGCTGTGCATGTTTAAGAAAGGACATTGAATGGAGCGGCGACATCAAAAATGGCAGGTCGTGCATCAAATCAGCGTTAAATGCTGACTGATGTCACGATCTGCCTACTGTGCATACTACTGGCGTGTGCACATACCGCCCGTACTATCGCCCTCACCAAGATGGCGAACAGTGAGGGCTGTGGCGGATGTGGGTGGAAGCGAGGCGGACGCCATTTAAAAAAAAAAAATGGCCAAATGCACCGGCGCTACAGAGGTAAATTTCCCAGCCGTAGAATCATATAATCAGAATCATCATCATTGAATCATGAAATCAGAATCATCGAATCATGAAATCACAATCATCATCATAGAATCATATAATCAGAATCATCATCATAGAATCATGAAATCAGAATGATCATCATAGAATCATGAAATCAGAATCATCATCATAGAATCATATAATCAGAATCATCATCATAGAATCATGAAATCAGAATCATCATCATAGAATCATGAAATCAGAATCATCATAGAATCATGAAATCAGAATCATCATCATAGAATCATATAATCAGAATCATCATCATAGAATCATATAATCAGAATCATCATCATAGAATCATATAATCAGAATCATCATCATAGAATCATGAAATCAGAATCATCATCATAGAATCATATAATCACAATCATCATCATAGAATCATATAATCATCATCATCATCATAGAATCATGAAATCAGAATCATCATCATAGAATCATGAAATCAGAATCATCATCATAGAATCATGAAATCAGAGAATCATCATAGAATCATGAAATCAGAGAATTATCATAGAATCATGAAATCAGAGAATCATAGATGTATAGAATCTTAGAAACTAAGAATATTAAAGTCATAGAATCAGAATCATAGATTCATAGAATCAAAATCAGAATTATAGAATTTTACAGCACAGAAGGAGGTCATTCAACCCATTGTGCCATGTTGTGGTGGCTCTTTGAAAGAGCTATCCAATTTTTTCATGGGATGTGGGCGTCGCTGGTAAGGCCACCATTTATTGCCCATCCCTAATTGCCCTTGAGAAGGTGGTGGTGAGCCACCTTCTTGAACCGCTGCAGTCCGTGTGGTGAAGGTACTCCCACAATGCTGTTAGTTCCAGGATTTTGACCCAGAGACGATGAAGGAACGACGATATATTTCCAAGTCAGGATGGTGTGTAACTTGGTGGTGTTCCCATGCGCCTGCTGCCCTTGTCCTTCTAGGTGGTAGTGGTCACGGGTTTGGGAGGTGCTGCCAAAGAAGCCTTGGCATGTTGCTGCAGTGCACCTTGTAGATGGTACACACTGCAGCCACGGTACACTGGTGGTGGAGGGAGTGAATGTTTAAGGTGGTGGATGGGGTGCCAATCAAGCGGGCTGCTTTGTCCCAATCACCTCCCTGCCCTGCAAATCTTTCCTATTCAAGTATATATCCAATTCCCTTTTGAAAGTTACGATTGAATCTGCTTCCACCACCCTTTCAGGCAGCGCATTCCAGATCATGACAACTCGCTGCGTAAAAATAATTCCTTCATCTCCTCTCTGTTTATTCTGCCAATTATCTGAAATCTGTGTCCTCTAGTTACCGACCCTCCTGCCAGTGGAAACAATTTCTCTCTGTCTACTCCCTTCATAATTTTGAACACCTGTATTAAATCTCCACTTAATCTTCTTCCTCTAAGGAGAACAAACCCAGCTTCTCTAGTCCACATAATTGAGGTCCCTCATCCTTGGTGCCATTCTAGTAAATCAATACCTAGTGTAGAAGGAGTGAAACATGGTTAGGACAGTGAAGGTCACTGGCTACCTCTTAAAAATAATGCATACAGATGATAGCTTGTTAAGAATCATTAAGTGTTGCAAGGTGTGACAAAATTGTGATACAGGAAATAAGAAAGTGTGTAATATGTTATAGATAGATATATTTAACATTAAATAGTGCGTTATATGCTACATATAGTACTTCATGTGCATTGTGTACAATGTATATGTACACATTTTGTAAAGATAGGAAGTACATATAGATGTTTTTTTATATACATGATGGTGACGGAGTTGGGAGAGAGATTGCAGAACTTCACTTTACCTAGTGGTCAGTGCCCGCAACTACATTGTGACCGTTGACATAGCAAAATTGAATGGGAAATGTTGACATAGTAGTTTATAATGGTAAATATTGACATAGTAGTTTATAATGGTAAATGTTGACAAAAATGTGTGAAGAAAAATTGTGACAAAAGTAAGGTTTGTAGGCAGGAAGTGTATGCCCTAAGAAAGGTTTTTAATAATATATAGATATTGTGTAATATACAGTACAGATTCATGTGCATCAGCTGCCTTCAAGCTCTTCACCAAAATGTCCCTTCTTCTTTGAGAGGCTGGACAGTGGGTTTCAGCCTTGGCTCAGTGATGGGAGTCTCACTTCTGAGCCTGAAGGTCATTGGTTCAAGCCCCACTCTAGGGACTTGAACATGCAATCTAGCCTATCGCTTCAGTGCTGCACTGCTAGAGGTGCCATCTTTCATATGAAGCATTTATTGAGGGTCCATCTGCTTGCTCAAAATGTATGTAAAAGATCCCATGGCACTATTTGAAGAACAGCAGGGAATCCCAATGTGCTTAGGTCATGAAAGATGCTTTAGAAATGCAAGTTCTATCTGTATAACTAATTTTTGTTACTAGTGTTAGTTGAAGGAATAATATTGGCCAGTATAATGGAAGAATTCCATACTCTTTTTCAAATAGCGCCAAGGAATCTTTAACATTCACCTGAATAGTCAGACAGGGCCTCAGTTTAATGTTTTAATCTGAAGGCTGGCACCTCTGACAATGCAAAATTCTTTCAGTACTGGAAGATGCTCACATCCCTGTAGTGGGCCTTGTACCCATGATCTTGTGACTCAAGCTCTGTTATACAACTTGAATCTGCAGCCTATACAAATGCAAGTTCTTTCTTTTCTGACTGGCAGGCAAGAGTGTTACTAATTAAGCTAAGCTGGCATGTTCACAAAATAAGTCTTTTCATGTATCTCCTTTTGTTTTCTTCATTTTTGGGATGTGGGCATCGCTGGTAAGGCCAGCAATTATTGTCCATTCCTAGTTGTCCTGAGGAACATAGGAACAGGGCCATTCAGCCCCTCAAGCCTGTTCTGCCATTTAATTAGATCATGGCTGATCTGTATCTCAACTCCATTTACCCACCTTGATCCCATATCTCTTAATAACCTTAAAGCTTAACTAACAAAGGTGAAAAGGTGGTGGTGGACCTTCTTCTTGAACCGCTGTAGTCCATGTGGTGAAGGTGCCCCCACAACGTTGTTAGGTAGGGACTGTAGTGTTTTGATACAACTGAGTGGCTTGCTAGGCCACCTCAAGGACAGTTAAGAGTCAACTAAGTTAGTGTGGGACTGGAGCCGCATGTAGGCTAGACCAGGTAAGGACAACAGGATTCCTTCCCTAGTGAACCAATTGGGTTTTTACGAGAATCCAACAGCTTCATGGTCACTTTTACTGACACCAGATTTTTATTTCCAGATTTAAAAAAAGATCTGAATTCAAATTCTCAAACTGTCATGGTGGTATTTGAACTCACATTCATTGTATTATTAGTCCAGGTCTCTGTATTACTAGTCCAGTAAAATAACCATTACACTGCCATACCCGTTGACCATTGTCACTAAACAAGTCCTACCTTCTTCCTGTTACAGCACCTATAATAGTTTATTACCAGGAAACTATATGTCCCATAGTCATTATATACCAATAAAGATGAGGATTACTTTGTCCCAGTAGGCAGGGAACAACATATGTTGGCAGGATGAAGCCTCTTTGAAGCCAATGGGCTAGGAGCTCCAAAGCCTGGCAGGACTGGAATTATTTGATGCCAGAAGGCAGTGAGCCCCACAGATTGGCAGTAGAAAGGCTAAATATTTTTCTTCTGTGCTCAGTTTACTACAGTGCTTTTGTAGGACCACCCGTTCTCGGGTTTTCTCTCACAGTTTTGCCCCCCTCTTCTCCTCATGGAGTTGAACTCATCCCTATGACTGACGGAAGCTCCTCCAGACATTTCACCCAACTGGATACTCTTCATATGTGATCCCAGCGGACTACCAAACCTCATGGCAGGCAGGGATTGGGGAGAGAAGACTCACGCCAAAACTCTTTCTGACTGGGATCACTGCATTGGATCAGGAGCAGGAACTCGTGCTGATTTCTCCTTCCTCCCACTCCTTGGCTCAGGGGCAACTAAGGCCAATTACCAGATTTACAGCCATCCTATTTCAGATTAGTTAATTCACCACGTCTCCGTACAATTGTGATTATCACGTGTAGTTTTTTTTGAAGCAAAGATTTTAAAAGAACTGAGATTGGGAAGGGTTAAGGAATCCATCATGAGAAAATAATTAAACGTTTTGTTGCTCTTAAATCAATCATCTAGTGTCTGATCAATTGGAAAACACATTACAGCCGAGACTAACTCTGTAACTTGAGGAGTCAACAGTTCATTTGCCAGAGATGTCAAAATGTGCTTTAGTTCCTCCATAGTAGTCAAACACCAGCTGGGTTTATCGCCTAGGCCTAATGCCTTCTGTCAACAGTCCAATTCACCTCACTAAGGAAAATGTGTACCAACTCCACAGATTACAGAAGAACCTCTTCAGAAAAGAGAGTGTACTCTTGTCACAAGGGACAAAGGATGGTGTGAAAAGCAAAGAGCTTGTGTTTGATGGTGTGTGAGTGTGTGAGCGAGGCAAGTTTTCAGTTTTACTCAAGCAATAAAAGCTGGGACAGGAGGGAAGGGGGAGGGGAGAGGAAAGGATTGGGGGTTCTTTCAATGACTTAATGGATGAATATACCCCGTGCGGTGCTGAGTTCTACACATCAGCAAGGGCCCAGGTTCCATACTCATTCTCAGTGGATACTTGGTCGAGTTGTAATTTAAGGCACAATTTTCTGACTTTGCGCTTTTGGCAGTAACCATTGTCGTAAAATCGCGCATGTGCCTAAATCTCTGATATGTGCTTCCAGTGGGTGACACTTCTGACTGAGAGGGAAGTCAGAAAATCATCACATTGGTGCTGATCTCAATCTTTCTCCCACAGTCCAGTGAGAGAAAAGAGGGGAACCAATATTAGGAGGTGGGCTGTTCATGGTATCTAAGTGGAAGGGCTACTTGGCAGCTCCCTGCTGCCACATGATTGAAATCTGGAGCTGATCCATGGGATCGTATCACATTACATCCCACTCCAGAGACTTGAGCACAAAATCTAGGTCCTCAGTGCAGTACTGAGGGAGCACTGCACTGTTGGAGGTGCTGTCTTTCGGATGAGATGTTAAACCATCTGCCCTCTCAGGTGGACGTAAAGGATTCCAAGGCACTATTCGAAGAGCAGGGAATTTTTCCCCGGTGTCCTGGCCAACATTTATCCCTCAACTAACATCACTAAAATAGGTCACTATTGCTGTTTATTTTTTTCTCATAGCATAGATCAAGGAACAGCTCCCTCTAAACTAGCCCAATAATGTTACTTGACTGAATCAGCGTAACACCTTCCAACTCCCAATTTTGAAGTGAGATTGTTGAACTAGTGCCAAATTATTCTAATATTTACGCTGCAAACTCATAGTCCACCGAGAACTCGGTTTGAGACAAAACATCCCTTTTCATCCCTCTCTCCAATGTTGTGTGTGTTCACATACATGTGTGAGTGCATGTATATGTACTTGAATGCATAAGTGTGCGCACATGTACCTGTGTATGTGTATACATGCACGCAGGTCTGTGTGTGCATGTGTATGTGGGTATGTGTGAATATATATGGTTGGCATTTGATGGGTCTGGCACTGCCAAAATTGACCACTGTGGAGGTTGCTGGTTCGTGGAGGCTGTTGGTTGGCTGCCCAACTTCTTAGAACAGTGTCATTGGCAGGAGAGGAGACCCTCTGGACAGTGTGTGGAGCAAACACAGCCTCAACAAGGCAAATAGGAACGGTATGGAGGGCTCCCAGTGATAACAGCCATAGGCAGGACACCTGGGATTGTCTCATAGTCACCTGTCAGCCAGCATTTGAGTCTTGCCACGGTCTGGCAGAGTAGGGGGCCTGGCACTATCATCATGGAGATTCAAGCCTCATGAATGATGAATAGGCTTTTTGTTTGTAGGGTACCCCAATGGCTCTTTCTTGGAAAAAACATTAACATTAAATTTCTCATGTTACCAATAATAGCCCAAGAATCTGTCCTTAACTGTTATACTATAGAAACGCAAGACTATCATAATGGGCTGAATCTTAACTCCCAAAAACGGGTGGATTGGTGTCGTGTCAAAGGTTAAAATGCAAAAAATCTGGAATGGGAACCGAACCCGCCTCGAACCCGCCCACTTCCAGTTTCAACGGAGGCGGGGCGAGGGGCGTGCAACCAATCTGCTCGCAGGAAGGGGGTTGGTCATTTAAATATTATGAGACTGCCTGCCCTCATTTTAAGTGATTCTATTTTTAACCACAGGCGGCCGTGTTTCCAGGGCCTCGGGAAACTTGGCAGCTGAAAGCAGGCGCAAAGGGCTGAATCCGTGACGTAAGTGCCTTTACAGCACTGCTTGTGGGCCAACAAGCTACCCAGTAAAACCTCCCTCCAATGATCTGTCTGTTCCGCGTCAACCCCTCCCCCGCCCCGACCACCATTGGACCCCCCCCTGCAATCCGGACCCCCTCCACGATCCGGACCCACCCCGCCCCTGATTGCTCTCACTTCCCCAATACACCTACCTGCTCTTGTAGGCTTCAGCCTTGTGAAGCAGGCTTCTAGCCCGAAAGGCCTCCAAGCCTGTCAATCAGGCTGCCTGTGGGCGGGAACCCCATTTAAAGGAGCCCTGCAGTTAAATTCTGCAGGACATTTGGAAAACCCATTCTTCCGGATCTCATAACAGCGCCCCCGGCACAGAACTCCAGGTTAAAATCTAGGCCAATAAGAAAGAAAGTCATGTATTTATATAGCGCCTTTCACGACCTCAGGACGTCCAAAAGTACTTTTTGAAGTGTCGTCACTGCTGTAATGTAGGAAACACGGCAGCCAATTTGTGCACAACAAGCTCCCACAAACAGCAATGTAATAATGACCAGATAATCTATTTTTATGATGTTGATTGAGTGATAAATATTGGGCAGGACACCGGGGATAACTCCCCTGCTCTTCTTCCGAATAGTGCCATGGGATTTTTTACGTCCCCCTGAGAGAGCAGACAGGACCTCGGTTTAACGTCTCATTCAAAATGACGGCACCTCCGACAGCGCAGCACTCCCTCAGCACTGCACTGGAGTGTCAGCCTAGATTTTTGTGATTAGATTATGTGCTCAAGTTCCTGGAGTGGGTCCCACAACCTTCTGACTCAGAGGCAAGAGTGCTATCCACTGAGCCACAGCTGGCACGTGTCTCCAACCATTGTTGAAAGTTATGAGCAATCAGTGGGAACTGCTGCACCACTCCCCCCTCCACCCTCCCCCAATCCCCTATCCCTCATCTCCCATCTCTGTTTGCCTCTCTCTCTACTCCAGATGAAGTGATGTCAGGGTGAGCAGGTCCTTGTTGGAATAAAACCCAATTCTCTTACTGGCGTTTAGATTTTAAGATTAGGAGAACACGAGTTCCTTGTCAACGTAACAACTGACACTGCACATCAATAAATAGCTCGCCGCAGTATTAGTGCAACTATGGGGGTGAATCGACTCGAGGCTTCTCCTGTTGCCGTTGTAACTAAGCCAATAACTTAATACAACAGAATGATACAATCTTACAGCACAGAAGGAAGCCATTCGACCCATCGTGCCTGTGCCAGCTCTTTGAAAGAGCAATCCAATTAGTCCCACTCCCCTGCTCTTTCCCCATAGCCTACAAATTTTTCCTTTTCAAGTATATATCCAATTCCCTTTGAAAGTTACTATTGAATCTACTTCCACCATCCTTTCAGGTGGTGCATTCTAGATTATAACACTTGCTGTGTAAAACATTTCTCCTCATCTCTCTCCTGGTTCTTTTGTCAATTATCTTAATTCTGCGTCCTCCGTTAATCGGCTTTCCTGCCAGTGGAAACAGTTTCTCCCTATCTACTCCATTAAAACACCTCATCATTTTGAAAACCTCTATTAAATCTCCTCTTAACCTTCTCTGCTTTTCTCGGCTTCCCTTGTCTATTTATGGGGCGTTTGGCAAATTTACAGTGGTGCTGTAGGAGAACATTACTCCCCCCAACCCCTCCCCCTGAGGAATGTCTTCTATTAGCATTGCAAACATTCAAACTTAAGTGTGGAAAAATTTGCATGCGGTCTAATGGACTGACTGGGAATTTCTCAAACTTGGGTCCACCCTGGAATGGAGTTATACTATACCCGGCAGCTGGTCTCACACTTTTTGGCTTCAGTCTGTTCAGCAATCAGATCGTTGAAGTGACCCCAGAGTTAAAGAGTCACAAATTTAAGCACAGAAAAAGGCCATTTAGCCCATCATTCCAATCCACTTTGTCCCATTTCCCTGCCCTTTCACTTTCCTTTTAAAATCTGTTATGGATTCTGCTTCAACCATTGGTTCTGGTAAGGCATTCCATGTCCTAACAACCCTACAGCTAATCTCTCATTTTGTTCTCTTGGTGCTGATTTTAAATTGATGCCCTTTACAATTCACAGACCACAAATCCATACGCACACACATTTTCACACACACATGTGCACACACATATAATACTCAAGGGAGGGGATGAAAGGGGATGTTTTGTCTCCAACCCAGTTCTTAGTGGACTGCAGCATAAATTTGGTATTATTTTGACACTAGTTCAGAAATCTTACTTTGAAATTGGCCAGCGGTGAACTGGAAAATGTTGCATTGGTTTAGTAAAGTATCTTGATTTACCTTATCAAAAACCCCTCATAATTTTGAACACATCTATTAGATCTCCACTTAACCTTCTCTGTTCTAGTCAAAAGAGTCCCAATTTGTCTAGTCTCTCCTTCTGGTCACCACATTACAGGAAGGATGTGATTGCACTAGAGGGGGTGCAGAGGAGATTTACGAGATGTTGCCTGGGCTGGGGAATTTTAGCTATGAGGAAAGATTGGATAGGCTGGGGTTGTTTTCTTTGGAACAGAGCAGGATGAGGGGAGACCTAATTGAGGTGTATAAAATTATGAGGGGCCTAGATAGAGTGGATAGGAAGGATCTATTTCCCTTAGCAGAAGGGTCAATAACCAGGGGGCATAGATTTAAAATAATTGGTCGGAGGTTTGGAGGGGATTTGAGGAGAAATTCTTTCATCCAGAGGGTGGTGGGGGTCTGGAACTCTCTGCCTGAAAGGGTGGTAGAGGCAGAGACCCTCATCACATTTAAAAAGTACTTGGATATGCACTTTAAGTGCCATAACCTACAAGGCTACGGACCAAGTGAACGGTTCTCCACCGTCGTCCAGCTGGGTGGGACTGCAGTAGCCTGGTTCCATTCTTATCTATCTAATCGTAGCTAGAGGATCACCTGCAATGGCTTCTCTTCCCACTCCCACACCATTACCTCTGGTGTCCCCCAAGGATATATCCTTGATCCCTCCTATTTCTCATCTACATGTTACCCCTTGGCGACATCATCCAAAAACACAGCATCAGTTTCCACACAACGACACCCAGGGCTACATCACCACCACCTCTCTCAGCCCCTCCACTGTACCTAAATTATCAGACTGCTTGTCCGACATCCAGTTCTGGATGAGCAAAAATTTCTTCCAACTAGCCACTGACTCTATCCCTCTCCCTGGCAACTCTCTGAGGCTGAACCAGACTGTTCACATCCTTGGTGTCATATTTGACCCCGAGATGAGCTTCTGACCACATAGCCGCACCATCACTGAGACCGCCTATTTCCACCTCTGGATCATTGCCCGACTCCGTCCCAGCCTCAGCTCATCTGCTGCTGAAATCCTCATCCATGCCTTTGTTACCTCTAGACTTGACTATTTCAATGCACTCCTGGCCAGCCTCCTGGTTCAACCCTCCTTAAACTTGAGGTCATCAGAAACTCTGCTGCCCATGTCCTAACTCTCACAAAGTCCCGTTCACCCATCACCCCCATGCTCATTGACCTACCTCGGTTAAGCAACGCCTCAATTTTAAAATGCTCATCCTTGTTTTCAAATCCCTCCATGGTCTCGTCCCTCCCTATCTCTGTAATCTCCTCCAGCCCCACAATGCTCCGAGGTATCTGCGGTCCTCTAATTCTGGCCTCTTGAGCATCCCCGATTTCAATCGCTCCACCATTGGTGGCCATGCCTTCAGCTGGCAAGGCCCTAAACTCTGGAATTCCCTCCCTAAACCTCTCCGCCTCTCTTTCCTCTTTTAAGATGCTCCTTAAACCCTACCTCTTTGCCCAAGCTTTTGGTCACCTGCCCTAATATCCTTATGTGGCTCGGTGTCAAATTTTGTTTTATAACACTCCTGTGAAGCACCTTGGGATGTTTTATTACGTTAAAGGCGCTATAGTTGTTGTTGTTGATGTTGGCTGAGGAATGAATATTAGCCAGGACACCGGGGAGAACTCTTCTTTGGATAGTGTCATGGGATCAATTATATCCACCTGAGAGGGCAGACTAGGTCTCGGTTTAAGAAATTAAGAACATAAGAATTAGGAGCAGGAGTAGGCATACGGCCCCTTGAGCTTGCTCTGCCATTTAGTAAGATCATGGCTGATCTTCGACCTCAACTGCCCAATCCCCTTATCCCTTGATTCCCCTAGAGTCCAAAAATCTATCTATCTCAGCCTTGAATATACTCAATGACTCAGCATCCACAGCCCTTTGGGAATTCCAAAGATTCACAACCCTCTGAGTGAAGAAATTCCTCCTCATCTCAGTCTTAAATGGCTGATCCCTTATCCTGAGACTCTGCCCCCTAGTTCTAGACACTCCAGCCAGGGGAATTAACCGCTCAGCATCTACCCTGTCAATCCCCCTCAGAATCTTATATGTTTCAAAGAGATCACCTCTCATTCTTCTAAACTCCAGATAGTATAGACCCAATCTACTCAATCTCTCCTCATAGGACAACCCTCTCATCTCTGGGATCAATCTAGTGAACCTTCATTGCACCGCCTCTAAGGCAACTATGTCCTTCCTCAGATAAGAAGACCAAAACTGTGTAGTACTCCAGGTGTGGTCTCACCAAAGCCCTGTACAATTGTAGTAAGACTTCCTTACTCTCATGCTCCAACCCCCTTGCAGTAACGCCCGACATGCCATCTAATCTGAAAGACGGCACCTCCAACAGTGCAGCACTCCATGCACTGAACTGTCAGCCAGGATTATACGCTCAAGACACTGAACTCACAACCTTCTAACACAGAGGCGAGTGTGTTACCGACAGAGCCACGGCTGTACACACTAGCTTGTCCTCTTTGCCACAATGGTGGGAGATCTTCAGCAGGGTGGAACTTTCTCCCACCCCTTGCCTGTGTCTCTGGCCTTGGCCCATTCTCTGGAGACAAGATCATTTCGAGGCATAGGGCAGGCGCCGAGTCCATTTATGTTGCCACTGCAGCACCTGCCTCAGGTGAGGTGAGGTGAGGGAGCGAAGCTGCTGCGGTACTTTGCCACAGGCTAGCGCACCCGGTGGTTGCCAGTTGATGATCAGTAAAAATATTTATTTAGTCTGAAACTTTTAATTTGCCACGTCAAATTGGGAAAATGGGCAATTCAAATTTTAAACCACTATAAGCAATGCTAGATGCCAGGATTATACTAACACAAGAATTCATTACACCCAGGCACAAATAATGAGAAATATGTTGTATGGCAGCATCCTGTCAATTGCCATTAGCCCATTATTTGCATCTTATTATAATACCCTCGCCATATGTAGGTGGATGTATTGTATACCTGACATCACCTCCGGGGCAAATCCCGGAAATAGAGCCAGGTGATGAGGAAGGAGGGGGCTGGTGGTATGGCTTCCCGCTTTATTTTCATCCATTGTCCATTCAGGTTAACGTAACTCATCAGGAAGATTGACCCCAATATCCTAATTGCGGCCTAAACAATGGCTCCATTTATAAAACTTACTGGCAGCTTCACTTACAGCTTCATCAACTTGTTTATTTTGCAACTTGTTTAATTATCATTTTAATGTCGCTGTTTTCACAGCATGTTTATTGACGTCATGATGCTCGAAGAGCAGAAATTCCAACCGGTGAACTTCATGTGGTAATGGAAATCTGGAATGCTCTCCCCAAAAGGTTGTGGATACTGGGACAATTGGAGCTTTCAGGACTGAGACTGATAGATTTTTGTTAGGTATGGGTATCAAGGGATATGGAGCTAAGGCGGGTGAATGGAGTTGAGCTACAGATCAGTCGTGATCTCATTGAATGACGGAATGGGCTTGAGGGAGTGAATGGCCTCCTCCTGTTCCTATGCTGCATTCCCGTGAGTGCTGTTTTTATGCAAACATTTGCCTAATTTAAAATAAATGGCCTAATTTGTAGTGCGAGCAGGTGAAGCATTCGTAAGTGAAGTTCCCAATCAGAATTTCCTGTTGCATTTTGTCATTTCTTTCCAACAAAAAAAAAGTCAGTTTCAGACACTCTCGGACCTATTGCCTCATTCTGGGGCCTAATTCCTTGAATTTTTCAAAACAAAATCATTTAGAATTTAGTTTTTTTTTGGAAAACCTATTTTGGCAACAGACAAATCTGTTCTGCTTGGACTTCATCGGCAGCAAATTGGCCTCTTTTGACTGAAGTATCTTGGCAAGGAAGCAGGAATCTGTTGGCTGGTCCATTCTGGCAGGAATACTTTTTTTATGTTAGTTACATTAAGAATTAAGCTCTGTTTAAAAAAAAAAACAGTAAATGCTGGTCAGGCAGCATCTGGAGGGAGAAACAGAGTTAACGTTTCAGGACGATGCCCTTTCATCAGGACTGGAAGATGTTAGAGATGAACAGCAATAGCAGACCAAGGAAACAGTGTGTGTAATGGTGGAGTGGGGTGGGAGAGGGGGAAGGGGGGTAGCAGGATGTGATGGTCTGTGATAGTGTGGAGGGCAGAAGAGATTACATGACAAAAGTAATGATGATGAAAGGCAAAAGATGGTGATAAAGGGACAAGTATAAAAACAAAATATGGGCCAGATGAGGTGTAAATGGTTACAGCAGAATAGCAGAGTGGGAAGGAGGCTTGAAAAATCTGGCAAAGCGTAGAAGGCTCCTGTGGCCCAGGAAAGTGGCAGAAGAAAGGTAGGTAGACTCCAGAGTTACAGACTACCCAGCCGGCCATGTACCGATAGTAGATCTCCACTCCATGTACCAGCCCACACCTCCTCCAATCCCAGTGGCTCTGGTGTAGCAATCCTCCATTACCAGTGCCCGCTGTCCAAGAAAAAATGGGTGCGGTGGTTAATATCTAAAGTTGTTAATCTCAATGTTAAGACCAAAAGGCTGTTAAGTGCCTAGTAGAGAGATGTGGTGTTGTTTGTTTTCTTCTTCTTAGGCAGTCCCTCGGAACCGAGGATGACTTGCTTCCACATTAAAAATGAGTGACTGATGAGTCCAATGCGGGACCTACAGTCTCTGTCACAGGTGGGGCAGACGGTGGTTGAAGGGGCAGGTGGATGGTTTGGAGTTCGACCTCCAAGTGTGCGCAGACGCAAGCGTCGTCTGCATACTGTAATTCGATGACAAAGGATGGGACGACCTTGGATCTGGACTGGAGACGACGAAGGTTGAACAGTTTTCCGTTTGTTCTGTAGATTAGCTCCACTCCAGCAAGGAGCTTACTGAGGGTGAGATGGAGCATTGCAGCAAGGAAGATCGAGAAGAGCATCGGTGCGATGACACAGCCTTGCTTGACCCCGGTCCATATGTGAATTGGATTTGTGGTGGATCTGTTGGTCAGGATCACGGCTTGCATGTCATCATGAAGCAGGCGGAGGATGGTGACAAACTTTTGAGGGTAGATGATTTTGAGGAGGACACTCCATAATCCCTCATGGTTGACAGTGTCAAAGGCCTTTGTGAGGTCAAAGAAGGCCATGTACAGTGGTTGGTGCTGTTCCCTGTATTCTCTTGTATTTGACGCGCGGTGAAGATCATGTCCATTGTGCCCCTTAGTGGGCGGAATCCGCATTGCGACTCTGGGAGGAGCTCTTCAGCCACTGGGAGAAGGCGATTGAGGAGGATTCTTGCGATGACTGTTTGTTTAGCTTCATTGGAATAGTGTAGGAGGCCTAGGACAGAGAGTCCGATTGGGAGTGGGATGGAGAATTAAAGTGGCAAGCGACCAGAAGCTCAGGGTCATGCTTGCTGACTGAATGGAAGTGCTCAGCAAAGCGATCATCGAATCTGCGTTTGGTCTCCCCGATGTATTGTGACCAGCGAATACAGTATACTAAGTTGGAAGAAGTACAAGTAAATCGCTGTTTCACCTGAATGAAGTGTTTTCAGCCCTGAACGGTGGGAAGGAAATAGGTGAAAGGGCAGGTGTTGCATCTCCTTGTTTTTTTGACCGTGTGCAAATTGTCTGGGTCGCGTTTATTTCCGACACCAGATTTCTGATTAGTCACCTTGGTGGATAAGACTTGATTTCGGTTTGGTCCCCTTGGAGGACAAGACACACCCAGCAGTTTATCTGGAATGTGTAATTAGATGCTGCCTGCCTAAGTAATCAAGTACTTTGCAAAGTGTAATTCGAGCTCCAAACAGAACAGAGCTCACATCGAACAGACAGGGCTCACCCTCGCAAGTTAAGACCTTCTCCCACCCCCCAAACAAATTCCTGCCCCCCCCCAACAAGTTCTTAACCTTCCTCCCAACCCCCGGGTTTCTGACCTTTCCCCTCCCGCCAAGTTCCTGACCTCCCCCCGCCAAATTCCTGACCTTCTCCCCCTGCCCAAGTTCCTGACCTCCCCCCACAAGTTTCTGACCTCCCCTCCCTGCCTAAGTTCCTCACCTTCCCCCCTGCCAAGTTCCTGACCTTCCACCCACCCAAGTTCCTGACCTTCTCCCCGCCACCCCCGCCCCGAGTTCCTGACCTTCTCCCCCTGCCCAAGTTCCTGACCATCTCCCCCACCGCCGAGTTCCTGACCATCTCCCCCCACCCCCTCCACGAGTTCATTACCTTCTCTCCCATCCCGAGTTCCTGACCTTCTCCCCCTGCCCAAGTTCCTGACCATCTCCCCACCGAGTTCCTGACCTTCTCCCCCGTCCCGAGTTCCTGACCTTCTCCCCCTGCCCGAGTTCCTGACCATCTCCCCCCCCGCCAAGTTCCTGACCATCTCCCCCCACCCCCTCCCCGAGTTCCAGACCTTCTCCCCCATCCCGAGTTCCTGCCCTTCTCCCCCTGCCCAAGTTCCTGACCTTCCACCCACCCAAGTTCCTGACCTTCTCCCCCGTCCCGAGTTCCTGACCTTCTCCCCCTGCCCAAGTTCCTGACCACCGCAACCCCCCCTCCGAGTTCCTGACCTTCTCCCCCTGCCCAAGTTCCTTACCTTCTCCCCGCCACCCCCACCCCAAGTTCCTGACCATCTCCCCCCCGAGTTCCTGACCTTCTCCCCCTACCCAAGTTCCTGACCATCTCCCACCCCGAGTTCCTGACCTTCTCCCCCTACCCAAGTTCCTGACCATCTCCCCCTCGAGTCCTTGACCTTCTCCCCCTGCACAAGTTCCTGACCATCTCCCCCACCACCCCCCCCGAGTTCCTGACCTTCTCCCCCACCCCGAGTTCCTGACCTTCTCCTCCTGCCCAAGTTCCTGACCATCTCCCCCCACCTCCCCCACTGTCCAAGTTCCTGGCCTTCTTCCCCCCAGGTTCCTGACCAGGAGGACCTGCAGGTCGCCCTCCACAAAGTTGACAAACCTTTCCTGGTGGTCTTCTCCAGTGAATCGTTCATCTGTGAGAATGCGAAAATTTGAGACAATGGAGACTCTCTATGGAGCAGCAGGCAGTCAAAGTGGGCCGTGGGACTTACCCACACTGAGCCCGCTTTCTTCACGCAGGTTCCAATCTTAACCTGCTGGAAACCAGCATGTTCCTTCTTTAAATATGCAGATTGGGCTCCGAATGTGTCATCGGGACCAAATGCGATTTTAACCAGAGGCCTGCGCGGGGAGAGCCATTCCCCGCCACTCCAACCTAGCGAGAAGAGGAGCCGAGGCCAGAAGAGGCCCAAAAAGGTAAAGAGATTTTTTTTTTCACTTTCCTTGTGGGCTAGGAGGAGCAGGAGTGAGGAACAGAGCCTGAGGGCTTTTTATTATTCCCAAGCATTCTTATATTCTTAAATTAGTTTGGCTCAATTGGTAGACTCTTGCCTCTCACAGGGTGTGGATTGGAGCCCATCCCAGAAACTTGAGTATAATATCTAGGCTGACACTTCAGTGTAGTACAGAGTGAGTACTGCATCGTCGGAGGTGTCCTACTTTGAATGAGGTGTTAAACCGAGAGCAATGTCTGCCTGTCCCATGGAATGTTAAAGATCCCTTTTCACTACTCGAAGAAGAGTAGGGAGTACTTCCAATTCCTAGTCAACATTCCTCCCTCAATCAAAAACAGATTAACTGACCATTCATCTCTTTGCTATTCATGAGATCTTACTGTATTCAAAATGGCTGGTGAGTTTGCCTACACAACAACAGTTACTGTGCTTCAAAGTAATTTACTGTATGTGAATTGCATTGAGTTGCCTCTGGAGATGTGTTAAGCTGCTATATAAATGCAGTTCTTTATTTTTTTAATTTATTCTGAGGATGTGGGCGTCATTGGCAAGGCCCATTCCCAGTTGCCCTGAGAAGGTGGTGGTGGGCATTCTTTTTGAACCATTGCAGTCCATGTGGTTTGTAGCAACTGACTGCCTTGCTAGATCATTTCAGTGGGCAGTTAAGAGTCAACCACTTTGGTGTTGGACAGGAGTCACAAACAGACCACACTGGGTAAGGACAGCAGGAATCCTTCCCTAAATTGAACTAGTTGGGCTTTCACAACAACCCAACAACTTCATGGTCACTATTACTGATACCACCTGCTTAATTTCAGACTGCCATGGTGAGATTTGAACTCATGTTCTCTGGATTATTAGTCCAGTAACATAAATGCTATACTACTGTACTCTTTGAGACTTTAGATACCATTCCCACTCTCAAAGGTTAATGTCAAAATCCTTTTTGCCATATGTGAGTCTTGAGATCCAATCTGCATCACGGGCCAACCATTGAGAACGGTCTGACCTGATCTCAAAAATGATTGGTCTTAAAGCCAAGCCAAGCAACAGTCATGCCTTTACTAAGCAGGGTCAGGCTGTCTCAGCACAGATCCTGATATCACAACTGTCGCAGAGAGAGAGGGCAGCCAAAGGAAAGAACAAAGAGCTGGAGACTCCTCCAGCGTTTGCCAACCATTACTTAAGATTTGTGTGTGGAGGAGTTGCTTTAATGTTCTCTCTCTGGTCTGTCTTTTCAGGGACCAGATGCTTGTTGATTTACTGTGAGGGCTTTGGCCTCTGTATCAACACTTCAATCTGTGGATTCTGGTCAACTGCTCGTATTGTATGAAAAGGCAGACTCGCATCTTGCAGAATTGTCTCTCAAAGCACTTCCCAACATTGCTGAAGAGCAGAGACTGTTGTTGTGTACTCATATGGGGCAGCCATGTTGTATGTGGCAATGAGATGAACAACCAGTTAATCTTTCCTTTTAATGGTTTTGGTTGAGGGAGGGATTTTGGCCAGGATACCAGGAGAACTTCTTCAAACAGTGGTTGGGCCTCGATTTAATGTGTCACCCAAAGCAGTGTTATCTCTGACAGTGCTATATTCTTCTGGAGTGTCACTCTAAATTACGTAGAATTACGTAGAATTTTACAGCACAGAAACAGGCCATTCAGCCCAACAGGTCTATGCCGGTGTTAATGCTCCACATGAGCCTCCTCCCCACCCTACTTTATCTAACTCTATCAACATATCCTTCCATTCCTTTCTCCCACATGCACTTATCTCGCTTCCCCTTAAATGCATCTATGCTATTCATGTGGTAGCGAGTTCCACATTCTCACCAGTATCTGAGTAAAGAAGTTTCTCCTAAATTCCTTATTGGATTTATTAGTCACTACCTTATTTTTAAGGCCTCATAGGCGAGAAATTCATAGGGGTAAAAATTCAGTTGGTTGCGCCTCCCGTTAGCGCCTTAAATGGGCGCTAATGGGGCGTTAAGGCGCTAACGCCCGGGCGCAGCGCTGTTTGCGCCGCTCGAGAACTTAACTTGAGATTGTGCGGCGGCGCTAAAACTTACCGCTGCGACCACCTGCGCGCGCAGATTGTGACGTCATTCCGTGGTGCAACGCCCTTGGGGCGCCCCGGAGCGGAAATTGAGTGGCGCCCCCTGCCTTACCGCCTGGCGCTTCCAACGACCGGAAGACTGGAACGTTATCAATCGGTGTGGGGCTGGGGGGGGGCGCTATTTAAAGGGGGCCTCTTCCTGTCTTTTTCTGTGGTCGACATTTATGCACCACTCGTTCTGAGAGAGAGAGAGAGAGATTCGGAGAGAGAGAGAGAGAGACTTCTACATTGACTCAACGCTTTGTGAGGTAGTTTTGCCTAGTTCATCCTAACTTTGCTGCTACTTTCGTTGCTGTACCTCATTACTTTTCTGGCAAAGAGAATATGGGGGCTGCAATGATTGGGGGCGTCGTCCTGCTCCAGCTCAATCGGAGGATACCAAGACGCAGACAGAGAGTGGCAATGATGGCCAGACGGAGGAGGGCCATCAGGCACATGTACAGGAGAGCTTACCCTCCCAGGGTATATCGTGAACAGCTCTCCTACATCCACATGTCCGAGGAGCTGTGTTTGCGAAGGCTGCGATTCAGCAAGGAGGTGGTCACTGAGCTCTGCCACCTGCTGCAGCCAGATCTGCAGCCTCAGCTGAGGTCCAGGACGTCTCTGTCGGTGGCAGTGAAGGTCACAGTGGCTTTGAACTTCTACGCCACTGGCTCATTCCAAGCTGCTGTTGGGGACCTCGCCAATATCTCCCAGTTTGCGGTGCATCGCTGCATCCGGCAGGTCACCAATGCCCTCTTCACAAGGAGACGAGACTTCATCTCCTTCCCTATGACCCCAGACAAGCAGCATGACCGTGCTATGGGCTTTGCGAGGGTAGCGGGCTTCCCCATGGTGCAGGGCGCCATTGACTGCACGCATGTGGCTTTGCGTGCTCCGCGAGAGAATGCAGAGGAGTTCCGGAACAGAAAGGGGTTCCATTCCTTGAATGTGCAGTTGGTCTATGACCACAGACAGGTGATTCTCGCTGTCAATGCCCACTATCCGGGCAGCTGCCACGATGCTTTCATCCTGCGCCAGAGTACTGTGGCAGAAATTTTCGAGGCACCGCATCAGCCAGTTGGTTGGCTTCTGGGGGACAAGGGGTACGCATTGAGCACCTGGCTGATGACACCGCTCCGTGCGCCAAACACCCCTGCTGAGCTGCGGTACCAGGAAAGCCAACAAGCAACGAGGAACATTATTGAGCGCACAATCGGCGTGCTCAAACAACGATTCCGCTGTCTGGACCATTCCGGAGGAGCCCTGCAGTACTCGCCTGAGCAAGTTTCCAAATTCGTAGTGGTGTGCTGCATGTTGCACAACATGGCAATCCTCAGGACGCAGCCAATGCCACCAGGCCTTGCAGCACCACAAGAGGAGGAGGAGGAAGAGGAGGAACAGGCCGAGGACGATGATCAGCAGCAGCACCAAGGCAGGAGGGCGGCCCACAATGGTCAAACTGCAAGGGCCGTCCGTCAACGACTAATAGCAAGCCGCTTCTAGGGCCCCTGCCAGTGCTACAAACACGAATCAACCCAGCACGCAACCCCTAAGCCGGCCAAGGCACCAATAATTCCAACCACCAGCCATGTATATTTTGAATACAGAAACTTATTTATTGTACAAACTCTGTGTGTGTCAATTCCTCATGACAAACTCATAGAAATAAACACAAAAAAACAGTCAATAACATAACTGGTTCTCACAACCTGGAGATAATGTCCAAAACACTAAACAAAAGTTGGGCCATGAACCTCGGCCTTTAATAAAAAAATGACCAGCATTTTGGCACACCTCCTACTTTTTGCCCTTCGAGGGTGATCTCCTTCCCTTGCGCACTTCCCCCCTTCTAACCCTACTGCTCCTCCGTAATGGGACCTCAGTGGCTGCAGCAAGGCTGGTGGAAGGCTGCTGCTTGTCAGACCCTGACACTGCAGATGCCCCTGAAGGACGGCCTCGACCACTTCTGGGCCTGGAGGGCCCGGCTGCAGACTGCACCAACTCTGCATGGGCGGCAGCAGTCTGTCCTACAGGCGGTGGCAAGTGCAGTGGAGAAGTGACAGTGTTGGCAGCAGGAATGCTGTCATCGTGAGAGAGGACAGCAACTCCCTGCTCGCCCGACACACTGGCACTCCCACGGGGCAGCACTTCAGCATCCGGAGCAATTTGCCGGAGAACAGATTGCTGGCCTGCTGCGGCGCGGTGACAGCCCCGGGGACATGTGCACGAACCATCGAGGATGGCAGCAGTCAGTGCTCGCGTGGCCTCAATCTGAGTCTGCATGAGAGCAGTCTCAGATGGGTTCCTGGCAGCCAGTGACTGAATTGCAGCAGTAAGCTTTAGTGTGGCATCCGCCTGTGCTACAGCGAAGTGCTCCACACTCCTTGCCAGTGCCTCAATGCATTCGGGCACACTTCCCACTGCACCCATGAGCTCAGTGTGCATGCCCACCGCCTGGCTGTTCATTTCTGCAATCAGCCGCTCCTCCTCTGCGTCCATTGCATTAGGAGTGTCTGGCATACTCTCCCTCTGGGGAGAAGGCTCCCGTTCTTCCCTCCCCCCCCCCATGGCGTTGCTGCAGCCCGCTGGGTCCTGGAACTTCACCATCATCAGCCCCTTCCCCCCTGCTCCCCCGTTCTTCCCTCCCCCCCCAATGGCGTTGCTGCAGCCCGCTGGGTCCTGGAACTTCACCATCATCAGCCCCTTCCCCCCTGCTCCCCTCCGGGGAAGGCGTGTTCCCAGTGTGGCCATGGGCTTCCTCGGGAGAGGGTGGCACTGATGCTCCGGCTTCCTCTTCCTCCTCAGCTGCAGCATCACTCCCAGTGGCAGCTTCAGGGACCATCTCCTCAGCTGGTGAATCACCATCTGAAAGCAGGGAGGTACAAGAGTGGCTTTAGCGTGAGGACAGGGTGGCAGTAAGGGAGGAATAAGTGCAGCGAGTTAGCAAGTTGGATTGAAAGTGTCAAAGGCTGGTATTGTGAGGGACAAGTGGAAGGACAGAGGACAAAAAGGTGATGACCTTACCATTGCTGTCCACAACGGGGTCGGCGTCTCCGGTGGCGACGGGACCGATCACCCGGCTTGCCACAATCCTGTGGACGCGCTCCTCCAGATCGCTGAGGGGTTGCAGCTGAAGCCGCCCTCCACCCGTCCGTTGCTGCTGTCTCCGATTATGAGCCAGCTTAGCCTGCAAGAAAAAGGACAGCATCTGAGTCAATATACAGCCATGGTCTTGCCTGATGTGCCTCCCATAGGTGAATAGCCCTTACAATATGCAGCCATGGTCTTGCCTGATGTGCCTCCCATAGGTGAATAGCCCTTACAATATGCAGCCATGGTCTTGCCTGATGTGCCTCCCATAGGTGAATAGCCCTTACAATATGCAGCCATGGTCTTGCCTGATGTGCCTCCCATAGGTGAATAGCCCTTACTGTATGCAGCCATGGTCTTGCCTGATGTGCCTCCCATAGGTGAATAGCCCTTACTGTATGCAAAGTGTGGAATGTGTGTGTGTGTTTGATGAAAGGGCCATAGGTGTTGCATGAGTGTTGTGCATTGGGGTTTTAAGACCCTCTGGCCATAGAGTGAGGTTGAGATGGAGGGATGGAGAGATATTGAGAAAAAGCCACTCACCCTGACGACCCGAGTGAGGTCGTTGAACTTTTTGCGGCACTGAACATGGGTCCTGGGCACCATGCTCCTGGAGGAGACGCTCTGAGCCACCTCCCTCCACACTCTTCTGAACTCGCGTGGCAAAGGCCTCCTGCCACTCTCCGGGAACAGCATGCATCGTCTGCGCTCCACTGCGTCAACCAGAGCATCCAAGGCCCGCTCGGTGAAGCAATGAGCGCGTTCTCTCACCCTCTCCATGCTTGGCAGCAAAATGGATTACAGGTCTCTCCAGGCTGAGATTCAAGGCTGCAATGAGCAGGGTGTGGCTGGGGAGCAAGTGGCCCCCCCCGCTTTAAGAAGTGTCCGGCGCCAGTGTGTCTGTGTTCCCTCGCTAACTGGCAGCAGCTGTGCTGCGCTCGTGCGCTGAGGTAGCGCCTCACTCCTAGGCCTTTGCGCCTTAAGAGAGGTGTGCAGCGCCTAATTTAGCGCTCCACTCACCTCCCGGGGCGGTAAAAGTGAAGTTTCCTGTCAGTGCCGATAATTAGCGCCAGGCGCTAATATTTGCGCGCGGACGATATTTGCGCCCCAAATGGGGCGCGACCTAATTTCTACCCCATATACTTACTGCCACCTATTAGTGCCAGCGATTCTCAAAAAAATGGCGCCGCCGCTCTTGCGCTAGCTGGAGGTGGTTCCCGCAACAGCCGCCATACTCGTGGGCCCCTAACCGGCAGCGCCCTGTAAAAAGAAAAGGTGGCGTGGTGATGTCAGTCAGCGTGTAACGCCGACTTAACGTCACCTACGCGAACTTCGACCCTATTGCACAATTCAGCGCTGGGTCCTAAGCACGCCAGGTTAACCTGGCATGCAAGCAGGCTGACAGACGCTGACAGGAGCGATATTTGTAGCTGTTAAAGGGACACACACGTCAATCAGGTAAGTGTGAATGGAAGGGTTTGGCCTTGGTTTTTGGACTTTGTTGAAGTGATAGCTTGCTGTAATATATGTGAAAAGTTTTTTTAAAGTTTTGGGAGTGCTGCTGGAGGCTTGCAAGAGCTCGGACGGTAAGTGAATGCCTTTGAGAGACAGAACATGCTGCAAATACTCAATAGGTCACGCTACATCCGTGGAGTTCACGTCTCGGGTCGACATGCTGCCTGACCAACTGAGTATTTGCAGCATCTTATGCTGTCATTTCACATTTACAGCATCTGCTTGCAGAGGGAAGAGGAAGACGCAGAAGAGGAAGATGCAGAACAGCAGGACGCAGAAGAGCAAGACGCAGAAGAGGAGGAATCAGACAAAGGATGCATCCCAGACAGCCCCTTTGTGGCTGGGATATCCGGGATGGCATCATCCGCCTGCGGTCCCACTGGCTGGGCAGGCGACCTCTTCTTGTTGACCCACTGGCTGGGCAGGCTGCATTTCTTGGGTGTGTGAAATGAGGGCGATACAAGGGTGGAGTTGTGCTGACGGGAGGGCGGGAAACCTAGAGGTGCATGCCAGAAGGAGGATAACGTACGAGGATATCCGCATCTTGTATCCTTTCAGCCCCGCCGCTGGCCAAGGGCTCAGCCATGCCCCTGCCAAGAATAGCCTGCACTTTCTCCTCCAAGGGGGTGAGGTGATGCTAGGAATGGTAGATGTGCCTCGTCATTGGTGCAGATTGTTGGTAGGTGAGTGATTGGGGGCTCCTGCATTGAGCAGTGTGCGAGGCTCGTGGTGCAGTTGGTAGATGACAGCTTTTGAAGATGCATTCACTGACCTTGACCAGTGGTCTGAGTTCATGAAGTTTCATGGAGCACTGGAGCCAGGTCATGGGGGCGACACTGCTGGCAGTGACAGGCCTTGGTAATGTACTCGCACATTGTTCTTTCTGGAGGGCCTCCTGGCCCCTGTGGGTAGAGGGCCAGTCTTATAGTGTTGACCCCCTGTACAAAGCTGGAGTGCTGCGTGCGAGACAATGGGTACCCCTTCCCTGACTTGCTGAGCCATTTGTGTTAGTGCTGAGGCAGTTTTCCCATTTGTTCAGTTTAGGAAGGTAATTCAGCTTTAAGAGCTGAATAATGACATTTGGAACTTCTTTTAAATATTGAATATTTGTAAGAAGACAGAAAGGGCTGAAAAATGTTCTGAATCAGTGCATTTTATTTCGTCTTGCTTCAATGTGCGTGGCCCCTTTAAATTTCAGAGCTCCTCATTGCCCACAATGCATTGCGAGCTTCATAGCCTCACACACAGACACTCGGGGAAGCAGCAACGCCGCACCAGGACTGCAAATTGGTCCCGGATCCCTCGTGCAATGCCACCAGGATGGCGTTGCAGTTAAGGTTAGCGCTGCGGCCATTTCAGGCGGCCGTTATCGGCAGTTGGCTGTGACACCAACTGCATTGCTGGCGATCACCAATTTTTCCCCCATGGACTCCCCACAAGTGGAAACATCCTCTCTACCCTTTTGAACCCCTTCAGAATTTTAAAGACCTCTATCAGGTCACCTCTCAGTCTTCTGTTTTCGAGAGAAAAGAGCCCCATCCTATTCAGTCCTTTCTGATTGTTGTACCCACTCAGCTCTGGTATCAACCTTGTAAAATTGTCCCCTCTCAGTTCTGATATCATCCTTGTAAAGGTTAAAGATAAATCTCCAGGGGAGCCTGGAGTAGGGTTTGGACATCCATTTTCTGAATTAGAGGCAAGAGTGCTACCAACTAAGCCACGCTGGCTCTACCAATGATGCATTTTAATACCTCGATTACTAGCTCTCAGTGCAGTTCGCTTATAATTTTATAACAGTTTATGAAAGTAGTTGGAATCATAGGCCTGAAAATTGGAGGTGTTAGCACTGGCCGTTGAGGCCCATTTCGGCAAAGAAAATGGCGGCCGCCTTAGTTCTGCCCACTGCCGGCGGGTCCTGCGGTGGCCGCCATTTTCGGCTGGGCAGCAGCACTGCCAATGTTCGCGCTTGCTAGGGATATGTAGATTATGCAGATTGTGACGTCAGTGAGTGTGCAACTCTCACCTGACACCCGATCTGCCATTTTGGAGTTCGCTGCTCAACTTATCGGCCTGTGTTAATTACGGCCAGCTGACCAAGTGTTGACAAGCAGGAAGGAGCCTCTGGCAGCGTTATTTAAAGGGATCATCAGCAACAACTTGCAGCTGACATGTTTGTTCAGTTTGACTAGCTCTGTGTAACTTTCTGCAACTCTAGCAACTTTCTAAACTTGTTTCAAGTTCCTAAGGTGACAGAGGGTGTTGGTGCAAATGGAGAAAGCCTTCATTCTTACTTAAAGGCTTCTGCTCACAACATTTGCTCACAGTCATGGGGGCTCTACTTGCAGTCCTCCTCGCGCTCGTGTATCTTCAGGAGAGGGAGCGGAGGCAGCGAAGAAGAGGAGACGATGCGCGCAAAGGGAGGAGGAGGAGGGCCAGGAGGGCTGTCAACAGGAGGCCTTACCCACCTAGGGTCTTCAGAGAGCACTTCTCTTATATCCACTTAAGCGAGGAGCAGTGTATTAGGAGGCTCCGCTTCAGTAAGGCGGTGGTCACAGAACACTGCCACCTCCTGCAACCAGACCTCCAGCCTCAGAGCAGGGCGACCACAGCTCTCCCAGTGGCCCTCAAGACCACAGTGGCTCTCAATTTCTTCAACAGTGGATCCTTCCAGTTTGCAGCAGGAGACATAGCGAACATCTCTCAGTTCGCCATCCATTGCTGCATCCGGAAGGTCACAGAGGCTTTCCACACCAGGAGAAGGGATTACATTGTCTTCTCTCTGAGCAGAAAGAAGCAGGAGGAACGCGCATGTGGCTTTGCCAGGATAGAGGCTTCCCCATGGTACAGGGCGACATTGACTGTACCCACGTGGCTTTGCGGGCGCTGCATAACAATCCTGAGATCTTCCGTAACCGCAAAGGGTACCACTCGCTTAATGTGCAGTTGTTGTGTGACCAGGCCCAGTGCATCTGATGGTCAATGCCCACTATTCTCGCAGCAGTCATGATCCTGCGCCAGTCCAGTGCCAGCAATTTTCCAGCCACCACGTCAAACCCGAGGGTGGCTGCTCAGAGATAAGGGCTATCCACTCTGCACCTGGCTCATGATTCCCCTCTGCATTCCCAACACTCGTGCCCAGCACTCATATAATGAGAGCCATGATGCCACCAGGAACATCATCAAGCAGACCATTGGGCTGCTGAAGCAACGGTTCCGCTGCCTTGACCGCTCAGGAGGAGCCCTCCAGTACTCGGCGGAGAGGGTGTCCTATTTTGTGGTGGTCTGCTGCATGCTCCACAACTTGGCCATCATGAGGGCTCAGCCCTTGCCATCAGGGATTGCAGGACCACCTCAGAAAGAGGATGAGGGAGAGGAGGATGAGGGAGAGGAGGAGGAGGAAGAGGAAGAGGAGCAAGAGGAAGTGGAGGAGGATGAGGAGGAAGGGAGAGGGCAGGCAGATAATCCCTCTTCCGCACGGGCTGTCCATGAACACCTCATCAGACTCCGATTCGAGTGAATGAAACCCCAGATCCCATTGTTCACTACATCCCCATCAACCACATCCCCATCATACCCATCATACCATCCCTCTGTCATGGAATATCACAGCGTCCTCCTGGGCAAAATTAATAAATTTATAACTATTGAATTTACATTACAATATCAACTAATCATCCTTGTGCAATCCCTTAGTGCTTATTGTTCGTGTGACCTTTCCTACTCTAGTGCTCCTACACAGTATTCCCCCAGTGGCTGCAGCAGGGCTGGCGAAAGGCTGCTGAGTTTCCATGGGGGAGATTTCAGATGGCCTTGCAGGACGACCTCAACCAACTGTGAACCTAGAAGGCCCGGCTGTAGACTGCACCACCTCAGCATGGGCGGCAGCAGTCTGGGCTGGCTGGATGACAGGCAGCGACAAGGGCAATGGCAAAGTGGCAGTGGTGAGAATAGGAATGCCGTCATCCTGAGAGAGGACAGCAGGTTCCTGCTCTACAGACCCACTGCCACTCCCCCGGGGCAGCTCCTCAGCATCCCTAGCAATCAGTTGGAGGACAAATTGCTGGGCTGCTGCGAGACCCTGCAAGCCCCTTTCGACACTGGTAAATCCAGCCACGATGGCAGCAGTCTGATCTTGCGTGGTAGCAAGCTGAGCCTGCAGGAGAGCAGTCTGCGCTTCCACTGCAGCACTGAGATGTTGAGTCTTTTCCGCCTGTGCTGCAATGGAAGCTGCGACATCGCCCATCACACGCAGCATCATGGCTGGCTCAACAAGGTCTCTCCTGGAGTTGTCCATCATTTCCAGGAAGGAAATCATGGGCTCCAAGCTCTGCACAAAGCCCCGTCCAATGTTGGAGCCGGACTCCTCCATGCTCCTTGATATTGCCAAGAGGCTCTCTGGCAGGCTTGCCATTGCACCTTGCATTTCGGTGTGCATGCCCATCAACCTTCTTTTGAAGGTCGCCCCATCGAGGTCATCATCTGAGTCTTGTGTAGCAGAACACATGCATGAACTCGCCCTCTGGGGAACTGGCCCCCGGGCTATCCTTCCCCTGGCCTTGCTGCAGCCAAATCGTGCCCGGTGCCTCACCATGTGCAGATCCCGCATCTATACTAATCTCTACATTCCGTGTAGTACCTAGTTTCTGAGCTGGTGTCTGCAAGTGGCAGATGCAGTGACGGTGTGCCTACTTCTTCATCTCCACTCTCCTCCATTACTTCGGGAATAGACTGTGGGGGTGGCAGTTCTTGGTTATCTGAAATAGAAAGGCACAAGAGTCGGGTTATGGTGCGGGGAGGTGAGGTAAAGCAAGATAACCATGCATACAGCATCAGCAGCTTGTAAGTGAGAAGAGATTGTGGGATGAGGGGGAAGTGGGATGTGAGAAGAAGGATTAGGAATGAGCATACAGTATTGTCCCCAAGAGCTTCAACCTCCGTGACTTCCCCTCCAATTATGTGGAGCACACTCTCCTTCAGTTGGCTCAAGCCTGTAAAGCGATTTAGCCGCCTCCCGTCTGCCACTGCTCGCGGTGATAGTGAGCCACCTTGGCCGGCAAGAGAAAGGGAAGTGTGTCAGTGAGTGCAGTTTGGGTGATGTGCCTGCCATAGTTGAATAGCTGTCAGTGTGTGCAAGGTGTAAGATGTGGGTGTGAGTGTTGCAGCAGTGGTAAGTGTGTAAGGGGTGAAGTGAAGCTATGATTGTGAGGTATGAGTGGTGATAGCTAGAGATTGTTGGTAGGTGAGTGATGGGGGTGTGGTGCATTGCGCAGTGTGTGAGGCTTGTGGTGCAGATGGTGGGATACAGCATTTGCTGAAGTCTTCACTCATCTTGACCTGCCGTGTGAGGTCATTAAACTTCTTGCAGCACTGGATCCATGTTCTGGGGACCACACTGTTGGCCGTGACGTATCCAGCTATCTCTTGCCACAGCCTTCTCGATGTATGCGCTGATGGCTTCCTGTCACCCTGTGGGAACAGGACAGCCTGCCTCCTCTCCACGGCCAGGAGCAAAGCCTCCAGAGCCGCATCGGAGAACCTTCTGGTTCGTATTCTCTGCTGGTGCTCGGCCATGTATTACAACTGCAATTCCAATTCCAACTCCACCTCCAATGACAATGAGGTGCTGCTGCATCAAAGCACCTCCCCTTTAACTAGTGGAGAACGTCTAGGCCAAACATTACTGGCCATTGGACTGCACCCAATATTGGCCCACCTCGAACGGCAAGCCAATCACCAGCACGTTTAGCGCTGAGATCAGCACTGCATTCATGCAAATGAGCAGGCAGCACGAATTTTGCGTGCTGCTTGGACCACTTTGAACGGGCGCAGCCAAATAGCGCTGGGTCATGACACCAGCTGTTTTCGGGCCATATCCAATTTCTAGGCCATAGATTCTTACAGCACGGAAGGAGGCCATTCGGCTCATCATGCCTGTGCCTGCTCTTTGAAAGAGCTATCCAAATCCCTGCTCTTTCCCTATCGCCCTGCAATTTTTTTTCCTTTTCAATTATATATCCAATTCTCTTTTGAAAGTTATTATTGAATCTGCTTCCTCCACCCTTTCAGGCAGTGCATTGTAGATCATAACAACTCGCTGCGTAAGACAATGTCTTCTCATCTCCCCCTTGATTTTTTTGCCAATTATCTTCAATCTATCCAGCTGAGGCCTAACCAGTGATTTATAAAGGTTTACCGTAAGAGATCAAACGCATATTGGGTGACCGCTTTGCGGAACACCTCCGTTCAGTCCGTAAGGGTGACCCCGAGCTTCCGGTCGCCTGTCACTTTAATTCTCCACTCCACTCCCACTCAGACCTCACCGTCCTCGGTCTCTTACACTGTTCCAATGAAGCTCAACGTAAACTCGAGGAACAGCACCTCATATTTCGATTGGGCACTTTACAGCCTTCTGGACTCAACATCGCGTTCAACAATTTCAGACCATAACCTCTGCCCCTACCTTTTTATTTCTCTCTCTCACATGGCAGCTGTCTTTCATTCTGCCATCTCCATTTACACTTCATCTGGAGCCATCTTTTGTTTCTTAACTTGTCCCATTACCATCTCCTTTTGCCTTGCACCATCATCCCTTTTGTCTCTTAATCTCTCCTGCCTTCCATCCTATCACAGACCTTTCCTTCTGTTCTCTCCTCCCCTCCCCCCTTTCACTGTCCCTACACTTGCTTAAAAACCTGTTCCATCTCCAGCTTTTTCCAGTTCTGACGAAGGGTCATCGACCTGAAACGTTAACTCTGTTTCTCTCTCCACAGATGCTGCCTGACCTGCTGAGTATTTCCCGCACTTTCTGTTTTTATTTACCATAACTTCCTTGCTTTTGTACTCTATGCCTCTATTTATAAAGCCAAGGATCCTGTATGCTTTTTTTTAACAGCCTGATCAACTCCTGCCACCTTCAAAGACGTGTGTATGTGAACCCCCAGGGCTCTCTGTTCCTACACCCCATTTAAAATTGTACTATTTAGTTTATATTGTCTCTCTTTTACCTTCCAAAATGCATCACTTCACACTTCTCTGAATTAAATTGCATCTGCCATGCATCTGCCCATTTCACCAATCTGTTTTTGTCTTTTTGAAGTCTGTTACTATCCTCCTCGCTGTTTACTACAATTCCAAGTTGGGTCGACTGCAAAATTATGCCCCCTATAGAAAGAAAGAACTTATCTAACACCTTTCACGACCTCAGGACGTCCCAAAGTGCTTTACAGCCCATGAAGTATTTTGCAGTGTAGTCACTGTTGTAATGTAGAAAATCCAAGTCCAGGTCATTATATATCAAAAATAGCAATGATCATAATTCCAACCCTTGGGGGACACCACTGTATACTTCCATCCAATTTGAAAAACAACCGCTCGCCACTACTCTCTGCTTTCTGTCACTTAGCCAATTTTGAATCCACGCTGCCACTGCCTCTTCAATCTCATGGGCTTCAATTTTGCCAACAAGTCTATTATGTGACACTTTATCAAAAGCCTTTTGAAAGTCCATATACATAACATCAACCTTCATCAACCCCCTCTGTTATTTCATCAAACAACTCAATCAAGTTTGCCTTTAACAAATCCACTTTGGCTGTCATTCAATAACCTATGTTCTTCCAAGTTAATTTTGTCCCGGATTATGGCCTCCAGAAGTTTCCCCACCACCGACTTTAGACTGACTGACTTGTAATATTTGAAACCTTCCAGTCCTCTGGCACCACTCCTCCATCCAAGGAGAATTGAATGATTGTGGCTAAAGCCTCCAATATTTCCACCTTTACTTCCCTCAGCAACCTAGGATGCATCCCATCTGGACTGGGTGACTTTTTTACTTTGAGCGCTGCCATCCTTTTAAGTACATCTTCTTTAACTATTTTTATCCTATCCAATATCTCTACCGAATCCACCTTTAATGTGACATTGGCAGCATTGTCTTCTTTTGTGAAGACTGATGTGAAGTATTCATTTAGTACCTCAGCCATGTCCTCTGCCTCCACAAGAAGATTTCCTTTTGGTCCCTAATCGGCCCCACCCTTCCTCTGATTATCTTTTTAGTTTTTATATGTTTATAAGAAACTTCAGTATTCCCTTTTATGTTACTTGCCAATCTTTTCTCATTCATTCTCTTTGCCCTCGTATTTTCTTTTTTAGATCTCCTCTGCACTTTCTGTATTCTGCTTGATCTCTACTATATTATGAACCTGGCATTTATCATAAGCCTACTTTTTCTGTTTCAATTTAATCTCAATTTCTTTAGTCATCCGGGGAGCTCTAGTTTTGGATGCACTTCCTTTCCCCCTCGTAGTTAACTCCCTTCTGAGATCACTTTCTTCACACATCCAATGTCAGCTTGGTTCATTTGGCAGCATTTACCTCTGAGTCAGAAGTTTGTAGGTTCAACCCCCCACAGCAGGATTTGGCCACGAAATCTTGGTTAGCATTACAGTTCTTTTATTTGTTCTCAGAACGTGGGGGATACTGGCAAGGCCACACTTACCCTGAGAAAGTAGTGGTAGGCCTTCTTTTTGAACTTCTGCAGTCCTTGTGGTGGTGATGCTCCCATGATGGTGTTAAATATGGAATTTAAGGCAACAAAAGTCCAAGGCAGGATAGTATGTGACTTGGAGGGGGACTAGGAGATGATGGTGCTCCTGTAATGTTGCTGCTCGTGTTCTTCAATACAGTACTGAGGGAACTGTGCATTGTCGGAAGTGCCTTCGTTTGTATGAGACATTAAATCTGCCTGTTCGTATGAACGTAAAAGATCCAGTGGCATTATTGTAGGAACAGAAGGGGCGTTCTCCATGTGTCTCGGCCAATATTTATTCCTCAACCAACACTACTGAAGACAGTTTCACTGCTCATTTATCTCTGGCACTGTTTGTGGGACCTTCCTCGGTGCAATTTGGCTGCTATGCTTGTCTACAAAAAACAACAGTAACTACATTGTTTTAAAGTAATTTGTTGGCTTTGAAGCATTTTGGGGTGTTCTAGGGATGCAAAAGGCAAAATGCACATTTCTTCTTCTCATGCACTACCACTGCAAAATCCCAAAATATAGGTCTGATGGAACTGGGCTCCATGCTGCATCATATCATAAAATATTTCTATGTCATGTACCCAATTCTTTGATGGCCCCTGCACCTGATGTTAGGGCAGGCAAGGTTCACCCGCACTGTACTTCACCTTAATTACCTGAAACTGCCTGTATTTCCAGGTACAGGTGTAGGGAGCAGTGAGAGGAGCATTGATCAGCTGTAGGGACAGTGAGAGGAGCATTGATCAGCTGTAGGGGCAGTGAGAGAGGAGCATTGATCAGCTGTAGGGGGCAGTGAGAGAGGAGCATTGATCAGCTGTAGGGGCAGTGAGAGGAGCATTGATCAGCTGTAGGGGGCAGTGAGAGAGGAGCATTGATCAGCTGTAGGGACAGTGAGAGGAGCATTGATCAGCTGTAGGGGGCAGTGAGAGAGGAGCATTGATCAGCTGTAGGGGGAGTGAGAGGAGCATTGATCAGCTGTAGGGGCAGTGAGAGAGGAGCATTGATCAGCTGTCGGGGGAGTGAGAGAGGAGCATTGATCAGCTGTAGGGGGCAGTGGGAGAGGAGCATTGATCAGCTGTAGGGGGCAGTGGGAGAGGAGAGAACTGATCAGCTGTCAGAGCTTGTGGCTGCTGTGCTAAACTACCATACACGGTATATCCTTAACTAGCAGTTCCTTTCATTTTCTCAATATTGGTGGCTGCAGTTTGTCTATTTCTCTTGAAGGTTTAAGACAAACTATCCGATTGAACAAAACAGTTTGATAAATACCTTTAAAAAAACTGGCTGGGCCTGAGTAGATTTAAATAACTGTCTGTCAAAATTCAAAATAAAAATGCCTATCAAACATAAATTTAAATAATTCCCACAAAAATGTTTGTATTTGAATTGAATAACTTTATCCCTTCGTTGGACTTTAGGCACAGAAACCGTCCTATTCTGTAACAATTGAATCAGGTTAAGGTGGGACATAATGTTGGTGATTGAAGCTGGTTTTTATCCCTTATATGCCATGACAGAATTGAAGAAGACATAAGACATTAGCATGCTAAATGTTGAACAAAAATGCTTCTTTTTACTGAGGTACTTTACTCTGAATCTAATACTAAAGCAAAATACTGCAGATGCTTGAAATCTGAAATAAAAACAGAAAATGCTGGAAATACTCAGCAGGTCAGGCAGCATCTGTGCAGAGAGAAACACGGTTAACGTTTCAGGTCGATGACCCCTCGTCAGAACTGGAAAAAGTTGGAGATGGAACAGGTTTTTAAGCAAGTGTAGGGGCAGGGAAAGGGGGCAGGGGAGGAAAGAACAAAAGGGAAGTTCTGTGATAGGATGGAAGGCAGGAGAGATTAAGAGACAAAAGGGATGATGGTGCAAGGCAAAAGGAGATGGTAATGGGACAAGTTAAGAAAAAAAAGATGGCTCTAGATGAAGTGTAAATGGCGATGGCAGAATGATCGACAGCTGCCATGTGAGAGAGAAAAAAAATGAAAAAAGAGATAGGGGCAGAGGTTATGGTCTGAAATTGTTGAACTCAATGTTCAGTCCTTCTTCTTCTTCGGCAGTCCCTCAAAACCGAGGATGACTTGCTTCCACATTAAAAATGAGTTCTCAGGTGACTGATGAGTCCAATGCGGGACCTACAGTCTCTGTCACAGGTGGGGCAGACGGTGGTTGAAGGGGCAGGTGGGTGGGGTGCTTGGGTTGACGTGCGCTCCTTGCGCTTGGCTTCCGCTTGCTCCCAACGAAGAGGCTCGAGGTATTTGGCTCCTTCCCGGATGCTTCTCCTCCACTTTGTGCGGTCTTGGGCCAGGGATTCCCAGGTGTCAGTGGGGATGTTGCACTTTTTCAAGGAGGCTTTGAGGGTGTCCTTGAAGCGTTTCCTCTGTCCACCTGGGGCTCTCTTGCCGTGTCGGAGCTCCGAGTAGAGCGCTTGTTTTGGGAGTCTCGTATCGGGCATGCGGACGATGTGACCCGTCCATCGGAGCTGATCGAGCGTGGTCAAAGCTTCGATGCTGGGGATGTTGGCCTGAGCGAGAACACTGACGTTGGTGCGCCTATCCTGCCAATGGATTTGCAGGATCTTGCAGAGGCAGCGTTGGTGGCACCTCTCCAGTGCTTTGAGGTGGCTGCTGTACATGGTCCATGTCTCTGAAGCATACAGGAGGGCGGGTATCACTACTGCTCTGTAGGTCATGAGCTTGGTGCTGGGTTTGAGGTCCTGGTCTTCAAACACTCTCTTCCTCAGGCGACCGAAGGCTGCACTGGCACACTGAAGGCGGTGTGGGACTTCGTCATCGACGTCTGCCCTTGTTGACAGTAGGCTCCCGAGGTATGGAAAGTGGTCCACATTGTCCAAGGCCTCGTCATGGATTTTGATAATCGGGGAGCAGTACTGTGTGATGGGGGCAGGTTGGTAGAGGACTTTTGTCTTGTGGATGTTTAGTGTAAGGCCCATGCTCTCGTACGCTTCGGTGAAGGTGTTGACGATGGTTTGGAGTTCGACCTCAGAGTGTGCGTAGATGCAAGCGTCGTCTGCATACTGTAATTCGATGACAGAGGATGGGACGACCTTGGATCTGGACTGGAGGCGACGGAGGTTGAGCATTTTCCCGTTTGTTCTGTAGATTAGCTCCACTCCAGCGGGGAGCTTACTGAGGGTGAGAAGGCTCTAAAGTGCCTAATCAAAAGATGAGGTGCTGTTCCTCGAGCTTACGTTGAGCTTCATTGGAACAGTGAAAGAGGCCGAGGACAGAGAGGTCAGAGTGGGAGTGAAGCAGAGAATTAAAGTGACAGACGACCGGAAGCTCAGCGTCACCCTTATGACTGAACGGAGGTGTTCCGCAAAGCGGTCACCCAATCTGCGTTTGGTCTCCCCAATGTAGAGGAGACCACATCGTGAGCAGCGAATACAGTATACTAAATTGCAAGAAGTAAATCGCTGTTTCACCTGGAAGGAGTGTTTGGGGCCCTGGACAGTGGGAAGGGAGGAGGTAAAAGGACATGTGTTGCATCGCCTGTGCTTGCACGGGAAGGTGCCGGGCAAAGGGGAAGGGATGTTGGGGGTGATAGAGGAGTGGACCAGGGTGTTGCGGAGGGAGCAGTCCCTTCAGAGTGCTGAAAGGGGAGGGGAGGGGAAGATGTGTTTGGTGGTGGGATCACGCTGTAAGTGGCGGAAATGGCGGAGGATAATCCGTTGAATGTGGAGGCTGGTGGGGTGAAAGGTGAGGACAAGGGGAACCCTATCATGGTTCTGCGAGGGAGGGGAAGGGATAAGAGCAGAAGTGCGGGAAATAGAACGGACATGGTCAAGGGCCATGTCAACCACAGTAGAGGGGAATCCTCTGTTGAGGAGAAAGGAAGACATGTCGGAAGCACTAGTATGGAAGGTGGCATTGTCAGAGCAACACATGCCCTTTTACCTCCTCCCTTCCCACTGTTCAGGGCCCTAAACATTCCTTGCAGGTGAAACAGCGATTTACTTGTACTTCTTGCAATTTAGTATACTGTATTCGCTGCTCACAATATGGTCTCCTCTACATTGGGGAGACCAAACGCAGATTGGGTGACCACTTTGCGGAACACCTCCATTCAGTCCGTAAGGGTGACCCTGAGCTTCCGGTCGCCTGTCACCATAATTCTCCGCTCCACTCCCACTCTGACCACTCTGTCCTCGGCCTCTTTCACTGTTCTAATGAAGCTCAATGTAAGCTCGAGGAACAGCACCTCATTTTTTGATTAGGCACTTTACAGCCTTCTGGACTCAACATTGAGTTCAACAATTTCAGACCATAACCTTCCCTCTCACATGGCAGCTGTCGATCATTCTGCCAGTCGCCATTTACACTTCATCTAGAGTCATCTTTTGTTTCTTAACTTGTCCCATTACCATCTCCTTTTGCTTTGCACCATCATCCCTTTTGTCTCTTAATCTCTCCTGCCTTCCATCCTCACAGACATTCCCTTTTCTTCTTTTCTCCCCTCCCCCTTTTCCCTGCCCCTACACTTGCTTAAAAACCTGTTCCATCTCCAACTTTTTCCAGTTCTGACGAAGGGTCATCGACCTGAAATGTTAACTCTGTTTCTCTCTCTGCAGATGCTGCCTGACCTGCTGAGTATTTCCAGCATTTTCTGTTTTTATTTACGCTGAATCTAACCTGCGCTACACCAAAGCTGTGAGTTTCCTATGCTCTGTGTAGAAAAAGGGAGAAAGTTGCCCATTCTCTTACACTAACAGTCTTCATCTTGACAAGCACAAGGACAATCTTGACAATGTTGTGGTGCCTTGTAACATGACAGACTGTGCAACAACAAAATAATCCTTATCATATGAAATGTCAAAACCTCAGAAGAAAAACAGGATGGTAAAGAAAGCTTAAAGCTGCCCATTAGAGGAGATTGGAAACACACTTCATTTCTGCAGTGAGGGCTCCAATTATAATAAATTATGTCAAGTAATCTGCAGATAACATCACACGCCTGTTCACTTTAGCAAAATTAATGAGGCGAATCTCTCTCAGTATTACAAACGTGTTTAAGAGGCAGTCAGATGTTTCCACAACTTTTTGGGCCTTTCCCAAGACTGAGTGGTTCTGACGGCATCAGTCAGAACAGAACTAACAGCCAATCTTCCTGCATCCATTGGTCATTACTCTACATCTCACCAGAAGGATATGCTGATAGGGGGAGATTAAGTAGGGTGGGAGGAGGCTCATGTGGAGCATAAACACCGGCATGGACGAGTTGGGCTGAATAGCCTGTTTCTGCGCTGTAATTTCTATTTAACTCTCAACCTTTCCATGAAGGACCACACAAAAAGATTCACAGACATGGCTCCAAACAGCGATTATCACTATCAGTTACATAGAATTGCGAATGTACCTTTGTTTTTCTATTTCAATTTCCATCAGTAGACATACAGTCAGTAACACAGGATGCTAGGAGGGAGAAGTCACTGAGCCCGACAGTGAGAGAGAGCTGGATTAACATCGCTAAAGACACAGTCAGTAACACAAGGCGCTGGGGTTGAGGGGCTGCTGAGTTACAATGTGAGGGAGTTGGATTAACATCAGTACAGATGCAGTCAGTAACACAGGGTGACAGTGACACCACCAAGATATAAAAGAGTGGGAAAGAAAACAACAACTTTACATAGCATTACATAGGATAGACGGCACAGAAACAGGCCATTCGGCCCAACCAGTACATGCTGGCGTTTATGCTCCACACGATCCTCCTCCCGTCTTTCCTCATCTAAATCTATCAGCATAACCCTCTATTCCCTTTTCTCTCATATGCTTGTCTAGCCTCCCCTTAAATGCATCCATACTATTCGCTTCAACCACTCCCTGTGGTAGCGAGTTCCACATTCTCACCACTCCTTGGATAAAGAAGTTTCTTCTGAATTCCCTATTGATTTCTTGGTGACTATCTTATACTGATGGCCTCTAGTTATGCTCTTCCCCACAAGTGGAAACATTCTCTCTGTATCCACTCTATCAAAATTTTTCATAATTTTAAAGACCTCTATTAGGTCACCCCTCAGCCTTCTGTTTTCAAGAGAAAATATACCCAGCCTGTTCATCCTTTCCTGATATGTATACCCTCGCATTTCTGGTATCATCCTTATAAATCTTCTCTGCACCCCCTCCAGTGCCTCTACATCCATTTTATAATATATAATATATAACTTGCATTGATCATGGCCCAGAAATTCGCCTCTCCGGCTTGCCGCGGGGGTAAGGATCGCGCGTGCACTTACCTACCGCGCCTGCCGTTGTGTTTTGGGCCCACAGGAACTTCAGCTCCTGGTCCTGCTCCAAGAGCCGGCGCGCAGTGCTTGCGTGTCCCAGGGGCGCAGTTAGTGCGATGCGTCGCCTGGGATCACGTGGGCCATGGAGAGCCAATGGCAGCAGACCATCTTTCATTCATAGATTTGACAGGAGACCTGTCAAATCTGTGAATTGAAATCAGCCCCAAAAGAACAGCTAAACTTAAAATAATTTTTTTAAAAACCCATCACATTTATAAAATAACTATAGTTAAATAAATTAACCACTTTAAACAAAAATTTAAAATTTTGAAAAAATTAAAATACTTTTTAAAAGTGATAAAAATAAACTTACCTTTCTTTAAAGTATCTAAAAAAGATAAACCTGTTGAAAAAAAAATTAAATTATACTTAATTAACCACTTACCTTGTTGAAAACGGGTCCTGCGCCTGCTTTTTAATAGCGTAGTTTCTTCACTACTTACCCTCGCATAGAAACCTGAAAAAAATCTAAGTTTGCTGCGTGCGCGCAGCCTCTACCGCGCACGCGGTTCACCTAGGAACCGCCCCCTTCACCATACCGGAAGTTCCGGTTTCCCGTGCATGCGCAGTGCATGCAGGAAACCGGCACTTCGGGACACATTACGGGTGAGTACGGACTGTGTACTCACCCGGGAAGGGCCGAATTTTTGGCCCATAGTATCTTTAATGTAGAAAAACACCCTAATGCATTTCACAGAAGCGTAATCAGACAAATATCAACGCTGAGCTGAAGAAAGATATTGGGGGGTGAAAAAGAGGTGGGTTTTATGCAGGGTCTTAAAGGATAACTGAACAGTGGAGAGGTAAAGGGATTTAGGGAGGGAATTCCAGAGCGTGGGGCCTAGGTGACTGAAGGCACAGCCACCAAAGCTGGGTTAAAGTGAGGGGAGTAGGCACAAGAGGCCACAGTCAGATAAATAGAGTTCGGGAGGATCAGGCTGTAGCGCTGGAGGAGGTTACAGAAATAGGGAGAGGCGAGGTCATGAACAGATTTAAACATGACAATAGGGAAGCGGGAAGCGATCCATGTAGGTCAACAAGAACAGGAATGATGGGTGAGCGGGACTTGGTGCGGGATAGGATATGGGTAGCAGAAATTTTGGATGAACTGAAGTTTACAATGTGTGGAAGATAGAAGACTAAATTGGAATAGTCGAGTCTGGATTGTGATAAAGTAATGGGTGAGGGTTTCAGCAACTGAGGGGTGGAGGTGGACAATCTTAGGGGTGGAAGTAGGCGGTGTTTGTGATGGTGCTGGTAACTCAGTTCAGGGTGGAATAGAATGCTAAGGTTGCGAACTGACTGGTTCAACTTGAGACAGTAGCCGGGGAAGGGGCTGGAGTCAGTGGTGAGCATACAGAATTTGTGCCGGGGGCTGAATACTATGGCTACAGTCTTTCCAATATTTCCAAAATGGAGGAAAGTGCAGCTCATCCAGGATCGGATGTTGAACAAGCGGTCTGACAGCAGAGAGGCAGTAGAAGGGTTGAGACAGGTGGTAGAGAAGTAGAGCAGGGCATTAAGAACATAAGAAATAGGAGCAGGAGTAGGCCATTTGGCCCCTCGAGCCTGCTCCACCATTGAATAAGATCATGGCTGATCTGATCTTGGCCTCAACTCCACTTTCCTGCCAACTCCCCGTAACCCTTGACTCCCCTGTAGCTCAAATATCTGTCTATCTCCGCCTTGAATATATTCAATGACTCCGCCTCCACAGCTCTCTGGGGTAGAGAATTCCAAAGATTCACGACCCTCTGAGAGAAGAAATTCCTCCTCATCTCCGTTTTAAATGGGCGACCTCTTACTCTGAAACTATGCCCCTAGTTCTAGATTCCCCCACGAGGGAATTATCAGTGTACTTGTGGAAGCTGACTCTGTGTCTTTGGATGATGCTGTGAAGGAGCAACAGGTAGATGAGGTAGAGGAGGGGACCAAGGATAGGTCCTTAGCGGACTCTAGATGTAACAGTGCACGGGTGGGAAGAGAAGCCATTGCTGGAGATGCTGTTGCTACAATTAGATAGGTAAGAATGGAATCAAGTGAGGGCAATGCCACTGAGCCGGACTACAGAGGAGATGCGTTGGAGAAGGATGGAGTGGTCAATCGTGTCAAATGCTGCAGAGAGGCCAAGGAGGATGAGGAGAGAAAATGTACCATGGTCACAATCACAGAGAATGTAAATTGTAATTAGAGCCATTTCAGTGTAATGACAATGGCAGAAAACACAGACGTGCAGGAAAGATGGCTACAGATTTGGGAGGCGACAACATGTTCAAGAACCTTAGCAAGGAAAGGGAGGTTGGGGATGGGGCATTCATTTGCAAGGACAAAGGTGTCAAGGTTTGAAGACAGGGTTGATGATAACAGTCTGTTCCTTGCTCTTCCTCCCTGTCCTACGGTTAGACAGGAGCATTGCACCTGAAGCGTGCTGCTCCTCTCCGGTCCCAGGATTGCTGGGATTTCCTATCTTTTCATTTAAATTGCCCTGGGGCAGTCCTTGCACAGGCCTGACTCCTGGCATGCCTGACCTCTGGCAAGGCCTAGTGCCAGTGGTAGCGATGGGGAAATCAGAGGCAGCTATGGGCCTCTCAGCTGAGTATGGTCTCAGTGATTGAGGCATGCTGGTGGCGATGCAGATCAGCAGCCAGAAGGTCCTGAATTGACCTGAGGATTCTGGGTTGGGTGCAAAAAATTACAGAGGAGGCCTACCTGCGATTGTTTGGTGTGTCTTCAGAACCCTGTGCACCCACCAGCCGCTGGGGGTTCAAGGACAGGCCACAGAGCTGTATTTTCTGGTCCACCACCACCGCCACCCCCCCCGCCACCTGATGCTCGAGTGCTTACCAAGAGGGAGAATTAAAGAGTGAGGCAAGAGGCTGCGAACCCTTCCCCCCATCTCATTTAAATAGTATCTTTGGGCCTATGACTACTGCAGGTACACGCAAAGCCCTGCTAACCCAGCAATGCCCCAGAAATCCCAATATGTGTTAAAGAGATGGAGGGGGTGAATACAGGCCTAGTATACTCAATCTCTCCTCATACGACAGTCCTGCCATCCCAGGAATCAGTCTGGTGAACCTTTACTGCTCTCCCTCTATGGCAAGTATATCCTTCCTTAGGTAAGGAGACCAAAACTGTACACAGTACTCCAGGTGTGGTCTCACCAGGGCCCTATATAATTGCAGTAAGATGTCTTTACTCTTATACTCAAATCCTCTTGTAATAAAGGCCAACATACCACTTGCTTTCCTAATTGCTTGCTGTGCCTGCATGTTAACTTTCAGTGATTTGTGTACAAGGACACCCAGGTCCCTCTGAACACCAACATTTCCTAATCTCTCACCATTTAAAAAATACTCTGCTTTTCTATTTTTCCTACCAAAGTGGATAACTTCACATTTCTCCACATTATATTCCATTTGCCATGTTCTTGCCCACTCACTTAGCTTGTCTATATCCCCTTGAAGCCTCTTTGCATCCTCCTCACAACTTACATTCCCACCCAGCTTTGTATCATCAGCAAACTTGGATATATTACATTTGGTCCCCTCATCCAAATCATTGATATAGATTGTGAATAGCTGAGGCCCAAGCACTGATCCTTGCGCTACCCCACTAGTTACAGCCTGCCAACCCGAAAATGACCCGTTTATTCCTACTCTCTGTTTTCTGTCCATTAACCAATCCTCAATCCATGCTAGTATATTACCCCAATCCCATGAGCCCTAATTTTGTTTAATAACCTCTTGTGTGGCACCTTATCGAATGCCTTCTGAAAATCCAAATACACCACATCCACTGGTTCCCCCTTATCTATTCTGCTAGTTACAATCTCAAAAAACTCTTAACAGATTCGTCAAACATGATTTCCCTTTCATAAATCCGTGTTGACTCTGCCCAATCCTATTATTATTTTCTAAGTGCCCTGTTACCACATCCTTAATAATAGATTCTAGCATTTTCCCTACTACTGATATCAGGCTAACTGGTCTGTAGTACCCCGTTTTCTCTCTCCCTCCTTTCTTAAATAGTGGGGTTACATTTGCTACCTTCCAATCCACAGGAACTATGGAATTTTGGAAGATGACAACCAATGCATCCACTATCTCTATAGCCACCTCTTTTAAAACCCTAGGATGTAGGGCATCAGGTCAGGGGTTTTATCGGCTTTCAGTCCCATTAATTTCTCCAGTACTATTTTTTTACTAATACTAATTTCTTTCAGTTCCTCAGTGGTGGACAGTGTGAGTATGCAGGAAAAAACAAGGCCGTAAAGGACAGGGTATTTAGGAGGAACAAGACAGCAAAGTTAAGAGGAGCTGTTGCATTGTTAATATATGGGGAGACAACAGGGTTGCAACAGAGGTTGAAGGTTAGAGGTGAGAGAATGATTGATTGGATTTTTACCTCACATCTAGCCTCCACTTCAAAATGCTTTCTTATCAGCTTGGCAAAAAGTAACATTGGCCAAGCTCATGTAGACATATGTTGGTCATTCCCATGTTGTCGGAGTCAAATAAAAATATTTGCATTTATACAGCACCATGTTACATTGTCAAAATGTCTCACTTGACGATTGATATGGAGGCAAATGCAGCAGCCATACTGCACCAGCAACATCCCATAAGCAGACAGGAGTGAATAACCAACTCATTTGTTTTTTGATATTTGTTGAAGGAGAAATGTTGGCCAGGAGTCCAGCTTGTTCTTCTTCAAGAATTGTTGTGAGATTTTTGTTTAATATTCACTTAAACCATAGGCCGATACAGCCTCATTTTAACATCACATCCAAAGGAGAATGTAGCACCTTCTCAGCACTGCAGTTGACTATCAGCATATGTTCCAACAACTTGCGTTCATATCGCACCTTTAATATAGAAAAACGATCCATGAAGCTTCACAGAGGCATATGGAAAAATGCATTCTGAGCCAATGAAGGATAGATTAAGAGAGGTTTTAGTCCTAGAGTGAGGTTTGAACTCACAACCTTCTAACCCAGCAGTGAGTGCTAGCAGCTAAGACAAGTTTACACTTTGATGAGTCCAACATGAGGAAAAGAGAATGGTAAGAGAAATGTATGTATTTTTTAAGACAGAAAAAAATCGAAACCCAGCTTGTAGCACTCTTGCCTCTGAGTCAATCAAATCAGACTGAGCACATAATCTATACTGAGACTCGAAAGCAGCACAGATGGAATGCTACATTATTGGAGGTCCAGTCCTCATTGGATTGTTCTAGTACTTCGGGTGACTGTTATAGATCCCATGCCACTATTCAAAGAAGAGCAGGGAGTTCTTCCAGTGCCACGCCCAAGATTCCACTCTCAAACAACATCACTTATTTCAAAGTAATTCATTGTATGCGAGACACTCAGAGACATTTATGAGAGATGTGATAAGGTGCTCTATAACTGTATGAGCTTGGAAATACCACACCTCCCCCCGCGCCCCACAAATCCACCCCAAATCCTGGGGCAAGTCATTGAAAAAATGGGGCACCCCATCGCTCCAAGTGAGGGAGCTACAGGCTGCTTGAAGGTAGCAGTAGTTACTTCCTTGATGACTGCCACATTCACAGGGCCACAATCCAATGTCAAGTGATCTCCCTAAGATCGACTGTCACTTGCCCACATTCAGCCCAGAAAGACACCTTCGCCTGCTCTAAGCAGACATCAGTATCTCTAGGCCTAAGGTCGGTGTATCCGTTGGGATTCCCAGGGTTAGTTCGGGAATATCCTCAGACACGCCCCCAAACTGCTGCTAGGATGTGGGGAGCGGGCAGAAGAAATGCCGAGTGGAGTTTGCTGGTGTCAAGGGACGGAAGCACCGCGGATCCAGATTCCGCCCCAAATTCTGATTCCATCCCACGGGGAAGCAGAATTTCGACCCAATATTTTTTTTTCAGAGCCTCTTCTATCTCATTAATGGAAGAGAATCCTTCGAGATCAAACTTATCCTGCAGAAATTCATGTACGCATATGTGGTACGCAGCTAATTTAAATCATTAAGAATTTTGTGACCTTGACCATCTTTCGTGTTGTGCTTAAATTAGCAAATGTGATGAGCAAAGACAGCAACTGGAGACTCAAAAATATGTGGGAACAGGTGAGGCTTCAATTTAAAAAAAAATTAAGTCAAACTATTTAACGGACATTATTCCCCTCTAGAGGAAGGTGAGAAAAAGTATCCAGGATGTCAATCGCAATCCTCTCTGGGCACAAGAACTCACAGTGCTTGTTCAATGATAACAGCTGGCAGGAAGGAAGAGGCCAATTCTTTGATCATACTGACGATGGACACATTTGCCTTTTTTTTCCTGTCAATTCCTGTGGGCGTCCTGTCGAAACAGCTGCATGTCTTGTAGTAGGAAACAAACAGAAGAGGATGCCTGAATTGAGGAGGAGGAGGAGGTCATGTTAGGTGGCTTGGGACTTCTAACAGTAGCAGCAATATAAATCCTAAATTAAAACTGAAAATGAAGGAAATATACAGTGAATGCCATGAGCATCTGGGAAGAGGAAAGATAAGTTACTGTTTTGGATGTAGGCCCTTCATCAGAATTGTAGATGAGGCTGCATGTAGGATTGAACAAAACAAAGATGGGAGGAGAAAACAACAACTTTTATTTATATAGCACCTTTAATGTAGGAAAACGTCCCAAGGTGCTTCACAGGATCGTAATCAGACAAATAATGACACTGAGCCAAAGAAGGAGACATTAGGACAGGTGACCAAACGCTTAGTCAAAGAGGTAAGTTTTAAACCGAGTCTTAAAGGAGGAGAGAGAGGTGGAGAGGCGAAGAGGTTTGGGGAGGGATTCCAGAGCTTAGGGTCTAGATGGCTGAAGGCACGGCCACCAATAGTGGGTAAAGGAAGTGGGGGATGCACAAGAGGCCAGAGTTGCAGGAACATCGAGTTCTCGGAGGACGTTAGAGAGAAAGGGAGGGGAGAGGCCCTGGAGGGATTTGAACATGAGGATGAGAATTCTAAAATCAAGGCGTTGGTGGACCGGGAGCCAATGTAGGTCAGCGAGCACAGGGGTGATCAAAACAACAAGTAAAATCTAAGAGCCAGAGATTCTAGTGATTATCACAAAGATGCAATATGTGGATTTAATAGCAGTTGTTACTGGATAAAACTGGAAAGAGGTGGCTTAGTGCTGGACAATAAACTGTGGAAACACATTAGAAAGACAAAAGAGGAGTGAAAACAGATCAAACAAGTAGCAGTATGGTATTAATTCTGTAATCACACGGCAATTGTAATTCCAACCATGTGTAATATTTACAAGTTAATGGAATTGCTGTTAATTTTGAAGGACACGTTTAGGAATTATGCAGTGTTTTAAGAAGGGCAAATTTTATGCTCATCAAGGTAAGATTGTCAGAGGTGGAGAATGGGAAAATTTACAAGTAATTTGAGACATGACGTGGTAAGTGTAACGTGCTTGGGAGGAACATGCGACTTTGGACCCATTCTTCCCAAAGCTCCATCACTGGGCTTTTCCTGGCATCATGTCTGGGTCTGTTATAGACTGGAGATTGATTGCTATGATTAGTCAATAGCCCCACTGTCATTGTGACACTGCGACTACCAGGATGGTAGAAGGCGAAGTAGATAGACCACGGTCGGTATTGTCTATCAAGTCCTATGTTCCTATTTATTGCACTCAATATTCACACTTTGTACTCTTGTGGCAGGGTATAACTAACAATTTGAATTTTAAACCAGCCAACTCACTGGCCCACCTCCCACTCTTCATGGCTTCCCCAACTCAATCTTTCAGCATACGCCTTACAGTCCGTTGTAAAACACAATATAATGCTGGTTTCAACTCATAATGTAGGATGACACTTCAATCCAAGTGAGAGGAGTGCTGCATTATTGGATATGCCACTGGACCCGAGCCATTCAATACTTTTCTACTTTCTCCCCCTCTTTTCCTTTTCTCTCTATCCCTCCCTGACTGCTCTCTCCTGTCGACATGCCTCCTTTCAACTCTCCTCTCTCGGATACTCTTCCCTCCCAAATCCCTACCCCAATCCTTCATTACTCTTCCACCTTCCTACTCTCCGGCCAACGTCCCAGGCTTGACTCGATCTTAGATAAGCCTACAGCTTCTCTCTGTGCCTCTTTTGGCATCCTACAAAGGGCCCATCGAGGCTCTCTTCACTGACTCCTTACGAGCAGCAACCCCAACTGTCCCATCCGACTCTCTCGCCGACCTTCCCACCCAGCGCGCCCAATGGTGGCAAATCTTGCCAATCTCCTCCCCATCCAACGCTGACCCTGTGGACGCTGGCAGTGGGGCAGCCATCACCGACCCTCTCCGCATCCCCCTCCAGAATGTCCATTCACTTGCGAACAAGGCCCTTGCCATCCACGAACTAATCGTGGATGATTGCATCGACATCATGGCCCTGACGGAAACTTGGTTGAGGGGTGATGACACCTTACCCTTAAATGAAGCCTCCCCTCCTGGCTATACCTTCCACCACTTGACCCGCTCAGACTGCCGTGCTGGCGGTGTGGCTCTCATCACCAAATCACACCTTGGTCTGTCCCCTGCTCCTTTGGCACTTTCTCCTCCTTTGAGCATCTCACCTTATTCCACCCCTCTCACCTCTCATTTAAAATTCTCATTCTCTACCGCCCACCCAAGTACCATTAAAATGTTATTACCGAAATATCTTCACCGCTTTCCTCCCTCAGCCTCTGCACCGAACAACTTCACATCCTCGGTGCTTTCAACCTCCATCTCAATTCATCATGCTCTCTCTCCTCTGCGTTCACTAGTCTCCTATCCTCCCTTAATCTCTCCCTCCATGTAAACTCCCCAACCCATATTCACGGCCACTCCCTCGACCTTGCCATCTCTCGTGGCCTCGCTACTCTCATCGTGTCAATCGCAGATAAGGCCATCTCTGACCACTTCCTCGTATCGCTCTCCACCCACATCCCACCAACCCTACCTCCTTCTGTGTCCGCCCCTGGAAAAAACTCTCTCCCAACTCTCTTAGAACTGCACTTATGAAATCCCAAATGTCCAGCCTTTGGCCCTCCATTCACCATGACATTTCTGCAGCTGCCGATCTGCTCAACCATACCCTCACCACCGCCTTTGATGCCCTAGTCCCTATTAAAACAATTACTCTCTCTCATCCTGACCAATCCCCCTGGTACAGCCCTCATCTTTGCTCCCTTAAGTCCAAGCGACGCAGACTTGAACAGATATGGTGGACAACTGGTTTAGCCATTCACCGGCCAGATCTGGCTGGACCACATAAAGCATTATTGGGTCCTGCTCTCGTCTGCCAAAATTGCTCACTATTCCAGAATCATTCTGGAATGCAAAAATAAATCCATCTTCTATTCTCCACTACTAACCGTCTTCATAAACACCTCTCCCCCTGTCTCCACCCTCACCTCCGACAAGTGTGAGGAGCTCATGAACTTCTTTGTCTCTAAGATTGAGACCATCTGTTCAGCTGCCTTTGTCACTGCCCTTCCTTCCCCTAGCCCACAGGGCCAAACTTCCTCTAAGGTTTCCCCCTGCCCTAGCCCTGAATTCACATCTTTCTCAGTTTCTCTCCAATCTCCCCTCATGACCTCTCCGCGCTCATCTTGTCCATGAGACCCACTTCCTGCTCCCTCGACTCGATTCCCACCAAACTGCTGACCACCCAACTTCTTTTTCTGGCTCCCATGTTAGCTGACATTGTTAATGGTTCTCTCTCCTCAGGTACTGTCCCCCTCTCCCTCAAATCTGCCGTCATTACCCCTCTCCTCAAAAAAACAACCCTTGACCCCCTCCGTCCTTGCAAACTACCGCCCCATCTCCAACCTCCCTTTCCTCTCCAAACTCCTTGAACGTGTTGTCGCCTCCCAAATCCGCGCCCATCTTTCCTGCAATTCCATGTTTGAATCCCTCCAATCAGGTTTCCACCCTTGCCACAGTACCGAAACGGCTCTCATCAAAGTCACAAATGACATCCTTTGTGATTGTGGCAAAGGTAAACTATCCCTCCTCATTCTTCTTGACTTGTCTTCAGCCTTTGACACGGTTGACCACTTCATCCTTCTCCAACGCCTGTCCACCGTCATCCAGCTGGGTGGGACTGCACTTGCCTGGTTCCATTCATATCTATCTTATCGTAGCCAGAGAATCACCTGCAACGGCTTCTCTTCCCACTCCCGCATCGTTACCTCTGGTGTCCCCCAAGGATCTATCCTTGGCCCCCCTCCTATTTCTCATCTCATGTTGCCCCTTGACGACATCATCCTAAAACACAGCGTCAGTTTCAACATGTATGCTGACGATACCCAGCTCTACCTCACTACCACTTCTCTCGACCCCTCCACGGTCTCTAAATTGTCAGACTGCTTGTTCGACATCAGTTCTGGATGAGCAGAAATTTTCTCCAATTAAATATTGGGGAGACCAAAGCTATTGTTTTCGGTCCCCACCACAAACTCCGTTCCCTAGCCACTGACTCCATCCCTCTCCTAACATCTGTCTGAGGCTGAACCACACTGTTCGCAACCTTGGTGTCATATTTGACCCTGAAATGAGCTTCCGACGACATATCCGCAGCATAACTGAGACCACCTACTTCCACCTCCGTAACATCGCCTGTCTCCGCCCTTGCCTCTGCTCATCCGCTGCCGAAACCCTCATCCATGCCTTTGTTACCTCTAGACTTGACAATTCCTCCTGGCTGGCCTCCCCCATTCTACCCTACGTTAACTTGAGGTGATCCAAAACTCGGCTGCCCATGTTCTAACTCGCACCAAGTCCCGTTCACCCATCACCCCTGTGCTCGCTGACCTACATTGGCTCCCGGTTAAGCAACGCGTCAATTTCAAAATTCTCATACTTGTATTCAAATCCCTCCATGGCCTTGCCCCTCCCTATCTCTGTAATCTCCTTCAACCCCACAACCTCCCGAGATATCTGCGCTTCTCTAATTCTGCCCTCTTGAGCATCCCTGATTATAATCACTCAACCATCGGCGGCCGTGCCTTCTGATGCCTAGGTCCTAAGCTCTCAAATTCCCTGCCTATACCTCTCCGCCTCTCCACCGCTCTTTCTTCCTTTAAGACGCTCCTTAAAACCTACCTCTTTGACCAAGCTTTTGGTCACCTGCCTTAATTTCTCCTTATGTGGCTCGGAGTCAAATTTGTTATCTTCCTGTGAAGTGCCTTGGGATGTTTTCCTACATTAAAGGTGCTATATAAATACAAGTTGTTGTTGTTGTTGTTGTTATGAACAAATATTAAACCATGGTCCCATATATCTGCTCCACTAATTCAGGGAGGATATTAAAAATCCCGTGGCACTATCTGAAGAAAAACTGGTAGTTCAACCGATGTCCTTACCAACAGTCCTGCTCAACTAAAATCACCACAAAAACAGATTGCCTGGTCATTCATCTCATTGCAGATTGTGGAATCTTACTGTGCAAAATGGCTGCTGTATTCACCTACATAATAGCAGGCACTGTACTTCAAATTAATTCATTGTGTGAAGCACTGTGAGATGGTTTGATGTTATAAGGCACTATATAAATGTGAGCATTATTAACAATGGATTCAGCTCTTATTGGAGGTATAGTGTGTGACATAAAAAATAGATTGCATAAAAACATAAAGTAGGATAGCATTCAAGCTATTGGCTGATTGTGCCTTACGGTTGGAATACTGAAATAACCTGGACAAAAAATTGATTTTGTCTGTGTTGAGTTTTTAACTTATATTTTACATTGCTAGAAACAACATGTAAAGTGTTAAAACCCAAGGCCGCATAATATTTCTCATAGCCATCAACTCAGAGGCCAGACAGGTTGGTTGCACTGGGCTCAGCAAGGTGTGAGTTGCTAAGAAAAGCACAATGAGATGTCTAAAATGTTAATTTATTAAATGGCCGGAGTCGTTGCATTCAATCACAGACTTCTTTGCCACTGTCAAAGATTGGCTATCAATTTAATAGTGAAGAGAAAAATGCAGCTTTCTGTGGAGCTCTGTTGACCTAATGTAATTGTGATGGATGTATTGAACCAGCAATTCAAGAGAGGATTGGATAAATACTTGAATAAAAATTTGATATAGGCTATGAGAGGTATTGTGGACCAGCCAGATGCCCCATAATAGTATTTCCCCCTCCTACATTTCCATTGAAAAGATATTGCATTGGTGATAACAGCACTCTAGATTGAATGAACCACGTGTTATATGGTAATATTATTCAATAATATTAACTAGCTTCCAGAAGCAAGTTCTCTTGATGACCTCATCAATACTTCCTCTTTAAAGAAAAAACATATCAGAAAAACAAGCAAAAATCTCATTCAATAAATCGAAGGAAGTAAGTTAATCCCAACTCTCTAACAATTTGTGTTTACAAACCACAAGGTCCTGATAGTACAATGTAAACTGTAAAAGGAGTCTTGTTGGTGAAGTTCTCTCTTTAACCCTTGTGTTTTACCACTCTTTCCCCAGCTCAGCAGGTAAATGGACTTGCTGGCATGGAACTGTTAGGGCTTAAGATGGAGAAATAGTTAAGAACTTCATTTCATGCAAACAAATCACATATTTCTTTAATTTTATTTTATCTGTAGTTAAAACCTTAGAATTAAAAACCTGCAGGTCTAGCTGACAGGCAATATCTGTAGAATGTCAACAAATCTGTAAGGCTGTAACTGTCACTATATAAAATAGTCTTGGATAGTTCTGATCCTCTCATGGATACATCTATGTGTTTATTCTTTCCTGTACAAGTAAATAGATATGGCAGTTTATATTACGTCCTGAGATCGTGCTGTGGAGCCTTTTTGAGTTCTTGGTATGTTGAGCTAATAATACCTAATGTAAAACCAAGAGTGAAGGTCATAGAGGAGGTGATGTAATGGCCTTTTAGCTGAGCTTAAAAGCAAGACCATTGTAATGTGAGGTTGGGAGATGAAAAAGGGAGACATCTGGAGGGTTGAGCTCAACCGACTGCAATGCGAGTATCTTCTGCAATAAAGCATCCTTTGTAATCTCAGTGTTGGCCGTGAATATGCAACATTTACCTTTTAATAAATGGCAAGTGTTTGACTCCGTGTCCAAGAATTTATCCTTGGCAGATAGGCAATATAGTATTACAAAATTTACATTCCTAACAGAACCAAGCCATACAGACTAGGAGAGGATGGACGAAAACTTGGACAATAACTGTCAGGTAAATTCAATGCTCCTAGTGTTGAGCCATGCTTGAAGGGAGTGTGGGTCAGAGAACATCCAATGGCATTCCCTTTGAGTGTGGCTTAATGCTGGGAGGAAAAGAGTGCCACGTTTACCCTTGGCTCAGTGGTAACATCTCACCTCTTACTCAGAAGATTTTGAAGTTCAAGCCCCACTATAGACTTGAGCACATGATCCAGGCTGACACTTCAGTGCAGTACTGAAGGAGTACTGCCTGCCAGATGAGATGTTAAACTGAGGCCCATCTGCCTGCTCAGAGTAGAGGTGTTCCTCTTGTGCCTTGGCTGACATTAAATCCTCAATCAAAACCAACAATAAAAGATTATGGTCATTCATCTAATTTCTCTTTGTGCACAAATTGGCTGCCATATTTGCCTATAAAACAACAGTGATCACACTTCAAAAGTAATTCATTGGCTTTTAAGCAATTTAGGACATCAGGATGTAAGGGGGGCTCGTGCGAGGTGAGGCTTTCGTTGCCTGTGCTATTGCTTGCTCTGGTCTCCGGCCAGACTTTTGCAATAATCACCTGTGAGTGGTTCGACCCACTCGCCCTTACGGTTCTGACACCTGGACTTAGATGCAAAGGAGCAGTAATGCAGAGAAAGACTCAAATAGACCTGGTTGAATAGCACGAAATGAATGCCTTTATTGTACGGTGTCCAAAATAATGAAATACATGTCATATGCGCAGATCAAAGAAATTACAAGTATACACACGTCTATAAAACTTGGTCTATACAAATGGGGAACACACGACACATCGTAAAAGGGGGAACACATTACACATTAACCCTAGGAACCACCCTCCCTTAGAATACCTAAACTATGTCTGGATTTGTAGGATCGGAAGTATGCTCACCGCTCGGCTTACTTCGGAATTTAAAATGAGGCTCTCAGCTTTTCGCTGCAGCGCGTGGCTGTCACGTGGCTGTAAGGGTTTCTGCGCCCGACTTGTTTACACTCGCTGCCGCGATGGATCCACTTGAGACAGCCCCGATGAATATCCGTCGCGGATGACCCAGGCTATCCGCTCAAAGAACCAGAGGGTAAGCCTGTCTCCCTGATGTCATGAAGTCTTCGGTAGAATTCAAAGAGGTGGACTCCGCCGTTTATCTTCGGGCGCGGTCGGGGTTTTACTGACCGTAGCGCCACGTGGAATTTCTTCTCGTCTTTCTTCTCGTCACTCGGGCCTCGCTTGGCCAAGATTCCCTTCTTCCTCGCCACCGACGGCTGGTCGCTCGGGAACACGCCGCTGCGTTGCCCTGATGGGTCCAGACACCGTTTACCGACGATCGGGATGGTGTACCCTACTGCCTGCCGTGTCGAGGTGACTCGTTCTGAGATTCTGTTTCTGGCCGACACGGACCACGAACAACGAACTCGAACCCGAACTCCACCCAACACTCGAACAACTGACCAGCACAGCACCGCGGAAGGAACAAGAGACTTGCACTCCGCAACTCTTCCAATCTCCGTAACTCATCTGTAACTTAACCTTCACTGTAACCGTTCCAAAACTCACTCATCTCTTGAGGAACATTTGTCCTCTATAGTTATACTGTTTTGCCGGCCTTATCTCCCGCTCAAATCAAAGTGTTGTCCTTTGTTTGATTTTGGCGCCCAAAATCCCAGCATGGGGTAATTATCTTCTTAACTGGTTTCGGGATCACCTGAAACTGGCCAACTATCCGTTAATGCCTTCTTCATTGTTGAGCCAGCCAGGATGTGTATAAATCGTCTCCTCAACTGGTTTTGGGACCCCCTGAAAACTGGCCCAATCACCCGCCAATGTCTCTCTCATTGTTGAGCTGGGGGGGGGTATTTGTGTATTGATGTGTCTGGATGGGCCCCCGATTGTCCAGTTCAATGATTCTTACTGTGCGTATGAAACGATTCAAGCACTTATATCATTGTTTTTGTCCAAAATGCAAATGGGTTGCATCCTGCCTTTTCAATTCGTACCGGGTATGGTCTCATAATGAATGTATATTCAACGCCATCTTGTCTGCCCACTGTGTCTCTGGAAACTTCTGCCACGATGCTCGGCGGCCATTTTACAGGCTTCTGTACCCTTTATTTTAAAAGCAGCTTTCCGTTCAATAAAAATGTTCAATTGAACCTGCTTCTCTCATATTATTAGAATCGCGAAAATTGCGAAACTCTACAAGGAGGACATGAAAGGTGCTATATAAATGCAAGTTCTTTCTTCATATTTTACTTAAAATAGAACAGAGCCAATACATACCATAACTGTGAGCTTGAGCAGATCTGGAGATTTGGGGGGTGATTTTGCCAAGGGGTCACGTTGGAGGCGGGACTGCTGCTTGTCTGGTTTTAGTCCCGCCTCCATCGACTTGTGGCCAACCCACGCTATTTTCCCTTGATTGACCTTGTTAAGCCCGCCTAGCAGGCTAGCAGGCCAATTAAGGGGAAGCTGGTTACAGAGAATGTCAGCGTATGATGTTTCATCTGTCAAAAATTTTTGAATTGTGAAGCTGTCAAACACTGACATTTTCTGTTGTTTGAAGAGTCCTTGTATTCAAGACTCATCAAACCTCTTGTGAGCAGTAAGCAGATGGCTGTTGCATCGGAGAATGCAGCAGCCATCTGTCATCTCTGCCGGTGAGATGCGAGAGTCTCTGCATCCCCAACTGTTGAAGCCTGCAGGAAGAAACAAAGGTAAGTAAACATTTTCTATCACTTTTCACTCACCTCACATACTCACCTCTCCACACTTGCACCCATCACTTACCTCCACAGTGCACTTTTGCACCCCTCCGACCCCCACAGACCCACTGCTCACCTCGGTGACCCTGGCGGGGTTTCCCGACATCAGGAAGTCCGCACTTCTGTTGGAAAAATGGGGATAATCCTCTTAACTGCCTGTTAACAGGCAGTTAAGTGGCTGTAATCCACTTCCCGCCTCCAGGAGACGGGGACCCGGCACGGGTCAGCTACCCGCCTCCTGGGAAGATGGCACGGAGGCGAGTTGGGGGCGGGATGGGTACCCGTCACCAGATTCTACCATTTTCCCGGCAGTCCCGCCTCCCCAGGGCTGGCAAAATCACCCCCTTGGAGTCAGTGCAGAGAAAGGCCTGGAGGATTGATTCATGAGAAAAGACTGGAGAAATTTGAGCTATTCAGCCTTGGAATGAGGCAATTGAGAGGGGATTTAATTGAAGTATATAAGATATTAAATAACATGGATGAGATAAAGCTAGAATATTACTTCAGGTTAAGCCATAACATTAAAACAAGGAGGCACAGCTTCAAACTAGTAATATTCCAATTTATGACTAATGTTAGAAAGCATGATGAAATCTGGTAGGGTATTAGAGCAAAAACTTTAAACTCATTTAAAAAAATGGTTGGATGGCATCATGTGGAGACTGAAGGTTCTTTCTAGATGGATAAGCTAGGATGGGCCGAATGGCTTTTCTTACCATATCTATCTTGTGTACTTGTCCGTGTCAGCTGTGGCTCAGTGGTAGCACTCTCGCGTTTGAGTCAGAAAGTTGTGGGTTCAAGTCCCACTCCAGAGACTTGAGCACATAATCTAGGCTGACAGTCCAGTGCAGTACTGAGGGAGTGCTGTACTGTTGGAGGTGCTGTCTTTCGGATGAGATGTTTGACCTCACAGGTGGAAGTAAAAGACTCCACGGCACTATTTCGAAGAAGAGCAGGTGAGTTATCCCTGGTGTCCTGGCCAGTATTTATCCCTGAACCAACACCTAAAACAGATTGGCCCGTAATTTGTAGTCGGGATAACGGCAAACTGGCAGCATTCGCCATCATTCCGCCTTTGAAACTGACCACAACTTTGGGATTTGGCGCATACGGAAATCCTGAAGTTGCCGTCAGTCACTGACAGCTCCAAAACAGGCTGCGCTGTGCCCGGTTCCCTCCACCCCCTCCCCCCCACTAACCCCCCCCCCCCCCCCCACCCCCTGACAAAGCCAGCAATCTGTGTAATCAGCCAAATCATTGAAACTGACGAAAACTTCAGCTCTTCCGCAGTAAATACACTGTTAATTTCCCCACTAAAATGTTAGACCCAAAAGGATTTGGTGTAACTGAGGTTTTGACAGTGTTATTACTGCTAAATAAATATTAAGGGCCTGGAAAATTAATTTTAATTTTGTGCAGTGTGAAATTTGTCCATTTTAATAAAAATTAAAATTAAGAAACTTTTTTTTAAATGACTGATGGTCATTCATAACGCGTTTTAAACTGGGATCCTTAAAGGATCTAACATGGTGGGTGTTGAATCTTTACTGTACAATAATATAATAGAAGTTATATATGAGTGACAAAGAAATATTTAAATAATATCATTAAGCAATATGATACCATCTACAAATACGATCAAGAACATCATTAAAAAAGTACATTAATTGGGAAGTTATTGGTGCTTTAGTCACAAATCTATAGGGGGAAAAATTCAGTTGGTTAGCGCCTCTCGTTAGCACCTGCAGAGGGCAGTAATGGGCTGCTGATGCAGTAACGCCAGGGCGAAGTGAATCCAGCGGCGCTCGGCAAATCCGGACCCCCCATTGTGCTTTCAGTACGAAGTACCACCGGGGACTTCAACGCCAGGCAGATCGTGACGTCAGTGAGCATGCAACGCTCACTGGGCACCCGATCTGCAAAATTGATTTTTGACACTTACCTTTGCACCTCGACCAAACAGCGACAGGGAGAGGAGGCGCACAGTTCCAGGGACGTTATTTAAAGGAATCCGCATTAATCACTCGCAGCTGTCAGGGCAGGTTAGTTTCAGTGGTTTCTTGTCAGTTTCAGCTAGTGGATCACTTTGGATGAGTAATTTCAAGGTTCTTTTTTATCAGCAGTCTTCTGGCAAGTGCAAAGTCCCTACATTTATTGTTCAAAGATTCAAACTGCTATACTTGGCAACATTAATGGGGGCTGTACTGGCATGCCACTTCGCCCTCCAGGACCTCCGGTGGAGGGAGCGTAGACAGCTAGAAATACGGGAACATGTACGTAGAAGGATGAGGAGGGACATCAGGCCTCTCACCAGGAGGCCTTACCCTCCGAGGGTATTCCGACAGCAATTCTCCTACCTTCAATTAAGCAAGGAGCAGTGCATTAGATGGCTCCACATCACCAAGGTGGTGGTCACAGAACTCTGCCACCTCCTCCAAACAGACCTCCAGCCTCACAGCAGGATGACTTAAACCCCAGATCCTTTTTGCTCACCACATACTCATCATGCCATCCCTGTGTCATGCCATATCACAGCATCCTCCTGGGCACAAAGGTGAAATGAGAGAGACCACAAAATATTGCAAACTCCATTAATAAATTTATGCATAAACATCACACATATCACAATCATTCTAATAACTAATGAACCTTGTGCCTGCCATAGTTGAATAGCTGTCATTGTGTGCAAGGCGTAAGATGTGGGTGTGAGTGTTGGTAGGTAGAGATTGTTGGTGGGTGAGTGCTGGGGGTGTGGTGCTTTGGGCAGTGTGTGAAGCTTGTGGTACAGATGGTGGTATGTAGCATTTGTTGAAGCATTCAATCACCCTGACCACCCGACTGAGGTGGATCTGCCATGAGCACACCTGCTTCAGTCCTCCGGCTCCTTCTCCTTGTTGTGCTTCTCCTTGCTGAGGCAACTGCACAGCCAGCAATGCTGAGAATGAGGTGCTGCAGTATCAATGAACCTCCTCTTTAAGTATTGGGAAAAGTCTGTGGCAATGATGAGTTGAGATTAGACTGCACCTGATATTGGTCCACCCTTTGAGTGTAACGCCACTGAGCTAGGCCTTTAAGACTTGATTTAGTGCCCATTCATTTCTTTGAGCAGTGAGAATGAATTTTGCGTGCAATCTAAAGCATTAGCGCCTGGAGCGAATTCTCAAACTTCTCTAATGATACCACCCATTCCTGGGCTATAATGAATTTCTAGCCCATAGACTTTTGTATCAGTAACATAGAAACATAGAAGATAGGAGCAGGAGTAGGCCATTCGGCCCCTCAAGCCTGCTCCGCCATTCAATGCGATCATGGCTGATCATCCAAATTCAGTACCCTGTCCCTGCTTTCTCCCCATATCCCTTGATCCCCTTAGCCTTAAGAAATATATCTAACTCCTTCTGGAATATATTTAATGAATTGGACTCAACTGTCTTCTGTGGTAGAGAATTCCATAGGTTCACCACTCTCTGGGTGAAGAAATTCCTCCTCATCTCAGTCCTAAATGGCTTACCCCTTATCCTTAGACTGTGACCCTGGTTCTGGACTCCCCCGCCATCGGGAACATCCTTCCTGCATCTAGTCTGTCTAGTCCTGTTAGAATTTTATAAGTTTCAGTGAGATCCCCTCTCATTCTTCTAAACTCTAGCGAATACAAGCCCAATCGACCCAATCTCTCTTCATACGCCATTCCTGCCATCCCAGGTATCAGTCTGGTGAATCTTCGCTGCACTCCCTCCATGGCAAGAACATCCTTCCTCAGATAAGGCAACCAAAACTGCACACAATACTCAAGTGTGGTCTCACCAAGGCCCTGTACAACTGCAGCAAGACATCCTTGCTCCTGTACTCGAATCCTCTCGCTATGAAGGCCAACATACCATTTGCCTTCTTAACCGCCTGCTGCACCTGCATGCTTACCTTCAGCGACTGGTGCACAAGGACACCCAGGTCTCGTTGCACTTCCCCTTTTCCCAATCTATTGCCGTTCAGATAATAATCTACCTTCCTGTTTTTGCCACCAAAGTGGATAACCTCGCATTTATCCACATTATACTGCATCTGCCATGCATCTGCCTAATCACCCAACCTGTCCAAATCATACTGGAGTTTCTCTGCATCCTCCTCACAGCACACACGCCCACCCAGCTTTGTGTCGTCTGCAAACTTGGAGATATTACATCTAGTTGCCTCGTATAGATAATTAATATTTCTTGTGAATAGCTGGGGTCCTAGCACCGATCCCTGCGGTACCCCACTAGTCACTGCCTGCCACTCGGAAAAAGACCCATTTATTCCAACTCTTTGCTTCCTGTCTGCCAACCAGTTCTCTATCCAAGTCAGTACCTTACCCCCAATCCCGTGTGCTTTAACTTTGCACGCTAATCTCTTATGCGGGACCTTATCGAAAACCTTCTGAAAGTCCAAATACACCACATCCACTGGTTCTCCCTTATCTATTCTACCAGTTACATCCTCAAAAAATTCCAGTAGATTAGTCCAGCATGATTTACCTTTTGTAAATCCATGTTGACTTTGTCTGATCCTTTCACTGTTTTCCAAGTGCTTTGCTATTACATCTTTTATAATGGACTCTAGCATTTTCCCCACTACTGATGTCTATAATTCCCCGTTTTCTCTCTACCACCTTTTTTAAATAGTGAGGTTACATTAGCTACCCTCCAATCCATGGGAACTGTTCCAGAGTCTATAGAATTTTGGAAGATGACCAGCAATGCATCTACTATTTCTAGGGCCACTTCCTTAAGTACCCTCGGATGTAGATTATCAGGCCCTGGGGATTTATCGGCCTTCAATCCTGTCAATTTCCCTAACACCATTTCGCTACAAATACTGATTTCATTCAGTTCTTCCCTCTCATTAGACTCTGGTACAAATAAAAGAAATGTGTGTATAGGTAATACATAAAATTAAGCAGATTTTAAATGTAATTGGAAAAGGGTGGATTTACAATCTTATGCAAGTTCAGCGGAAGAGCTGCAGAATCCCTGATAAACAGTGTAAGTGGTGCTTAATCCGTGTCTTTCTAAATGAAGATTTATCCTGTCCCTCAGAATTTTTTCCAATACTTTTCCGACCACCGAGGTTAGGCTGACTGGCCTGTAATTACTTGGTCTATCCCTTTTTAAACAACAGCACCACATTAGCAGTCCTCCAGACCTCCGGCACCACATCTGTAGCCAAATAGGATTGGAAAATGATAGTCAGAGCCTCTGCTATTTTCACTCTTACTTCTCTTAACAGTCTGGGATACATTTCATCCAGGCCTGGGGATTTATCCACTTTCAAAGATGCTAAGCCCCTTAATACTTCCTCTTTCACTATGTTTATTTCATCTAATATTTCACACTCCTCCCTGATTGCAATGTCTGCATCGTCCCTCTCTTTTGTGAAAACAGACACAAAGTATTCATTAAGAACCATACCCATGTCTTCCGCCTCCACACACCGGTTACCTTTATGGTCCCTAATAGGCCGACTCTTATTTATTTATAAAACATCTTTGGGTTTTCCTTGATGTTCCGTGCCAATATTTTTTCATGCCCTCTCTTTGCTTTCCTAATTTCCTTTTTAATTTCACCCCTGCACTTTCTATACTCCTCCAGGGTTTCTGCAGTATTGAGCCCTCGGTATCTGTCATAAGCGTCCCTTTTTTTTTCTTTATCCTATCCTGTATGCCCCTTGACATCCAGGGAGCTCTAGATTTGTTAGTCCCACCCTTTTTCTTTAAGGGAACATACTTGCTCTGAACCCTCACTATCTCCTCCTTGAATGCCTCCCACTGCTCTGACACTGATTTACCTTCAAGTTTCTGTCTCCAGTCCACTTTGGCTAAATCACATCTCAGCTTAGTAAAATTAGCTCTTCCCCAATTGAGAACTTTTATTTCTGGTCTATCCTTGTCCTTTTCCATAACTACCCTAAATCTAACTGAATTATGATCATTACCACCAATATGCTCTCCCACTGATACCCTTTCCACCTGCCCAGCTTCATTCCCTAAAACTAGGTCCAGAACCGCCCCCTCTCTAGTTGGGCTTGCTACGTACTGGCTAAAAAAATTCTGAATGCATTTTAAGAATTCTGCTCCCTCTATACCTTTCACACTAATTTTATCCCAGTTAACATTAGGGAAGTTGAAATCCCCTACTATTACTGCCCTATTTTTACACGTCTCAGAAATTTGCCTATATATTTGCTCTTCTATCTCCCACTGACTGTTCGGAGGTCTAGAGTACACTCCCAGCAGTGTGATTGCCCCTTTTTTGTTTTTCAGTTCAACCCATATGGCCTCATTTGGGGATCCTTCTAAGATATCCTCCCTCCTCACAGCTGTAACTGTTTCTTTAATCAATATTGCCACCCCCCTCTTTTTTATCCCCCTCTCTATCTCGTCTGAAAACCCTGTAACCAGGAATGTTGAACTGCCATTCCTGCCCTTCTTTCAGCCATGTCTCAGTAATAGCTATAATATCATACTCCCACGTGTCTATCTGTGTCCTCAACTCATCTGTTTTATTCCCTAGACTCCTTGCGTTGAAGTATATACCATTTAGCACTGCCAAACACCCTTGGTGTCTATTTTCTTGCCTTTGTTTTCTTTGCCTTCCAAACTTGCTTTCTAATTTTCTGCCTTCCATTTCCAGCTTTGCTTTTCTCCCTTCTGAATCTACTCTCAGGTTCCCATCCCCCTGCCAAGCTAGTTTAAACCCTCCCCAACAGCACTAGCAAACCCCCTCGCGAGGATATTGGTCCCGGTCCTGTTGAGGTGCAACTCGCCCGGCTTGTACAGGTCCCACCTCCCCCAGAAACGGTCCCAATGGCTCAGGAATCTAAAACCCTCCTTCCTGCATCATCTCTCCAGCCACGCATTCATCTGTTCTATCCTGTTTCTGTACACACTAGCACGTGGCACTGGGAGTAATCCAGAGATTACTACCTTTGAGGTCCTGCTTTTTAATCTTTTTCCTAGCTCCCTAAACTCTGCCTGCAGGACCTTATCCCTCTTTCTACCTATGTCATTGGCATCGATATGAACCACGACCTCTGGCTGTTCACCCTCCCCCCTCAGAATGTCCTGCAGCCGCTCAGTGACATCCTTGACCCTGGCACCAGGGAGGCAACATACCATCCTGGAGTCACGTCTGCGGCCGCAGAAACGCCTGTCTGCTCCCCTAACTATCGAATCCCCTACCACTATTGCTCTTCCACTCTTCTTCCTCCCCACCGTGCAGCTGAGCCACCCATGGTGCCGTGGACTTGGCTCTGGCTGCACTCCCCAGAGGAACCATCGCCCCCAAACCAGTATTCAGAACTGAAAACCGGTTAGCGAGCGAGATGCACTCGGGATTCCTGCCCTACCTGCCTGGTCTTCCTCTTCTGTCGGCACACTCTTAAGCTGCGGGGTGACCACCTCTCAAAACGTGCTATCCATGAAGCTCTTAGCCTCGCGGATGCGTTGCAGTGACTCCAGCCGCCGCTCAAGCTCTGAAACCCGGAGCTCGAGCTGCTGTAGCTGGCGACACGTGGTCGTCCAGGCCACGAGAAGTGTCCAGGACATCCCACATAGCACAGGATGTGCATTCCACGGGGCTGAGCTGCCCTGCCCTGCCTTTACTTTGTAGACTATTAACTAAATACACTTCCCACTGCTTCTCCAGATAGGACCAGCATAACCGTTAGAGCATTGGCCTGCAGGGTTCTCTGAAGCTGTGTGGGAAGAATCCTAACCTCCTAGTGACAGGTACGACCCTCCAGTTTCCATTGGTAAGCAGGCTGGTAGGTCCATCAGCCACAGTGTCCTTATGTACTGTAGACCTGTGTGGCTCAGGTATTGGATTTAAAAGTGTACCATAGAGGGGTGACTTGGTTCTAAGCATCCATCATTAGCCATGTTACCTTGAAGCCACCTTGACACCAAAGAGAGAAACAGCACCATCTCAAATGAAGGAATAACAGAAAAGCAGATGTAAAGAGACTGGGTGATAAAAAGAAACTCGCTCACTCTGTTGCAGAAAATCAGGCTAAATATAGAAAGTTCAGAGGAGATGTGAAAAAGAAAATAAGAGGGGAAAGAGAGGGTATGAGAATAGAATGGCAGCTAACATAAAAGGTAATCCAAAAGTCTTCTATAGGCATATAAATAGTAAACAGGTACTAAGAGGAGGGGTGGGGCCGGTTAAGGACCAAAAAGGAGACCTACGCATGGAGGCAGAGAGTATGGCTGAGGTGCTAAATGAGTACTTTGCATCTGTCTTCACCAAGGAAGAAGATGCTGCCATAGACATGGTGAAAGAGGAGGTAGAGGAGATACTGGATGGGATAAAAATTGATAATGAGGCGGTACTAGAAAGGCTGGCTGTACTTAAAGTAGATAAGTCATGAGGACCAGGTGGGATGAATCCTAGGATGCTGAGGGAAGTGAAGCGGCGATACTGGCCATAATCTTCTAATTCTCCTTAGAAACAGGGGTGGTGCCAGAGGACTGGAGAATTGCAAATGCTACACCCTTGTTCAAAAAAGGGTGTAATGATAAACCCAGCAACTATAGGCCAGTCAGTTTAACCTCGGTAGGGGGAAGCTTTTAGAAACAACAATCAGGGAGCAAATTAACAGTCACTTCGACAAGTGTGGATTAATTAAGGAAAACCAGCACGGATTTGTTAAAGGCAAATCATATTTAACCAACTTGATCGAGTTTTTTGATGAGGTAACAGAGAGGGTTGATGAGGGCAGTGCGGTTGACGTGGTGTACATGGATTTTCAAAAGGCGTTCGACAAAGTGCCACATAATAGGCTTGCCGGCAAAGTTGAAGCCCATGGAATAAAAGGGACAGTGGCAGCATGGATACGAAATTGGCTAAGTGACAGGAAACAGAGAATAGTGGTGAACGGTTGATTTTCGGACTGGAGGAGGGCATACAGTAGTGTTCCCCAGGGGTCGGTTCTCGGACCACTGCTTTTCTTGATATATATATTAATGACTTGGACGTGTGTGTACAGGGCACAATGTCAAAATTTGCAGATGACACAAAACTTGGAAGTATAGTGAACAGTGAGGAGGATAGTGATAGACTTCAAGAGGACATAGACAGGCTGGTGGAATGGGCGGACACGTGGCAGATGAAATTTAACGCAGAAAAGTGCGAAGTGATACATTTTGGTAGAAATAATGAAGAGAGGAAATATAAACTAAAGGGTACAATCCTAAAGGGGATGCATGAACAGAGAGACCTGGGGGTATATGTGCACAAATCATTGAAGGTGGCAGGGCAAGTTGAGAAAGCAGTTAAAAAAGCTTATGGGATCCTGGGCTTCATGAATAGAGGTATAGAGTACAAAAGCATGGAAATTATGATGAACCTGTACAAAACACTGGTTCGGCCTTAACTGGAGTATTGTGTCCAATTCTGGGCACCACACTTTAGGAAGGATGTGAAGGCCTTAGATAGGGTGCAGAAAGGATTTACGAGAATGATTCCAGGGATGAGGGACTTCAGTTACATGGATAGACTGGAGAAGCTGGGGTTGTTCTCCTTACAGCAGAGAAAATTGGGAGGAGATTTGATAGAGGTGTTCAAAATCATGAGGGGTCTGGACAGAGTAGATAGAGAGAAATTGTTCCCATTGGCAGAAGGGGTCGAGAACCAGAGGACACAGATTTAAGGTGATTGGCAGAAGAATCATGAGGAAAAACATTTTTTACTCAGCGAGTAGTTAGGATCTGGAATGCAATGTCTGAAAGGGTGGTGGAGGGAGACTCAATCGTGGCTTTCAAAAGGGAGTCGGATAAGTACCTGAAGGAAAAACATTTGCAGGGCTACGGGGAAAGGGCGGGGGAGTGGGACTAGCTGAAGTGCTCTTGCAGAGAGCCAGCATGGGCTTGATGGGCCAAATGGCCTTCTTCCGTGGTGTAACCATTCTATGATTCTAATGGTCAAAAGAACAGAATTGCATTTCAAGTTACAAGCACAGGACTCAACTCATGGCAAAGGGGGTTTACCATTGCAAGCAATTCCATTGAAAGACGAAGAACAATATAAGTCACACAGCTCGAAGGGGTCTGGAAACTAGTTGGAAATTCCAAACTCCAGCTGTCTTCCGATGACTCAATAGAAATGCAAAGAGCCTTTACAGTGAAAACAGTCGGAGGAAAGGTTTTCCGGAGTGACATCAGACAGTGAGTGAACATAGGCGAGGAGCAGAAGACATTTCAGCTGAATGATTCAGGCTATAATATTTGCATTACAATATGTTCACAGGACAATGTGGCAAGAGATTGTTGGAGCGGTTTATCAGACCAAAGGTGAAATCTGATTTTTATTTTTATTTCCTTCTAACGTGCTAATAGAACTCCAGTCTGCTGCAACATTGAAATAATTTTATTTTCTCTTAAGGAAACCTGTCACCCCTATGGCTTCTTAAACTAAAAAGAAAGAGACTTGTATTTATATAGCCCCTTTCACGACCTCAGGTTGTCCCAAAGCCAATGAAGTACTTTTGAAGTCTAGTCACTGTTATACTGTAAGAAACCCAGCAGCCAATATGTGCACAGAAAGGCCCCACAAACAGCAATGAGACAATGTTAAAACAGATAATCTATTTTGTTCTTGTTGGTTGAGGGATAAATATTGGCCAGGACACCAGGGAGAACTCCCCTGCTCTTCTTCTAAATAGTACCGTGGGATCTTTTGCATCCACCTGAGAGGTTTAACATCTCATCTGAAAAATGCCACCTCTGGCAGAGTCAGCTGAGATTAAGTGCTCAAGTTCCTGAAGTGGGACTTGAACCCACAACCTTCTGACTTAGAAGTGAGAGTGCTACCACTGAGCCAAAGCTGAAACCATGGATCTTCTTGCCTCCCCCAGACTTCCCTTCTTTGGTGCCCAGACCCTCCTCTGTAAAGCAGTATGGGACAATTTGCTACATGTAAGGCAGTATTAAAATGTACACTGTTGTGTTAAAATCAAATACGTGAGGCCGACAGGTGAGATTCTCTGCCCCTAGCGTGTACTCGAAAATTACCCGCCAGATTCTTCATGCTGTTTCCTACTCTAACTCATTCTTTTCATGGATCTCAAAACTGCAGAACCCCTCACCTTCCTCAGTCTTCCCTTCCTCCTGCAATCCACAGGCTTTTCAAAGCCAAGCTTGGCATCAACTAGCCACTACTAGTTGATGTATCTCTTATTCTTTTCAACCTTGGTGGTGTGTCCCATGGACTATGGCCCTTCACCCAGTCTTCTCGATTTCAAACATCATCCTCAATGGAGTGTGTGGATGGACAACTTGCTCAACCTCTCAATCTTGCTCTGAAATCAGTTCCAGGAATCAGGGGTCTGGCAGGGGTGGGAGATCCATTAGTAACTAATGATGCGTGAACATAAAAAAAAAAATTTGAAAAAAATGTTTAAAAACAAACAAGTGTCAGCCTTGGCTCAGTGGTAGCACTCCCTGAGTCAGAAGGTCGTGGGTCCAAGTCCCACTCCAGAGACTTAAGCACAAAATCTAGGCTAAAACTCCATTGCGGTACTGAGGGAGTGCTGCACTGTCAGAGGTGCCGTCTTTCAGATCCGATGTTAAACCGAGACCTCCATCTGCCCTCTCAGTGCTTTGGGACATCCTGAAGTCGTGAAAGGTACTGTATGAATGCAAGTTCTTCCACTAAGCATTGCCTGCTTTGTGGACTGCTGAATATTCCTCCAGTTTCACCGGCACCACCCAAAAGAAAATGACAAAATTTGGGAGGCAATCCCCAGCATATCCTACAGGATATTTATTAACAACTTTCTTGAGGCAAACTCACTCAACCTACAATATCCTGCCACCCATACCGAGCAGAAAGATCCCAGATCTGTGCTGAGTAAACTGATCTCAGCCTGATTGGCAGCAGGGTCCTACACTTGATCTTAGCATTCCTGAGCTAGGGCAGGAAAAACGTCAACCAGGATTCCAGCTAGATTGCTATCTGGTGACTCTTGTGAGAAGGCGAGTAAGTGTGGACATCAATTGAGGTCTGGATCAGGCTTGGCTGTCATTCCCCCTCTCCCCCCATGTTTGAGTAGCTTGCTGAGACTTCCTGTCTAGGCACAGTTATGAAGAAGTGCAATTTAGATGAGCTGTGCAGGCTATCAGCACTAGGGGATATGTAGCACAGCAAGACTTAGAAAAATCTCGAGAAGAGGGGAGAAGATTGAACGTGGAAGGAAAAAACAATTATCTAAATGAAAATAGAGAGCAGATCCTACCCAGATACGAGTTCCATTGCATATTCTGATTTGTTGAGTGATGCCCAATTGAATACTTCCAGGTCCTCTACCGCCAAGATTAAGAAGTCCCAGAGCATGATTAATAGCAGCAGTGATGGACTTCATCCACATGGTCCTGGCAGTCAGTGACAGCCTCAACCCTTTTGGTCTTCATTTCAACATCCACGCAGTTTGGGCAGACTTCACATGCGTGCACACCGGTTCACACCCATCATCTATCAGATTCAGCTCTGCTTTTCCCTTTTTCACACGCAACGACCCAAAGATCTCAAGCGAGCGACGCGACTTGTGAGGCTGTCTTGGTGGAGCTGAGTAAATTTATGTTGATGCCTCCCATTAATAGAACCTCAGAACTGGAATTAAAACCAGAAGCAAGGTTATAACCTAATGAGCGAAGATTGGAACCATCTGGAGAGTGGTAATAAACTCCAACTAGAGAAGGGTTATTTCCAAGACTTGCTACAGCCGGTGAATTTCCAGATCCTGCAGGAATAAATCTGGCCAGCGGATTGGCAGGATAATCAATGTCAAACCTTTATGGTTGACGCATGGCGGATATAAAGCAGAGCAGAAATCTAATCGTTTGTTAAACAGAGCGCAACATTAAAGAACTGCTTGAAAAAGAATATAAGAGAATTTACATGTTTATTTTCCACAAACAAGTTTCCATAGTTTCCATTATATTTTACTGGAAGAAGTCAAAGGCCAAAAGCGCATTCCCATTAAAACGCAATGGGGTATTTAGTTGGGGGGGGGGTTCCCTTAACTCTTCCCCAGGATTAGTGAGTACTAAGATACTAAATCATCCAGTAAAAAAGGTCCAAATTCGAATTCCTACTCTGTGAAAATTGGGAAAAATACATGAAGCTTCTCTTATCAAGGCTCAACGGAATACAATTGGTGAATAATAAAAGTAGAAAATAACCAATTAAAGAGAAAAAGACATGGACTTAGCCAAATGAGGAAGAAATTAAGTGTCACAATGTAGGCAACAGACACACAAAAATTTATTGTAACGATCTCTCCCTTTTTCTCTTCTCAGCTGAAGAAGCAGGCTCCACACTGGGATAGAGTTCCATGGGCACCAGCAATCCTCCAACACGTCGTCCAATTGCTCATTCTTTCGATTTCAGCCTACACAGTGAGTGTTAGCAGGCTACTTGATGTCTCTCTGATATTAAGGCCAAGATGTGTCAGTTACCGCCAGCTGTACAAAAACAGAGAATGCGGGAAACATTCAGTAGGTCAGGCAGCATCTGTGGAGAGAGCAACAAAGTTAACGTTTCAGTTTGATGACCTTTCATCACCTGTTTTTATTTCAGGTTTCCGGCATCCATAGTATTTTACTTTTACCTCCAGCTATACGTTGGCCACCTCAAAACCATCCTTTTGCTTCCCACTACCACCATGGTCATCTGGCACTCCTTCAATCAGCTGTCTTAGCGCTCTGCTCAGCTTGGATCAAGTGGTCTACACCTTTGGTATTTGGTGAGACCATGACGTGACCTTTTTATCTCGGATTCTGGATTCTTCTACCTCAGAAACATTGGGGGTAATTTTAACTCCCAAAAACATGTGGGGTTAGGTCGGGTGGGATGTTAAAATTTTAAAAATCTCAAACCCAAACCCAACCCGCCTCGAACCCGGCCACTTCCGGTTTTAAAGCAGGCGGGACGGGGTATGGGCAACCAACCCGCTCCCAGGAGGCAGGGCACTCTTTAAAATATTTTAATGAGACTGTGTGCCTCAGTTTTTAATCTCTCTTCAAGCTTTAACGCTCGCCGGCCAGGTTTCCCGGCCTCGATCGGACACCCCCCCCCCACCCCACAATCGGACACCCCCGCGATCACCGACCACCCCTCTCTGCCCCCGATCTCTCTCCGACCACCGCCCCCCCCTGCAATCACACCCCACCCCCCAAACCACGTTGTACCCACACCCCCACCTCGCAATCTCTACCCCAAGGAGCAGGAAACCCACCTGCTCCTGGGCTGCGGCCTCTTCTGCAGCGTTCCCCGCCCAACAGGGAGCCAATCAGGCTGGCTTCCGGTGGGTGACAGCTGTTAAAAAAAAACACGCACACAGAGTTTTATTGGAGGCGGGACAGAGGGCAGGCGGACACCGAGTTAAACCTCCACAGCCTTCGGAGAAACCTGGACTTCCAGGTTTCCCAAACAGAACTTCTCCCTCCATCTTGGAAATTCCACCCCAGTAAAGAGGCCATTGCTTGTCTATGTCCCAACCTCTCTCCTTTTACCACTGACACCCTAACCATTGCATTCAGTACATCAAGGATTGACTTCTCAAATGCTCTTCTCATTGGCCTCCTCTCCACCACAAGCTTCAATTAATGCAAAACTCTGCGCGGCTCCTTGTTCACACCAATTGATGCACTCCCTTTACCACTGACTCTCCCAAGCTCCACTGGCTCCCTGTTCCCCAGTGCTCTGATTTTGCTTATCTCTTATCTCTCCAGGGCCTTGCCCGTCCAGTCAAAGTGATCTCATCCAACAATAAGACCCAGCATGTACCCGCTGTTCTTCTGACTCTGACTTATAGTTGGTTCTCTGCTCCCCTGCTTTATCACCAGTACCCAACCCTTCAGTCACTGTGGTACTCTCTCCCTAAACCATTCCACCTTACCACTTCGCTCAGATCTTTCAAATGTCCCTTAAAAATCTTGGGGGACGTATTGGTCCCCGTAACATCTGTTTTTTGGGGGCAAAATGCACTTAGGGGGGACCAATTTTCAGGTACGACCTCTTGCACCCGATCCCCCCGGAAGGGTAATCGCTGTCAAACTAGTAGTTGGTGACTTCAGAGTGCCCAGTGCACCTGCCTAAAACAGACCTTTGGTCCCCTGAGTATGCTAATGAAGGGCCTAGCGCCTGTTTTAGAACCCCAATGCCAAATTCCTCAAAATCTGGATGGAGCATTGCCACGTTTTTCCAGGTCTACGGTGACCTAACCAGCAGTCCTTAAAGGGACCACTTGAGGCTACGGAAGAGGTAAGTTTTTCTTTCATCACTTTAATGTGGAACCAGGAGTAGCAGGAGTGCTCCTCCTGGCTGAACAGCTATTACTGCCGACCACTGCTCATCCCCCTCCTGTTCACCACATTCGAGCCGGCCAATTTTGGGGAGGCCCCAACCGGCCAGCTTCATTGGCATTCACAGCTTGCTGGTATTGTGGAGATGAGTCCTGAGGCCCAATTAGGAGCACGCCTCGGGCCCCTGCCTTTGGTCGCATGTTCTAGACACCTCACCGATTTCACACGTTTCCGGTGATAACTGAATTTCTCAACCCTTATCTCTTCAATTGTGCTTTTGGTTATCCCCCCCACCCCACTGTCCTTTAATTTTCTCTCATTCGAGCTTGGTGTCCTGTTTGTCCTCATTTCTCAGCACCTTGGGATGTTCTCCTATGTGAAAACACTAGACAAATGTAAGTGCTTGTTCATAAGGGCTCACATCCGAGCCTGTTCTCCATCCTCCGCAACTCACCCCGTGTGCAATTCCAGCATGGTCAATGGATAGTGGTCAGGTGTGGGAACTTTAACATTCCCCCCAACCTCTAGGACCAAGGAGGCTGGCACAATTAGAGACTGAGATAGATAGGTATTTGTTAGAAATAAAAAAAGAAAATGCTGGAAATCCTCAGCAGGTCAGGCAGCATCTGTGGAGAGAGAGACAGAGTTAAAGTTTCAGGTTAAACCTTTTGTCAGAACTGGTAAAGGTTAGTGCTGTAACAGGTTTTAAGCAAGTGCAGAGGCAGGGAAAGGGGGAGGGGAGGAAAGAACGAAAGGGAAGGTCTGAGATAGGGCAGAAGGCAGGAGAGATTAAATGACAAAAGGGATGACGGTGCAAGGCACGAGAAGATGGGACAAGTAAAGAAACAAAAGATGGGTCTAGAGGAGGTGTAAATGGGAACAACAGCTGCCGAATGAAAAAATGGGGGCAGAAGTTATGGCCTGAAACTGTTGAACTCACTGTTGAGTCCGAAAGGCTGTAAAGTGCCTAATCGGAAGATGAGGTGCAGTTACTCGAGCTTACATTGAACTGCATTGAACAGCATAGGAGGGCAAGGCAGAGATGTCAGAGTGGGAGTGGGGCAGAGAATTAAAATGACAAGCGACCAGAAGCTCAGGGTCACACTTGCGAACTGAACAGAGGTGTTCCACAAAGGGGTCACCCAATTTGAATTTGGTCTCTCCAATGTGGAGTTGAGGTAGAAATTCAGCCATGATCTTATTGAATGGCGGTGCAGGCCCGAAGGGGCGAATAGCCTACTCCTGCTCCTATTTCTTATGTTCTTATGTAGAGGAGACCGCATCGAGAGCAGCGAATACAGTATACTAAATTGAAAGAAGTACAAGTAAATTGCTGTTTCACCTGAAAGGAGTGTTTGGGGACCTTGATGGTAGGAAGGGAGAAGGTAAAAGGGCAGGTGTTGTATCTCCTGCACTTGCACGGGAAGGTGCCGTGGGAAGGGGAAGAGGTGTTGGGGGTGACTGAGGATTGGACCAGGGTGTCATGGAGGGAACGATCCCTTCGGCATGCTGAAAGAGAAGGGGAAGATGTATTTGGTGGTGGGATCACGCTGGAAGTTTTTGTTAATAAGGGCTCACATCCAAGCCTGTTCTCCGTCCTCTGCACCTCACCCAGTGTGCAATTACAGTATGGTCAACGGATAGTGGTCAGGAGTGGGAACTTCAACATTTCCCCCCAACCCATAGGAGGCTGGGACAATTGGAGCTTTGAAGACTGAGATAGATAGGGATTTGTTAGGTAAAGGTATCAAGGGATATGGAGTAAAGGCAGGTAAATTGAGTTGAGGTGCAGATCAGCCATGATCTAATTGAATGGCGGAGCAGGCTCAAGGGGCTGAACGGCCTACTCTTGTTCCTAATGTTGCCCCCAGCCCAGAAGAACTGAGCCCATCAGTGCTACCTCATTTGAGATCAGCTAACTGAGTACAAACCAGAGATACATTTTTAAAAAGGAACAAGTTGTAATTTATGACCATTGAGGTCAAAATTGACAGTATTAAGGAACAGACCCGTGTTTTTACAGCATGAAATATTCATCCTGGGCATCCATGAGGCGTTGTGGGCCATCAGCAGCAGCAGAATTGTATTCCACCACAATCTGTAACCTCATGGCCCGGCATATCCCTCACTCTACCATTACCATCAAGCCAGGGACCAATCCTGGTTCAATAAGAAGTGTAGAAGAGCATGCCAGGAGCAGCACCAGGCGTACCTAAAAATGAGGTGCCAACCTGGGGAAGCTGCAACACAGGACTACATGCATGCTAAAAAGCGGAAGCAGCATGCTATAGACAGGGATAAGCGATCCCACAATCAACGGATCAGATCAAAGCTCTGCAGTCCTGCCACATCCAGTCGTGAATGGTGGTGGACCATTAAATAACTAATGGGAGGAGGAGGCTCCATGAATATCCCCATCCTCAATGATGGTGCAGCCCAGACATGAGTGCAAAAGACAAGGCTGAAGCGTTTGCAACCATCTTCAGCTAGAAGTGCCGAGTGGATGATCCATGTTGGCCTACTCCTGAGGTCCCCACCATCACAGAAGCCAGTCTTCAGCCAATTCGATTCACTCCACATGATATCAAGAAACGGCTGAGCGCACTGGATACAGCAAAGGCTATGGGACCCGACAACATCCCGGCTATCGTGCTGAAGACTTGTGCTCCAGAACTTGCCGCGCCTCTAGCCAAGCTGTTCCAGTACAGCTACAACACTGGCATCTATCCGACAATGTGGAAAACTGCCCAGGTATGTCCTGTCCACAAAAAGCAGGACAAATCCAACCCGGCCAATTACTGCCCCATCAGTCTACTTTCAATCATCAGCAAAGTGATGGAAGGTGTCATCGACAGTGTTATCAAGCAGCACTTACTCACCAATAACCAGCTCACTGATGCCCAGTTTGAGTTCCGCCAAGACCACTCAGCTCACTCAGTGTCATAGGCCCAACCATCTTCAGCTGCTTCATTAATGACCTTCCCTTCAACATAAGGTCAGAAATGGGGATGTTCGCTCACAGTGTTTAGCGCCATTCACAACTCCTCAGATAATGAAGCAGTCCATGCCCGCATGCAACAAGACCTGGACGACGTTCAGGCTTGGGCTGATAAGTGGCAGGTAACATTCGTGCCACACAAGTGCCAGGCAATGACTATCTCCAACAAGCGAGAGTCTAACCACCTCCCCTTGACATTCAACGGCATTACCATCGCCAAATCCCCCACCACCAACATCCTGGGGGTCACCATTGACCAGAAACTTAACTGGACCAGCCACAAAAATACTGTGGCAACAAGAGCAGGTCAGAGGCTAGGTATTCTGCAGCGAGTGTCTCACCTCCTGACTCCCCAAAGCCTTTCCACCATCTACAAGGCACAACTAAGGAGTGTGATGGAATACTCTCCACTTGCCTGGAGGAGTGCAGCTCCAACAACACTCAAGAAGCTCGACACCATCCAGGACAAAGCAGCCCGCTTGATTGGCTCCCCATCTACCACCTTAAACATTCACTCCCTCCACCACCGGCGTACTGTGACTGCAGTGTGTACCATCTACAAGATGCATTGCAGCAACTCACCAAGGCTTCTTCGGCAGCACCTCCCAAACCCACGATCTCTTCCACCTAGAAGGACAAGGGCAGCAGGCACATGGGAACACGACCACCTCCAAGTTCCCCTCCAAGTCACACATCATCCTGACTTAGAAGTATATCGCCGATCCTTCATCGCTGGGTCAAAATCCTGGAACTGCCTACCTAACAGCACTGTGGGCGTACCATCACCACACGGACTGCAGCGGTTCAAGAATGCAGCTCACCACCACCTTCTCAAAGGCAATTAGAGGTGGGCAATAAATGTTGGCCTTGCCAGCGATGCCCACATCCTATAAATGTATAAAACAAAAAAATTCACAGTTGAGATATACCCAAAATTAACCTGAGAATGCATCTTTTTTCAGTTGTTCTCAGAATATGAGCGATGCTATCAAGACTGCATTTATTTCCCATCCCTAATTGCCCCTGAACATAGCAATGGAATTACATACTTTTAGGCCACTTCAAAGTGCAAGAATAGTCAATTATATTGAGTCACATGTAAGCCAAACTTGGTGGCCTGAAGCACATTAGCGAACCAGTTGGGATTTTTAACGGCAATCCAGAGCTTCTCACAGTCATCCTTTTTTTCTGGTGCCAGCCCATAAATTACCAGATTTGATTTCATTTTCACAACTTGCCATAGTGGGATTTTGAACTCATGCTCTCTGGGTTCCTAGTCCAGTATTACAGCCACTACTTTTCTTTCCCTCTCGCTCACTTTCTCTCTTCAGTAATAAGCCTTCACCCTGTTTCAGGAAAATGCTTTAATGCTTTAACGATCTCCATCTCCCACACCTCCCCAGCATTGTGGCCTCTCTAAGGGAGACTGTGCCAATTACCCCAGAAATACAGGAAGGTCCGTGCTTTGGACCAGAGTCCGTTGAGATGCTGGACTGGACATTTCAAGCTCATTTCACTTAAGTTACAGCCTCCTGCAGCTGTCAATGAGAAGCAAATGTACCATCTGTTTGGGTTGGAGTCAAAACCCAAATCTCAGAGGTGAGAAGGAAAATTCTAACACATTGCATCACCCCAGTTCCCCCTTCTCCCGCCTCGTAACTAACAATTTTTTTTGAAGTGGCTGAAATTAAAGAATGTCATTCTTGAGTTTAGATCCTTTCAAAAAGAAAACTCAAACTTGTAAGACCAGGAAAAGCCCAATGAGCCCGTCCAGTTTTTTGAGAGATCAACGCCACCTATCGTTTGGCGGCATTAAAATTAGGTTGTATGAATATTAGAGAATAAACGTGCATCATGCACCGAGAATTTCTGTGGGGAGATCATTGGGACCCCCCCCCCGGAGAAACGGCTACTTCTCTGGGACTCCACCCAACCTTCCAGTGAAGTTACGGCAGAAGATTTAGAGAAACCTCGCACAAATCCAGGTCCACGATTCCTTTGTGAATGTTAAAGTTCCCACTCCTGACCGCTATCCATTGACCATGCTGGAATCGCACACTGGCTGAGGTGCGGAGGGCGGAGAACAGGCTCGGATGTGATGCCCTTATTAACAAGCACTTACATTTGTCTAGTGTCTCCGTGTTTTAAAACGGGTGTTGACTATTATTTTAATGGATTAACGGCCTCTGTTAGAATAGCAAAAGGATCATTTTCAGACTTTGAGCATCTGGCAGGGAGCCTTGGCCACTGGGAGCGCATATCGGAAATTCGGTGTGCACTACTCATCATTTTTCCAGCTACTTAAAAGGTTCAAAAAACTTATGCAGTGCATGCCTGAATTTACAATATGCAAGGCCACACAAAGTCAAAAAATCACCCCTTAAATATGCAATGGTAAAATTCACACAGTATTACTTCATGGCCCTGGTCATTTGTTTCTATACTCCAAAGTAATTCATTGTGTCAAGCACTCTCAGACATTTCAATGTGATAAGTAGCTATGCAAGAATTATTTATCTTATTATTACATCCCTTATTCTGCTCCCTCCATAAATACATTTAACTAGGTCTTGAATCCATTTATACTAATCCCTTTAATTATGTATAATAAATAGTTTATTTTAATATATATTAATATACACAGGGTAGACTTGAATGGAAAAGTGATAACGGGCAGGTGGGTTAACAGTTTATTCATGAGGTAGATTACTGAAGTGGGTTATCACAAGATTTGTTAATAGTGGGTTATGGGTCTATCCATGGAGATGAGTTCTGGGTCTATCCAAGGGGCCAGTTAGGATTCAATCCGTGGGTTGGGTTATTGGGTCTATCTATAGAGATGAGTTACAGATCTATCCAAGGGGCAGGTTTCTACTTTATTTATGGAGTGGGTTATTGGTTTATCCATAGGGCAAGTTATCATTCTATCCATGAGATCAGTTATAGTCTATCCACGCGGCAGAGTATTGGACTAGCCAGGAAACAGGTTATCGGCCTATCCATAGGTTGGCGTAACATTTTGGGGTTTTTACGCTAGTCTTGTCTAGTTAGAAGTCAAGTACCATTGCACTGGGGAGCTGAAACAGGATGAGACATTATCAGATCATAGTTACCTCATGGTAATGGCTGCTGCGCGTCGATTTATAGGCAGGTGGGGCTGGATTCTCTTCCATGATCCTGCTCCAAAATCAGGCAGAATCACATTGGAGAATGAGGGAAAATGAGTGGTGAGGCCTAGCTCCAGCCGCCCAGCCGGCCCCCACTGGAACCACCGTTGCCTGCACCTTCCCATCGCATGTTATCATCTGCAAATTTCAACACCACTCCCTTGAGGCTTCCATCAAACTCATTAATATTCAGTGAAAAGAAGTGGCCCCAGAACTGAACCGTATGGGACAACACTATCCACTTTCGTTCTGAAAAACCGCCCTTAACTCATATTCTCTGTTTTCTCCCTTACAATCAATTTTTAATCCAGTTTGCTATTTTCCTCCGAATGCCATATTCCTTAATCTTCTCTAATAATTTCTAATAGTGTCAGCTGTGGCTCAGTGGGTAGCACACTTGCCTCTGGGTCAGAAGGTTGTGGGTTCAAGTCCCACTCCAGGGACTTGAGCACATAAATCTAGGCTGACACTCCAGTGCAGTGCTGAGGGAGTGCTGCGCTGTCGGAGGTGCCGTCTTTCGGATGAGACATTAAAGCGAGGCCCCGTCTGCTCTCTCAGGTGGACGTAAAAAATTCCATGGTACTATTCCAAAGAAGAGCAGGGGAATTATCTCCAGTGTCCTGGCCAATACTTATTCCTCAAGCAACATAACAAATACAGATTATCTGGTCGTTATCACATTGCTGTTTGTGGGAGCTTGTTGTGTGCAAATTGGCTGCCGCGTTTCTCACATTACAACAGTGACTACACTTCAAAAGTACTTAATTGGCTGTAAAGCGCTTTGAGACGTCCAGTGGTCGTGAAAGGCACTATATAAATGTAAATCTTTCTTTTTTATGTGACACTTTGTTAAAGTCCACATGCACTACATCCACTGCATTTCCCCCCATCTAGCATGTCCAGTTACCTCCTCAACGAATTGAATAAGGACTCAAACAATTCGCTCCTTCACACCGGCTGGATCTCTTTTCACAAAGGCAACCTAGCCTAGAAGTTATGGTACTGGACTAATAATCCAGAGAGTGCACGTTCAAATCCCACTGTGGCTGTTTGAGAATTTGAAATTACTTTTTTTTTTTAAAAAGCTGGTATCAATAAAAGTGACCGTGAATCTGTCGGATTGTCGTGAAAACTCAACTGGCTCACTAATGTCCTTTAGGGAAGGAAACCTGCCATTATTACCCAGTCTGGCCCATATGTGATTCCATGGCTGACATTGCATCAATTGTATCGCCACTTTCCCAGTTGTATCAGGAATGGCCAATAAATGCCGGCGTTACCAGCAACGGCCACATCCCAAGAATGTGTTAGAAAAGTTACAGTGAACAAGTAGGAGTCGCCACCCCAGCCCCACCTCACTAGTGGAATTTCACACCCACATTTTTTAAGGGGATCTGGGGGTCTCATAAAATAAAATTAACAGAGCTAATTTGTGGCATCCAATGGGATTGCAGCCCATCATTTTCAAAAAGTAAATTCACAAGTTTTTTAAGTTTCCCCACAATCCAGATCATATCTTTGAAACTATTTGCGATTAGTCACAGTTTGATGGAGACCGTCTCTGAGGATGTCTTTTTTTGGCAGTCTGTGTAAAGAGACCACACCTACCCAATCTCAAGCCTGAACAGTTCAAAATGAACAAGCTTTCAGCGAGACTGGAAATTAGGAAACAGTCCTTCTTTTTGTCCCAAACTAGTGAAATGGATTCCTAGCAAAAGCAAGCATTGCAAAGCTGACTGGTTCCTTCAAAAAGGAGCTGGATCAATATCCAATTAAAAATGGACGTGAAGGTTATAACAACAACTTTTGTTTATATAGCACCATTAACATAAAACATCCCAAGGCGCTACACAGAATCGTAATTAGACAAAAATTGACACTGAGCCGAAGAAGGAGACATTAGGACAGGTGACCAAAAGCTTGGTCAAAGGAGTAACGAATTGGTTAGAAGGTAGGAGATAAAATGAGTATGTACTCAAATTGGCAGGATATGACTAGTGGAGTCGCCCAGCGATCTATACTGGGGACTCAGCTTTTTACTATATGTATAAATGACTTAGATGAAAGAAAGGTAAATAGGGAGGTGGCAAAGGCTTTAAACTAGTAAGATGAGGGGAGGGATCTACTAGAAATGAAACCAGACTAAATATAAACAATACAGGAAAGGAGAGCATAGGAAAGAGTAAAGTAAGGGAGGACATTGATGGCCAGGGAATAAATAGAGTTATAGAACAAGGGGGAGAAATTCAGTATCGCCCCATTTGGGGCGCAATTATCGGCCAGGCGCAAAGATTAGCGCCTGGCGCTAATTATCGCCTCCGACTGCAAACTTGACTTTTATCGCCCTTGGAGGTGATTGGAGCGCTAAATCAGGCGCTTCACACTTGTCTTAAGGCGCAAAGGCCGAGGAGCGAGGCGCTACCTCAGAGCGCTGGCGAAGCTCATGTGATGTCAGTCAGCAATGGAACACAGACACAATGGCACCGGCCAGTTCTTAAAGGGGAGGGTTGATCTTGCTTTCCATCCACATCCTGCTCATTGCAGCCTTGAATCTCGGCCTGGAGAGACCTGTACATCAAATCTGCTGGAAAGAACAATGGAGAGAACCAGGGAAAGAGCTCAGAGTGCAGCCCCCACAGTCTCTTCTAAATCGATACAAGGAAGGGAAAATCAAAATGAAGCTGCAAAGTGCTGCTCAGTACCCAAAACTCCTTCACACAGCGTTGAATCTTTTCAGAAGTCTCTCTCTCTCTGAATGTGTGGTTCAAAAATGTCACCAACAATAAAAGGCAGGAAGCGGTCGCCTTTAAATAGCGCTCCCCCAGTCCCTTCCTGACTGCAAAATGCTCCCCTCAACCTGTCGTTGCTAGCGGCAGGCGGTAAGGCAGGGGGCGCCACTCAATATCCGCTCCGGGGCGCTACCGGGGCGTTGCGCACTCGACTGACGTCACGATCTGCCGCGCAGGAGATCGTGGCGCTAGTGTTTAGCGCCGCCGCAAAATGTCTAGTTAATTTCGCGAGCGGTGCAAACATCGCCGCGCCCGGGCGCTAGTTGCTTTGCGCCCCATTAGCGCCCTATTAAGGCGCTAACAGGAGGCGCAACCAACTGAATTTTTCCCCCCAAGAGTTTAAAAAGATGTTTAAAAATAAAGTGAGAGGAACTGTTATTAAAAATGAGTTAATCTGTCTGTACAGCAATGCACAGTGTCCGTAATAAAACTGGGGAGCTGGAGGCAATCAGGCGTTGCAAGGAACCAAAGTAGGGATTACTGAGACATGGCTACAGAAAAATCATGGCTAGGAATTAAACATTGCAGGGTATAACATATTTAGAAAGGATAGAGAGGGGAAAAGGGGAGGTGGAATAGCTGTACTTATTAGGGATAACATAATGGCAGGAGAAAAAAGTGACGCAGCGATCAGCAAGACAGAAATAGATTCCATGTGGATAGAGATAATCATACTAATAGTGGTAGTCTACAGACCACCTAATAGTGGAAGGGAGGTGGAGGAAGAAATATGCAGACAAATTAGGGAAATGAGTAAAAAACATAGAATAATAATCATGGGGGATTTCAAATACCCAAATATTAATTGGACAGAAGAGAAAGGTAAAGGGGATAAGGGAATGGAGTTCCTACAATGTGTACAGGACTCCTTTCTAACCCAATATGTAAAAAGCCCAACAAGAGAGGATTCACTATTGGATCTAGTAATGGAGAATGAACCAGAGCGGATAAGAGAAGTAAAAGTAGGGGAACATCTAGGCAATAGTGACCATAATATAATACGCTTTAAGATAATAATTGAGAAAGACATAGGTATGACAAAGACCAGGGTGATAGATTGGAGAAAAGCTGATATTGAGGGACTGAGAATAGAACTTGGGAAAATAAAATGGACAACAGTATTGGCAAACAATGATGTAGAACAGCAATGGGAAACATTTAAAACGATGTTCAACAGAGTCCAGGAAAAATATATTCCGCTAATAAACAAGAACAAGCTAAACACTAATGAAACACCGTGGATGAATAAAGCCATAAGGGAAAAATTGAGGGTAAGGAAGAAGCATACAATGGGCTGGATTTTCCGATCCCTACAGGTGGGTATGCGCTGTGTACTCACCCATAGGGACATTGGAAATGCCAGTTTCAGGCATGCACTGTGCATGCGCTGGAAACCGGCATTTCCGATCTGTCAAGAAAGCTCTTGACAGATCCTCTGGCTGCCCGGGAGAAGGGCCTCTGCGGCCGGATAGTTCTGCTTTTTGGAGACCCTCCGCCCACAGAAAACCCTTACAATTCTTGCGCCTGATAAAAGCAGGCGTAAGGCCTGCTTTTACCAGGATAAGAGTTGAAAAAAGTTTTTTTTTTAATTTCACTGATTTATCATTTAAAAATACTTTAAAAAAGTAAGTTTATTTTTAGCCCCGTAAAAAACTTTAATTATTTTTTTCAAAAATTTAAATTTTTGTCTAAAATAGTTAATTTATTGTAATTTCAAGTCATTTTAAAAATGTGATTTTTTTTTTAATGTATTTAAAGTTTTACTATGTTTTGGGGGTGATCTCCATTCATATATTTGACAGGTCTTCCTGTCAAATGTAGGAAGGGAGATTCCCTTCTGTGATTAGCTCCCCATGGCCCACGTGATCCCAGGGACGCTGCGAACTACCTGCGCCTCTGGGATACGTGGGCCCTGCGCACCGGCAGTTTGGAGAGGCCCAGCACTGGAATTGTACGCGTCCAGGGAACCCTCAGATAAGGGCGTAGATTTTTCCAGATCTCAGTCCTCCGCCCGCGGCAGGCCTGCGATCGGAATATCTGGGCCATTAAGTACATGGACAGCAGGGGAGAGCATGATAAGGGAGAATATGAAGGGATTAGGAGAGAAATCAAAAAAACAATTAGGAAGGTAAAGAGGAACTATGAAATTAAATTATCAAGGAACATAAAATAAAATAGTAAAATATTTTACAGGCACATAAATAAAAAAAGAAAGGTCGGGATGGGAATAGGGCCATGAAGGAATGGAGAGGATAATACCGCAGGCAGCAATAGGGAGATGACAGAGATATTAAATAATTACTTTGCTTCAGTATTTACCAGGGAGATAGAACAGGTGGAGATGACATCGGATGATGAGATTAATAATGAGTTAACTGCATTTAAAATGTTTAAAAAGGGATATATTAAATAAACGAATCAAACTCAGAGGATAAAACCCCTGGTCCGGATGGATTACATCTGCGTATTTTAAAAGAATCTAGGGAAAAAATAGCAGAAGCATTACTAAACATATTCAGTAATTCATTAGAAAAAGATGTAGTGCCAGAGGACTGGCGGATAGCTAACGTAATATCTATATTTAAGAAGGGAGGTAGAACATGTCCAGGGAACTATAGGCTAGTCAACTTAACATCGGTGGTAGGAAAAATGATGGAATCCCTACTAAAGGAGAAAATAAAAGAACATCTAGAAATGAAAAATATAATAATAGTCAGCATGGAGTCTTGCTTGACCAACCTAATTGAATTTTTCAAAGAGGTAACCGAGAGAGTAGACAAGGGTAGTGCAGTAGATGTAATTTATCTAGATTTTTCAAAAGGCCTTCGATAAGGTACCACATAATAGACAAACGAATAAGGTCATGGTATGCAGAGTCAGGAGACAAATAGCAGAATGGACAGCTAGCTGGCTTCAAGACAGAAAGCAGAGAGTAGGGGTAAAGGGTAGCTGTTCAGAGTAGCAGAAGGTGGGAAGTGGTGTTCCACAATTATCAGTGCTGGGACCACTGTTGTTCACAATTTATATTAACGATTTAGACCTTGGAATCAAAAACACAATTTCTAAATTTACAGACGACACCAAATTGGGGGGGAAAGGCAATACTGAGGAGGACTGCAACAAATTACAAGAAGACATTAATAAACTTGCAGAATGGGCATATAATTGGCAAATGAAGTTCAACACAGATAAATGTGAGGTATTACATTTTGGTAAAAAAAAGGGAGGTCACATATTACTTGGAAAATAAGAATCTAAATGGGGTAGAGGAACAAAGGGATCTAGGAGTACAAATACACAAATCACAAAGTATCGACACAGTTTAACAAGGCCATAAAAAAAGCAAACCAGGTACTTGGGTTTATTTCTAGAGGGATAGAATTGAAAAGTAGTGAAGTTATGCTAAACTTGTATCGAACCCAGGTTAGACCACACTTGGAGTACTGTTTGCAATTCTGGTCGCCATATTATAAAAAGGATGTGGAGGCACTGGAGAGGGTGCAGAAAAGATTTGCAAGGATGATACCAGAAATGCGAGGGTACACCTATCAGGAAAGGATGAACAGGCGGGGTCTCTTTTCTCTTGAAAAGAGAAGGCTGAGGGGTGACCTAATAGAGGTCTTTAAATTCATGAAAGGTTTTGATAGAGTAGATACAGAGAGAATGTTTCCACTTGTGGGGAAGAGCAAAACTAGAGGCCATCAATATAAGATAGTCACCAAAAAATCAAATAGAGAATTCAGAAGAAACTTCTTTACTCAGAGAGTGGTGAGAATGTAGAACTCGCTACCACAGGGGGCGGTTGAAGCGAATAGTATAGATGTAGTTAAGGGGTGATTAGATAAGCATATGAGGGAGAAGGGAATAGAGGGTTTTGCTGATAGAGTTAGATGAGGAAAGAGGGGAGGAGGCTCGAGTGGAGCATAAACGCCAGCATGCTCTGGTTGGGCCGAATGGCCTGTTTCTGTGCTGTATATCCTATGTAATCGAGAACCGTATATCCTAATTTTCTGATGACACAAAGTTAGGTGGCACAGTAAGTAGTGTAGATGGGAGCAGAAATTTGCAAAGGGACATTGGTAGATTAAGTGAGCGGCAAAACTGTGGCAGATGGAGTTCAATGTGGGGAAGTGCGAGGTCATCCACTTTGGACATAAGAAAGATAAATCAGAGTATTTTCTAAATGTTGAGAAGCTAGAAATTGTGGAGAGATTTGTGTGTCCATGTACAGGTATCACTAGAAACCAGTGGACAGGTACAAAAAATAATTTTAAAAGCTAATGAAATGTTAGCCTTCATCTCAAAGGGTCTGGAACACAAAGGGGAGGAGGTTATGCCACAGTTATATAGTGCTCTGGTTAGACTGCATCTAGAGTATTGCGTTCAGTTCTGGGCACCACACCACAGGAAGGATATATTGGCCTTGGAGGGAGTGCAGTGCAGAATCACCAGAATGATACTGGGATTTAGAGGGTTAAATTATGAGCACTGGTTGGATAGACTAGGCTTGTATTCACTTGAATATAGAAGATTAAAGGGTGATCTAATTGAGGTGTTTCAGATGATTAAAGAATATGATAGGGTAGATCGAGAGAAACTATTTCCTCTGGTGGGGGAGTCCAGAACAAGGGGCCATAATCTTATTAGAAAAGCAAAATACTGTGGATGCTGGAAATCTGAAATAAAAACAGAAAATGCTGGAAATACTTAGCAGGTCAGGCAACATCTGTGGAGAGAGAAACAGAGTTAACGTTTCAGGTCGATGACCTTTCGTCAGAACTCCACAGATGCTGCCTGACCTGCTGAGTATTTCCAGCATTTTCTGTTTTTATCTTAATATTAGCACTAGGCCGTTCAGGGGTGAGGTCAGGAAGCACTTCTTCACACGAAGGGTAGTGGAAATCTGGAACTCTCTCCCCCAAAAAAGCTAGGTCAATTGAAAATATCTGTGGGGAGAGGGTCTTCTACGAAGGCCAAGGTTAAGTAATGGAGATGTGAGAATGATGAATCCTTTAGAGTTTTGTTTAATCACCTTTAGGGTTCAGAAAAAATAATTCTTGTATTTATATGGGCTTTTATCAAATCATCAACAAGTATCAGTCACTGCATACTATTAATTTATTTTGTAGTGACAGCAACATCCCACAAACAGCAATGAGATAAATGACCAGTGGATTTATTTTTTGGTGGTGTTGGTAGAGAAAGTAATGGTAGTTCAGAACACCAGAAGAACTCCCTGCTCTTCTTAAAATAGTGCCATGTGATCTTTAATGTCCATCTAAAAAAACAGACAAGGCCTCAAGTTACTGTCTCCTCCAAAAGATGGCACCTCTGACGAGGCCGCACTCCCTCACTAGTGGAGAGTTAGCCCTGGATTATGTGCTCACGTCATGGTATGGGATTCGAACACACAAATCTGTGACCCAGAAGGGAGAGTGCTACTAATTGAGCAAGACTGAGGCTCCAGGGGGGGCTTTACATAGAACTTTCCCTCATGAGATTAAATGCGTGGAATAGAGTCCACGATAGGCTAGATTACACATGGTCTATGAAAGGAACTCTATAAGCCTCACAGCCTTTAACATTCTAGAGGCAATTTTTACCCTACCCACCTGGCGGAAACTGGGCGGGTGGTTCAAATTTGGCTGAGACTTACCCAATGGCTTCCTGCTCCATTCCAGCTGTCTTCTATTTTAACCTCCTCTTCTGAGCAGGCATCAAGGACAGACTCCTTCTTTAAACATACAGATCGGGGTCCGATGACGTCATCGGGCCCCAACTGCAATTTAAGATAGCATACCTCTGCAACACTGCCCTGCTTCACCCCTATCTCATCCCCTCCACTGCTGAAAACTTTGTCCATGCTTTCATTACCTCGTCATTTCTTGGACACCGGTCTCTCAATCTCCAACTTGTCTAGAACTTCACCACCTACAACGTACCAGCAGTACCCAGTGGTCTTCTGACTCTGGGCTGTTGTGCATCATGACCAACATTCCCACTTGGTGGCAGAGCTTCAGTCATCTACTCTCTCCCTAAACCCCCTCACCTTGCACTTCTCTCCACTACCACCTTTAAACTTCCCCATAAACCCTATGTTTTTTTGAGCATGCTTTGGGTTAGCGCTTCTAACTTTTCTGAGCAGGCGAGAGAGACAGCCGGCAGAAGCCAGTGGGGTCCTTCTTTAAATACGCAAATCGGGCTCCGATGGCATCATCAGGGCCCGACTGCAATTTTAACTGGACGCCTGCACAGGGTAACCGTTGTAGATTCCCAACAGGCCAACATAGCAAGACTAGGAGCTGAGGCCCAAAGTGGCTTAAAAAGCTAAGTCGATTTCTCTTTTTTCTTTCCTTGTGGGGCCTGGAGGAACAGGAGCGCCCCTCCGGGTCCCACAAGGAAAGTTTAGTCCTCCTCAGCCCCGGGCTTCCTCCTCCTTCCCAAACTGCAAGGCCCTCCTGAAACCCCTCCCAACCACTTACCCGAGTGCTGGGGCCCATTCCTTCCACTTCTTGGAGGTGGCCTGATTCGGGCAAGAGATTGCTGGGGCCTATGCAGATGAGGCCCGGGAGTTAAAATCTCCCGGGCTGCACGCTGCCACGGTCCGGACAGTTTGTCACACACATCTGTCCCCACCTGCACCCTGAGTTAAAATTGGAGTTCAGGATCCTCTCCTCACTCTTTGGTTCCCAGGCTCCATTCACTTCTTTCAGACTTCCAATCTCCTCTTTCTTGAGCTCCCAGTCTCTCCGGCTTATGGTTGTCACTCACAACCCTCTTTCATGCTCTCCGTCTGCTTTCCTTTTTCTCAGGCTCCTGGCTCCACTTCCCTCTTTCAAGTCTCCTCTCTCCAATATCAGACTCCCAGTCTGCTCTCCCCTCTCTCAGGCTCCTAATCACCTTTCCCCTCTTTCAGACTCCCATGCTCCCCTATTCGCCAGTCCCTTCTTTCAGCCTGTCAGTTTCTTGGTCTCCTTTTCGCTCACTCTTGTCTTTTCATTCAGTCCTGTCTCCTCTCTGATTCCCAGGCACTACTTCCCTCTCATGATCCCAATTGCATCTCCCCTCTCTCAGGCTCCTCTTTCAGTTTCCTCTCTCAGGCTCCCAGTCTTTTCTTCCCTCTCTCAAGCTCCCATTCTACTCTCTCAGGCACCACTCCTCTGTCTCAAGCCCTCAGACTCATGGCCTCCTTTCTGCTCTCACTTTTCACTCCTCTTTCTGGTTCAGAGTCTCCTCTCTCAGATTCTTAGTTTCCTGGTCTCTTTTCCTCAGTTTCTCCTTTCAGTCCCCCCAGACTCCTCTCCCATCTTCCAGGCTCCTCTTAATCTCCTGGTCTCTTTTCCCCTCTCAGTATTCTCTCCTCTGTCTAGTTTCCAGTCTCCTCTGTCAGTCCCCCCAGTCTCCTCTCCCCTCTCCAGGCTTCTCTCAGTCTCCTGATCTCCTTTCCCAGCAGTCTTCTCTCCTCACACTGGCTCCCAGTTTTCTGTGTGTGTGAAATAGTCTGTCAAACCAGTCAGCACATATAAAATACTAATTTCCTGCTCCATAGGAAGCTGCAATGCCTGACAAATAGGTCTAAGATTTTTTCTTTTAAGCTGATCAGTAGGAAAGGTTTTCGTACACATGGGTCCCCTGTTAGGTGAATATGTGAGGTACCGAATGGCTGCTATTAATGGGGATCTACAAGAGGAAAGAGAAAACTCTCCTTTCCGAGCATAATCAATCTTCAAAACACATCTGTGTGAGAAGCAAAAATGAGAAAATAACACCAGTGGTGAAGTGACACAGTGTAGCATTCCTCACCCCAGTTAACCCTCGATCCATATGCTATAAAAAGGAAAAGCAATTTCAGACCACGACTGAGATCAGAGGAACTAAATAAAACAAGCTTCTATAAGCTCGTCGCTTCCAAACTGACTGGGCGTTTTCTTTCCCAGACTCGTCGTTTTGTAAGGTGGGAAACACCAGGAGTGGAGGATAGGAAGCTAAGCCCAAGGGTTGAGTTTGGTTTGGCACAGGCTGCGTACCTCCCATGTTCTCAGGATCAAAGATTTAATCTGGAAAAATTGAAAAGCATGTGGAATCATAGCAAGTATCACCAGGAAATGATGTTCAGGCAGATTTCAAGGTTTCCTGTTTCACAGCCTTAAGGACTGACCTTTTGGACGCTGACCCACTGGGGAGAAACTTATCTTTACATGTTGAAGTGTTGAGATATCTGACCTCTAGAGGGCTTTCATCTCACTGTTTCCACTTCGCACAGAGACAACTAAGATTTTTTTCCGTCCAAGGGTTCCCTGCCTATAACATAATTTAAAAGGGAATTAGATAAGTATTTGAAAAGGGAGAATACAAAAGGATACAGAGAAAGGGCAGGGAAATGGAATTACTAATATTAGTAAGTGGGATATTAAAGGTTATTTAGAGTGACCAGGAGTGTGAGATTAGATTGGGTGGTATATTAAGGGGTATGGGGAGTGAGCAGGATTAGACTAGGTGGGATTTTAAAGGGTATGCGGAGTGAGCAGGAGAGTGGGATTAGACTAGGTGGGATTTTAAAGGGTATGCGGAGTGAGCAGGAGAGTGGGATTAGACTAGATGGCTCAAGTGGAGAAAGGCACCAGAACAGACTTGATGGGCCACTTTTTCTATATGGCTTTGAAGTGGTTTTTTTAAAGTGGGGAGATGGCAAGGCAGAGGTATCTAGGCCAATGAGTTCAGAGGACCGGTTTGCAGTAGCTGAACAAGCAGCCACTGATGGTGAAGTACAGGGAGTGAGAAACAGGAGAAACCCTGTATAAGTAGAGCAGAGGACACGTCTAGGCATAATAACATAAGAAATCTTGGAACGAGAAAAGGCCATTTGGCCCTTCAAGCTCGCTCCTTGCATAGTCCGTGCATGGACCTCCCCCTTAAGAATGTTCTCCCACCAACTGAAATTTAATCAAAGATTATATTATTGAGGGAAGGAATCATTTTGAATTTAAAACAGGCTGTCCTCCCACTTATTATTAAAAGATAACCCCTTGTACTATGTTCACTCTTTTCACCTGGCCCCATTCCTTTATATATTAGAAGTAGAAATTTACAGGATTGGAAAACGCCATTGCAGTTCATTAGTTTAGACACAAAATTTCAACCAGTCTTTCGGATGAGACGTTAAACCGAGGCCCCGTCTGCTCTCCCAGGTGGACATAAACGTTCCCATGCCGCTATTTCGAAGAAGAGCAGGGGAGTTATGCCCGGTGTCCTGGCCAATATTTATCCCTCCATCAACATCACTAAAACAGATTATCTGGTCATTATCACATTGCTGTTTGTGGGAGCTTGTTGTGCGCAAATTGGCTGCCGCATTTCCTACATTACAACAGTGACTGCACTTCAAAAAGTACTTCATTGGCTGTAAAGCGCTTTGGGACGTCCGGTGGTCGTCAGTTTCTTTAGTCTCTCCCTGTAGCTCAGGTGCCTAATCCCTGATATCGGTTTAATTACCCTCCTCTGTAACCTCTCCAAACCTGGGGCATTTTCACACTAGTTGGGAATAATATTGTATTCCTACCATAACTGGTTTGATTAGGAACATCGGGTCAACTGCTAAACTGGTTTGAACTGATATACCCCAAAAAACTTTCCTGGCTGGGGAGTCTAGAACCAGGGGGCACAGTCTCAGAATAAGGGGTCGGCCACTTAGGACTGAGATGAGGAGAAATTTCTTCACTCAGGGTGGTGAATCTTTGGAATTCTCTACCCCTGAGGGCTGTGGAGGTTCAGTCGTTGAGTATATTCAAGACAGAGATCGATAGATTTTTGAATATTAAGGGAATCAAGGGATATGGGGATAGTGCAGGAAAGTGGAGTTGAGGTAGAAAATCAGCCATGATCTTATTGAATGGCGGAGCAGGCTCGAGGGGCCAAATGGTCTACTCCTGCTCCTGTTGCTTATGTTCTTATGTTCTTTCCAACAGGGTGAGTGAGACTGAGTTTGATGATCCGTGGGAGCCGGGTTGCGGGTGTGGGCCACTATTGGTTTTATGATAGGGTAAACTAAAAGTCGGTCAGTTAATCCGACAAATCACTTCTGTGCATAAACTAGATGTTCACTTTATCTCCTGTTGTTCTGTCAGTTAATACAGTTGTTTCATAGGAGATTTAAAGCAAAAATGTGTCACTTTAAAATGTGCAAAGTACAAAACTACTGCGCAAAACCATTAATTCAGTGGTGGCCCACAGATACTGGGCTACCACAATTGGCCACAGCACTCCTAGGCAATGGGGAACATTAAACACAGCTAGGGTTCCTGCAATAAAAATAGAAAATACTGGAGATACTCAGCAGGTCAGGCAGCATCTGTGAAGAGAGAAACAGAGTTAATGTTTCAGGTCGATGACCTTCCTGCTCCTGATTACTATCCAGTGATTCCTCAGAGTGTTATGGGAGGGAAAAAGAGAGAGGGAGATAGAGAGATTTGAGCATGTGTTCCAACTTGACACATCAGTGCAGTATTCAGTGCCAACATTGTTGGAAGTGCTGTCAAATGAGAGTTAAACCAAGACCCTTTGGGCTGGATTTTGATACTGGGGTGGGTTGGGGTCGTGTCATCCACTTTTCGTGTTATCCACCCGACTGCAATTGGATGTGGGAGATTGATGCAATTTTCACCTAATTGGGCAATTGAGTTCCAGCATGTGGGAACCCATGAACCAATTAGTGTTTTCAGTCTGAAAGTCGCCTTTGATGATGTCATCATTGCTGCTGCATTGAAGGTCTTCAAAGACTGCCTGGCCTTTGCTGTGAGAGGACCTGCAAAATGAGCAGCAGCAGCCCTAAGTCTGCTCCCAGATATTTTTACACCACTACTCCCAGATATGTCTCCTCTCTATCCATCCATCCACATAGCCATCCATATATGCATAGCCAGCCAAATGTGCTCCCCGCCAGGTTTCACAATCGTGGTTCAGAACAGGCGTGCTTCACGCAGAACAAGGGTTAAAATCACAAAGGCCTTTCAAAATGGCATTATAGAGGCAATTTAGTGCTTGTTAAGGGCCTTAACAGCCTATCCCGCCTCTTAGAGGCAGGATGGAGTCGGGACCAGCAGACACGATTTAATGAAAATTGCGTGAAGGCGGGATCGAGGCAGACTTGTGCCCGCCCGCCAGTTTTCGCAATTTTAACCCCCCACACGCCTCCAAACCCGCCTCCACGGGTCAATGAAAATCCAGCCCTTACTGTCTGTTCAAGTGAATGTGAAAGATCCCCATGGCACTTCTTCGAAGAAAAGCAGTGGAGTTTTCCCAATATCCTGGGCAACATTCATCCCTCAACCAACACCAACAAAAGTAGATTAACTGGCCATTCATAGAGCAAACTAAGTCCCTCATTTTAATACTCTATGATTCATATTATTGAACATTTGTTAGCAAAAATAATAAACAGTTGCACATTGCTGTAAAAGTGGTTTCAAAATTCTTACTAAATTGTCCTGGCCAACATTTATCCCTAAAGCAAAATCACTAAAAAAAAAACTAGATTATCTGGTCATTATCGCATTGCTGTCTGTGAGGCCTTGCTGTGCATGAATTGGCTGCCACGTCTCCTTACATTACAACAGTGACTACACTTCAAAAGTACTTAATTGGCTGTAAAGTGCTTTGGGATGTCCTGAGGTTGTGAAAGGTGCAATAGAAATGCAAGCCTTTCTTTCTAAATTTATGGGGCCTTACAAGCAAATGGTGGGAGACAGGGGGGTAAAATGGGTCTATCTATGCCAGTAGCGCGAAATGGCCTCAGAGTGAATTAGCTATTACAGAGACGTGGCTGAAAGAGGGGCAGGTATGGCAGCTCAACATTCCTGGTTACAGGATTTTCAGATGGGATAGAGAGGGAGGTCGCAGTATTGATTAAAGAAACTATTACAGCTGTGAGGAGGGATGATATGTTGGAGGGATCATCAAACGAGGCCATATGGGTCGAACTGAAAAACAAAAAAGGGGCGATCACACTGCTGGGAGTGTACTACAGACCCCCAAACAGTGAGGGGGAGATAGAAGAACAAATATGTAGACAAATTTCTGAGAAGTGCAAAAACTATAGGGCAGTAATAGTAGGGGATTTCAACTACCCCAATATTAACTGGGATAAAATTAGTGTGAAGGGTATAGAGGGTGCAGAATTCCTAAAATGCATCCAGGAGAACTTTTTTAGCCAGTATGTAGCAAGCCCAACAAGGGAGGGGGCGGTTCTGGACTTAGTTTTAGGGAATGAAGCTGGGCAGGTAGAAGGCGTATCAGTGGGGGAGCTAGTGACCATAATTCTGTTAGATTTAAGGTAGTTATGGAAAAGGTCAAGGATAGACCAGGAATAAAAATTCTAAATTGGGGAAAAGCAAATTTTGCTAGGCTCAGAGGGGATTTAGCCATAGTGGACTGGAAACAGCTAATTGAAGGTAAATCAGTGTCAGAGCAGTGGGAGGCATTCAAGGTGGAGATCCGGAGGGTTCAGACTAAATATGTGCCCTTAAAGAAAAAAGGTGGGACTAACAAATCTAGAGCCCCCTGGATGTCTAGGGACATACAGGGAAGGATAAAGAAAAAAAGGGAGGCGTATGACAGATACCGAGGGCTAAATACTCCAGAATCTTTAGAGGAGTACAGAAAGTGCAGGGGTGCAATTAAAAAGGATATTAGGAAAGCAAAGATTCTTGGCAAGTAAAAGCAAGGAAAACCCAAAGATGTTTTATAAATATATTAAGAGTAAGAGGATAACTAAAGAAAGGGTAGGGCCTGGTAGAGATCATGAGGGTAATCTGTGTGTGGAGGCGGGAAACGTTGGTAGGGTTCTTAATGAATACTTTGCATCTGTTTTCACAAAGGAGAGGAGCGAAGCAGACATTGCTATCAAGGGGAGGAGTGTGAATACTAGATGAAATAAACATAGTGAGAGAGGAAGTATTAAGGGGTTTAGCAGCTTTAAAAGTGGATAAATCCCCAGGCCCGGATGAAATGTATCCCAGGCTGTTAAGCGAAGCAAAAGAGGAAATAGCAGAGGTCCTGACCATCATTTTTCAATCCTCTGGCTTCAGGTGTGGTGCCGGAGGACTGAAGGACTGCTAATGTGGTACCCTTGTTTAAAAAGGGAGAAAAGGATAGACCGAGTAATTACGGGCCAGTCAGCCTAACCTCGGTGGTGGGAAAATTATTGGAAAGAATTCTGAAGGACAGGATTCATTTAGAAAGACACGGATTAATCAAGGATAGTCAGCACGGATTTGTGAAGGGAAGGTCGTGTCTGACAAACTTGATTGAATTTTTTGAGCAGGTAACAAGAAGGGTAGATGAGGGTAGTGCGTTTGATGTAGTGTATATGGACTTTAGCAAGGCTTTTGATAAGATTCCACCTGGCAGACTGGTCACGAAGTTAAAAGCCCATGGGATCCAGGGCAAAGTGTCAAGTTGGATTCAAAACTGGCTCGGAGACAGGAAGCAGAGGGTAATGGTTGATTGGTGTTTTTGTGACTGGAAGGCTTTTCCAGTGGGGTTCCGCAGGGCTCAGTACCAGGTCCCTTGCTTTTTGTGGTATATATCAATGATCTAGACTTGAATATAGGGGGTATGAGTAAGAAGTTTGCAGATGATACTAAAATCGGCTGTGTGGTTGATACTGAAGAAGGAAGCTGTAGACTGCAGGAAGATATCAATAAATTGGTCAGGTGGGCAGAACAGTGGCAAATGGAATTCAATCCGGAGAAGTGTGAGGTAATGTATTTGGGGAGGGCTAACAAGGGAAGGAAATACACGTTTAATGGTAGGACACTGAGTAGTGTAGAGGAACAAAGGGACCTTGGAGTGCACGTCCACAGATCCCTGAAGGTAGCAGGCCAGGTAGATAAGGTGGTTAAGAAGACATACGAAATGCTTGCCTTTATTAGCCGTGGCATAGAACACAAGAGCAGGGGGGTTATGCTTCAATAGTATAAAACACTAGTTAGGCCTTAGCTAGAGTACTGCATGCAGTTCTGGTCACCACATTACAGGAAAGATGTGATTGCACTAGAGAGGGTACAGAGGAGATTTACAAGGATGTTGTAGAGAATCTTAGCTATGAGGAAAGACTGGATAGGCTGGGTCTGTTTTCCTTGAACAGAGGAGGCTGAGGGGAGACCTTATTGAGGTGTATAAAATTATGAGGGGCCTAGATAAAGTGGATAGAAAGGACCTATTTCCCTTAGCAGAGGGGTCAAAAACCAGGGGGCACAGATTTAAAGTAATTGGTGGAAGGTTTAGAGGGGATTTGAGGGGAAATTTCTTCAACCAGAGGGTTGTGGGGGTCTGGAACTCACTGCCTGAAAGGGTGGTAGAGGCAGGAACCCTAACCACATTTAAAAAGTACTTGGATCTGCACTTGCGGTGCTCTAACCTGCAGGGCTACGGACCAAGAGCTGGGAAGTGGGATTATGCTGGATAGCTCTTTGTTGACCGGCGCGGACACGATGGGCTGAAATGGCCTCCTTCCGTGCCTGTAACTTTCTATGATTCTATGAATCAGCAGTCCGTTTTACACTGCACTTCATTTTCTTTTTCTTGATTGGAGAAGTATCTACAACACCTGATTCTCTTATTGTGGGTGTCCATCTGATTTGACGTGATTGTACATTTAACAAAGAGATAATTGTGCCCTTACTAGTGCCTCGCAGTGCCCTGTTCCTCCCGTTCCATTTCCTCTGTTTAATGCTTTAAAGATGCTGATCAGAGGCAGCCCTGAGAGCAGAACATTTTCTGCAGATTCTTCTTATCGTGACATTCTGCTCTCGTGATACGTTAAGCAGTATAGCTGTACAGGATTAGCCCTCCCCTCAGTGAATAAATGCAAGATTCCCTCTTTATAGCATTTAGACATAATGTTGGATCCCAGCTGGCCCTGACAGCTCCGTTGGTGAATGCACTGCCCAGTTCAATACCGAGCCATATTCAATACCTGGTCTGCACTGAATTATCTGATCTCAGCTGAGAAGGGAGTTGAAACATGGCAATTCGCACTCACACCCTTGAAGTACAGAATTGTGCGTGGGTGGAATTAGCTAGGTTCCCTCTCCCGATTACTATCGAGTAGCCCCCTACACATTGGGTGAGAGGATGAAGCTCGGTTGAAATTCCACCCTCCTCTCCTCACCCCACCCCCTCCCCCCACCCCGCCAACAATAGAATGGACTCCTGCCGTTCAATGTCTAGGCTGATGCATTTGAGTGAGGTAATGGGGGAAACATATTCCTGTGGAGCCTTCTCCCAGCACAAGTTAGAACCGTCAGGAGAAGAGGGAAGAAAATTGAAGGGGAAAAATAATTACATTAGAATGAAAGACAGGATATGTGAGAAAACTGACTGTTACGTGGTCTGAAAACACAATAAATTGCGCAATCTGGGAAGAATGTCATAATTCAACAGAGAATTTTTACAGTTAAGAGTTGAGTCATAAATACAATGGGTGTAGCTGGAAACATAGGGCTGTTTGTGTGGCGGGGAAGGGAGTTGTGAGTGGGGGAGCGGATAATTATGTGATTTCGGTCAACCCAAGGATGTTGGCTTCCAGTGTGATATCATCAAGTTCATGTAACCAGGGTGGTCTGATACCTTCTACCCTTAAAACAATGATGTTATCATCAATTAACATTGTTTCTCATGTTTCTGTTAACTCGATACTGTGTTTAATTCCAACTATGCTACCTAATGATGAAGGGTCTGTCTGGAAACAGTGCAGCTGTGGCTGGGAAGTCACTGTGATTCCTCAGTCCCAGATGTTTATGTAGTCAGTCAAGAGTTGCATAGTTTCTCAGAGTTCCCTGATGCAGTTATTATGGGATGTATTGGTGATCTCCATTTCCTTTTCCAATTTTCTCTGCTCCTCTCCTGAAGGCATCAGGTACATTGCAGTACTGTTCCACAAGTACCAGCCACCTTCCATTTTGGGATATAGTATATGAGTAATTTGAGACATGACATATGGTAAGTGTACCATGCTTAGAAGGACCAGGTAACTTTGGACCTATGGTTCCTAAAACTCTCCACCACTGGGGGTTTTCCTCACGTCATGTCTGGGTCTGTTGTAGATTAATTGTTAGAGATTGATTGCTATGATTAGTCAACACCTCCATTATTGTATCATGTAAATACCAGGATGGTAGAAGGCGAACAGAGTGTCAGCTGTGGCTCAGTGGTAGCACTCTCGTCTGAGTCAGAAGCTTGTGGGTTTAAGTCCCACTTGAGCGATTTGAGCACATAATCTAGGCTGATACTCCAGTGCAGTACTAAAGGAGTGCTGCACTGTCGGAGGTGCCGCCTTTCAGATGAGATGTTAAACCGAGGCCCCGTCTGCCCTCTCAGGTGGACTTAAAAGATACCATGGCACTATTTCACTGGGGAATTCTCCCCAGTGTTCTGGCCAATATTTATCCCTCAACCAACATCACTAAAACAGATTATCTGGTCATTATCTCAGTGCTGTTTGTGGGACCTTGCTGTGCGCAATTTGGCTGCTGAGTTTCCTGCATTACAACAGTGGCTACACTTCAAAAATACTTTGTTGACTGCAATGTCTTTTGGAACATCCTGAAGTTGTGAAAGGTGCTTATAAATGCAATTTCTTTCTTTCCTTTCTTTCACACTGCCTGCCAACACCTGAGTGAGAAGCCCCTACTGACAATGAGTCTACTCCTCAAGTCCTGCCAAAGAGCTGGACTGTCTGGTCAATCATCAACAGCAGCCTGGAGTAGTGTGGAGTTGCCTGGCTCAGATGTGCAAGTCTTAATTTTGAACAGTATGAATAACTTTATGCAGACTATGAAGTAATGTAGCCTCTGCAGAAGGTTTTGTGTGTTTAAGTAACTTGAACACTTTCCATTTCAGGGACCAAGTGCTAACATTAAGTGCAACGAAGAGATAGGTTTTGAAGAGATTTTTGAATGCAGGGAGAGAGCAGGTAAGACAGAAGGGTTTAAGGATGGAGTTACAGAGAGTAGGGTGAAGTTGGATAAAGGTCATTGCCACCGATGAAAGAGGGGACACACAGGGGGCCAGAGTCGGAGCCCTGAAGGGCAAGGGCTTAGGACATAAGGCAAAATGTAGTTCTAGAGGTCGGATCGGATGAAGTCTTGAAGAGATTTGTAGACAAGGATTTTGGATTCACTGTGACAGGGAGCCATTAAAGATCAGCAAGGGCAAGGGTGATAGGTGACTGGGACTTGGTGTGGCACAGGATCCAGGATACAGAATTTTGGATGAGTTGGGGTTTGTATAAAGTGGAGCTTGGAAGGGTCACTCGGAGGTCAATGCAGAAACCAAGTCAAGGTGACAAAATTGTGGTTGAGGGCTGATGTGGACAACACATTGCAGAGGTGAAAGTAAGCAGTTTTGGTGATGGATAGGATATGAAGTTTGAAGTACAGCTTAGGACACCAAAGTCAAGCACTGCCCAGTTCAGCTTGAAGCAGCAGAGATGGCAAGAGTGCATGGGAAAAGGCACAGAATTTATGACGGGAGCCATAATGGTTGGATTCTGTTTCTGCAAAGGTCAATTGGAGAAAGCTCTGGCTCATCTGTGACTTGACATCAGATTGGTCAGAGATAGTCATTGAATCAAGGTCAATGGTGGAGAGATAAGCTGGATATCATCAAGGTAAATATGGAAACTGACTCCATGGTGTAAAGTCTCCAAAGGGCAGCATGTAAATGAGGAAAAGGAGGGGGTCAAGAATGGAACCTTAAGGTACTGGAAAGAGGACTAATCAGTGGGGAGGGAAGGGGAGCAAGCCATTGCTGGGGGTGTCCTATGATGGAATAGGTAGGAGTGGAAGATGACCCCTGGAGATCAACCATAGAGGAGCGGGGATGTTGTAAGACGGTGATTCACTGTGTTAAATGCCAGGCAAAGGCCAAGAAGGAGAACAAGGCCGGAGTAATGTGCCACAGTCATAGTCACAGAGTATGTCACTAGTGACTTTAACTAGGACAGTCTCAGTCCTGTGGGCAAGCCAGAGGTCAGATTGAAAGGATTCTAAAAGTTTTGTATTGTCTGACACCTCCAGACTTGTGATACATCACACAGAAAATGCTGGAAATACTCAGCTGGTCAGGTAGCATCTGTGGAGAGAGAAACAGAGTTAACGTTTCAGGTCGACGACCCTTTGTCAGAACATTAATTGGAAAATGAACAGACTCTTTGTTACCCAATTGGATGATTTTTGACGGTCAGTCAATCGGCCTTTTTTCCCTTCTCCAATATTATCATAATAAATAAAAGTGTTCAAAAGAAAATGGAAAACATACACGCACAATTGTTTTTAATGCCCCTATGATTTTTCTCCCTGTTTGTTCGCAGCAGTATCAAGAAGATTAATATTCAATTCCTAGAGACTCTAGGACAATCCGAGGGGATTGTAACTCTAGCTTGGGGGGCAGGGAAAGGCAGCGGTGGGAGGGAGTTGTGAGTAGGCCAGATCTTGGAGTTCCAAGGTGGGTACAGCTGGGAGTTCTCACAGGCAACTGAACAAAAGCACCACTGGTATACCTACCTTTCAGGCAAGTCTTTGAAGACTCAACCAGTGGTAAGTAACACAAAAACATTTAATCATGACAGGAAAGCATGACAGACAGGTGTAACAGAAATAGCATGAAAATATGAATAGATGTGATAGGATAGTGTTACATGTAGTGTTACTTGATATGCAAAACTTCTAATATATTATAGAAGATGGATGAAATATAGAAACCCTGATACTTCATGGTATGTTAAAGGAAACTCTATATCTAATTAAATAAATCCTAATAGCCCTGTCAATCTAATTATAGGGTATATTACTTCTAATCACCCCTCCCGATCTGTCACCTCCTCCAGCCCTACAAACCTCCAAGAACTCGGTGTTCCTCAAATTCTGGCCTCTTCTGCACCTCTAACTTCCTTCGCCCACAACTAGTGGCTGTGCCTTCAGCTGTCTAGGCCCTAAACTCTAGAATTCTCTCCTTAAACCTCTCCGTCTCGCTCTCCTCTTTTAAGATGAGCCTGAAAACCTAGCTCTTTGACCAAGTTTTTGATCACCTGTCCTAATGTCTCCTTCTTTGGCTCAGTGTCAATTCTTTTGTCTGATTACGCTCCTGTGGAATGCCTGGGGACATTTTACTACTTTAACGGTGCTTTATAAATATAAGTTGCTGTTGTTGATGTCACACCACTGAGTGCCACAGAAGGCAGTAGAGGCCAAGTCAGTAAATATATTCAAGAAGGAGTTAGATATATTTCTTAAGGCTAAAGGCATCAAGGGATATGGGGAGAAGGCAGGGACAGGGTACTGAGTTTGGATGATCAGCCATGATCTCATCGAATGGCGGAGCAGGCTCGAGGGGCCGAATGGCCTACTCCTGCTCCTATCTTCTATGTTTCTATGTCCTAATGGCTAATATAGGGTATGGCAGTGTACTGGTTATGGGACTGGCCTAGCAATGCAGAGATTGTGAATTTAAACCCCACTGAAGCAAATTGTGGAGCTGAATTCAATACATCTGATAAATTTGTGGGTTGGCACCAGAAAAAAATGAGCATAAAAACTGCTGGAGTGTTATAAAAAAAAAACCAACTAGTTCAGGGAAGAGAGACGGTCACCCCTATCTGATCTGGTCTACAAGTGAGGAGCTTGACTGTTAATGTCCTCTCAATGTCCTGGCAGTTGCTGCAGATGTGTCATACATGTGGCTTCGTCAGTGTCATCCACACCCTGAGAACACAAAATAATGTAAATTGGTGAAAAATTATATGAGCCATAATAACTCACGCTACAGGGACAACAGAAGGGGAAAAAATCCAAAGAGAGAGAGAGATGGTGATTATGAGGAAAGAATGGAGAAAATTGTGCTCTGGCAATAAAAAAAAAAGCTGAGAGGGGACCTTAGAGAGATACATAATAGAGCAAACGTAGAAAACGCGATACGAGTTCACATTAAACCATGATAAAGGGACACAAGCTAGTGAAATGTATTAGTGATGACAGGAAATGCTTCACACAAAGAACGATCAACACGTGGAATGGACGCTGGTCTTTCATCTGGGGTTTTGCTTCTTCTAGGAGATTGTGTGATGAGGAGGTGAGGAAATGAGGTCTGTGACTAACAGGTTTAAGATAATTGGCAAAAGAATCAGGAGGGAGCGGAGGAGAATTTTTTTTTTTTTTTTATAAACAGAGTGAGTTACGATGATCTGGAATGCACTGCCTGAAAGGGTGGTGGAAGCGGATTCAATAGTAACTTTCAAAAGGGAATTGGATAAATACTTGAAAAGGAAAAAGTTGCAGGACTATGGGGAAAGAACAGGGGTGTGGGACTTATTGGCTAGTTCTTTCAAAGAACCAGCACAGGCGCGCTGGGCTGAATGGCCTCCTTCTGTGCTGTACAATTCTATGGAACATGTCTGGATGGTCTTTTCATGCCCTTCTGTACATATGGGTAGGATAATGTTGGTGAAAACCCTGGGATCATTTAAGGACCAGTTTGTAATTGGAGGAATGTAAACTTTCCTAGACATATGTTCTAGTCTGGGCCAAATGTCACTTCCTCATCCATATCTACCTCATGATCACAAAAGAGATTAAGCCAGACAGGCAAGGAAGGGAAAAGCAAGATAAAAAGAGAGAAGTGAAACTGGAAAAGGAACATGAAAAAAAGACAATTAGAAAATGGGATAAATGTTAAATGAGAAACACGGATAGTAACAGGAAGCAAACTCAATGAATGAAAAGGAAAATAAAAAGAGAAATAGAAAAAGAGAATGAGAGTAAAACAAACAGAGATGAAAGAAAGAAATAGACAATGACCCTCCCTAAAATCAGGTTATCTGGTCATTATCGCATTGTTGTTTGTGGGACCTTGCTGTGCGCAAATTGGCTGCTGCGTTTCCTACATTACAACAGTGACTACACTTCAAAAGTACTTCATTGACCATAAATAGATAAATATGAGGCATCCTGAGGTCATGAATGGCACCATAGAAATACAAGTTCTTTCTTTCTTTCTAAATTTAAGGGGCTCCTTACAAGCAAAAGGTAGGACACAGGAAGGGGGGGGGGGTGAAATTGGTTTACGCTAGTAGCACGAAACGGGCTCATTCGTATATGGGATGTCCTGAGGTTGTGAAAGGTGATATATATACACAAGTTCTTTCTTTCTTTTTTTCCAAAGACTTTTCCATTGACTTTGCGGGTAAATGCACTGTGTGGAGCAGCACCAAGTCACAAAATCAATGCCTGGTCTGTGCTGGGTCAACTGTTCTCTTAAGGGCAGCAGGTTGGCCTTCAATTGGCCTCAATGGGAATAGGGGAAATTATTAGCCAGGGTTCCTGCTCTCCAATGACAGGCACTTGAAGGCATTTGTTTGCAACATGAAGATAGGATCGACCTTGGCTGTGATGCTCCCCACAGTCAAATAGTCTGCCGGCACTGACAATCTAGGTTAATGAATTAAAAATAGCCACTTTGTGAGGTATCGGAGGGGTAGCAGCATATGTGGAACTGTGCCCCAACAAAGAATCAGCACCTTCAGGAGCTGAGGAGAAAATATTGGAAAAGTTATAAAAATGTTTTTTTTAAATGAAAGAGAAAGAACATTTAAAACAAGAGAATGCCTGTTACATATTTGGATCTACCATAGATACCTTCTCAAGTTCAGTGGTGTCATGTCACTTTCGTCAGTGCTTGAGTGTTTTACTTTCATAGGAATTGACTCATACTGACCTATATACACTTGTACAATAGCGGGACCCAGGGGTGTAACAATGAGCCTCCCTTGTGGCCTGAAACAGATATCCGAGTCTTTTGCACGTTTATTTCTTCAATCTCTTCGAAGGCAGACCAAGTTAACACTGGATGAGACAAAGCTTGGTTTGAATCATTAAGGTTCTTTATTCCACAGTAAGGTGCACAGTAAGAGCAATAGTTATGATCAGATTCCCTTAAATCAATCGGAAAAACTTATCTTTGCGAATGATATAAAAATAACTGACACGCTACACCATACCAGCTCAGTGAGTCAACTTACTTAACTTAAAGAAAATAACTCCCACTGCATCTTGACTTTTTTGAGCTTGCTATCGTACCTCAAGCTGCCATTTCTGGTGCAAAAGCTAGACTGACTCTTTAGTGACTGATATTCTGCTTTATTTCCTAACTATTCACAGTGAGAAAGAGATTACAATCCCTTCCAACCCAACGAGTGTAAGGTGTTTATCAACTACAGGGACAAACCACCAAATTGCTTATTACTTACAGTCTATGAGGAAACAACATCAAGCTGACTTCATTAGCATCTTAATTACCTACCATCTAAGACGCCTTTTTTAATACAATATGCTTTCAAAATACTTCAAAAAAATAGTTTCTGTGGACAAATGGTTAAAAGATCCCAAACTGTGACAATGACATACTAACCAATTCTGCCAAGAATGAATGTGGGAAAAGGCAAGAAAGAGAAAGATTGAGAGAAAAAAAAGTGAATGAAACAAGGAATGAACTAGAGAAAAGAGAGAATTAGAGAAAGGGAAATAAAGAGACAAAAAGAGGAGAGAACTCAGAGGAGGGAAAGAGAGAAACAGGTGAAGAAAGAGAGACAGCAATATAAATAGTAACAGAGAAATCGAGAGAAAGGCAAATAGAATGAGAGAATAGAGAGAGAGAGCAATAGAGAGTGAGAAGATAAAATAAAAAGTGAGAACAGAGAAGAATGACAAAAAGGGCAAACAAAACATTAGACTGACAGTACCAACCTGCTGTATTGCCCCCTGCAGAGTTTGTGCTTCCTGTGTCCAAATGTTGCCAATTATGGAGTTGAGTTGTGGGTTAGACTGATGGGCACACTGTAAAATGAAGTCAATTTTACAAAGTGTTTGTAAACTGGATCTGGAACTTAAACCTCATCACCGGGAACCCTTAATGCAAACCTTGGCATACTTATTTACACATCTGTTAGGTATAAACTGCTTGGGGGAAAACAGTGGACATTTTTTTATTGTAAAATATTTAATTAAATTGCAGCTTTGTAGCATTTTACAGTTTTAGAAATATATCTGATGGTTTTCTAAAAAATCTTTAAAATATTGAATGGTTTTATAATAATGAACTTTGTTAAAAAGTCTGAAAAATATTGACTGCAAACCAACAACAGTTTAACCTGTAGGTGGATGGGTGCGGACTGGTCTTAAGTACACAGCTTCTCTGGGTCTGTTTATTTTCTTTAAAAACAGTCTTGTGCTGTCAAGCTTGCTCCAGACTGAGGGCTTTCCCTGCACTGAAGTATCCAGCACGGTAAGACGCTGGTGCCCCCTCGTGGAAAAGAAGTGCATTTCAGCAGAGTGTGTACTTTTCCACCTACCCAAATTATGTGCTAAATGGATGGCGTCAGGGGATTGAGGACAGGTGGATGTGAAGGATCATTCCTGCAGTTTGATATCGAAAGTGGAGGACTGGCGAGTGTGAAGGATGAGACCTCGGGTCGAGTTGCGTGCCAGGGGACTAAAGACAGGTTGGTCAATCCAAAAAAAGAAACAGTACTCACCCGAGGATTGAGGACAGTTGAATACTTGCCGGGCAGAAAGGAAACATAGCTCAATTAGAGAGATTTATTTTATTGAGACACCTATTGAAGGTCAAGGCCTAAAGCGTAGAATAATGTAAGGGCCTATTGATAGATTATTTCAGGTTGACAGATTGTGTGCCTATTGATAGATTATTTCAGGTTGACAGATTGGAGAGGGCCACGGATTATGCATTTAAACTAAGCAAAATTAGGAATAGGCTAAACATTAGGTAGTTCTTCCTTTCCCAGAGAGTAGTGAGCCTCTGGAATGCGCTGCCGGTTGGTGCGGTGTCTGCTGACTCTCCGTATGCCTTCAAGAGGGAGCTGGACTAGTTCCCGGCTGGGGCAGAGATAGCATCATATAGAAGTTCAATGGATTAAGAGTTAATATACGTATGGCTAATGTGATCTTCCGGGCTGGCTTTGATCGCCTGAGGACGTCAGAGAGGACTTTTCCAGAGTTTTTTTCCCCCTTTATTGACCCTGTTATTTTTCGCCTCTCCCAGGAGATGACATGGCTGTTGGGGCGGGATGTAAGGAAGTGTCTGGTCACGATGCTCCAGGCACCCATGCATTTGGGGCAGGCTTGGTGGACCAACTGGTCTTTTCTTGCTTGTCATTTTTGTATGTTAGAAAATATAAAGAATGAACTAAAGAATAACATCAAGGTTCAAAGCAGATGTAGTGGTTAAGTGAATCAGTGGTTTAAAATCCTGTAAAATTGTAAGAGGAAGAACATAAGGAGTTCCATAGTTGAGGCAGATCAATCAATCTGAAGAATGAGACTCCGGGTCCAATACTGTCCAGAGTCTTCCTTTGAACAAAGTGATACAGCGAAGAGCAAGAACGTGCACAGATTGGGTCGATCTACAGGATGAGCATCGGAAATTAAGAAACAGATCTATGTTTATATTTTGTTAATATTTAATTAGTGCTGGCACACACCCCTACCGTTGAACGCCTGTGGTAAAGGCACTCTCCCCACCCGAGTTCTTTCCTGCCAATTTTAAGCATCTATTTATATTTACAGGGTCAATGAGTCACGGAGACAGAAGTTTAGACTCAGCAGTGACTGGAGGAGGTCATCGGTTCCCCAGCATCTGGATAAAACCAGAGAATCCACTCAACAACCCAAGCATTGCACAAGATATTTTTCTGTAAATTGGGTCTACTCCACCGAACAGTAATCGCACATGTTACCTCAGTGAGGTTGGTGCCTGTACATATTCTGCACCAAGTCATTTCAATTCCTGAACAGAGTGAGCTGTTCCTTTTATATAAACAAGGTTTTCTTTTACTCTCGCTCTATTTTGGTGCATTTTGTGCTCCTCGCGGTGAAGGGAAGTTTGTACCAGGAAACGCCACACTTTCCCATTTCAGCCACTCGATGTCAGGATCTAGCACTCCCAGGTCAAGTGGGAGGGCATATTGGGGGACTCTTAAGGTGGCTCGAGTGGAGAGGAATAAAGGCTGTTGGTGTAATGAAGGTGGCTGAGCGAGCAGTAGGGAGCTCGTCAAGGTGGCTCACCAACTACTACACAGGAAAGGTGTTCTGGGCAGAGAGAATTGGGTCGGGGCGCGTGGGGGTGTCCCACACTGAATTTGGGCCCGGGTCCTAAAAGTACAATCAAGGTTTCTCTTCAGTTCTAAATGTTTGGAACCTGAAGATCAGATCGTCTCAGGTAAGGGCCGAGAAATCCGTCTTGGGCGATGACACAAAATGGAACTGAATATCAGGTGCTGCGTATAACGGGCAGCCGATCCGATACCGCCCGTTTTGCGCCACTGCCCAAGACGAATTTCTAGGTCCGCATGTCTAACTGCAGCTTTGCCATTTTATACTTTGAGTTAAAGGGTTTAAAAACCCATGTATCAATTAATGGACCAGACACAAGCACATTTTATTTAAATAGTTTTCTTTATCAACTTTTTCCTCCCCTGAAGGCGCTAAGGTGTGAGCTGGCTCTGGTAGTTTGCTCAATTGGTGCATTTCAGTATAATGCATGCCCATTATGTCCTATAGGATTCCTGATCATTGGACTGTTTAACATTGCACTGTGCTTAGAGCAGATTTCCTTTGATAGATCTTTTTTCTCAATGGAGAAAAGGCAGGGATGAGGGTGGGAGACATGATCCAGGTCATTATTTTTTAACCTGCTTCGAGTTGTATAAAGTGCTGGCCATAATTGGATATGGTGGCATAGTAGTCATGCTTATTACCAGAGGTCATGAGTTCAGATCCCACCGTGGCAAGTTATGAACTTGAATTTAATAAATCTGGTAATTTGTGGACTTGCCTTGAACAAAAATCTAATTGGCTCACTAATGTCCTTCAGGGAAGGCAACCTGCCACCTCTACTTGGCCTGGCCTACATGTGACTCCAGTCCTACACTACGTAGTTGATTCATTACCATCACTATCAAGAAGAGGGACTACTCTACCTGCTTAAAGCAACTAGAAATGGGCAATAAAAATGTGGCTTTTGCCAGTGTCAACCAAGAACAAATAAAAAATAATCCAGCAATTTTATAACTAGGGACACAAACTCAAGTTCAGAATAGGGAAGGTAAATTAATTTAACCACTGTATAGAGAAAGTGGTGAATATGTAAAACAAACTGTGCGGAGAGTGTGGAGGTGGAAACAACAAATTAAAGATGGAACTGGATAGATATTTGGCAGAGAAAGGGATCGAAGAGTTTCAGAGATAATGTAATCTGCGGGCTTTTTGAAATATTGGAAGCAGCCAGATTGACAACACTGATTTCTCGGAGCCCCGTACATTCCTGTGTTCTTACTATTTTACTTGAACCACAATTACAAGATTGAGATAAGACATTAACAAGTGACAGACGCTTAGAAAAATGGTTTGCCTCCAGGGAAAGGAGGGCCGTTGAAGCAAAGAGTGTAAATGGATTCAAGGGCTATTTCTAGTGAGAGAAAGGACTAAGGGGCATGGGTGGGTAAGTGGTGCTCGAAACCATCAAAAAGGGACAGGCTGGGTCGACCTGCCGGTATTTCCCGGTTCTCGTAAATGTATGAAATAGTTCCCAATAAAATGTCACTGCTCAACTTCTTCATCAAAGATCTTGACCAAAATCCAATTATGAGAAGGACTGGAACTTATAAAAGAGGTTTTGTAATGGGAGTTCAGGCCTCCACCTACTCTGGGAACTGCTTGGATGCCGTTACCAAGGCAGCCTACACATTCTAGAGCAGCCCTGTTCATCAATCAGAAGTCAGTGCATCAAACTCACACCGTGGCAAAGTCTGCAGCTCATAGGAACTTTATCTGGCTTTGTGCAGCACTGTGCTTTACGTTAGCGAATAGAATTGCTTCAGAATTCACGCAAACTCTTTTTATATAGGAACGATCAGGACCAGATCACAAAATAGAGTCAGATAAGGAATTGTATATATAAATAAAGAAGCTTTGCAGGGCTGTGGTGAGAGTGGGACTAATTGGATAGCTCTTTCAAAGAGCCAGCACAGGGCTGAATGGCCTCCTTCTGTGTTGTAAGATTCTATGAAGGAAGGCCATTTGGCCAATCTTAGTTCAACTGTCCAGAAAGACCCTACAGTCCTCCCCATCAAGACATCCTATGACCTTATCTGGAAGTTTATTCCATGTGCTGAATGATGTTCCTGACATCAGTCCTATATTTGATACCATCGGAGACATCCCCAAACTGCCTCAAAGTTTGAAAAACACCATACACTACTCCATCTCTCGTTTCCCTCATTACACTTTCGCTGCCAAATATCTACCCAGTTCCCTGTTGAATCTGTCAGTATTATCCACCTCTACTGCTCCTCTACATTCACCACCCTCTGTGTAAAGTAGTTAAGTCCAAACTGTCTGTTCTTCCTTGTTCGGAGGTGGAGTCTATGCTCCCTTGATGATTACAAGCATTTTTATTAGGGTTCAGTTTAACTTTAACCCAAACACCTCAATAAGATCTGAGCCTTCTTTTTCTCGGCATAAACATTCACAATTTTCCTCCTCGAGGCATAATATGAGAGATGAGTGGTGAGCAGATTTGGTGTCCTGGATGGGAAGGGAAAATGTGCAAACTGAAGCTTTCTATTACTGGCAAGTGATTTTTAAAACTATATACAGAACACACGCCCTCCCACACTCCCCTCCTTTCACCACTCAAGACTTTCCATCTTCTTTAAGACAATCCTAATGTATATGCTAAGACCATGTGTGTCAGGAATTTTTATTTGGGGTGGGAGGGGTCTACCTATCGATTGCTGTAACTTCAGTGGAAAGCCTGAATATCTAAAGTTACGCCGGCGAATCGGGAGACCCTCCCCCCAAGGAAATTTCCAGGAATAAGCTACATCTTACCACTGAACATCAGCTGTGAAGCTTCATGCACCCTTTCTCCCTGTCTCTGGAGCTCTCTGCTAGATAGTTATAATCCTAACTCGGTTCCTTTTGCTTCTCTGATGGGCCAGTGGTTAAACTCATTGCCCCTTATGATACTGAGACACACAGAATAGTTATGTCCCAGGTTTAATCCTGAATCAACTGACAAGAAACTCCCCAGGCTTCCTGCTCTCCAGTGACTCCTGCTGAAAAGTGCTCGTGTGTGGAAGTTAGGCGAAGCCTGGATCAGGCCAGCCCTCCCAACAAGGAGTCAGTCACTGCTCTTCAGGAACGGCAGTGTAGTGGGGACGTTGCTGGACTGGTAATCCAGATTACCTGGACTAATAATCCAGTAAATTCAAATTCCACCACAGTAGTTTGAGAATTTGCATTAAGTTTAAAAGGGAAAAAAAAAAGCTGGCACCAGTAAAAGTGACCATGAAGCTGTCAAGATTGTTGTAAAAACCGAACTGATTCACTAATGTCCTTTAGGGAAGGAAACCTGCCGTCCTTACCCGGTTTGGCCTATGTGACTCTAGTCCCACACCAACAAGGTTGGCTCTCAACTTCTCCCTGAGGGAGCCTAGCAAGCCACTCAGTTGTATCAAACTGCTACTCAGCAGTTCAAGAAGGTGGCCCACCACCACCTTCTCAGGGCAACTAAAGGCAGGCAATGAGAATAAATAATTCAAAAGAAAAATACTGCGGATGCTGGAAATCTGAAATAAAAACAGAAAATGCTGGAAATACTCTGCAGGTCAGGCAGCATCTGTGGAGAGAGAAACAGAGTTAACGTTTCAGGTCGATGACCCTTCGTCAGAACTGGAAAAAGTTAGAGATGGAACAGGTTTTAAGTAAATACAGAGGGAGGGGGAGGGAGGAAGAACAAAAGGGATGATGGTGCAAGGTAAAAGGAGCTGGTAATGGGACAAGTAAAGAAACAAAAGATGGGTCTAGATGAAGTGTAAATGGCAATGGCAGAATAATCAACAGCTGCCATTCGAAAAAATGGGGGCAGAGTTTATGATCTGAAATTGTTGAACTCAGTGTTGAGTCCGGAAGTCTGTAAAGTGCCTAATAGAAAGATGAGGTGCTGTTTCTTGAGCTTCATTGGAACAGCGTAGGAGGCCGAGGACAGAGAGCTCAGATTGGGAGTGGTCCGGAGAATTAAAATGACACATGACCAGAAGCTCGAGGTCACGCTTACGGACTGAACGGAGGTGTTCCACAAAGCGGTCACCCAATCTGCGTTTAGTCTCCCCAATGTAGAGGAGACCGCATCGTGAGCAGCGAATATAGTATACTAAATTGCAAGAAGTACAAGTAAATCGCTGTTTCATCTGGAAGAAGTGTTTGGGGCCCTGGGCGATGGAAAGGGAGGAGGTAAAAGGGCATGTGTTGCATCTCCTGCGCTTGCACGGGAAGGTGCCGTGGGAAGGGGAGTGGGTGTTGGGGGCGATAGAGGAGTGAAGCAGGGTGTCGCGGAGGGAATGGTCCCTTCGGAATGATGAAAGGTGAGGAGAGGGGAAGATGTGTTTGGTGGTGGGATCACGCTGAGGTGGTTGAAATGGCGGAGGATGATCGGTTGAATGTGGAGGCTGGTGGGGTGAAAGGTAAGGTCAAGGGGAACCCTATCGTGGTCAGGGAGGGGAAGGGGTGAGAGCAGAAGTGCGGGAAATGGAACGGACACAGTCGAGGGCCCTGTCAACCACGGTGGAGGGGAATCCTCGGTTGAGGAAAAGGAAGACATATCGGAAGCACTGGTATGGAAGGTGGCATTGTCGGACAGATGCAGCAGAGACGGAGAAACTGGGAGAATGGAATAGAGTCCTTACAGGAAGCGTGGTGGGAGGAAGTGTAGTCCAGGTAGCTGTGGGAGTCAGTGGGCTTATAGTGGATATAATTATTGTGGAAATAATTTTTTGTTTTTAAAACTTTGTTCCTTACACACGGAAATGCAGTATCAACCAGCACCTGCCGGACCAAGGTTGATGGAGAATGATTGGGGCTCGCAGGGGAAGGCTCTGAGCCTACCCTTGGGAGCATCTAATAAATCTTCCAACTATTTCTGTGTTCTCGAGACAGAGATGGAGTCAGTAGCCTCCCAATGTACCCTGTTGCTATGCCTCCCAGAACACAACACAGGAGAACTGTGTAAACACATAGGCAAGGGAGCCGTAACCGACACATCCAAAAACTTTCAACGCAGCCTCTGTAATGTGGTTTGTAGATTTATTTCGGTAATTATTGTACAAAGCAAACATGACACAGGCAGAGTGTACATTTCCATACAGCAAATCAGTAATACGGTACTGAAAGCAAGAGATTTAATATGCCTGCTCCCATTACAAACCCTTTTCGTAAACACGGAGAGTCTGTAGACAATTACCTGAAACCACTTGAAATTCGACTCCCTCTATCGTTATAATCAACGGTTGATCTTAAAGACCACACAAACAAAAAAAAATGACTACACGTATATAATTCCAGCTAAAAATCAGTGCTGTAATTTGCAGAATGACCCTGTCTGGCAGGAATTCTGTTTCCTTCATCGGTCTGGCAGTGCACTTCTCAGGAGCATCGAGTACAAGTTAAGTCAGGGGTGACCAAACTTTTATTTTTGTGGGCTGCATACCATGGAGTCCCTCGGGCCACACAATAAGAAATAGAAAACAAAATGCTGAACACAAGGAATACGCATAAAATCAAATCTCCCAGAAGATAACCGAAAGACTTTTTTAAAAAAAGCTTTTGTAATTAACAAATTAAATCCTATGTCCGCCTACAAGATAAGTTACAGACTTAAACTGTCTGAATTTGGTCTGCTGTCTCAGGATTGCAGGAGGGCAAGTGACACACGGCCTGAAAGCTAGGGACCATGGACCAGATATTCATGGCCAGATAGCTAGAGACCATGAACCGGAGACTCGTTGCCAGACAGCCAGGGACCATGGACTGGAGACTCATGGCCAGATAACCAGGGACTCATAGCCAGATAGCCAGGGACCATAGACTCGTTGCCACGTAGCCAGAGACCATGGACCAGAGACTCGTGGCCAGATAGCCAAGGACCATGGACCGGAGACTCATGGCCACAAAGCTAGGGACCATGGACCGGAGACTCATGGCCACAAAGCTAGGGACCATGGACCAGAGACTCGTGGCCAGATAGCCAAGGACCATGGACCGGAGACCCATGGCCAGATAGCCAAGGACCTTGGACCAGAGACCCGTGGCCAGATAGCCAAGGACCGTGGACCAGAGACTCATGGTCAGATAGCCAAGGACCATGGACCGGAGACTCATGGCCAGATAGCCAAGGACCATGGACCGGAGACTCATGGCCAGATAGCCAAGGACCATGGACCGGAGACTCATGGCCAGATAGCCAAGGACCATGGACTCGTGGCCAGATAGCCAAGGACCATGGACTCGTGGCCAGATAGCCAAGGACCATGGACCGGAGACCCGTGGCCAGATAGCCAAGGACCATGGACCAGAGACTCGTGGCCAGATAGCCAAGGACCATGGACCGGAGACTCATGGCCAGATAGCCAAGGACCATGGACTCGTGGCCAGATAGCCAAGGACCATGGACCGGAGACCCGTGGCCAGATAGCCAAGGACCATGGACCAGAGACTCGTGGCCAGATAGCCAAGGACCATGGACTGGAGACTCGTGGCCAGATAGCTAGGGACCATGAACTGGAGACTCATGGCCAGATAGCCAAGGACCATGGACCGGAGACTCGTGGCCAGATAGCTAGGGACCATGAACTGGAGACTCGTGGCCAGATAGCTAGGGACCATGAACTGGAGACTCATGGCCAGATAGCCAAGGACCATGGACCAGAGACTCATGGCCAGATAGCTAGGGACCTTGGACCAGAGGCTCGTTGCCACGTAGCCAAAGACCATGGGCCGGAGACTCGTGGCCAGATAGCCAGGGACCATGGACCGGAGACTCGTGACCAGATAGCCAAGCACCATGGACCAGAGACTCGTGGCCAATTAGCTAGAGACCATGAACCGGAGACTCATGGCCAGATAGCTAGGGACCATGAACTGCAGACTCGTGGCCAGATAGCCAATGACCATGGACCGGAGACTCGTGGCCAGATAGCCAAGGACCATGGACCGGAGACCCGTGGCCAGGTAGCTAGAGACCATGAACTGCAGACTCGTGGCCAGATAGCCAAGGACCATGGACCGGAGACTCGTGGCCAGATAGCCAAGGACCATGGACCGGAGACCCGTGGCCAGGTAGCCAACAACCATGGACCGGAGACCCGTGGCCAGGTAGCCAAGAACCATGGACCGGAGACCCGTGGCCAGGTAGCCAAGAACCATGGACCGGAGACATGTAGCCAGATAGGCAGGGACCATGGACCGGAGACTCGTTGCCAGATAGGCAGGGACCATGGACCGGAGACGTGTAGCCAGATAGGCAGGGACCATGGACCGGAGACTTGTTGCCAGATAGGCAGGGACCATGGACTGGAGACTCGTTGCCATATAGGCAGGGTCCATGGACCGGTGACTCGTGGCCAGATAGCCAGGGACCATAGGCCAGAGACTCGTGGCCAGATATCCAGATAGCATGCTCTAGGACATTGCAGCCAGATAGCCAGGGACCATGAATTAGGGCTTCACAGCCAGATATCCTGATACCATGGACTGGGACATCGCGGCCAGATATCCAGAGATCAAGGACCCGGGTCTTCTTGGCCAGAGAGCCAGGGACCAATGGATCATAGTTTGTAAATCTCCAAACTAACTACATATATATATTTATTTTTTCATGGAAATTTCAACAACTCTCTTCACAAAAATAAACTTCAAAAAGTGAACAGTGAGGGAACTTGGTGGTGTGGGAGTCCTTTCAACTCAAACACTTGGTTTCCAATCCAGCCCAGGCTGAATTATGCCTCTCTCTTGGCTGATCAGGATGCGGAGATGCCGGCGTTGGACTGGGGTGGACAAAAATGAGAAGTCGCACAACACCAGGTTATAGTCCAACAGATTTATTTAAAATTACAAGCTTTTGGAGCTATCCTGCCGTCAGTGTAACTTTACCTGAAGAAGGGGCAGAATAGCTCCGAAAGCTTGTAATTTTAAATAAATCTGTTGGACTATAACCTGGTGTTGTGCGACTTCTCATTTTTGGCTGATCAGGTTCGAGGTGAAAGGAGATTGGACAGTTTACAACTGTTTCCTGGTGGCTGCAAGAGCACAATACACTACCCACATACATCACTGAATTGGCAATCTCACTCACTGAGGCCACGAGGTGTGGGGAAATGGAAATGTCACAGTTGGTGCAAGAAAAAAGGATTCTTCTGAAATTAGGAATAAGGCACTTTGTTGGGGCAGAGCAGGTGGGAACTTTACATCTAAACCCTGCTATATATGATAGGGGAGGTCCACAGGCTGATGCCAGGTGTAAAACATGGACATCTAACACTGAGCAAGCATGTTAAGAATTAAAAACAAAATTACAAAAAAAGGGACATAACTGTGCAAATTCAAGTGGCTCGAGAAAAAGTTTTTCAGCTTTATTCCGCTCCCCTTACTGTCGCAGCCAAATGTGTAGCTCAACAAGAGACAAACACAGTGAGACAGACAAAAATGAGACACGGCTGATCCCTTGAGTTAGAAGCAGGACCTATGAGGATCTAGATAAGATGGACATCTTTGCTCTTGAAGATAGATGTCTGAGAGAACATTATATAGACCAGAGAGAACAGGACAAAGAGTAAGCCTGGAACAATACTTTCATATAAGCCGGGGCTGCAGGACAAAATACACAGGGTCAGGATTGTGAAGAGCAAGGTTAGGACTGACATCCGGAAGTATTTCTTTACAATAGAGGCTATAGTGGGTTGTCTGGAAAAGTTGTTAGGGCCAGGACACAGAATTCAGGTTACACAGCCAGATGCTGTAATGAGAAGATGGTAGGGTTGGTATTTATGAAGGCGGAGATCAATGGGGAAATAAGGTGCGATATCTAGAGGATAAGGTGCAGTTGAAGACCAATTGGTCTCGAGAGTAAGACCCACGTATCTCAGGCATTTCTCAGCTTGGTGGGACTATCAATAGTAAACACTGAACTAGTGGAAGTCAAGAACTTGCACTGGATTCCAGTGAGCAACAGATTAGGCACCATTTACCAGCAGCAGCTTGCTAATGCACTTTGCAGAGTTGAAAAGCATAACCTCTGTGCAAGGGTCATGTCGCTCCGGGGAGACAGAGAAACCAACTACAGGCTCTGCCAGGATCACAGTAACATCCACTTTAGCAGCAAAACTTAGAACTTTGGTTCCTCCCACTATAAAACCAGACATGTAACTAGTAAACATATGCAGGTCACCTTCATATCCATTTTGTTTCTCTCTACCTGCTCCCTTACTCATACCAATCGATGCCTAAAAGCACAAGCTGCCAGAGCTTCGACCATTTTCAGTCATTATCTGAAGTCTTTCTCCCTCCTGCACCTCCTTCTCCTCTCACTGCTTTTTGTGTGGAGGGTGGGGTCAGTCTAAGTAATTGGTCCTCACTCCGCACCTAACTGCCCACCCCCATTCCATTCAAGAACAGGCTTGGCACATCGTAGCACATGGGTAGGCACCCCTCTCAATGTCAATTATCCAAAGTGCTTCTATACACAGTATTTCATCTCCCAATTTGGAAGCAGTGGGAGTGGGAATGAGAGAGAGTTCAGCTCACCCCCATACCCATCCAAAAACAAGAAGATTATATTGCAGCACAGATATATCCCTGTAAACAATGCCAATCCAACATCCCAACATTAAGCATTTCTATCTATTGCACATTTCCGGCATTTCCTACTCCTAGTGTATTATGATTCATAACAACAAGCAGTTAAGAAGAGACATTTTAAAGTTATATAGGAGATCCCGCCAAATATGCCATGCCAGTGTATATATCCCCTCAGCGTACAAAGTGCTCCATTTATACTCACTAAAACCAAAGCGCAATCTATACCCTGGACTTTATCACAGACTGGGATGGTGCACCAGTCCCGGTCGGTTCTCCTACTTTTTCCTTTATATCTCCGAAGCAAAGCTGCGAGCACTCACGTACTGACTACATACCATGCACAAAAGTACCATTGAGGACAATTATCATCAAAAGGAGAATATATTAACTAGCATTACATTATATTGGGGTATGAACAGTACGCTTACAACTTCACCAGTAAATCCTGTATGTATTGGCAATCTAGTAAAGCTTTTTTGAGGCCATGCACCGTCCTAATAAATGCATTTGCAGCTAGCAATTGGTAGGAATAGGCAGGAAATCAAGCCTATAAAGAAATAGCAAATATAGAGGAAACTCCCAAGAGACAGCACACATCCCCCAGCATATGAACAAAATAGAAAGGACCCAAGCTGTCTTGGTGAGACTGCTAGAACCATACAGGTCGATGTAGTATTGACACACTGGCCCTAGATGTCACTAGCATGCCAAGTAAATACTACAGTGCTTTTTTAGCATATCGGTACCAATAAACTATATACTTGAAGCAATACATTTTACTTGGTTTTAAATATCTTGTGTGATATGCTCAATTCTTCATCTTAAATTGCTTCACCACTACCGTCACCAGTGGCAGTGGTAGAGCTGTAATCTTAAGTACTTCACCCTTGTGCTGTACACCTCAAAACTCTCTCTTCAGGCACAACCCAAATTTCAAAGGGCACAAATCGGTAATTGTAATTTTGGGTTTCTTTCCCCACAGTTCAAGTGCATAGTGTGAAAATGTCACCCACCCACCGACCATTTACTGAAATCCTAGTGACATTATGTTCACATACTAGAGATATCTAGGGAGGGCTAAACATCATTACTGCATTGACTTTTTGCTTCCAATTAGCCGTTGGTTGTAGACTGCCGAGTATGGCCCAGGTTGACTTGTTGGATTTTCCTTACTGTGGGGGTGCAGGCTAGGCAGAGACACCCACAAGCTGTAACTGACAGGACGACCAACAGACGGAACTCACCTTACATGGGTGATACCATTCTGTGACACAAAACTGCGTCTGTAACGACTGACTTAGCTAAGGATCCTTTGCCAATAGTGTCAGATTTTAGGCTTGGTTACTATCCTTCCCTCTCAAACACACTTCCCATTATTCTAGCTCGGATCCTCCACAATTCCAGCTCCACTACTCACTCATACAGCAATGACCAAAAATTCAACTCTCTTCCCCAGCCCCCTAAACAGAGCTTTGTTACAGCCCTAATTATGACCAATCAATCAAACCTGTCCTCTGAGGCACGAGATGAAAGGAAGAGCCACAACCACTGGAAATCTGAAATTAAAGGCAGAATCGCATCAGTATCTCAAAAGAGAAACATCTTTGGTGATGGATCTCACCAGAAAAATTAATCTCTTTTTCTCTTCCATGTGCTGCTTCACCAACTGTGTATTATTGGCACTTTCTATTTATCTCTGGTGGGTGGGATTGACCAGGAAAAGCCCGAGGAGGCAGCAATGATGTGGCGGTGGAATTTGTTCAAGCTATAAGAGGACACTTATCGGCACGCTCAACAGCTCTGCAAGACTTCCCTCTGCATGCTAAAGCTGTGGGGTGTCAGCTGTAAATTCGTAAACAGGAGGAAAGGCATTCTCAACACAGAGGTAAACTGCCTCAGGGGCACTTCTATCTATAATCCTTTTAAAAAAAATCAGCCGATATTAGTGCACTAATAAAAATTCTACAGTCAATTAATTATGTTTTTAAACAAGCTACGTAATACAGGTTGCAAATCAGCATCTGAATTTGAAAGTATTTTGCAAGCTTTCCTACCATTGGCTAGACTTTTATAGTGTTCTAAAACAAGATGAGCATTAGACTGTAAGACAGTTGCCATGGAAATTGTCTCTGATTGACAAGAGCATTTTTCTAGCTTCTCTTTGAATGTTGACATGTAGGTGGTGAGGAGTCTTCTACGGCCAAGACACTAGAACTGCATACTGGCCACAGATTGTTGCAACAATTTATATGAAGTTTGTCAACAGTCCTAAGCCAAGTACAGATAAACATGTCTTTCCCCATAAGCTTTAGGGGCTGGGCGAACAAATCGAAGGACAGGATGAGTAAAGTGCACCCGATCGACTGCCACCCTGAGCCACTGTTGTTCCAGCACTTTGAAGCATTCTCTCCAAATGCTGAGGGTCTGATGAAGAGCAAGCCGCACCGAACATGACTGAGTGTTGCAGCACTTGGTCAGCTCAAGTCCTACAGGAGTTTCCGCATTCGCCGGTGACTCGTGTTTATCCGGGATGTCGCCTGGTCTGTGGAGGAGCTGACGACATCCAGCACTTCGTCCTGGCGCTCCAGCTCGGCCTCAGTGTCCAGTGCGATACTCTTGAGCTTCCGCAGGATCTAAAATGAAAGCAGGACGCAAGTGAATCGTTCCAGGTGTGCACCAACACAGACGGACACAAGATGTGTACAGTACCACACGGGAGTGGATTGTTCCTTTTCATCCACTTCGTACCCTACAGGAGCTGGCAGCTTACTTTAATGGAACAAACCATCTCAAGGCACTTCATGGGAGAGCTGGCCGAGTTAGGGGAAGGTAACTAAAAGCACAGTTGAAAAGATGAGATTGTAAGAGGTTTCTGGAGGGGAGAGGAGAAAGAGGTAGAAAGGCAGAGGGGTTTAGGAAGGGAATTCCAGATTGCAGGGCTGACTGAAGGAGAGAGAGGAGGCGGAGCACAATACTCCGGATTCAGACGTGTGGAGGGTACAAGCTGGAACAGGCTCCACATGAGCTGTACAGTACCAGACCAGAGTGTATTTTCCCAATGTCTGCCACACTTGTGCAGGAGCTCACAGCGAGACTCATAAAAGCTGTATAATTCCAGATAATGAACAAACTGTTCCATTTTCCCAGTGTGCTGGAACACCACAAGATATTAAATATTCTAAAGCAGTAGCATTCAACAACAACTTGCATTTATTGGACGTAGAAAACCATCACAAGGCGCGTCACAAAAGCTAACCAGACAAAAATGGACCGAGCCAAAGAACGAGATGATAGGAGGGTGGCTAAAAGCTTCGTGAAAGAGGTGGGTTTTAAGGCTAGAGTTGTGCTGCGGTACGCCCCACTCATTCTCTAGGCTCACTTATAAAGGACGGCACTTGGATGAGGTACTGGAGAAATACCAACACCATGGAACTGTAACCACAGTGAGACAGAATACTTTCGGGGGCGGTGGAAACTGGACTAACAAATCAATGACTCAGGACTGCTTAGCTGTCAATGTGGTAAGTTGCCTTTTGGGGTAAAACCAGCTGGCTTTGCCAGCTTCAGGGAATTATGTTCTGGAGCTGCTTTTCTCAGCTGCGCTTTTCATTGTCACAATTAAAACAGGGCAGCAGAGCAATATGGGGTACAGGCTTGAAGGGTGCTTGCTATGGAGGAGTACATATGTCGGTGCTTTAAATTCCATTGGAGATTGCTTCAGTGGTCAGTTTCCAAGAAAGCACTGGCATGATGTACAACAATAAGTCACATAGGTACGGTTTCTTTGCTGGTTGTTGTCCAAGTAAAGCCTGTGTTGCGAAGAAACAATATCACCGTATAAAAATAATTCAGATTTAGATACATGATTTTTCAATAAATGGCCCCTCATCACTGCCTCCCCAACCAAATAGTCTTTCTCTATTCACCTTATCAAAACCGTTCAGAATTTACAACCTCTTAAATCTCCACGTAGCCCTCTTTGTCTCAGTGAATGTGGTAAAGCATTGTATTAATACGAGTCGTTTATATCTGTTTTTAGCCAGAGTGTGTGGCAAGACAATTCCTCAGTGAAGAAATTTTAAAATCTTAGTTGTGGCTGCTGCTTCGGATTGCTCTAGTGACCTTCGCTGGAAAGCATACAAGTGGATGGAAATCGGAAATGAGATGTGATGTCTTCCTTAGTAGAATGGCCTGTGGACACTCACTGTCTGGGCTCGTGCATGAAGAATGATCACTTAGGTGAGGTAGCAGGAGACAGTGGGCGTCTGTGGAAATGTGCCCCAGCGGGGACTCAGCACCTTCAGAAAAATAAGTGCCTCTCCTCTGTTGGACTGTGTGGTCTGTATTTAGGAGCGGTAGAGCAGAACTACACATCAACGTTGGCACACTAAAGATTTTGAAACAAAATAAAATAAAATATGTAGAAAACAAAAGCTCTGCTGTTGAGGAACATACTGTGCTACTCCTCATCGGACTCTCAGGAGATGAATGGGAGGGCGAGATGGATGAAAGCACCTCTGTCTCAAACACTTTTTGTCAGTCAGCACCTGCTGCTGCCACCAATATCAATCCGGCCTGTGCATGCAGAGGCCACCGAGTGCTTTAAAAGGGGCCATGATGCGGAGATGCCGGTGTTGGACTGGGGTGGACAAAAATGAGAAGTCGCACATTTTAAATAAAACTGTTGGACTATAACCTGGTGTTGTGCGACTTCTCATTTTTTTTTTTAAAAGGGGCGACAGAGGTAGGCACCTGTTGGGAGGGGAGGAGAGAGAAAAGGAAAGGAGGGGGCACAGACAGAGGGGAGGAGAGGTAAGAGTCATAGAATGGTAAAGCACAGAAGGAGGCCATTCAGCCCATCGTGCCTGTGCCGGCTCTTTGAAAGAGTGATCCAATTAGTCCCACTCGCCCGCCCTTTCCCCATAGCCCTCCAATTCCATTTTGAAAGTTATTCTTGAATCTGCTTCCACCATCCTTTCAGGCAGTGCATTCCAGATCACAATAACTCGCTGCGTAAAAAAAATTCTCCTCATATCGCCGCTGGTTCTTTTGCCAATCATCTTAAATCTGTGTCTTCTGGTTACTGACACACAGGAGAAAGAAAAATAAAACCCCCATTGATTACAGAAAAAACTATTTGCATTCAAGACCTCCTCCTCTCGTATTCTTTCCACTCCAATCTGATCTGTGTGGGGTTTTTTTTTTTTTAAAACAGCCGATATACCACATCAATGTCCTACAGATCTAGCAGCAAATCTTACTATGAATAGGTGTGCAGCGCAAAACAAAACTTCAGCCACGCTACAAGAAAACCCTCTTCCCCATACACGTCATTGCGCGTCTCACATCTCCCAGAAGCTTCTACCAGATCCTCCGACTCGCTCGCGCGGAGTTACACCACATGAAGCCCAGCAGTTTTAAAATGAAGTAACAGCAGAAGCCACCTGCAGTGACCATGCAGGCGGAATGCTCAAACCGAGCTGGCCACGAATCCATACCGTTACAGAAAATATGAACATGCCCCCGCACCCCCCTCCCCAATCAGTTCTCATCAATTTTAAACAGGTATCCCCTATAGCTGGGCCACTCTCAGGATTTTACCTCCCATATTCTGTTCTTGTGTGTTTTGGTGTTTACTGGCTCTTTAAATAGCCGAATCATCAGTTCTCAGCCTCTCCGGCCAATGAGTGACATGGCTCTTAGTACTGTTTCAGTGCTTTCCATCTCCTTCTTTCAGTGCCTAACCGGTTTAAACCAAGAGAGATGGTACTTGCATATTATACTTTTTAATTGTTCAGTTGGGATTTTTACAGGAGACTCTGAATATGGGAGTGTCTCTTTAAATTCTCTGCAGGCTTCAGGCTCATTTCTCAGAAGTATTTTTTGTGTTGAGATAAATACAGTACTGTAGCTTTAAATAGGGGTGAAGAGCTCCAGCTCAGCACAGTGCGATCTGGATGTACCCAATGATTCTGCAAACATGACGACTCTCGTAATCCTTCAGTTATTCAGCGAGAGGAAAAACTTAGTGCAGCCCATCCCAAGATTTACAGCACATTAAAAAGGTTCAGTGTTTCAGCAGGTCTGCTTACAGAATGCATTTGGAGCCCTCTGGTGTCTGGTTTTATCAATCACTTCTTCACAGAAACTGATGTAGTTCAGGGGTAAGAGGGAGAGAGACAGTGCAAAAGGGAAAAAAAGAGTTGAAGAGGAAGAAAGAACTTCCATTGATAAAGTGCCTTTCACCATCTCAGAATGTCCCAAAGCACTTCACAGCAAATTAAGTACTTTTGAAGTGTAGTCACTGTTGTAATGTAGGGAAATGTATTACACCTGCAGCCAATTTTCACACAGCAATGAGATAGCTAATCAGATAATCTACATTTGTTTTTAAAAAGAGTGTTGGTTGAGAGATAAATGTTGGCAAGGGACCAGAAGAACTCCGCTGCTCTTATAGAATCTTACAGCACATGCCTGTGCCGGCTCTTTGAAAGAGCTATCCAATTAGTCCCACTACCCTGCTCTTCTTTTGAGTAATGTATGGGGATCTTTTATGTCCACCTGAGAGGGCAGACGGTGTCTCCCTTACCCTTATACCCAAAGACATTTTGCTAAAAACCATTAAAAAGAAATTGTCACAAATACTCTCTGCTAGATAAAAAGACAGTAATCGGACCAGTGACCTGAGAAACTGCTCACACATGTATAACAAAATGTCAGCCGTGGCTTAGCGGTGTTCGTACCCAAGTCAGAAAGTTGGGGGTTCAAGCCCCACTCCAGAGACTTAAGCGCATAATCCAGACCGAGACTTCAGTGCAGTGCTGAGGGAATGCTGCACTGTCAGAAGTGCTGGCTTTCGGATGAGATGTTGAAGGGAGACCTCGTCTACCCTCTCAGGTGAACATAAAAGATTCCATGCCACTATTTGAAAAAGAGCAGGGGAGTTCACCACGGTGTCCTGGCCAATATTTATCCCTCAACCAACACCATTAGTCTCACTGCTGCTTGTTGCACCCTAATGGGCTGCGCCATTCCTTACATGACAATAGTGACTACATTTCAAAAGTACTTCATTGGCTGTAAAGTGCTTTGGACTTTGAGGTCATGAAAGGCACTATATAAATGCAAGTCTTTCTCTCTTAACTGAAGGAACGAGACACAGTTATATGGGAAATCAAACTGCTTTCAGGTACTGAGTGCTAATGTGGTACAGCAGTAGAGATCATCCTGAGTTATCAGATTTCAGCGAGAGTGGCAAGACAATTGACCTCTGTACCCTGAACTAGAGAGGGGAAAAAATTCAATTAGCTAGGGTTCTAGCTCCTGATTAGTTTCCAGTGACCCATACTACGTGTAGGTGTTGGACACCACTGGGCTCAACTGAGACGCCATGCACAGTATAGTACCTTCAACACTCACTATCTAGATTCACAGAATAATAGCCACTTGGGAATGGTATCAGAAGACAACTCATATTTCAGAAGGAGTCAGTGCCTTCCGGAGAGTCAAATCACCAGAAACTCTCCAGTGTAAAAAAAATCATTTTGAATAGGAGGCAAGTTTGCACAAGACAGAAACTGAGCATGCGTACGAAACACAGCCCACACAAGAGCAGCAGAGGGACTGTGCATGAAAGAGCAAATGAGCAAGAGACAGCCGGAGAGAGAGCACACATATTCAGAAGGGCAAAGGGCACAATGGGCAAGACAAAGAGCTCACACACCCTCTCAATCCCACATCTGGAATTCCGCAAGGAGGAACCTGTATGCGAATGAAAGAAAGCATGTATGAAAAGAAGAGGGCACCAAATAGAGTGACAAGTAGATAATTAACTGGTTGCTGTTTGCCAGATGCTGCTGCAGAATAGCTGCTGTGTTTGCCTCCATAACAACAGTCACTGCCCATCAATAAAGTAATCAGTGGTGTGAAGTGTTTTGAGATGTTTCGATGATGCAGAACGGCATTATATGAATATATTTATTTTAGATATTTCATACAAGAAAAACAGTATACAGGCTCTTGCCCTTTTGATCTAATGGAAGAAAGAAACAATGTAAGTGAGTGAGCGAGAGAAAGAAAGAATGAGAAAGCCCGCAAGGTAGCACAGGCGAACGAGAGAATGAAAAAGTCTGCATGAGAGAGTGAAAGCATAGCGGCAAGGACTCTCCACTTAGTGAAGAAACAAAATCACAGAGTAAAGGCAAGCAGAGAGGCTGAGCAGCAGATAATTGCACCAGCATTTTTCTCCATGGTTTCAGGATCATGGCCCACTATCTAGTCTCATTTTGCAGTCACTTCTTTCTTACATGGGCTAAACTTTGAAAATTAGTTATCACCACTAACACACTTTCTTAACAAAAGTAACAATGATCTCAAAAATATACAATGCACTCAGTTACTTAATCAAGATGCGGAGATGCCGGTGTTGGACTGGGGTGGACAAAATTGAGAGATCGCACAACACCAGGTTATAGTCCAACAGTTTTATTTGAAATCACAAGCTTTCGGAGCTATCGATCGCCCCTTCCTCAGGTGAAGTAAAGAAATACAGACTCGACAAAGCATATATAGATAGAGAACAATGCATGTGTACCTTACAATTGCAGACAACTAAATTAAATCATCCTGACTATCTGCCGAGGTGTGATAAAGTTAATCAGGTCAGCCAGGAAGGTACCACATCAAAGACATAGCAAGATACAACTGAGACAATGAGGTGGAGTCGGGGGGTCTAACGTGTCAAAAGCTGCCGTCTGTATGTAAAACGAAAAGCTTTAAAATTTTTACTTTTTTACTGGGAAAATTTTTACTTTTTTACTGGGAATCACATCTGTGAACAAGCCAACGACGACTCGAGTCGGGATCACGTCATGTATCGTGACATAAACCCAAGATCCCGGTTGAGACCGTCTTCATGAGTGCGGAACTTGGCTATCAGTTTCTGCTCGATGATTTTGCGTTGTCGTGTGTTCCTAAGGTTGCCTTGGAGAACGCTTACCCTGCGACTCCACCTCATTGTCTCAGTTGTATCTTGCTATGTCTTTGATGTGGTACCTTCCTGGCTGACCTGATTAACTTTATCACACCTTGGCAGATAGTCAGGATGATTTAATTTAGTTGTCTGCAATTGTAAGGTACACATGCATTGTTCTCTATCTATATATGCTTTGTCGAGTCTGTATTTCTTTACTTCACCTGAGGAAGGGGCGATCGATAGCTCCGAAAGCTTGTGATTTCAAATAAAACTGTTGGACTATAACCTGGTGTTGTGCGACCTCTCAATTTTACTTAATCAATACAGTCTACATGAAAAATGGGACTGGGGTTGAAGTCCAAGAGCCTGTCCATCACACAGCGGTAAGTCCATAAATGGAAAATATCCGAGCGGAACGCACTCACCTGTCTCAGCTCTTCAGCTTCGGCCTCTGAGACTGTCTGCTCAGTCATTTGTTGGGACATCTGTCCACCGCTCGCTGAAACAGGATGCATCACTCTGTCCAAGAAGCCAGTCGCTGCAGAAAGAAATGCAAAGACAGGTCATTTGCTGCTATTTATTGGGATCACACTGCACCTGGAGTAACTGTGTCTGGTTTCGGTCACTTAGACACAAGGAACACAACCAAGCCCTGGAGGCAGTGCAGAGAAATGCCAGCAGAACCGACTGCTAGCATGGAGTTATGAGGAAAGGCAGGAGAAACTTGAGAGGTGGTGACGAAGAGAGGATGTTATAGGATTCATAGGACAGTACATCGTATAGAAAGGTACGTATACAACACTACTTCAAGTTAAACCATGACAGGAGGAGGATAGGGAACAGTCCAAGCCAGTGAAAGGCAAATTGAGGACTGAAGTCGGGACACTGTTTACAGAGTGATTAACCTAGAATCGACCACTGGTTCATTGAAGTCAATGGAAATAAAAATTGAGAGAGATATAAAATCGCCTGCCAATTCGTTATTAATAGTTTTACACTATTGCACAAAGTCTAAATCTACCCGCAAGACTACACAAGGATATTTAAAAAAGGATAGCTGCTGGAGGAAACAAAAGTCCACTCTTGAAGTAGGAGTGTTTCTTTGAAAGTTGGGATTAAGAAGCACTGTCAAAATGATGCTGAGGGATTATTCCTTTGCACCACACAGGAGTATTAACATTTTCTCTTCAAACTTCAGATCTTGTCTCTCTCTTATCCAGGCTTAGAGGAGCACATTTTCTCGATAGAAGGTTCAGTGCAGATATTAATCAGGATTCTTGAAGGAATGGACCAATCAAACCCCAATAATATGTTTGAGATTGCCACAAACTCGAGAGCCAATGGACAAAGTTAGAAAACGGATGATGCACAGACAGTTTAGGTTTAACTACTTTACACAGAGGGTAGAAATGGAGTGTCTGGGAGGCAGATGTTGCAGAAAAATTCAAGAAAGGATTGGAAACGTATTTGAGGGAATCAGCGGTTATAAGGTATTAAGTTTTTGACCAGATGAAGTGCAGAATCTTTTCTGGTTTGGGAATTTAGTCCGTACGCCAATTATGAAAATGTTTGAATAACTGGCCCGTTTCTGTAGCCACATCACATAAACAATTGTTACCAAGACTTTCTCAAATCTCTCCTGCAAGGGCTGTTTCTACGGATTCAAATCTATCCAAGCCTGGCACCAATACTAATTCAAACACAAAAATACATGGAGCAGGTTGTCTACCGAAGAATGCAGGTGAGCCTCTGAATTATCACCTCCCCTGACCATCATTATGAGCAACGCTAACATACCCTGTACTATTCCTGATGCAAAGCAGAAAAGATAAATCTTATTCCTCGGCACAAGACTTCTGTCAACTTGGACAGCATAAATCTTCCAAACAACTTCAGGGCAGTGGAATATGCATCTCAGACTATATGTATTATAGCCCCAACCCAATGCTGTTCAAAGAAAGGAAAAGAAAAGAAAGGAAGAAAAAATAAAGAACTTATATTTGCATTTATATAGCACCTTTCACGATCTCAGGACGTCCCAAAACACTTGACAGCCAATTAATTACTTTTGAAATGCAGTCTCTGTTGTAATGTAGGAAACATGGCAACCAATTTGTGGGCAGCAAGTTCCCACAAACAGCAATGAGATCATGACCATATAATCTGTTGCAGTGATGTTGGTTGAGGGATAAATATTGGCCAGGACACCAGGGAGAACTCCCTGCTCTTCTTTGAATAGTGCCACGGAAGCATGCATCCACCCAAAAGGGCAGACGGAGCCTCAGTTTAACGTCTTATCTGAAAGGGTTGGTTCAAGTGCACGTAACCAGATTAAACTGTGGATATAGATAGGTTACCAAACTGGGTAAGCAGGTGGCAAATGCAATTTAATGTGAAGAAGTGTGTGGTCATGCATTTTGGGAGGAAAAGTAAGAATTGTTGTACACACTCAATGGAAAGACACCGAAAGGTGGGGAACAACAGAGAGATCCAGTGATTCAAATACATAATTCCTTGAAAGTGTGAGTGCAACTAGATAATAAAGCCATTAAAAAAAAGGACAATAATACTTATTCACCAGGATGATACCAGGAATGAGAAGCTATACTTATGAGGAGAGACCTGAAACACTAGATTTATTTCCACTGGAACAGAGAAGGCTAAGAGAAGATTTAATGGAGGGTTTTTAAAATTACAAAGGCTTTTGATAGGGTGAATAAGCTTTTTATTATTCACCCCATCATCTGGCTGGGGAAGTCAGTGATGAGGAACTTCAGTTAACGTCTTATCTGAAAGGGTTGGTGTTCAAGTGTACGTAAGCTACTAAGAGCGAGGAGAGGAGTTGGGAGAAATTCCTCGACAGAGTTAAGCGTATAGAATGCTTTCCCGCAGGGAGTAGTTGAGGCAGAAATCAGCGCATCTTTTAGAGGAAGAGTAGATAAATATTTACAGTAGATTAAAACACGAGGCAACTGGGAGACAGCAGGACAGTGGGATTAGTTTTTAGATTGCTCCAGCAAAGAGCTGTCACAGACAGGATAGGTTGAATGGCCCCCTTCTGTGCTGTAACCTTCGATCGGTCTTTAGTTGCAGAACAAGAGGACATGAACACTTGTATTTTAATAGCGTGTGACCTTTTCACACTACATCTACATCAATGGTTATAACCAGTCACAACTTACATTTCTGTAACAGTCTTCACATATAGACATCTTCAAGCGCTTCACAGAAGAAAAGGAAAAACAGAAAAGTTAGTGGGTAAGACCGAAAGCACGATCGAAGAGGTGGATTTTTATCGGGCTCTTTAAAGGAGGAAGAGGTGCTGAGGCGGGGGTGATTTAAGGAAGGCGTGTCAGAGCAGTACAATGACAGATTTTGTCCTTCCCAAATCAGATTGTGCCTGGAGCGAGTACTTTGAGTTGTGTAAGTGACGTGGGTGTAATTTTCCTTTTTGGTACCGAGTGACAACAATGATCACAACTGATGGGAGATGGGGAAGGAAGGCGATAGTTCCATGAACAAGTTTATAGTTTCATAATCTTTCCCCAGTTGTCAGGTTACAGTCTAAATGCGCACGCACACACACACTCAAAATTTCGGCTTCTCCCCGGGAAAAGCAATGCTTTACCTTAAAATGTATTTTTAAACTAAATGACAGACTCTCGCTGAGATAGGGATCCACAATTGCTCAGCACCCTCCAATAACGTGTCGAAGCGAAAATTCTTCATGTGTCAGCCCAGACAGTGAGTGCCAACTAGCGTCCCGACAACCTCATTCTCCATCTCCCTCGCTGTATGTCTACCCTCATGCTGGGATGCAAGGCAACAGCAAAACATATGCATGGATTTTAAATCCTCATAGTGCAACAAGTTGGATGGAAAGAGGGAGCTTTGTTAAAAAACAAAGGAACTTGCATTTAAACAGTTCCCACTCTCTATTCTCCACTTCTTCCTTCCCAAATGACCCCTCCCAATTCACATTAACAACCCGTCTCCCTCTCATGCCAAAAAGCTGGTCATCCTGGTACGAATTTTCATCCATACTGCCTGAAATGGGCTTCTATGAAAAACACGAGCTGGCCTTGGCAGCTACACTCCATTACTTCAAATATATGTGTTTGCAGTGGCTCAGTGGTAGCAGTCTCGCCTCCAAGTCATGGGTTCAAGCCCCATTCCAGAGATGTGAGCACAAAATCTAGGCTGACACTTCAGTGCAGTACTGAGTACTCTTATGAGACGTTAAACCGAGGCCCCATTTGCCCTCTCAAGTGGATATAAAAGATCCCATGGCACTATTTTGGAGAAGAGCAGTGGAGTTCTCCCTGGTGTCCTGACCAATATCTATCCCTCAACCAACAGCACTAAAACAAATTATCTGGTGGTTATCTCATTGCTGTTTGTGGGACCTTGCTATGCGCACATTGTCTGCCACGTTTCCTACACTACAGCATTGACTACACTTCAAAAGTGCTTCATTGGCTGTAAAGCGCTTTGTGGTGCCGAGGTCGTGAAAGGCGCTGTAGGGAGTCGATGATGTCAGCTCATTGTGAACCAAGTTCCTTTACTCTACATTGAATCTTCACTATGGTAAAGAATGGGAGGCCTTCAAAAGAGAAGATGGTTCGGGTACAGAGTAGACACATTCCCATGGGGGGGAAAGGATGGGCCTCCAAAGCTAGAGCTCCCTGGATGACTAAAGATATAGAGGTTAAAATGGAACAGAAAAAGGAGACTTATGACAACTGTAAGATTCATAATATAGAAGAGAACCAAGATGAATATCCAAAGTGCAGAGGCTATCTAAAAAAGGGAATAAGAGGGGCAAAGAGAGTATGAGAATAGATTAGTGGCTAACATTAAAAGGGAACTCAAAAGTCTTTCATAAACACATAATAGTAAAACGTTAGTCACAGAAAGGGGGTGGGAGGGTTCGATTAGGGACCAAAAAGGAGATCTTCTTGTGGAGGCAGTGGGCATGGCTGAGGTATTAAATGAATACTTTGCCTCTGTCTTCACTAGAGAAAAGGATGCTGCCAATGTAGCAGTAAAGGAGGAGGCTGTAGCGATATTGGATAAGATAAAAATAAAGAGGGTGTACTTAAAGGTTGGCAGTCCTCAAAGTAGAAAAGTCACATGGTCTGGATGGGTTGCATCCTAGATTACTAAGAGAAGTAAGGGTGGAAATTGTGAGGCTCTGGCCACAATCTTCCAATCCTCCTTGGATTTTGGGGTGGTGCCAGAGAACTGAAGGATTGCATAAGTTACACCCCTGTTTAAAAGAAAGGGAGAGGGATAAACCCAGCAACTACAGGCCAGTAAGCCTAACGTCGGTGGTGGGGAAACTTTGAGACAATAATTCAGGACAAAATTAATTGGTATTTGGAAAAGTATGGGCCAATAAATGAAAATCACCACGGATTTGTTAAAGGCAAACCATGTTTGACTAACTTAATCGAGTTCTTTGATGAAGTAACAGAGAGGGTTGATGCGGGTAGTGTAGTTGATGTTGAGTATATGAACTTTCAAAAGGTGTTTGATAAAGTACCACATAATAGGCTTGTTAGCAAAATTAAAGCCCATAGGATTAAAGGGACAGTGACAGCATGAATACAAATTTGGCTAAGAAAACAGAGGGTAGTGATAAATGGTTGTTTTTCAGACTAGAGGGAGGTATACAGTGGTGTTTCCCAGGGTTTGGTATTAGGACCACCGCTCCTCTTGATATATATGAATGACCTGGACTTGGGTATACAGGGCATAATTTCAAAGTTTGCAGAGGATACGAAACTCGGAGGATAGTGTAAGACTTCAGGAGGACATAGACTGGTGAAATGGGCAGACACATGGCAGATGAAATTTAACGCAGAGAAGTGTGAAGTGGTACATTTTGGTAGGAAGAATGAGGAGAGGCAATATGAACTAAATCGTACAATTTTAAAGTGGGTGCAGGAAGAGAGAGACCTGGGGTGTACGTATACAAATCTTTGAAAGTAGCAGAGCAAGTTGCGAAGGCTGTTAAAAAAGCATAAGGGATCCTTGGCTTTATAAATAGAGGCATAGGGCTCGAATTTCCAAGCCGTTTGGAGGCAGGAGTGGTGGGAAAATTGCAGATTCGGGGGGGCACGTACCCATCCCGCCCCCAAGCCAATGTCCCAGGAGGCGGGTACCCGACCTGTGCTGGGAGCCGCCTCCCCGAGGCGGGAAGGGGATTAGTGCCAATTAACTGCCTGTTAACAGGTAGTTAACAGGCAGTTTTATGGCTAATCCCTATTTTTAAGGCCTTAAGTGTGGGCTGCCCGACGGCTCCAAACCGCGCCAAGTTAGCGAGGCGGACCGTCGGTCTGCGGGGCTTGGAGGGGTCGAGATGTCCGGTGTACAGGTGAGTGATGGGTGCATGAGTGCAGAGGTAAGTGTGTTTGGTGTGTGTAAAGTGTTTTAATAAGTTTTACTTACCTTTACTTTCTCCTCCAGGCTTCCTCCCTTCAGTTCTCGGGAGTCCCTCAGCTCACCGGCACAGAAAGCAGAATGGCCGCTGAGCTGTCAAAAGCTGCAGCCTCTGCTTTCTGGTCTGGAGAGCTCTCTAACTGAGTCTGAGTAGAAGGACTCAAGTTAGAAGACAGATCGTCAGTGTTTGACAGCTTCACAGAGCTGTCAAACGCTGATATTTCATCTGTCAAAAGCTCTTGACAGATGAAATGTCAATCGTTGACGTCACCAGTATCCAGGTGTCCCTTAATTGGCCTGCTGAGCCCGCTGGGCGGGCTTAACAAGGTCAATCAAGGGAAAGTAGCGTGGGTTGGCCACAAATCGATGGAGGCGGGACTACAACCCAAAAAGTGGGAGTCCCGCCTCCATTGACAAAATCGAGCCCATAGAGTACAAAAGCAAGGAAATTATGCTAAATCTTTATAAAACACTGATTAGGCCTCAGCTGGAGTATTGTGTTCAATTCTGGGCACCACACTTTAGGAAGGATGTTAAGGCCTTGGAGAGGGTGCTGAAGAGATTTACTAGAATGGTACCAGGGATGAGGGACTTCAGTTACGTGGAGAGATTGGAGAAGCTGGGTTTGTTCTCCTTACAGCAGAGAAGATGAAGAGATTTGATAGAGGTGTTCAAAATCATGAATGGTTTTGAAAGAGTAAATAAGGAAAAACTATTTCCAGTGGCAGAAGGGTCGTAACCAGAGGACACAGAATTAAGATGATTGGCAAAAGAACCAGAGGCAACATGAGGAAACATTTTTTTAACACAGCGTGTTACTGAGATCTGGAATGCACGGCCTGAAAGGGTAGTGGAAACAGATTCAATAGTAACATTCAAAAGAGAATTGGATAAATACTTGAAGGGAAAAAAATTTACAGGGCTCTGGGGAAAGAGCAGGGGGGTGGGATTAATTGGATACCTCTACCAGAGAGCCGGCACAAGCAGGATGGGCCGAATGGCCTCCTTCTGTGCTGTATCATTCTATGATTCTATGAATTTAAACACCAGGCAACACTGAAGGGATAATTACTAGTCCTAGCCCCTTTAGGGCTACCCCGGATCAGGCGTATTTCTCAGACGTTCACTTTCAACTAAAGTTTGAGGTAGCCGAATCCTAAAGACGCTTAATTGGGTCTAAAGGTCCGGACTATCTCTCCCTAAAGGAAAGGAACAACCCGAGAATGTTACCGTCCTCCAGACAGCACTTTTAATAAGTTTAGCTAGACTGTAACGTTCCGGATATATGAGGGTCCGGAAAACTCCCCCAGAATTCTGCAACTCCTCACCAAAGAGTGTACAGAGATTGAGTTCGCGAGTTTTTGATACAGAAGTCTTATGTGAGACAATTCTAAAAGTATATAGATTTAGTAAAGAACCGACATGTAATTTACAGTTGGTGAGTCAATCGCAACATTAACAGTTCCAAAAAGAGAAAGCTTACAATCTTATCAGAGAACCTTACTTTCAAATCTTAACTTCGCTAAAGTTTTACAGTTCTTAGTGTTCTACAGGATATCCACCAAAATCAAATACCTTTGATCCCCGAGGTACAAAGTGTTGGAGACTTACAGAGCCGCCTCTGAAGCCGAGAATCGCTTTGCCCGATTAAAGCGAGTCTGTTATTCCATTTGAGAGTTCAATATTTATATCCTTTTCCAGTGGTATTTCCTTTAAGGTTTTCTGCTGATGTAAGCTAATTATCTCTAGTCATTTTTCTGCTGACCTCTGCAACTCTTACTGCCACCTCAGCCAGACTCATGTCTCATCTCGAGGTGTTCGAAGTTTACCATATAAAAAACGGTGTGACAGCAGGTGTTCCTTACTTTGTCATCTTTACGAAGTGTAAATTAGAACACCTTATCCAGGGTGAACCATTGTTTTTTTTCCCCAAAAGGTTCAGCCTGTCATAGAAACATAGAAACTAGGAGCAGGAGTAGGCCATTCGGCCCGTCGAGCCTGCTCCACCATTCAATACGATCATGGCTGATCATCCAAATCCAGTACCCTGTCCCTGCTTTCTCACACAGAATCCCCATCGAGCCTGCACCGACACATATCCCACCCTATCCCCGTAACCCCACGTATTTAATTCCCCCTAACATATCCCATCCTATCCCCGTAACCCCACATATTTAATCCCCCCCTAACACTGAGGGTCAATTTATCATAGCCAAATCAACCTAACCCGCACATTTTTGGAGCCCTTAACCTTCTGTTTCAATAAGGTTATTTATTCAGGGTCAACAACTACCTTATCTTAATAGCCAGAATGCTTTCACAGCTTTATCTCAATAGCCAGAATGCTTTCACAGCTATTTCATAGTTAGATTTCTGGATTTCCAAACCCAGTTTGTCATGTTTTAATAAGGCCAGAATTCGTTCATAAGATCGTGTATTTTTCTGAATAGGTTATATGGCTTATTCCTTCACAACACAATTTAAAAATTAAAATGTTAGGAGTATGAGGTGATGTTAGACAGACCTTTTTCTACAGAAATGGTAATCAGCTTGTGGAATAAGTTGCCATGGGAAGGCTGTTGAAGCAAACAGTATACAAGTTCAAAAGACAACTTTTAGTCTAGAGTAGGGTTCGAATATTGCAATAAGGCAGCGGATCAGTGGGGTTTATCTATATAAAATGGTTAGGCATGTTTGAGTCCAAGGGCTTTTCCTGTCTCTAAATATTCTCACATGTTCCTAGTTTCATAACTTTTTATTCAGAAGTGCCATTGTATTGTGGCAACTCTTCTACACACAAGCGCAGTGACCATGGCCCTTAAGAACTGAAATTTTCCCTACCTGCATTCCATATGGAGCCACCCATGCCGAGGTTCTCTGAAACAGGGGAGTCCTCTGGTCTGAAGAGTCCCAACATGTCCTCTCTGAATTGCACTTTTTTGGAGTATTGTATCTCTACAATGGAAACAACATCAGTCATCCTTGCAGACTGCAGGGTAAAGGAGATGTCGGGCTTCCCAATGAACCTCTGGCGGACAACCATCTCATAAGGGCTCTGCACTTTAACGTCATCGACCTCCTCCCGTCGGTACTTGTGCACGAGTTGCGAGTTTGAATCGCTGATTTCCAGCCCCGAGCAAAGGACCGCGAGTGCTCCCTGTTTGAGGTTGGGGTCCGGACCCTGGGAGTAAAGGACAGGGACTTTTAATATCAAGCCTTCCTTCCCAAAAGCCTTCGAGGCAGAGGGCGGGGATTCCGGCTGATTCTTGGCTTCCTGTTGAGCCTTTCGGAGGCGACTGCTGAACGGCCACCACGGCGGAGACTCCAACTCAGTTAGCAGCCTGTCACGAGGAAATTAAAGAAAGATATTTCACTGGTCATCTTAGAACAGAAGTTTCGATTCACAAGCATGGAGGGGCAAAGAGAGGATTTAAGCCTCGTGTTTAAAACAGGTCAAGCCTCGCAGAATGCCTCAAGCAGTGTTCATTAACTCGACTAAAACGCTCAATAAAATTAGAAATTAAGGGTAGGTCTTCTGATCCTCCATCCCCTGGTACAAAGACATAAACACTTGACAGCAATATTTTAGGGCAAGCATTAACTAATTAATTTTAACCTAGTGGTTACGGTACTGAACTAGCGTCAAGTGGTCACAAGTTCAAAAGCCACCATGGCAAGTTGTGAAATTGAATTCAATAAATCTGTGGGTTTGCACCAAAAAAATAACCGTGGGAGGCTGTCGGTTTGTTGTAAACACCCAACCGGATCACCAACATCCTTCATGTAAGGCAACCTGCAACGCCTACCTGGCCTGGGCCTACATGTGGCTCCAGTCCAACATTACGTGGCTAATTCCCTTAATTCTCTCAGGGTAACTTGGGATGGGCAATAAATGCGGTCTTGCCAGTGTCGTCCACATCCCGAAAACAAAAAAAGATATAACTGAGTGAGAGTACCTTAAGATCAATCAGTAAATTCTTAAAACTGAAACCAAATTCAGAATCATATTTTTTTCTTAATTCATTTTTCTATCCATTCTTGGGATGTGGGCGTCACTGGCAAAGGCAGGCATTTATTGCCCATCCCTAGTTGCCCTGAGAAAGTGGTGGTGGGCCTCCTTCTTTATTGCGGTTTGATGCAGCTTGCTCAGTCACTTCAGAGTCAACCACATTGGCGTGTATAGGCCAGACCAGCAAGGACAGCAGGTTTCCTTCCCTAAAAGGACATTGGTGAACCAGTTCTGTTTATGACAATCCAACAGCTTCTTGGTCACTTTTACTGGTGCCAGCTTTTTATTTCCAGCCTTTTTTTTTTAAAGCTGTATTCAAATTCTTAAACTGCCATGGTGGGATTTGAACTCATTCTCTGGAATAATAGTCCAGCAACATAACCATTACACTTCTGTACCTAGAACAACATTTTTTGACTATTGGGAAATAAACATTGGAATAAAATTATAAATAGATTTCGCTTGAAAACTATTAAATAAAATCAGACTAAATCTCAAGGTGCAGAGACAAAACTAAATCTCATATTTCTAGGCACGAAACACCACTAGACTGAATTTATAACAGAATGCAACAGTTTTAGCGTCTTCAGGTAAAACGAGAATGGGAAGATTGGAAGGAATGCTTTCTGCATAAAATCATCCCCAATCTCCTAAAATTTCAACCTACAATTTTTGTAGTCTGTTTTTCGGGTTCCTTGTGGCCTGCCATTTTGGGTCTCTGTTCCCTCCTAATCTGCTGCAGCGACAAGATCTTTGTCCTGACTTTCATACTGGTTTTGTCTGAGCCTCCTTCAGCGCACGGCCCTGCAGTCACTCTCCGCTCCTTCAATGCGGTTTAAAAAAAATCATTGTCGGGCTGCGGCCGTTGCTGGAAATCCCTGGTTGACCGGACTGAGTGGCTTGCCAGGCCACTTCAGAGAGCAGTGAAGAGTCTACCATATTGGTGTGGGACTGGAGTCACATATAGGCCAGCCATGGTGGGATTTGAACTCATGGCCTCTGGATTACTAGCTCCGTAACATAACCACTACACTACCGTACCCTCCTCGTCCTCTGCTCCATCAGTGGTGTGTTCTCTTACAATCCCTTCCTCTGGAACTCCCTTCCTGCTTTCAAAAAACCTCCTAAATACCCTTCTTTCTGACTGCGTTTTCTATCCTTTCACCTTTCCCCACCTGCTTGATGTCCACTTTTTCCCTTCTGCCCTGTGAAGTGCTCAGACATATTTCTGTACCATGAGGAGTGCTGCAGACATGTAAGCTGTCAGCCTGTGTGCCCCCCTAATGTACACCGGACAGGGTAAAAGTTTGTACAGCAACTGCTTCCCTCCCACCTTCCTTTAATTGGTACAGCACTAGTTACACACAAAAAAACATATTTAGTCAGGGAAGGGGAAAAAAAATCCTTGCATTCAGGGATCACTGAAGTGAAATATGTGTCTCCAAAAGATAAAAAAGTAATTAAATCTAGATGAACACAGCACTCTGACTGAAGCACAAACAAACTCTTTCTCATTCCCTTCCATTATATTAATCCCAATGTGACTTCTCACATTTATCTAGATCATGAAACATGTGTCTGTAAGACTATGATTGTAGAGTGGCTATAGGATGATCAGTTGTCCATTCTCCATTCACAGCTCCTCCGATAATGAAGCAGCCCATGGCAGCTTCCAGCAGGACCTGGACAATATTCAGGGCCGAGAAGTAGCGGGTTACAATTATGCCACATATGTCTGCAAATGACTATCGCCAACAAGAAAAGGTCCAACCACCACCCCGACCTTCAATGGCACCGCTATTAGAGAGTCCCTCGCCATCAACATCCTGGGAGGTCACCACTGACCACGAGCTGAACTAGGCCAGCCTGATCAATACTGCAGCTGCAAGTGCATGGCAGAGGCTAGGTACTCTGATGAGTGGCTCAACTTCTGTCCTCTCAAAGCCTCTCCACCATCTACAAGGCTCATGTCTGTAATGTGATGGAATACTCACTATTCCCCTGGATGGATGCAGATCCAAATACACTCAAGTAGCTCCATACTATCCGGGACAACATAGTCTCCTTGATCAGCAGCCATGCTACTAGACTCAATATTCAACCCCTCCACACTGGCTCACTCTTCCTGCAGTATACTATCTATAGTGCAAGTTTACTTTGACAGCACCTCCCAGCCCAGTCACCTCTACCACTGAGGACAAGACCACCAATGTCATGGGAACGCATCACCTCCAAGTCACACACCATTCTGACATGGACATATATTGCCGCTCCTTCCTCATTGCTACCCTGCACTAACACCTTCATGGGAGCCAGTCAGCACAAGGACTGCAGCGGTTCAAGGAAAAGGCTCACCTCACCGTCTCACGACAGCTATGGATGGGCATTAAATCCGACCTTGCCAGCATTGCCCTCATCCCGAAAACAAGCAATATAATATCCAGAGAATTAATTCCGGGAAAACACACTGCACTGGTAGATTGCACTTCACTCCACAGCTGACCTGCTCTCCCTCCCAAACCAATAGATCTCCCAGACTCAGACAAGTCTAGGCTCTTGCCTGCCACTTGCTCCCCAGCTTGCCTCAAACCCATTCTTCCAATCGTTCTTATGCCTCCTCAGCCCAGGAATAACAGCTCAAGAGGTATATTAGTAGATTTTATATATTCCAGAAAAATATAATATACACAGGGCAAAGAATATTTAATTCCCTTCGGTAAGCCACCACAGTGCAGCTGTCTCCAGGGAAGGCACAGTGACAGACCGAGTCAAACTTGTCCTTGTACAATGCAATCCCTCGAAAACTAGGTCAGATTGCAGGTGTGAAGGAACGTACGTGGTCCTGCAGCAAATCCACATTAAATCTACCACCACTGCAACTGTGTTTCAGTACCTTAGAAATGCCTGCAGAAAGCAAAAACAAATTTCCATAGCTCCCCGAGGATCTGGTTAAGAACATAACATAAGAATTAGGAGCAGGAGTAGGTCATATGGCCCCTCGAGCCTGCTCCGCCATTCAGTAAGATCATGGCTGATCATCAACCTCAACTCCACTTTCCTGCCCTATCCCTCGATTCCTCTAGAGTCCAAAAATCTATCTATCGATCTCAGCCTTGAATATACTCAACGACTCAGCATCCACAGCCCTTTGGGGCAGAGAATGCACAACCCTCCGAGTGAAGAAATTGCTTCTCATCTCAGTCTTAAAAGGCCGACCCCTTATCTTGAGACTATGCCCCCTAGTTCTAGATGCTCCAGCCAGGGGAAACAATCTCTCAAGCATCTACCCTGTCACTCCCCCTCAGAATCTTGCATGTTTCAATGAGATCACACCTCATTCTTCTAAACTCAGAGAGTATAGGCCCAATCTACTCCATCTCTCCTCATAGGACAACCCTCTCATCCCAGGGATCAATCTAGTGAACCTTTGTTGCACCGCCTCCAAGTCATGTATGCCTTTTCTCAGATAAGGAGACCAAAACTGTGCACAGTACTCCAGGTGTGGTCTCACCAGAGCACTGTACAATTGTTGCAAGACTTCCTTACTCTTGTACTCCAACCCCCTTGCAATAAAGGCCAACATGCCATTTGCCTTCCTAATTATTTGCTATACCTGCATGCTAACTCTCTGTATTTCTTGTACTAGGACACCTAAATCTCTCTGAACATCAACATTTAATAGTTTCTCACCATTTAAAAAATATTCTGTTTTCATATTCTTCCTACTAAAGTGAATAACCTCACATTTCTCCACATTATACTCCATCTGCCACCTTATTGCCCACTCACTTAACCTGTCTATATCCTTTTGCAGGCTCTTTGTGTCCTCCTCACAGCTTACTTTTCCACCTAGCTTTGTATCGTCAGCAAACTTGGATACATTGCACTCAGTCCCTTCATCTAAGTCATTAATAGCTGAGGCCCAAGCACTGATCCTTGTGGCACCCCACTAGTTACAGCCTGCCAATCTGAAAATGACCCATTTATCCCTACTCTCTGTTTTCTGTCCGTTAACCAATCCTCTATCCATGCTAATATATTACCCCCAACCCCATGTGCCCTTATCCTGCGTAACAACCTTCTATGTGGCACCTTATCGAATGCCTTTTGAAAATCAAATAATACTACACTCTCTGGTTCCTCTTTATCTACCCTGCTAATTACAGCCTCAAAAAACTCGAATAAATTTGTCAAACATGATTTCCCTTTCATAAAACCATGTTGACTCTGCCTATTCATATTATGATTTTCTAAGTGCCCTGTTACCACTTCCTTCATAATGGATTCCAGCATTTTCCCAACAACTGATGTCAAGCTAACTGGCCTGTTTTCTCTCTCCCTCCTTTCTTAAATAGCAGGGTTACATTTGCTACCTTCCAATCCACTGGGACCATTCCTGAATCTAGGGAATTTTAGAAGATCACAACCAATGCATCCACTATCTCTCCAGCTACAACTTTTAGAACCCTAGGATGTAGGCCATCAGGTCCAGGGGATTTGTTGGCTTTTAGCCCCATTAGTTTCTCAAGTACTTTTTCTCTACTGATAGTAATTACTTTAAGTTCCTCACTCTCATTACTCCCTTGATTCCCCACTATTTTTGGTATACTTTTTGTATCTTCTACGGTGAAGACAGATACAAAATATTTGTATAAAGTCTCTGCCATTTTCTTGTTCCCCAATATAATTCCTCCTGTCTCAACCTCTAAGGGACCAACGCTTGCTTTTGCTAATCTCTTCCTTTTTACATACTTGTAGAAGCACTTACAATCTGTTTTTATATTTCTTACTAACTTTCATTCTATTTTCTCCCTTTTTATCAATTTTTTTGGTCATCCTTTGCTGGTTTCTAAAGCTCTCCCAATCCTCAGGCTTACTACTTACAATTCTTCGCAAAATTATAAGCCTCTTTTAATTTAATACTATTCTTAACTTATTTAGTTAGCCACGGGTGGATCACTTTTCCCATGGTGTTTTTATTTCTCAATGGAATGTATATTCGTTGAGAATTTTGGAATATTTCTTTAAATGTTTGCCATTCCTTATCTACCGTCATACCTTTTAATCTAATTTCCAAATCTACCGTAGCCAACTCTCCCCTCATACCTATGTAATTGGCTTTGTTTAAGTTTAAGACTCTAGTTTCGGACTTAAGAATGTCACTCTCAAACTCAATGTGAATATCTATCATATTATGATCACTCTCCTCTAGAGTATTCTTTACTATAAGATTACTAATTAACCCTGTCACATTACACAAAACAAGATCTGCTTCCCTGGTTGGTTTCATGATGTATTGTTCTAGGAAACTGTCTCCAGACTAACCATGCCAATTTGATTTGCCCAATCTATATGAAGATTAAAGTCCCCAACAATTTTTTTATTCGTTCCTGGGATGTGGGCGTCGCTGGCAAGGCCAGCATTTATTGCCCATCCCTAATTGCCCTCGAAAAGGTGGTGGTGAGCTGCCTACTTGAACCACTGCAGTCCGTGTGGTGAAGGTACTCCCACAGTGCTGTTAGGAAGGGAGTTCCAGGATTTTAACCCAGCGACGATGAAGGAACGGCGATATATTTCCAAGTCAGGATGGTGTGTGGCCTGGAGGGAAACTTGCAGGTGATGGTGTTCCCATGCGCCTGCTGCCCTTGTCCTTCTAGGTGGTAGAGGTCACGGGTTTGGGAGGTGCTGTCGAAGAAGCCTGCGCGAGTTGCTGCAGTGCATCTTGTAGAGGGTACACACTGCAACCACCGTGCGCCGGTGGTGGAGGGAGTGAATGTTTAAGGTGGTGGATGGGGTGCCTATCAAGTGGGCTGCTTTGTCCTGGATGGTGTTGAGCTTCTTGATTGTTGTTGGAGCTGCACTCATCCAGGCAAATGGTGAGTATTCCATCACACTCCTGACTTGTGCCTTGTAGATGGTGGAAGGGCTTTGGGGAGTCAGGAGGGAAGACACTCACCACACAATATCCAGCCTCTGAGCTGCTCTTTTAGCCACAGTATTGATGCGGTTGGTCCAGTTAAGTTTCTGGTCATCCTTTCCTGGTCTGACCGAAATGTGACTCCAGACCCACAGCAATGTGGTTGACTCTTAACTGCCCTCCAAAATGGCCTAGCAAGCCACTCAGTTGTATCAAATTGCTACAAGGAAGTATCACGATGGGAGTATGTTCAGTACATGGACTGCAGCGGTTCAAGAACTACAAGGGAGTCAAGGGATATGGGGAGAGAGCGGGAAAGTGGTGTTGAGGCCAAGATTGGATCAGCCATGATCTTACTGAATGGCGGAGCAGGATCGAGGGGCCGATTGCCCTACTCCTGCTCCTGTTTATGTTCTAAGAAGGCAGCACCACCTTCTCGAGGGCAATAAATGCTGGCCTTGCCAATGACGCCCACATCCCATGACTGCTTCATTATCTGAGGAGTTGCGAATGGAACTGAACACTGCAATCATCAGCGAACATCCCCACTTCTGACCTTATGTTGAGGGAAGGTCATTGATGAAACAGCTGAAGATGGTTGGGCCTAGGACACTGCCCTGAGGAACTCCTGCAGCGATGTCCTGAGATGATTGGCCTCCAAATACCACAACCACCTTCCTTTGTACTAGGTATGACTCCAGCCCATTGACTTCAGTTTTACTAGGGCTCCTTGATGCCACACTCTGTCAAATGCTGCCTTGATGTCAAGGGCAGTCACTCTCACCTCGCCTCTGGAATTCAGCTCTTTTATCCATGTTTGGACCAAGGCTGTAACAAGGTCTGGAGCAGAGTGGTCCTGATGGAACCCAAACTGAGCATCGGTGAGCAGGTTATCGGTGAGTAAGTGCCGCTTGATAGCACTGTCGATGACATCTTCCATCACTTTGCTGATGACTGAGAGTAGACTGAAGGGGCGATAATTGGCCGGATTGGATTTGTCATTTTTTTTGTGGACAGGACATACCTGGGCAGTTTTCCTCAGTGTTGTATCTGTACTGGGACAGCTTGGCTAGAGGTGCGGCTAATTCTGAAGCACAAGTCTTCAGCATGACAGCCAGGATGTTGTCAGGGCCCATAGCCTTTGCTGTATCCAGTGCACTCAGCCGTTTCTTGATATCACATGGAGTGAATCGAATTGGCTGAAGACTGGCTTCTGTCGTGGTGGGGACCTCAGGAAGAGGCCGAGATGGATCATCCACTCAGTACTTCTGGTTGAAGCTGGTTGCAAATGCTGCAGCCTTGTCTTTTGCACTCACGTGCTGGGCTCCGCCATCATTGAGGATGAGGATGTTCATGGAGCCTCCTCCTGTTAGTAGTTTAATGATCCACCACCATTCACGACTGGATGTGGCAGGACTGCAGAGCTTTGATCTGATCTGTTGGTTGTGGGATCGCTTAGTTCTGTCCATAGCATGCTGCTTCTGCTGCTTAGCTTGCATGCATGTAGTCCTGTGTTGCAGCTTCTCCAGGTTGGCACCTCATTTTTAGGTACGCCTGGTGCTGCTCCTGGCATGCTCTTCTACACTCCTTATTGAACCAGGGTTGGTCCCATGGCTTGATAGTAATGGTAGAGTGAGGGATATGCCGGGCCATGAGGTTACAGATTGTGGTGGAATACAATTCTGTTGCTGCTGATGGCCCACAGCACCTCATGGATGCCCAGTTCTGAGCTGCGAGATCTTTTACATAAGAACATAATAATTAGGAGTAGGACTTCCGGCCCTTCGAGCCTGTTCTGCTATTTAATAAGATCATGGCTGATCTACAACCTCAACGGCACTTTCCCGCCCAATCTCCATAGCCCTTGATTCCCTAGAGTCCAAAAATCTATCTATCTCAGCCTTGAATATACTCAATGACTCAGCATTCACAGCCCTCTGAGGCAGAGAATTCCAAAGATTCACAACCCTCTGAATGAAGAAATTCCTCCTCATCTCAGTCTTAAATGGCCGACCCCTTATCCTGAGACTATGGACCCTAATTCTAGACTCTAAATGTTCCGAATCTATCCCATTTAGCACGGTGGTAGTGCCACACAACACGGTGGAGGGTGTCCTCAGTGTGAAGACAGAACTTCGTGTCTACAAGGACTCTGCAGTGGTCACAGCTACCAATACGGTCATGGACAGATGCATCTGCGACAGGTAGATTGGTGAGGACGAGGTCAAGTAGGTTTTTCCCTCGTGTTGGTTCTTCCACCACCTGCCGCAGGCCCAGTCTGGCAGCTATGTCCTTCAGGACTCAGCCAGCTCGGTCAGTATTGGTGCTACCCAGCCACTCTTGGTGATAGACATTGAAGTCCTCCACCCAGAGTAAATTCTGTGCCCTTGCTACCCTCAGTGTTTCTTTCAAGTGGTGTTCAACATGGAGGAGTACTGATTCATCAGCTGAGGGAGGACGGTAATCAGCAGGAGGTTTCCTTGCCCGTGATTGACCTGAAGCCATGAGACATGGGGTCTGGAGTCAATGTTGAGGACTCCCAGGGTCACTCCCTCCCGACTGTATACCACTGTGCCGCCACCTCTGCTGGGTCTGTCCTGCCAATGGGACAGGACGTACCCAGGGATGGCGATGGAGGAGTCTGGGACATTGGCTGAAAGGTATGATTCTGTGAGTATGACTATGTCAGGCTGTTGCTTGACTAGTCTGTGGGACAGCTCTCCCAATTTTGGCACAAGTCCCCAGATGTTGGTGAGGAGGACTTTGCAGGGTCGACTGGGCTGGGTGTGCCTTTGTTGTGTCAGAAGTCGGTGATGAGGTCGATGCCGGGTGGTCCGTCTGCTTTTATTCTTATTATTGTTTATCGTAGCAGTTTGATACAATGGAGTGGTTTGCTAGACCATTTCAGAGGGCAGTTAAGAGTCAACCACATTGCTGTGGGTCTGGAGTCACATATAGGCCAGACCAGGAAAGGATGGCAGATTTCCTTCCCTAAAGGACGTTAGTGAACCAGATGGGATTTTATGCCAATCCGATAGTTTCATGGTCACCATTACTGATACTAGCTTTTTATTCCAGATTTATTTAATTAACTGAATTTAAATTCCCCAGCTGCCGTGGTGGGATTTGAACTCACGTCTCCAGATCATTAATCCAGGCCTCTGGATTACTAGTCCAGTAACATAACAGTGCATTATCTTTGTTAAAAGCTCCTATTATTTCTTGATTAATACTCTATCCAATTGTATAGCTACTGTTAGGGGGCCTATAAACTACTCCCACCACTGTTTTCTGCCCCTTTTTATTTCTTATCTTCACCCATACTGATTCTACTTCAAGATCCTTTCTCACTACTGTCCTCAATCATCCTTAATTATCAGGGCTATGCCCCTCCTGTTCCAGTCTGCCTGTCTTTTTGAAACTACTTTTAGTAACTACGCTGCACAGCAAGATACTAACCCGTACAAACGAAGGAGGTCTCAAGTTGGATCCCAGCCAGGTGGCGCTGGGGCATTCTGTCCCCTCCAAAAAAAAAAATTAGCCCGGATACCAGCATCTGATTGCTATCCAATAGATCCCCTGCAGGAAAGTGCACTCAGATGGTACAGTGGTGTAGTGGTTATGTTACTGAACTAGTAATCCAGAGGTTTGGACTAATTATCCAGAGAATGTGAGTTCAAATCCCACCATGGCAGTTTGAGAATTTGAATTCTGTTTAAAATAGAAGTCTAGAAATAAAAATCCAGTATCAGTAAAAGTGACCATGAATCTGTCGGATTGGTGTAAAAACACAATTTATTCACTAATGTACCTTACTCGGTCTGGCCGATGCCTGACTCCAGTCCACGCCACTATGGTTGACTCTGAAGTGACTAAGCAAGCCGTATTAAACTGCAAGAAAGAAGGCGGCGGCGGCCCACCACCACGTTTGCAGGGCAACTAGGGATGGGAAATAAATGATGGCTTTGCCAGCGACGCCCACATCTTGAGAATGAATAATAATTCAGGCTGGACAGGATTGAGCAGTTATGGTCAAATAGCCGACTGACATTCACTGTCTAAGTTTACGCACGAAGAACTGTCACTGGCACGGGGTAGCAGAACCGTACCCAAAGAGTTTAACTGTGGTACAATTCCCAATATTAGGAGTCCCACCATTAAATTTTGCTTGAGGCAACTTTATGCAAATAGAAAGTTATTTAAATTAAAAACATGAAACATTAAAATAAAAATGAAGCATAGTGTAAAAAGTCAAATCATTACAATTAAAAAGTACAATCTTAGTGCCCATTCACTTTTAACTTTTATATTAGATAAAAGTATATGATAAAGCACAAACACAGGGCTGTTTTGAACGGGCACAGCTGCTACTGCAGGCTCCCTGGTGATTTCCCATCACTGTGGAGTTTCCATTATAGCCAGACCCAGCTCTGCTGGTGCAGAGGTTACCAAGTCAGAACCCCACTGTCCCAATAGGTTCAGTTGCAAACAAAAACATAAAAATTCATGCTCATTGGAAAAGCAAATTTTTTTTGGCTGCAAACCAGTGAAAGTATCCAGTCAACCCCTTAGGCACTTATCTAGCACTGGGATGCAAATCTGAATCTCTACACTTAACACAACCAGCTCTATTCCAAAATACCAGCTCCTCCATTCCGATATAAACATTGTTTACACTGTTCATGTGCTGAGTTGCACACGAGCTGTAAATTGCTCCTTTTAATCCCACTGTGTGTTGTACACGTGCAGCTGCGGACACAGAAAAACACACCACCTATACGGTACCAAACAACTTGTATTTATAATGCACCGTTAACCTAGAAAAACGGCACAAGTCGCTTCACAGAAGTGTAATGGGACAAAAATCGACACGGAAATAAAGGAGGAGATATTAAGAGGGGTGACTAAAAGCTTGGTCAAAGAGGCGGGTTTAAAGGAGAGTCTTAAAGGGGGAGAGGGAGGTGGAGAGCCAGAGATTTATGGAAGGAATTCAAGAGTGCATGGCCAAATCGGCTGAAGGCACGGGTGCCAATGGTGGAGCAAAGGGACTGGGGGATTCACGAGGTCAGAGTTGGAAGAACACAGAGTTCTCGCGGTTGCTAGTGACTTGGGGGAATTGGACTCGTTTCTGGCTGATCGCCTCATACAATAGGTAGGTACCTGGTAACGTTAATCAGGGCCACGATGGTCTCCTGGCCTAGTTTTGAACGCCTAAGGGGGTCGGAAACGAATTTCGCAGATTATTTTCCCAATTGGCCTGGATTTTGAGTGTGGTTTTTCGCCCCTCCCAGGAGATGACATGGTTTCCAGGTGGGGTGGGGACTGTAGTTGTGTGGGACAGGCTGGATGGACCAGTCAGTCTTTTCCTGTACGTCACTGTTCATGAGAAAAGAAGCACGGGGGGGGGGTTATTTTTTGCTTTCCAGGATGAACCTGGAATAGCAAGCAGTTTTGGCCTGATAGTGCTTGATGTGGTCCAGTCAGATCTGGCAATGGATGGCTAGACCAGTTATGCTGCAGATATGCTCAAGTCTGTACCTCTTGAACTTGAGGGAGTTAAAAGAGGGCCATACCTGGGGATGACCAGGGTGGGAACGAGTAATGGCTTTACTGGGGACAAAGGGCATCAAAGTTGGAGGTGAAGGAATGGTTGAGCAGACTGATAGCTGCAGAAGTATTGTGACAAATGAAGGGTCAAAGATTAGATAGTTGGCAGTTAAAGTGAAATTGCAAGTGGCTTGGGCGAGATTTTATTCTGGGCAGACACATAAGGAAGAGGTTGGAGGAGTGAATTGCTCCCAACGTGTGTTGTACAAGGTGTAAGAACTGGCACAGAGACACGCACTTGGGACTGAATTGTTCCCATTAACTCAGTTTACATCCTACTGGATACTGTACTGCCTCCTTAGCTCCACTTTCTGGGGGCTTGCTCCCTCCCTTGTTTTTTTTTTTAAACTTGCACATTTTCTTAAAAAAAACACCGCACGGCCCCAATACCTGTTTGCCACATCCATGTCCGACTCGATCTTGTCCAGCCCTTTCATGATGCGATCAAACTGCTCTCCCTGATGATGCAGTACTTTGGCCGTGTCTCCCAAGCGTTGGCGAGAGCTGGTGGCCAGGCCGATCAGCTCCCTCCCCTTCGTCATACGCCCGGGGTCAACCTCCGCCTCCACCCCTTCGGAAGAGAGCAGCTGCGCCCGCCAGAAGTGCTCGATGACGTTGAACACCACCGTCCGGTTGGGTTGCAGCGAGCTGAACCAGTGCTTCTCGCTGCCGCCCACCAGCACGGTGAGCGAGCTGAATATGAAGCTGGACGCCTCCTTCTTGATGCCGGTGATAGCGGAGAGCTTGAAGCTGGTCAGCGTGAGCCCCTCTTTGTCGGATGTGAACGCCAGCTGGCACAGTGTGAGCGACAGTTTGCCGTAAACCCATCGTTTCTCACTGGGTAGATAGTAAGACCCAGGCCAGGAATGGATGCACAAGTCTTTATTCATCACAGCAGCACCCGCCCCTCCCAGGAGGGCTGTGTGTCGATAAATATGAGGAAATCTAGGGATGGATGGGGGAGGGAAATTTAGTTAGTGCTCAGCAGAAGAAACCATAGATCAGCTTTAAAAGGGGAAGCTTTAATGTCAGGACCCTGTTACAAAGATGATAAAAGATTACACAAGTTCTTGCTTTCTTAAAAATTAGATATTTTGATCAGAATTTCTGGTGTCTTGAGGATTTTTTCTGCAGTGAGAAAGCAGTCTACTAAAGAGGCAAGCCGTGCTGAAATTTCATTACGTTGGAATCAGGAAGTTTGCCAGCTCGAAGAGGCACACAAGACAAATCTGCCCCATATGCCAACCTGAGTGGCCTCTTTGTGGCAGGGGGTCACAAGATACCGAAAAGCAACAATTACATGTTTAAAATATTCAGAAACAGCAAAAGACTAACACAACAATGTTGCCCCATTTTGACAGATCTGCCTCGCCTCCTTTCAATGTCCCTCAATCCCCCTCTACGAAAACAAATCTAAATTGTCTCAAACCCATTCATACTGTCCACTTCAATGGCCTTTCCTAATAATCTCGGTGTTCAAATCCTTTCATGACCTCACTGCTCCCCATCTCTCCAGTAATCTCCTCCAGCCATATAAGCGTCCAACAACTCTGCGTTCCTCCAACTCTGGCCTCTTGTACATCTCCCACTCCCTTCGCCCCACCATTGGTGGCTGTGCCTTCAACTATCTAGGGCCTGAGCTCTGGAATTCCTTCCCTAAACCTCTCTGCCTCACTCTCAACTCTTAAGAGCCTGATTAAAACCAACCTCTGACCAACCTTTTAATCACCATTAAATAGCTCCTTTTTTGGCTGTGTCAATTTTTGTCTGATTTACACTTCTGTGAAGCTATATAAGGCACTATATAAATGCAAGTTGTGGTTGTTGTAACTTATTCCACAACTCTATTACTCTTCGGGTGAAAAGATTTAACTTGACCTCCCTTCTTACTCATAACCTCCTCATTTATCTTGTGTTTCTAAAATTTGAACTCTTCACCATGTTGAAGATGTACCATCAGTTATCATCTTCCTTCAGGTCTTGAAAATTTCCATTAAATCTCCTCAAAGTCCCTTTTACAAAGAGGGCACTCCCAATTACCTCACTCTTTCCTCATAACTTAAATTTTCCAATCCTTGCAATCATTTTTACTGCCCACCTCTTTGCCTTAAGAGCAACAATATCCTTTTTATATGATTAGGTAAATTTACACAGTGGAATTTTTGTGCATACAGTTAAACGTGAATGCATAACCATCAAGAAGTGAGATCTACGCAGCACTTGCCTGACTTGACAATCCTCCTCACCAGTGACATTTCACTTAGTTCCGTTACAACTTTCCCTCTCGACCCCACCCCACTCCCAAGTCAGGATCTTGCAATGCATAAGAGCAGACAAAATACCAGAAATCAGTTAGAAAGGATTTAGCCCAATATGTACTTGTCTCCTTTCCCCTTTCTAGTAGTGTAGAATATTACATTAGTTTGCTAGTCTAAATACAGTTCCTCACATTTCTACCTTATGTCTGTAGGTTCCTGGTAATTATACTTTCATTTTTCTATGTTCACCTATATATATCAATGAGTTATCAGGCTGACAATCTATTCTTTACAGTGCACATTTCTTTGCATCCATTGCTGATATCTATCTGCCTATTGTTTTCCCTTATTCTCTTTGGAACTCCTGCCAGTCTGTAATTCAGCACTTTTTCCTCAAATCAAGCTCCTTAATTTTTTCAGTCTGCTTACCTTTGTGCGTCTCTGTACCTCCTTTTGCCTAAATTGTGTTGTATTTCCAACTCAATCTCCTTTCTGTATTTTCTTGCATATTATGCATCCGTTACTCCCCTTGCTCTCTTCTGTATATTTCCTGTTTTTTGGGCTCTGTGTTTTTGCCTTTCCCTCTGCTATCCGGTATTTCTTTTTGTGGTTTCTCGATGTGGCTCCCTTTAGTTGCTCTAGCTCCTGTGCACTCCGGCCACCAGTCTCTCTGCTTTTCTTTCCCTGTATACTAGTCCCTAGTACTTCTCTTATGTCTATTTGCCTGTCAGTCTATTCCATTTTGTTCTCTTCAGCCTCGGAGTCTGCAACCTTCTTCTGTCCAGGATGCTTCCCTCTCTCACTGCAGGGTTTATCTCAGGATGTTCTTCTTCTGTCCCCTGCAACATTTATCTCAGGGTATTTCCCTCCTGCGGAATTTATCAAAATATTTCCCTCACTCCTGCAAGATTTCTCCCAAAATATTCTCCTCTCTCCTGCAGGATTTCTCACAGGAGATTCTCTCTCCTTGCAGGAAATCTCCAGGGTTTCCCTCCCTCTCAGTGCCTGACCCTGACGCTCCCGCTCCCTCACGGTGTCAGCTCACTGCGGGCCTTAGCCCAGGCCCTCTCTGCCGGCCTGCAGCACTCGCCCCGTTGCCTCCGTGTCCCTGTCTCAGGCCCTTTGCGTATCTCCGAGGCTACAGGCGACCAGTTTCCGTCTCACGCTCCCCCTCTACTCAGTGTTTGTCTCCCAGCTTGGCCCCGCCCCCTGCCCGCCATGGCTCCGCCCCCTGCCCGCCGGGCCCCGCCCTGGCTCCGCCCCCTGCCCGCCGGGCCCCGCCCTGGCTCCGCCCCCTGTCCGCCGGGCCCCGCCCTGGCTCCGCCCCCTGTCCGCCGGGCCCAGCCCTGGCTCCGCCCCCTGCCGTCACTCCTCGGCCCGGCTCCACTCTCCGTCATACAAACCCCGCCTCCTCTGCGGATCCTCTGCAGCTCCATCTGTCCTCCCCACTCTCGGCTCCTGTCAATCTTCCACAGGCTCCGCCCCGCCCTCGGCTCCTGTCAATCTTCCACAGGCTCCGCCCCGCCCTCGGCTCCTGTCAATCTTCCACAGGCTCCGCCCCGCCCTCGGGTCCTGTCAATCATCCACAGGCTCCGCCCCACCCTCGGCTTCTGTCAATCTGATACAAAAGCAAAATGCTGCAGATGCTGGAAATCTGAAATAAAAACAGAAAATGCTGGAAATACTCAGCAGGTCAGGCAGCCTCTGTGGAGAGAGAAACACGGTTAACGTTTCAGGTCGATGACCCTTCGTCAGAACTGGAAAAAGTTGGAGATGGAACAGGTTTTTAAGCAAGTGGAGGGGTAGGGAGGAAAGAACAAAAGGGAAGGACTGTGATAGGATGGAAGGCAGGAGAGATTAAGAGACAAAAGGGATGATGGTGCAAGACAAAAGGAGATGGTAATGGGACAAGTTAAGAAACAAAAGATGGCTCCAGATGAAGTGTAAATGGCGATGGCAGAATGAAAGACAGCTGCCATGTGAGAGAGAGAAAAAAAATGGAAAAAAAAGATGGGGTCGAGGTTATGGTCTGAAATTGTTGAACTCGATGTTGAGTCCAGAAGGCTATAAAGTACCTAATCGAAAGATGAGGTGCTGTTCCTCAAGCTTACGTTGAGCTTCATTGGAACAGTGTAAGAGGCCGAGGACAGAGAGGTCAGAGTGGGAGTGGAGCGGAGAATTAAAGTGACAGGCGATCAGAAGCTCGGGGTCACCCTTATGGACTGAACGGATGTGTTCCGCAAAGCGGCCACCCAATCTGCGTTTGGGCTCCCCAGTGTAGAGGAGACCGCATCATGAGCAGCAAATACAGTATATTAAATTGCAAGAAGTACAAGTAAATCGCTGTTTCACCTGGAAGGAGTGTTTGGGGCCCTGGACAGTGGGAAGGGAGGAGGTAAAAGGGCATGTGTTGCATCTCCTGCGCTTGCATGGGAAGGTGCCGAGTGAAGGGGAAGGGGTGTTGGGGGTGATAGAGGAGTCGACCAGGGTGTCGCGGAGGGAGCGGTCCCTTTGGAATGCTGAAAGGGGAGTTGAGGGGAAGATGTGTTTGGTGCTGGCGGAAATTGCGGAGGATGATCCATTGAATGTGGAGGCTGGTGGGGTGAAAGGTGAGGACAAGGGGAACCCTATCGTGGTTCGCGAGGGAGGGGAAGGGGTGAGAGCAGAAGTGCGGGAAATAGAACGGACACGGTCAAGGGCCGTGTCAACCACAGTAGAGGGGAATCCTCGGTAAAGCAAAAAGGAAGACATGTCGGAAGCACTAGTATGGAAGGTGGCATCATCAGAGCAGATGTGGCGGAGACGGAGAAACTGGGAGAATGTCACCTTCCCATGCAAGCGTAGGAGATGCAACACATGCCCTTTTACCTCCTCCCTTCCCACTGTCCAGGGCCCCAAACACTCCTTCCAGGTGAAACAGCGATTTACTTGTACTTTTTGCAATTTAGTATACTGTATTCGCTGCTCACAAAACTCGAAGAACAGCACCTCATCTTTCGATTAGGCACTTTACAGCCTTCTGGACTCAACATCGAGTTCAACAATTTCAGACCATAACCTCGGCCCCTATCTTTTTTTTCCATTTTTTTTCTCTCTCTCACATGGCAGCCGTCGATCATTCTGCCAGTGCCATTTACTCTTCATCCAGAGCCATCTTTTGTTTCTTAACTTGTCCCATTACCATCTCCTTTTGCCTTGCACCATCATCCCTTTTGTCTCTTAATCTCTCCTGCCCTCCATCCTATCACAGACCTTCCCTTTTGTTCTTTCCTCCCCTGCCGTCTTTCCCTACCCCTCCACTTGCTTAAAAACCTGTTCCATCTCCAACTTTTTCCAGTTCTGACGAAGGGTCATTGACCTGAAACGTTAACTCTATTTCTCGCTCCACAGATGCTGCTTGACCTGCTGAGTATTTCCAGCATTTTCTGTTTTTATTTCAGATTTCCAGCATCCGCAGTATTTTGCTTTTGTGTTCCTGTCAATCTGACCCTGGCTCCGCCCCTCCCTTCGGCTCCTGTCAGTCTGACCCTGGCTCCGCCCCTACCTCGGCTCCTGTCAATCTCATTAAACCTGCTGACAAGGGTGGTGCTGTTGTTGTTTGGCGAACCGACCTCTACCTAGTGGAAGTTGAACGCCAACTCTCCGACACCTCCTCCTACCTCCACCTGGACCATGACCCCACTACCGAACATCAAGCCACCGTGTCCAAGACTGTCACTGACCTCATCTCCTCTGGAGATCTTCCCCCCACGGCCCACTGACCTCATCTCCTCTGGAGATCTTCCCCCCACGGCCGCCAACCTCATAGTTCCCCAACCCCACACAGCCCGCTTCTACCTCCTTCCCAAGAGCCACAAACAGGACTGCCCTGGTAGACCCATCGTTTCAGCCTGTTCTTGCCCCACGGAACTTATCTCTTCCTATCTCAATTCTATTTTTTCTCCCCTTGTCCAGTCCTTTCCCACCTACATCCACGATTCCTCTGACGCCCTCCGCCACTTTAACAGTTTCCAGTTTCCTGGCCCCAACCGCCTCCTTTTCACCATGGACGTACAATCCCTCTACACCTCCATCCCCCACCAGGATGGCCTGAGGGCGCTCCGCTTCTTCCTTGAACAGAGGCCCAACCAGTCCCCATCCACCGCCACCCTCCTCCACCTGGCTGAACTTGTTCTCACATTGAACAACTTCTCCTTTGACTCCACTCATTTCCTCCAAATCAAAGGTGTTGCTATGGGTACCCGCATGGGTCTTAGCTATGCCTGCCTTTTCGTGGGATATGTGGAACACTCTTTGTTCCAGTCCTACTCGGGTCCCCTCCCTCACCTCTTTTTCCGGTACATTGACGACTGTATCGGTGCCGTTTCCTGCTCTCGCCCCGAACTAGACAATGTCATTCACTTTGCCTCCAATTTCCACCCTTCCCTCACCTTCACATGGTCCATCTCCGACTCTTCCCTCCCCTTCCTCGACTTCTCTGTCTCCATCTCTGGGGATAGGTTATTGACCAACATTCACTACAAGCCCACTGACTCCCACAACTACCTGGACTACACTTCCTCCCACCCCGCCTCCTGTAAGGACTCTATTCCCTTCTCCCAGTTTCTCCGTCTCCGCCGCATCTGCTCCGACGATGCCACCTTCCATACCAGTGCTTCCGACATGTCTTCCTTTTTCCTCAACCGAGGATTCCCCTCTACCGTGGTCGACATGGCCCTCGACCGTGTCCGTTCCATCTCCCGCACTTCTGCCCTCACCCCGGCCCCTCCCTCCCGGAACCACGATAGAGTTCCCCTTGTCCTCACCTTTCACCCCACCAGCCTCCACATTCAACGGATCATCCTCCGCCATTTCCGCCACCTCCAACGTGATCCCACCACCAAACGTATCTTCCCCTCACCTCCCCTTTCAGCATTCCGTAGGGACCGCTCCCTCCGAGACACCCTAGTCCACTCCTCTATCACCCCCAGCACCCCTTCCCCTTCACCCGGCACCTTCCCGTGCAAGCGCAGGAGATGCAACACCTGCCCTTATACATCCCCCCTTCCCACTCTCCAGGGCCCCAAACACCCCTTCCAGGTGAAACAGCGATTTACTTGTACTTCTTGCAATCTAGTATACTGTATTCGCTGCTCACGATGTGGTCTCCTCTACATTGGGGAGACCAAACGCAGATTGGGTGACCGCTTTGCGGAACACCTCCGTTCAGTCCGTAAGGGTGACCCCGAGCTTCCGGTCGCTTGTCATTTTAATTCACCCCTCCACGCTCACTCAGACCTCACCGTCCTCGGCCTCTTGCATTGTTCCACAGAAGCGCAGCGTAAGCGCCAGGAACAGCACCTCATCTTTTGTTTAGGCACTTTACAGCCTTCCGGACTCAATATCGAGTTCAACAATTTCAGATCATAACCCCGGCCCCTACCACATTTTATCCACTCTTTTGGTCCGTGCCTCTTTCCTTTTTTTTTCTCTCTCTCCCCCCACGGCAGCTGTCTCTGATTCTGCCAGCATTTCACACCTTAACTTTTGTTTCTCAACCTGTCCCATTACCATCTCGTCTTGCCTTGAGCATCTCTTAATGTCTCTACTTACTATAGACCATCCCTTTTGTTCTTTTATTCCTCCCCCCAGCCTCCCCCTTGCATTTTTATCTGTTTATTTCCTGCTCTTTCAGTTCCCACGAAGGGTTTCGACCTGAAACGTTAACTCTCTTTCTCTCTCCACGGATGTTGTCTGGCCTGCTGAGTTTTTCCAGCGTCTTCTGTTGTTATTTCGTTTCCTGTCAATCTGACCCTGGCTCCGCCCCTCCCTTCGGCTCCTGTCAATCTGACCCTGGCTCCGCCCCTCCCTTCGGCTCCTGTCAATCTGACCCTGGCTCCGCCCCTCCCTCGCCTCCTGTCAATCTGACCCTGGCTCCGCCCCTCCCTCGCTTCCTGTCAATCTGATCCTGGCTCCGTCCCTCCCTCGCCTCCTGTCAATCTGATCCTGGCTCCGCCCCTCCCTCGCCTGCAGTCAATCTGACCCTGGCTCCGCCCCTCCCTCGCCTCCTGTCAATCTGATCCTGGCTCCGCCCCTCCCTCGCCTCCTGTCAGTCTGACCCTGGCTCCGCCCCTGTCCCAGTCCGCGCTTGCGCAGCAGGTACCCAGTGCCTGGATGAGTCGGTCCGCCCCTGGTTCTTTCCTTTTAATGTGCGCGGTGCACTCAAACACGCAGAGTGATCAGTGATCGGAGTTAGTCTGGCTAACAGAGGCCTTTCCCTTAAACTAAGGCCCACAGGGCAGCGGAGAGAGGCGGGGATTGAAGCCGCCGTTCGGGGATTGCAAAGTGGGCCTTAAAAACTGTGGGAATGGGGGCGTGAAGGGCATCCAGCTCGTGGGACTGAATAGGAGTCGATGTGATCTAGTGGATCAATCAGTCAATTAATAGTAACGATTCTGCACTGAGCTGTTCACCCCTCTTACATTACAGTCAGTTACTGATTCTTAATCTCTTATTTGTGGCCTAAACTTTACCTGCTGCACAGTGACGGGGAGTTTTCTCTGATCTGGTCATGAGTCTGGTCAGCAGAGGGCAATAGTGGTTTGGTTGCTGCTGGGGGGTAATAAAATCTGGGATGGGAGGGGGAAAACTGGAATGTATTTATATCCCAAGAAACAATGTTGATTTTTTTTAAATGCAGACTTTATTTTAAAATGTAGAGTTAATTCTGGTGTATTTTATATGGTTTTTTTTAACCTCGGATCAGTATTTTCAGGAGAGGAGGGAGGAAAGTTGGGGCGGGTGGGCTGGGGGAAAGAAAAGGCACAACAGGATTCTGACCATTTAATATGAGGGGGGGTTCAGCAGAGGAATTGCTGACTGTTAAATATGAATGAGGAGACCTTGAAAACGGCACTCGGATTTTTCCAAAGTGACAGGCCTTCCTGTGAACAATTCCACAAAGGTCGGAAGATCGATTACCTCCGGACCGCTGATCTGAATTACTCTGAATTTTTCAGGGATTTTCTGCTTCCTAATTACCCATGCATTCTATCGCCCGAGTTCACGGAAGGCTGGAGAAGCAGGCAACAGTGGGTGAAAGGGGATGGGAGGCCTGACTTTGAACACTTGCTGAAGAATTTTGGTTAGTGGCATTTTATCTTGGCCGTGTGTTTGCTGAAGGGGGAGGAGGAGAGAGACAGCAGTCCTGGACTATCGATACATATGCCAAAGTTCTCACCCTGGAGACTGCGAGTGTGTGGGTGGTGGGGGAGGAGAGGATTGGGTTCAGCTTGTGGTATTTGCCATGCTTGAACAGCCTGACCAACACTCACTGTCCAGGCTCAGTGGTGGAGAAATCCACTTGGGCAAGCTACCATTAGGGTTGCAAACTCTCCAGGATTCAGGGATTAAAGAATAATCTCCAGGACACTGCTGCAAGCAACCAAGGAGAAAACCAAGAGGAGCAATAAAAAAGTTTTTTTGTTAATTTCCATAAATACTTTGGTTATCAGTAATAAAAATATCCGAGAGGGGAAAAGGGCTGTTTAACTGATGGTCAAAAATTATCCAGTCGAGTAATGACGAGTCTATTCATTTTCTGATTGGCTGTGGGATGGCGGGGCGCTGCAAGTATGGACGTATTGTGACTAATGACAGGAGATCGTGTGATGACACCTCCAGGAATATGTCCAACCAGAGTTGGCTACCATTGGGTTGCCACCACTGCCCATGGAACGTCGCTCCAGCATGAGTTAGCGCCTTTAGGAGAGCAAAAGAAAGAGGGGACTTGCATTTATATAGCACCTTTGATGATCGCAAGATGTCCCAAAGCGCTTTACAGCCAATGAAGCACTTTTGAGTGTAGTCACTTGTGTAATGTATGCAATTTGTGCATAGAATGCTCCACAAACAGCAATGTGATGATGACCAGATATGACCTGACCTGCTGAGTTTTTCTAGCATTTTCTGTTTTTATTTCAGATTTCCAATATCTGCAGTATTTTGCTTGTGTATGTTTTAGTGATGTTGGTTGAGGCGCAGACAACAGGGAGAACTCCCCATCTCTTCTTCGAAATAGAACCATGATCCAGATTACGTCCACCTGAGAGGGCTGACTGGGCCTCGGTTTAATGTCTCATCTGAAAGACGGCACCTCCGACAGTGCAGCACTTTGTCAGTACTGCACTGGAGTGTCAGCCTAGATTTTATGCTCGAGTCTCTGGAGTGGGGCTTGAACCCACAGCCTTAGAGGAGAGAGTGTTATAGACTGATCCATAGCTGACACTTAAATGTCATCGAAGAAGGTCAGAAGGTAAAGTTGGAGTGGCACCAAAAAAAGGGTGAATCCTTTTCAATTTGTTTTAATCTCTCCTCGGTGTCGCACACTATTTCCATTGCTGGAAGGTCTGAGAGTTGACTAGCAGTCTTGGTGCTACCACTGCCACTTTGAGAGCCAACTGCGATAATGTGAATAAGAGTGCACAGGGTCACTCAGCCCACTTAGTATTTATTTCTTTTCTGTCAGTGGTGAGTGATTGGACTCTACAGATTTTTGAACAATAAGGGAGTGAAGGGTTATGGGGAGCGAGCAGGGAAATGGAGCTGAGCCCAAGATCAGATCAGCCATGATCTCATTAAATGGCTGTGCAGGCTCGAGGGACCAAATGGCCTACTCCTGCTCCTATTTCTTATGTGACTCTCCCCTTGCCAGCATGAGGCCGAGATGAGGAACTCACCGAGTGGGAGCCCTTGCGCATTACAACAGCAGCTACACTTCAGAAATTCTTCATTGGCTGTAAAACACTTTGGGATGCCTTGAGGTCATGAAAGGCGCTATACAAATGAACTCTTTTTCTTTCTTTAAAACTCAGGCCAGCCTACAAACACTGGTTGTTTCGCATAGGCTGCCCTGGTAGCATGCTATTCGGATTCCTTATCAGCATGTCATTCCCTGCCCCAGAGGTCAGGCAAGCAAGCAATCGGTTTTCAGAGCTTTAATGCATAATAACTGCAAGTGCTAGGATTTGGAGTAAGGCCTGACTTGTACCTCACATCTGTGTGGCAGCAGGACACTGAGCCATCCTCTATCTTGCTACCTGGGGTGAGTAACAGCTGTCTTGGATAGTGGGACTGTTTCTCTCTGGACCATTCCACTGTTTGAGTTGTGTGGCTGTTTAAGATGGACATTAAGTTACTCGTTAAGGGATGCACTTCTGAGGTCTGGTCATTGATTGTTAGACAATTCCAGGAGCATCTCTGCTGTACAGGTCCAAACTTTAAACCGTGTTATTTTACACTCACTTCTTAAATTACACTCTTTGTCACTGTGCATTCCCTGTAACTCTGCCTTATTGCATTGCAGGAGATTCCATTGTCCCTGTGGCCAATTGCGATGTGAAGGAATACAATGCAAATCCAAAGCACAACATCCCTTTGAGGGACTACCTCAGTTACTGGAGAGAGCACAGGGAGAGTGGCTATTCATCTCCACAGGGCTGCTTGTATATGAAAGACTGGCACATGCACAGGTTAGTGCAGAGCAGAACATTATTCCCTATTGCTTTTTGTTTCAAACAAACAAGTCTCACAGCGCCAGGGACCCGGGTTCGAATCTGACCTCGGGTGACTGTCTGTGTGGAGTTTGCACATTCTCCCCGTGTCTGCGTGGGTTTCCTCCGGGTGCTCCGGTTTCCTCCCACAGTCCAAAAATGTGTGGGTTAGGTTGATTTGGCTATGATAAATTGACCCTTAGTGTTAGGGGGGGATTAAATATGTGGGGTGATGGGATATGTTAGGGGGAATTAAATACGTGGGGTTACAGGGGTAGGGTGGGATATGTGTACTGTGGGGATTACAGCAGGGACAGGGTACTGGATTTGGATGATCAGCCATGATCGTATTGAATGGTGGAGCAGGCTCGACGGGCTGAATGGCCTACTCCTGCTCCTAGATTCTATGTTTCTATGTTTAAGTCACTCTTTTTTGAGCCCTACAATAACCTGTGGTTAGGTGATGCAGTGAGTTAGCTTAAAATCCAGCTCAAATCGATGGGATGAAAGTCTCCCCTATCTCCTGGCTGTAAGGGACCCAAATGCAATGACTGGATAGTCTCAACCTGGTCCTCCTAGATGAGGCTCCACGACACAAAACTACCCCTTTTTTGCCTACACAGGAACAGTAACAGCACTTGAGTAATTCATTGTACGTGACAACACTTTGGGTAGTTTCTGAGACATGTGATAAGACACTATATAATTGCAAGGTGGTGTTTGGCACTGAACAGGCAATCTTACTCGGAGGTCAAGAGGATGATTGGTATGGGAAATTGAAAAGCTATGCTGATGCAATAAGGGATTGAGGCAGAGTAGAGGGATCTTTACTCTGCATCTAATCTGTGCTGTACCTCACCTTGAGGTGTTTAATCGTGCAGTATCGAGGATGTTTTCCCTGCATCTAACGTGTTCTCTTTCTGACCCAGAAGTACTTGATGCTGCAGGGGTGGTGAAAAAAAGTAGAGATGTTCCATTCTTCAGCAGTGACATCCCTCAGTTCATTCAGTTTTTACAGTACAATTCAAACATATCCAATACATAAAAGGAAAGAAAGACTTGCATTTATATAGCACCTTTCACAACCTTAGGACGTCCCAAAGCACTTTACAGCCAAATAAGTACTTTTTGAAGTGTAGTTACTGTTGTAATGTAGGAAACAGCAGCCAATTTGCACATGGCAAGGTTCCACAAACGGCAGTGAAATGTATGACCAGATAAACGTTTTTTTAGTGGTGTTGGTTGAAGGATGAATATTGACCAAGATACCGGGAGAACTCCCCTGCTCTTCTTTGAATAGAGCCACAGGATCTTTTACATCTACCTGAGAGGGCAGACCTGAACTGTTCTGACGAAGGGTTTGACCCGAAACGTTGACTCTGTTTCTCCTCTCTTCGATGCTGCCTGACCTGCTGAGTGTTTCCAGCACTTTCTGTTGTTATTTCAGATTTCCAGCATCCACAGTATTTTGCTATTGTAATGGGTTGTCTAGTTTGGCTATCCATTCGATGGCCTCCTGAGATGCTGAGTGGAGAAATGGGGTGCCTCCCGCAACAGATCTTAGTGGGCAGGTTGATGTGAGGTGTTCCCGTGGTCTGGGACTTATGGCCGCAGTCACACTTCGGGTCGTCCCGCGTCTTCCACTTGTGGAGCAGGTGGCCGCGTCGTCCATGCTTTGAGCGGATTTGGTTGAGCGCTGACAACTATCCTTGAGGGAGGTTGAAGCCAGGGACCTCTGCTATTGGGTCAGTGATGAGGTGTTGGTTCTTTATGTTGCATGCGTCCTACGATTCCGTCTAACTGGATAGTAGATTGATACCAGCTGTATGAATATTGGCTGCAGTTTCGCAGAGTGGCTGGCACGATTTTAAGCGCTTTCGTGGTCTCCCTGTGTGTGCTAGTTCATTGAGAACTTGCCAGCTAATGTCATCAAGAAGACGACCAATCGGTTGAAAGCAGCCTGGATAAAGAATGGTCAATTAATTTCCCCTTAGCATAACACCCTCTAAGAAAACATTTATTTTATAAGAGTTAAACTTGAGCTGCTTCAGTTGCAGCTTATTCAGGAGACATATCCAACCCACACATTGTATTGTGTATTGGACCTATCGGTACCTCCATCGACAGACTGAAAAGGAAAATGATTTAGGAGTGCTCATTGACAATACCCTGAAACTACCTAGTCAGTGTGAAGCAATTGTCGATGAGGCAAATCGAGTACTAAACTTCATTTAAGACTGAGATGATGAGAAATTTCTTCAAAGAATCTTTGGAATTCTCTACCCCAGAGGGCCGTGGATGCTCAGTCAATGAGTATATTCAAGACTGAGATCGATAAATTTTTGGGTACTAAGGGAATCAAGGGATATGGCGATAGGGTGGGCAAGTGGAGTTGATGTAGAAGTTCAGCCATGATCTTATTGAATGGCGGAGCAGGCTCAATGGGCCGTATGGCCTACTCCTGCTCCTATTTCTTATGTGCAAAGCACTGAATTACAAGCCAAAACTAGTTCTACTGACATGGTACAGATCAATGGTGAGGCCAGTTTTGGCGTGTGTTGTGCAGTTTTACTTGCCCTTTCTCTAAAGGATATAAAGCAGAAGTGTCCAACATTTCTGTCTTAGTGGACAACATAGGAACAGGAGTAGGCCATTCAGCCCCTTGAGCCTGAGGGTATTTAACTTGGGCAAAGGACGAGAGGCCACAAGTACAAAATTCACATGCCTCAAATAGAGGGGGCAGATTACATGGTCTGTGGAAGGAGCGGCTTTGATAGATGATTCTTGCATTGTTGTAATATTCCTGAATAAATCTTGATATTTTGGGTTTTAGGGTTTTCCCTGATCATGAGGTGTATAGTACTCCTCTCTTCTTCCAGTCTGACTGGCTGAATGAATACTGGGATGCTATTGAATTGGACGATTATCGTTTTGTTTACATGGGTCCCAAAGGTTCATGGTAAGTGTATCTTGTGTCAGAACTCCTGTAACAAAGGGCACATTGGATTGTCCATAAATGGAGACAATGTTATTGCATGCAAAGCTCTTACATAGTTACATAGAGTCTACAGCACAGAAACGGCCCATTCGGTCCAACTGGTTTATGGCAGTGTTTATGCTCCACACGAACCTCCTCCCACCCCTCTTCATCTAACCCTATCAGCATATCCTTCTATTCCTTTCTCCTGCATGTGCTTATTTAGCTTTCCCTTAAATGCATCTATGCTATCCGCCTCAACTACTCCTTGTGGTAGCGAGTTCCACATTCCGACCATTCTTTGGGTGAAGAAGCTTCTCCTGAATTTCTATTGGATTTGTTACTATCTTATATTTATGACCCCTAGTTTTGGACTTGCCCACAAGTGGAAACATTTTCTCTATATCTACCCTATTAAACCCTTTCATAATCTTAAAGACCTCAATCGGATCACGCCTCAGACTTCTCTTTTCTAGAGAAAAGAGCCTCAGTCTGTTCAGCCTTTCTTGATAATTATATCCTCTCAGTATTGATTCCTTTTATTAACGCCAGTAAATTGCCGGTGACATAACCCAGTCAGGCGATGAATAGATTTTTTATGTAAGTACTAGGATGCTTGTGTGGAGCATAAACGTCAGCATGGACTTGTTGGGCGGAACGGCCTGCTTCTGTGTTGTAAATACTATGTAATACTAGATTGCAATAGAGTTGAGAGAGACTTCAGAAACCTGCACCACAGAGCCATCTAGTGGTTAGAGCACACAACTACATTGTGACAGTTGACGTGGCAAAATGAATGGGGAATGTTGACACAGCATTTTACAATATTAAACATTGACCAACAACTGAGACCAAAATTGGAAGTAAGCTGTGGAGTCAGAAAGTCCATGCCCTACACAAAGATTTTAAATAATGTATAGATAAGGAAGTAGCCAAGGCGCATAGTACAGGACAGCTCATAAGTTGGAAAGAGTAAGGGAGAAGATGAATCAAGAAGTATGGTGAAATTACACCAAGCTTGGATATTAAAATCCTGAGGAATGTAGGGCCAAGGTAACCCTGAGGGGGAATGAGGAGTTCCACAGTTTCAAGGATTTAGGAAAGATTGAGTTAAGTGCGAGATGATGCATTGAGTCTTGATTTCAACAGAGTCTGTAAGGAGTAACTAATTGCTAATTTTTCAAGCACCCTCCCTTTAGAGATGTAATGCCTTAAAAGAGCCAACAGCAGGAAAATGATGAGAATGAGATTTATGATCAAAAAGAGTGGGAGGCATCTGGGGTTATTTATACACCTATTCCTTGGAGCGAGGAGCATCAAAATAAGTGACAAAATCATGATGTAATCGTAGTAAATGAAATACGGCTGCACCTGGGTCAGTTTTAAAGAATCATACAGCACAGAAGGAAGACATTTGGCCCATCGTGCCTGTGCCGGCTCTTTGAAAGAGCTATGCAATTAGTCCCACTCTCCTGCTCTTTCCCCACAGCCCTGCAAATTTTTCCTTTTCAAGTATATATCCAATTCCCTTTTGAAAGTTACTATTGAATCCTCTTTCCCCATCCTTTAAGACAGTGTATTCCAGATCTTAACTCGATGCGTAAAAAAAAAATGATCTTCATCTCCTACCTGGTTCTTTTGCCAATTATCATAAATTTGTGTCCTCTGGTTATCAACCCACCTATCAGTGGAAACAGGTTGTCCTTTGAATTCGTTTAACTTTGAGCAGTGCACTAATCCTAAAGGAAGCTAATGTAGCTGTGAATCAACCCAGTTCAGTGGAGGAGTCAAAGTAAAATAGAAGAGCGCCAAATCTATCAACATGGAAGAACTGAGCTAGAACAGGAATTTACATTTATACAGTATCTTTAATGTGGAAATGTCCCAAAACAGTAGCAAGAGTTGAAGAGGTGACTGGAAGCATGGTTCAATAGATAAGTTTTAAGAGGTATCCAGGTGGAGGAGGTGTTTTAAAAAATTTGTTCTAAGGATGTGGGTGATGCTGGCAAGGCTACATTTATTACCGATCCCTCTATGTCTTGAGAAGGTGGTGGTGGTGATCCTCCTTGAGCTGCCACTGTTTTTGTGACTATGGTGCTCCCACAATGGTGCTAGGTAGGAAATTCCAGGATTTTAACTTAGCAATGAGTTGGGGTTGGAGTTCTAGAAAATATGGCCAGGATGGCTGAAAGCTCTGCCACTACTGATGGAATGGAGAGAAGTGGGGATAGACAGAAGGCCAGCGTCTGAGGAATGAAAGATGCGTAATGGCGCATATGACTGGAGATAGCAGAGGAAGGACGGATGAAACCATGTAGAGATATGCAGGCAAGGATGGGGTTTGGAATTCAATGTATTTTGTGGATAGGGACCCAGTGGAGGGTGGCAAGGACAGAGGTGATGGGTGAGCTGGCCTTTGTAATATTGCTCCCAATGTGCAATAGAAAAATTCTATTTAAATCAATGCATCTTAACTACAAACCGATTGAAAATCACAACTCCAGGTATCAGCCTGCTGGTGAGATATCAGATTCCTGATGGACTAAAATCCAATCCCCATTCGAGAGCCAGTCGTACGTTAACATTTAATTAGAAGCTGTGATGTTTAAATGGGCCTTATTCCATCTCCTGCCCTGTCAAATGGACCCATTCCTAGTTGCAGTGGGTACAGAGTAATGTAAAGGATCCGAAGAGAACATTTTGATCCACCCGCCAGTCCCCAAGTTTGAAAATCCCATACACTACTCTTAGCTTTCATTCCCCTCCATCATTGTCTCAGCTGACTAGATACCTAGTTCCCTCCTGAATTTGCGATGTGCCTCTACTGTCTCCCTGGGCAGATATATTCTGGTTAGAGTCCTGGGTTTATCCCTCCTTCAGACTGAGGACGATGGTATTAGGTGAAGGGGATAAACTTGGAGTGAAAAGCAAGAAGAGAATCTGGTAAAGGATAGCTGGCTTCATACTGACATGATACATTTCCCTTCCCTCTTCCTTCTTGTAGGACACCGTTTCACGCCGACGTATTCCGATCGTACAGCTGGTCAGCCAATGTGTGCGGGCGGAAGAAGTGGCTGCTGTTCCCTCCTGGTCAGGAGGAGCACCTGAGGGACCGCAGTGGTGACCTTGTTTATGATGTCAAGTCTCCAGTCCTGCAGGACCGGGATCGTTACCCAAAGTACAGCCAATGCTGTCAACCCATTGAGGTGGTACAGGAAGCTGGAGAGGTCATCTTCGTTCCTAGCGGTTGGCACCATCAAGTGTACAACCTGGTACAGAATACAAATCTTATATAGTCACTTTGCCGTTAGTGCTGGTATTGGTTTCACTGGTCACATATTGTTACGGGTAACTGATTTGTTACATTTAAAAATACCGAGGATTGTTGGAGCAATTACAGTGTAGCTCACTCTTGATCTCAGTATGTTGATATCATAGAACAACAGATATTTCAACACAGAAGGACTCTGCTGCAAAATCCGGGCCAATAAGAGGGGTGACTGGGAGGTAGGTTATCCCATTAAGTTAAGTATATCTTCATAAGGGACTTCTGAGGCATCACTTTTTGAGACTGAAAAGCCCTAGCCTCCCATATACCTACATAATTTTTGTGTTCTAGATTCCATGGCTTAATTTCACTACAGTTGTGTGGATTTGGGGTTTCTAATGTTGCTCTCTTGACTAACCTTGCCCTCGCTTTTGAAGTGGTGAAATCTGTAATAAATCTGTTTGTATTCTTCTGCGCTGTTCAGGAGGACACGATCTCCATCAACCACAACTGGCTGAATGGCTGCAACATAGACATCATGTGGCGTTTCCTACAGGGGGAGCTGACGGCAGTCCAGCGGGAGATTGGGGAGCTGAAGGATTGTATGGAGGGCTGGCACCAACACTGTCAGGTATCGGTGAAGAGGCTAATTCATCTGTTTATACTTTGAAGTTCAGTCACTGTTGTTATGTCGGCAAAGTAAGTTAGAGAAGTAGCAGAATGTCTGGTTTGGGAAATGGAACATAACACATACAGATTTTATTCATTCTCGGGAAGTGGGCGTCGCTGGCAAGGCTAACATTTATAGTCCATTGCTAGTTGCCCTGAGAAGATGATAGTGGCCCGCCTTCTTGAACCACTTTAATCCATGTGATATTCTTTGTAGCCATTGGCTTGGCAGGGCAGTTAAGAGCCACTCTCGTTAGTGTGGATCTGGAATCACATTATAGGCCATACCGATAGCAGGTTTCGTTCCCTAAAGGACATTAGTGAACCAGTTGGGTATTTGTGACAATCAACAGCTTTTTAAACTGAATTCAAGTTCTCAAACTGTCATGGTGGGATTTGAACTCACATTCTCTGGATTACGAGTCCAGTAACACTGCCAGTACAAGTTGTTCTTCTGACGGTGCCTGAGGCACATTGTTGGGACAGTGCAGAAGGAGCATTACACTGCATCTGAATGTTCTGTACTTGGCCTGAAGTGCTTGATGCCAAATCTGGTACTGAGAAAATGGAGGAAACACTGGCTCCACACAGGAACTTTACAAATTGTAGCTTCAGAGAAATAAAAATGACCGAGCCATACCTCTAAATCTACAACGTGTTGGAAGGTTGTCAAGTGTCCCTGAATTCGTTGGGCTTGGGTATGTGGGTTGTACCTCTATGGGAAAGAGTGTGTACTCTCCATATCAGGGAACCAGAAAATCTACTTCTGTAGATTTCTCACGAAAAGGAAAGGACTTGCATTTATATAGCGCCTTTCTCGACCTCTGGACATCCCAAAGCACTTCACACTGTTGTATTGTAGGGAAACACGGCAGCCAATATGCGCACAGCAAGCTCCCACAAACAGCAATATGATAATGACCAAATAATGTGTTGGTTGCGGGATAAATATTGGCCAGGACACTAGGAGATCTCCCTTGCTCTTCCTCGAAGCGTGCCATGGGATCTTTAACGTCCACCTGAGATGGCAGACGGGGCCTCGGTTTAACATCTCATGCTAAAGTTGGCACCTTTGACAATGCAGCACTCCCTCAGTATTGCACAGAAGTGTCAGCCTGGATAGTGTACTCAAGTCTTTGGAGTGGGGCTTGAACCTACGACCTTGTGACTCACACGCAGTGCTACCAGTAAGCCAAGGCTGACACTAATTTGGAGTAGAGATTCTTCAGCCCATCAGTTGCTTGGATTTACTGATTGAGTGGCTTATCTTGAAGCTGCCAAAATTGTAAACCAATGGTTTTGAAATTGGGGTCATTAGGTTTTAGTCCATCAGGGAGCTGATCTATCACATGCTGCGAGTAGTGTGTGGAGAATTCGCTCTTCGTTGACTTATTAGCATGTTACTGCTGTTGCTGTATGCTAATAAAAAACCTTTTCTGCAACCATAACACTGTTTCTTTTGGCTAGCTAACACTGTGGGGGAGATTTTAACCCTACCACGGGGTGGGTGGGCAGTTAATGCCCCCAGGTGATGTATCCACTGAATTCCTGTCTGCTTTGCGCCGATCCCCATTTTAACCTGCTGTTCTGAGCAGGCGGAAAAGGGGCCCCCCTAAAGCTGGAGCTGGCGGGATCCTCCTTTAAATATGCAGATGGCTATCCGCTGACGTCATCAGGCCCTGACTGCAATATTCAGGCCTGAAGCCACACTGGCATTCTCATAGGCTCAATCTGGTCAGAAGAGGATCCGAGCGCAACCACCCCACCCCCCCCCCCAAATCACCACATTGCCCTTTCCAAGCGGGTATTCGGCCGGCGGCCACGTTAACGAGGCTCGCCAGTTAAAATCGCTGTGGCCTTATTCTGCCGCGGGCAGGCGGGAAACTAACTCGGCAGCATGGTTTCCTGCCACAAATTCGCTGCGAGTTAAAATCCACCCCTATCTTTTGGACATTCGGAGAGAGCGTGTCAGTATTTGCAGGAGTCCCCAACACAGAGGGGTTTTGAAAACTTCTGTGTTAATAGCGCAGTACATGCAGGTCTGCTGTGACTTGGGCTCAGTGTGTTGTGGGTAGTCTCGTTAGGGTGGTTTGGGTACATGTATTTTTCCCCCCTTCTCCTAGTCTCTTTCCTCTGTGCAAGGGATTGGAACTTGTACATTGGAACTCCTGGAGGTCTTGCTTTGGTGGTGCTGGTGGTTTTTACATTCTGAATTTTAGTGCCATACTTACAACCAAAATGGCTTCAATGCCACACTAAAAGTAGAATATGGCAGAGACACCAGCAGGACGGCTGGTGTGAGAATAGGGTTTATCATACTGGTGTAGGTTTAAATCAGATTGTTGGGGTCATTGCGAAGGAGCTTTACTCCATCTGACTTGGGAATTCTTAATGGAACAGTTTAGAATGAGCATTATTCTGCACCTGACGTTGGAGTGTTTGATGGGACGAAGGAGCAGGAGTTTTACTCATATTTTGCCACAGGCTATATAACCTGAGAGTGCTTGATCTTGTTGAACAAAAATATTCAATATCCCTGGCATTGACATTGTGTTAATTAGTTGAACAGCCTATCAAAACGCAGAGTTTAAAAAAAATATATACAATTTTTATTCCCTCTTGTGAACTATGTCTATGTTCTGTTCCTATTTGCTGTAGCTCCTCTTGAAAGCATGCACTGGAATCAACTACTGTGAATTCTACACCTTTCTGAAAATAATCGCTAAAAATAGGATGGCAGTACTCGAGGCTACTTCAGGTGATTCAGCACCTCTCCGCAGTGTATTTCCCGCGGAACTGTCTGCGCTCGGACCGTGCCACTCAGTGTTCGATTTACACCAGACTGAAGCTGTGCTGACTTCAATGCTCGCCAATGAGGACTTCAGTAGACTAGACACAGACTTGTTGTCTCCTCGTCCAGAGGACCTGCTGCATGAGATTAAAGAGGTGACGGATACTGCCTTGTCGTAATATTCTGCTTCCAGTGTTATTTCTTGTAAACCAAGTTGCACACCAACATTTGCTTCTTCTGTTAAAGGAAAAGGGGGCCATTTCAAAATAGCCTCAGGGTTAGGAATGGGGGTGGTGGAATAATCAGCCAGTGTCACACTTGCTCCCTTTCCTGTTGCAAGCCCGCATGAGGATATGGGGTGAAAACACAAGGGCTATGATAGTGTTCTGATTATGTCACTGGACTAGTAATCCAGAGGTCTGGACTAATCTAGAGACAGATTTCAAATCCCATGGCAGATTGAGAATTTGAATTCATTTTTTTTTGGGGGGGGGTGGGAATGTAGAAATGAAAAGCTGGTGCTAGTAAAAGTGACCACGAAGCTGTCGGATTGTTGGAAAAACCCAACTCGTTCGCTTCCGTTAGGGAAGAAAACCTGCGGTCCTTACACAGTCTGGCCTAATGTGACTCTTAACGGCCCTCCGAAGTGGCCTAGCAAATCACCACAGTATTGTAGGAGCACATTTACCACACCAACTGCAGCAGTTTAATGAAAAACAAGGTCAGGCTTGGCTCTGTTGCTCCCCAACTGTTAAATAACCTGCCAAAGCTCACTGCTAGGCTGCCACATGAAGAATGGACAAGGCACTGTGGGAGCAGCTAACTGTATCCCAGCACCTCCAGGAGGAGAAGAGAAGCTGGGCACTATTAACAGGACTGGTACATGTGAGGAGAGGCTTATAGAAAGAAAGCACTCCAAAATTTGTGCAATGGTTGTTTAAAGTTTTATTTATATCAAGAGTAGAACTTGTGATGAAAAATTAAAGCTTTATTTCAAACAAAATTATTAAAGTAAGATTCATATTATTTGATTTACATATTTTCACTCCTGTTTTGAAGAGTGGGGCAGATTGCACCTTCCTGCAGCCCCAGTGGGGAAAGCGGTGCTGAGGGAGTGTGGCTCGGAACCAGGCCTCCCATGATTCCAGAGGCCCACGCTCCGGCTCGGAGCACAGTAAAAAGAGAAGGTATCTTTTCCCAGAGTTCAATGAAAATGGAGAAATATCCAGCTGTCTGTTTAAAAATGCTAGAAATGCATAGTGGGTCGGTCAGCATGTAATGTTTTGGGTGTAGACCCATCTTCACAATCTTACGGTCTCATTTCCCTTTCAAATGCTGATTGAGCCACTGTTTGTTTTGAATTTCCAGCATATGCTTTTGTTAAAGCATCCAAAAAGGGATTTTTAATTAAAAGGAGTGTAGACATTAAAGTGTAGCCAATGGCAGCAGCAGCTCTATACAGAGCATTCTGAGTATTAACTTACAGTAGGGCTTCTCCAGTTCTGCTGGTGTAACGTTTGCAGAAACCCCATTTGCTGATGTCATCATGGAAACACATTGGTCTAAGAATAACCCTCGAGTGAAGACTGCCAATTTTAGTAAATGCAGGCAGCTGGACTCGTGCACCAGCATGTGGGGTCTCCATGTCATATGGCTGGGTTACGAACAGCAGCACACCGGGTCTCCAGGCTGTGTAGCTGGGAGTCAAATGCTAGCCCTGGGGGTGTGTGTGTCACACAGCAGGGCCTAGACAACTGAAGGGGACTGCTGCTCAACACCGAACATATAAAATGGAGGGTGCAGCACACGCAGGTGGCTTTACTGCAACTGTAATGCAAGAGCACTTTCTGTCTAAGGTTTATATTCTTGGGCTGTGAAAAACATTTGTAATTGGAACTACTTAGCACTGAAGTATGGGATGCTCAGTCTTGGATGTTATTGAAGGGAGATGCATAGAGGAGCCCTGGCCACTTTTATGAAGAGATCAGAGAGAAAAATAAGACTCATCCTTAGAGTGCATTGCACACCCCTAGATTTTAAGTAGTTAGCTAGAATGGGAAAATACATCGCTGACAATATTCAAAAGTACTACACACCCGCTTTCTAATTGTTTTTAAATTGGCAAAGCCAAGGCGACGTCCCAAGCCCAACAGTGATGGCTCAGTGGGTAAATGCACCAAGTAGTGAGTCCTACAGTAGGAAGATTTCAGGTTTGATCCCTGGAGGTTCAGTTTCCTCCCTGCACTATAGTTAGCGTACAGAGGAAATTAATCAAGTGACCTTAGCCTGTGGAGGAGGGGAGCCCTACAAAACAATGAGTGGGGGTGGGGGGAAATTAGCCAGGATTTCCACTCTTGGTAACTTGTCGTCACTGGAAAACAATGAGCTTGGCCTAGATTCCCTCCAGTATCAAACAGTCTGATAATAGGATTATAGATTGTTCCTTGATTATGGGAATGAGATGAAAGAATTGTATTCCAGGAGAGACCAAGATTGCCAACCCTTCAGGATTGGCCTGGAGGAATTATGGATTAATCTCCTGCTGCAAGCAACCCAGGAGAAACATTTTAGGGGTACAGGAAACTCTTTTTTATCCGGCACCGACGTGGTGCCGGTTGATCAAAAAGTCCGGATTACAGAGAGGTACACGGCCACAGGTACAGGAACCCCGGTTACACGACCACTAATATATAGTAAAACTTACCTGAACCTACTCCTGAATTTTGCCGGTTAAGAGAGATTTCCGGATATTTAGGTGCCGGTTAAAAGAGAGTTTCCTGTATTAAAAAAAGTGCATGTTTTCATTTTTTTTGAGCAATTTCATTTATTAGTTGTAAAAATATTAGTGATGGGGTAAATTGGCTGTTTGACAGTCAAGAATCATCCATTCAAGTAACAAAGGTTCTATTCAGTTGGTATGGGAAGGCGGTGCGGCGCAAGGAAGTGTTGGGTGACCAATGGTGGGAGTGTGGGGACAAGGCAATTAGAGGCGTGAGATCACATGATGAAACCTCCAAGAATACATCGAACCACAGTTGGCAACCCTAAGAGAGTCATGGAGCAGTTAACAAGAATCAAGATACATTTTCTCCAATTTATTTTCTTGCTTAAAGGAAGAGAATTCCAGCACCGTCCAAGTGATGTACTGTTTAAATATAGGAGGACAAACCAGGCTAAAAGTGCAAACATTTATTTCAAGATAATATAATCTGTCATACCTATAAACATTAAAATATTTGGTTACAAAAGCATAATATACAAATTTTTTCATTTGTTAATTCCTTGAGCCTCGTTTGTTCCAATTGCAGGCAGATGCATACCTCACAGTAAGGTGACTGAGCTTTCCCAACTAATGATCTGTAACATTAGAGTGGCTTGTAGATTTCTTTGAAGTGAAATTGCAGGAATGAGAAGAGCAAATCAACAGGCTTTTCAGTTTCACCCCAGCTTTGAATGAGTGTGCAACTCTGTGGAACACTATTTACACAATATTCCAAACATTGTACAAATTTAGTATTGCAATAGTTGTTAGGGGGAAATTAGTTTATACAAAGTGCTGAGATATAGATTTTTGACTTCCAACAGTATAAACTCACCTTTGTTTAAGTTGCAAAAACTAGGTGAAGGCTCAAGGCCAACAGCACATGACAAAAGGATGAGGAACGACCATCCAATCTGTAGGGCTCGTCCTGCCAGCCCCTCCAGTGCTCTAAGCCAGCCTGGGATCCAATTATCTTGAATGCCTGATTGCCGTAGAGACTTCCCCCAGACCCATTTTAAATTTATTTCAATAATTTATGTTCTTTCATCCTACAGCCTGACCAAGACTGACATAGAAACATAGAATCTAGGAGCAGGAGTAGGCCATTCGGCCCGTCGAGCCTGCTCCGCCATTCAATACGATCATGGCTGATCATCCAAATCCAGTACCCTGTCCCTGCCCTAATCCCCACAGTACACATATCCCACCCTACCCCCGTAACCCCACGTATTTAATTCCCCCTAACATATCCCATCCTATCCCCTGACGTCGAACTAATCTCAGTTTACTCTATAACCTTTTTCGCTCTAGAGTTTAAGCTTCTCTATTACAAATTCGTATAACTAGAAGAGCCATTGCAACATCTCACTCCAACTCATTCTTTCCCAGAACTTCTTACCTCCTTTAGTTTTTTCTTCCTCCCACAAGCTACAGCCTTTTAAAGCCTGAGATTTGTCTCATCTTCTCTCCTATTCTTCAATTTGATTGATCTCCTGCAGCATTGGCCTTGGCCATTCACCTAGGATTCCCAAGAATAAAGAGGAACACTGGCTATCTTGATTAGATCAGAACAGAATATCTCCCTATACTTATGCCCCCATCACCTTTGCTGAAGCCTCCACTATCCTTCCATAGTGCAGCTAGCATAGAAAAATTGACAAGATATACAGCAACTACAACACAATCCCCTTCAGCCATTTCCAGAGGCAACTGAACAGGACTACAACTCAACTGATGGGTTTGGACGACATCATAAAAATCACAACTGCAAACATTGAAAGGTTTTTGATCTTCATCTGAACTCCATGGTCTTCAACTCGATCCTCAAGCCCATTTCAATGACGGTATAACTCCACTTTGTAAACTTTGTTTGATTTATACAAAGATTTCAGTACATCATGAGTGGATGGGCTTCAGTGCTATGCAGGATTATGTTGCAGTTATAGTGCACCACGTCGTTTGCAAGTAGCAGCACCCAATTTATACTGCAGCCTATGAATTGCACTCTCGGCCAGAAGACAGCGCCCTGGGTTCTTTTATTTTATTTATTCTCAGGAGGTTGACATCGCTGGTATTTATTGCCTATAGATGAAATAACACTCCTCTTCCAGGGTGAGGAGCCCTGGAGCTGATGCTTGAATTCAGAATAGTTACAGACACAGTCACTTTCTTCCGAAAATAAAGGGGAAGACTTTAATGTTGGCATTTTTGAATCAATTATTGCCTCACTTTTTCCCATCATCGAACCAGTCTTTTTTTTGGTAACCTATCCCCATCTCATACTTGCAATACATTTTGCGCAACTGTAAGTCTTTTCTGCTGTTGAGCAGAGGCCACTTGAAGTGAAACTTTAAGTTTGAGGGACCTTCCATCAGGAGGTCAGATTCTGCCTACTACTATTTGCACATCGTATGAAGGGCTGGTGGAGGACCTGCTCTCCTGCAATTGTATTTTGTAAGTACATCCAATGTTCTCGATGTTCAATGTTTTTTGTAGTGTTGTTCGTCTTGCATTCCCTTTGTGGCGTCAGACATTATTTAGGCAAACTCCTAGACCGTATTTCCTCTTTCTGAATGTGCTGGTAGCAAGACTGTAACGAAATGAGATGATGTAGCAAGAAGATTGTCTGTATCAGCTTAGAGCAACAGCTACTCATTTTAAATAAAATTGCTTTTATACAGTACCCCAGAGAAATGTCCCCAAGCTTAGCCTTCGCTCAGTGATAACACTCTCGCCTCTGAATCAGAAGATCATGGGTTCAAGTCCCACTCCAGAGACTTGAACACATAATCTAGGCTGGCACTTCAGTGCAGTACTGAAGGAGTGTTGCACTGTTGGCGGTGCTGTCAAACCGCGGCCCCATATGCCCTCTCAGGTGGATGTAAAAATCCCATGGCACTGTTCGAAGAGCAGTGTGTTCCCCCCCATGTCCTAGCCAACATTTAACCCTCAACCAACACCAACAGTTGATCTGGTCATTTATCTCATTGCTGTTTATGGGACCTTGCTGAGTGCAAATTGGCTGCTACTTTTTCTACATTACAAGCGATTACACTTTAAAAACATACATTGGGACATCCTGAGGTCGTGAAAGGCTTTATATAAATGCAAGTCTTTTTTTTAATTCACATACAATTAATTACTTTAAAATGTAGTGACTATTTATTTGCAGACAAATAAATGTGGCAGCCATTTTGAGTGTAGCAAGAGCCAATAAAAAGGAACAAAATGAATGATCAGTTAATCAGTTATTATTGGTGGTGTTCGTTGATGGAAGAACGGTGGCCAGAAGCATGCAAAACTCATTGCTTTTCTAATCATGCCATGGGATCTTTAATGTCTTTCTGAATCATACAAACAGGTGGTTGGGACATTGGTTTAATATCTATTCCAGAGGATAGCTCTTCTGATAACGCAGTACACCCTCTGCATCGAATTGGACTGTTAGTCTACATTATCTACTCAAGCCCTAGAGCGAGACTGGAGCTGAGAAATTGGATATTAGCAAACAGTTTTGTCTTTACAGCCCTCAATATGTGTACTTAGATCACATTCTGATATTAACATGGCTCACTTTTGCCTGAGTGGGTTCAAGTCTCACGCTCCAACCTGAGCACATAATGTAGGCCAACATTTCAGTGCAGTACTGAGACAGTGCTGCATTGTCACAGGTGCCGTCTTTCAGATGAGACGTTAAACTTGTTCAGGTGGATTCCATGGCCTGACTTGAAAAAAGAGTAGGGGGTTGTTAACACTTCTCCCTCAACCAAAAACAGGTGCTGTACTGAGGGAGTCCTGCATTGTCAGAAATCTATCTTTTGCACAAGATATTAAACAGGGATCCTGTCTGGCTGTTCAGATAGACATTAAAGAGCAGCGATTTCTCCTGGAAAACTTTCATCCCTCAACCAAAAACACATTAACTGGTCATTCACCTCATTGATATTTGTGGGACCTGGTGTGTAAAATAGCAGCCACGTTTGCCTACATAACAACAGTAACTGCATTTCAAAGTAATATAGATAACTTTGGAATGTTTGAGACAATATATAAATACAAATCTTTCTCTCAATTCCCACCCCTATCTCAAACTGCTGTTTTGCTTTTTGAACAAAGTGTGGATTTTTTTTTTTTATTCATTCTCGCTGGCAAGGACAGAATTTATTGCCCATCCCTAGTTGCTACTGAGTGTCATGCCAGGCCACCTTTGAGAGAAGTAAGAGTCAACCGCATTGCTGGAGTCACATATAGGCCAAGGACGGCAGGCTTACTTCCTTAAAGGGCATTGGTGAATCAGTTGCATTTTTACAACAATCCGACAGCTTCATGGTCAATACCAGCTTTTTAATGAAACTGAATTCAAATTCTCAAACTGCCATGGTGGGATTAAATGCTTAAATTGTACACCAAGAGTAGGTTACCCTTTGTTTCATTTGGGGCACTTTTCAACTTCACTTCGAAACCCCTGACCAATTCCACTTATCTTTGTGCTACCAGAAAGGATTGCTGCTACTACATAGGCTGTGCCTTCTATATTAACTCACGTCAAGAGCAGTAAGCAGGAAGTCATTCATCCCGCCCTCAGTGGAAGGATCCATCATGTCTCGTATTAAGTGGAGTTCTGCACCCAGGTGCAGGATTCTATAGTGAAGAGAAAATGAAAGTTAAATCTGAGTCATTTTTGTTTTGCAATAGTGCTGGGTGATGGCAATGCATGAAAATGTATTTCAGCAAAACACCATCTTCTGTGCGTGCTAAAACAATCCCAGGTTAGTTCAAACATGGATTAGACACTGATTAAGCATTCCTAGGTCAGGTACAGCAGGATTTAGATACAGAGTAAGGTTCCCTCTACACTGCCCCATCAAACACTCCCAGAGCAGCGGAGGAGGCAACTGCAGAGGTAGGTCTATAGGATAGTAAACGGTATAGAAAAGTTTATTCTGGGACATTATTTCCAATTTAAGTGTGGAAATGGGACAAGGTACACAGGCTGAAATTGGTGTAAGGCAAACTTCAAACTGATAGGATGTTACTCACCAGTGATCAACAGATGGAATGAACTTCTAGGTACGGGAATGGTGGCAAAAGTCCAGGAATCATTTTACAAGCAGTTGGACATTAATGGGAAAGGCCATTGAGCCCATCAGAAAAAAAAGGACCCCCCCCCAATCCCATCACAGCATCTAACTTGTTAATGCTCATGTGTTTGATCCTACATTCCTAAAGGGGTAACGTCCTAATTTGTAAGAAATTATGCTCACTAGTCAATGGTTTTCCAAAGCAGTGCCTTCTTTTCAAAACACATCCCAGGTGTTATGACTCGTTCAGCCCATCAGAAAAATATGAAACTTCTGCCTCTTACCTTGCCCTGGAAACCACGTAAACCAGCAGAGGCAGCAGGTCATCCATGGGAAGGTTGTACTCCCTCTCTAGCACTCGGGTCACCGTGCTCTCAATCTCATGATAGGTTTTCATGATGGTGTCCAGCTTATCCTGAGGGTCTGCCGTAGTACTGCAGAGAGAGGTTTACATTTGTCAAAACTACAGGATCGAGGGGCCATATGGCCGAGTCCTGCACCTATTTCTTATGAGGTTATGAAGCTTTGTTTATGTTCAATTCTCAGGTGACAACCGTTAAAGGGATAGCAATTCTAGGGGTTTAGTGCCACGAGTGTTAAAGGAGATGGTAACTCTCAGGGGTCAGTGCTTTGAGTATTAAAGGAGATGGTACATCAATACTGTGATGAACTGGGTAGTCTCGAAGGAACATCATGACGCAAAGGCCTGTGTTACTATAGGTATGAAAAGATGTTTCTCTGAAAAGGTTGGTGCTACACATCATGGTATCACTTCAATACTGTCCTTTCACTGACACGCCCGTTCAATAAAACCAGCAGTCCCCTTCTCAGTGCTCACCTTATCTTTTGGAAACACAAGATGGCGGAAGTGAAGCAGACATCTTTCACAATGGAGATTCTCTGTATACAAAACACAAGATTTTCCAGCCTTAGTGTTGCACAAACATGAACTGTTGATCCACCATTACAATCCCAGCTGCTGTCATACAAAATCCTCTGTGTGGGAAGGTGACAGTTTGAAGGATATGGGGAGGCTCCCAAATTGCCTCTCAGCTTCACTCATCGCCACAGGGTTGTCAACTCTCCCGAATTAAAAACAAATCACAAAATATTAAATTCCTTAATAATTTTAAATACCTCCATTAGATCATCCATCAACCTTCTCAACTCAAGGGAATACAAGCCAAGTTTATACAACCTGCTCATAATTTAACCTTTTAAGCCCTAGTATCATTGTGGTAAATATGCACTGTACCCATTCCAAGGCCAATACATCTTTCCTCATGTTCGGTGCCTGAAACTGAAAAGCCCTAGTATCATTGTGGTAAATATGCACTGTACCCATTCCAAGGCCAATACATCTTTCCTCATGTTCGGTGCCTGAAACTGAATGCAGTGCTCTAGATGGGGTCTAGCCAAGGCTCTGTACAACTGAAGCATAACTTCCTCCCCTTTGTATTTCAGTCCCCTTGCGATAAAGGATAACATTCCATTAGCCTTGATTACTTTTTGTACCTGTGTACTAGCTTTTACTGATGTCTGCATGGACACCTTTGCTGCTCCTAGTCTGTCACTATTAAGAAATTATTCCGTGTCTCAGATTCAAAGTGGATGACCTCTCAGTTCCCCACATTGAACGTCATCTGCCATAATTTGCCCACTCAATTGGTCTCTGTAACTTCCTACTCCCACCTACACAACTTACTGTTCCTCTTAACGTATTCTCTTATCTACAAGCTTTGGTATACAACTTTTTATTCCTACATCTGAATCATTAATATATATGGTGAAGAGCTGTGGCCCCCGATCACATCGCTGGGTAATGCCACTTGTCGCATCCCGCCAATCAGAGAACGAACCCTTTATCTCAACCAATTACCAACCCATATCACAAGATTACCTCCAATTCCACATGCTCTCATTTTTGCTAATTGTGCGGAACCTTATTGAATGCCTTCTTCTAGACATCAATAGATACTCCCCTATCCGCCATGCTGGTGACCTCAAAAAATTCAACTAGATTAGTCAGACATGACCTACCCATCACAAATTCATGCTGACTCTCTGATCAGTCACTCCATCTCTGATAGGTTCTAGTAACTTCCCCACAACTGATGTTAAACTGACAGGTTAACTGGTTTCTCTCTCCCTCCCTTCTAAAATAATGGAGCGACATTTGCAATTTTCCAATCCAAAAGGCACAATTGCTGAACCTAGAGCGCTTTGGAAAATTATGACTAATGCATTTGCAATTTCCTCACCTATTTCTTTTAATGCCATAGGGTGGAGACCATCAGGTCCTGGAGATTTGTTCATCTTCAGTCCCATTATTTTCTCCATTACCATTTTGCTACTTATATTAAATCAACTATGCTCCTCCCCTTGACTTATTTGTAGGTTCATTTGTACTGCTGGTATTCATTTAACAAGTCTGCCTTATTATCCATTATAGTCTCAACTGCATCTGTCTTTAATAGGCCTACATTGCCCTTTACCACTCTATTTCTCTTAATATATTAATTTAAAAACTTTTGCTGTTAGCTTGAATATCCCTTGCAAGTTTTTTTGCATATTATCTTGTTGCATATTTTATTACTTTCTTTGTATCCCTTTGTTGCTTTTTATAGCTCTCCAAGTCTGCTGGATTTCCACTTTTGCTTGCATTTGTGCAAGCCTTTTCTTTTAGCTTGATACTGTCTCTTACCTCATTTGTTGACCATGGGCGTTTAACTACGCATTTGAAACCTTTGCCTAGGCAAAGCCTAAGGCAGAAGCCTCATCAGGGTCCTATGCTGGTTGTAGGACCCCAATACAATTTTTGTATTTCACTGGGCAGAACGTGTGCATCTGCTCAGTCAAACTGCGCATTAAGCGGCCGGACTAACGATCCTTAAAGGGATTGCTACAGGTCACTCTGAAACAAACTGTGGCACTGATCTTTGTGGGGCCAGGAGGAGCATGAATGCAAACCCCCCCACCCACAACCCCCCCTTAAAGCGCCGACTTCCGGCTCAACTTCGTGAAGGAGCCACCAGATTTCCTGCCTCTCCACACCCTGATCAGCGAGCCGCCAATCACATTAAAATGAGGCCCGACCGTGAGTTCCAGTGTGCATGCAGCGAGATCAATCTGCCCATTGCAGACTAGATGTGCGCTACATCTGAATATCAGCCCCAGCGTGATTTAAACTCATACTGACTACAACTCAATGTACTGCACCGGTGTGACATTTCCATTTCCCACACCAGCCATCCTTGTGGCCTCTATGAATGAGATGAAGTGGGTATTTGTATGCTGCAGATCTGCAGTCAGCAGGAACAAGATCGAGACTGACCCAAACTTATTGGAACACTTGCACCCAATCCTCTCGCAAACCCAGTTCTGAGGGATAAAAGGACAATGTTGCATTCTAACCTGGTTGTTTGTCAGATGGAGGTCTTGAAGAGGCCACAGATCCCTGCGAATTATATGAGAGCACAATCATGAAGATATACAGGACAAGATCATTATTTTTTTAGTTACTTTTATCCATTATTGAGATGTGAGCATTGCTGGCAAGGCCGGCAATTATTGCCCATCCCTAGTTTCCCTCGAAGATGGTGGTGGGCCGCCTTCTTGAACCACTGCAGTCCATGTGGTAAAGGTGCTCCCACAATGCTGTTAGGTAGGGAGTTCCAGGATTTTGACTTAGCGATAATGTGAGGAACAGCAATACATATCAAAGTCAAGATGGTGTGCGACTTAGAGAGGAATTTGGAGGTGGTGGCATTCCTATGCACCTGCTGACCTTGTCTTTTTGGGTGCTGGAGGTCGCGGGATTGAGAGGTGCTGTCGAAGAAGCCTTGGCGAGTTGCTGCAGTGCATCCTGTAGATAGTACACACTGCAGGCACAATGGAGGGAGTGGATGCTTAGGCTAGTGGGTAAAGTGCCAATAAAGCAGACTGCTTTGCCCTGGATGGTGTTGAGCTTCGAGTGTTTTTACAGCTGTACACTTCTAGCCAAGTGGAGAGTACTCCATCACACTCCTGATTTGTGCCTTATAGCTTGGGGAGTCAGATGAGCCACAGAATATCTAGCTTCTGACTTGCTCTAGGTATGTCAGGAGTTTGGCAAGATTCATCCTCATAACCAGACTGATCATTTAACTCATTGCTGTTTGTGGGGCCTTGCTGTGTGCAAATTGGCTGCCATTTGTGGGGCCTTACTGTGCGCAAATTGGCTGCCATGTTTCCCAACATTACAACAATAACTACACTTCAAAGTACTTGGCTGTGAAGCATTTTAGGACATCCTGAGGTCGTGAAAGGTGCTATATAAATGCAAGTTCTTTCTTACCCAAGATAACTTAATTTAGTACCTCAGGCAAAGGATAACTGAGAGTAGTCCACACTTACTTTTGTACCTCTAGGAACTCCAGGAGCTTGGTGTCAGAAAGGAGCTCCAGGTGCAGTATTCCCTTCCAGTACAGTGAATCCTCTGCCTCGTGGTACAACATATACAGCATGAAGAGATCAGGGTAGAACCGTGGCAAGATCAGGGGAATAGTCACCGTGTAAGCATTGATGTCATCTCTACAGGCACGAAAATAGACAACAGTAAATAGAAATGGCATCCTTTCTCAGAATCTGCCCATACATTAAACTATTAATGACGAGAATTAACCCTTCAAGTTGCAAAACAATATCGGCTTTATTTCTTTAATACATAGATCGCGTCACAAACTTGTATATATGATGCAAGTTCAAGACTAATGTCATGAAGCACATCTTCACAGAGTGATTAATATTTGGCACGGGCAGTGGAAGCAAAAACTCTGGAATCATTCAAGAGGCAGTTAGATGCTGTCTTTGGGTATTTATCAGATTCTTTCTTGCTGGGAGTAGTGCACACAATTTTGCTAGCTGTTTGTTAAAATTAAAGAGAATTTACACTCCGGTCTGTGCTAGTAGGCAGGAAGAAAAAGGCAGGTAGAATGTTGGCCTTTATCTCCCCATCCAATTGGTTTACCAATTAAAGACAAAGTTAAAATCTTGTTTACCTGATTGTATCTTCAGTGGAAGAAAATTCTTTCTCCAGTGACTTGGGCAAGAAATACCTGGAAAACAATTAATAAAAATGCACACCAAGATCTCCTTCGGCCAAGCCAATAGTTCAGATCCATGTGTCTATCATAGAGTTACAGAGTCTATAGCACAGAAACAGGACATTCGACCAAACTGGTCTGTGCCAGCATTTATGCTCCACACGAGCCTCCTCCACCCTACTTCATCTAACTATCAGCATATCATTTTATTCCTTTCTCCCTTCTGTGTTTATCTAGCTTCCCCTTAACTGCATCTGCGCTATTCGCCTCAACTACTCCTTGTGGTAGCAAGTTCCACATTCTTACCACGCTCTGGGTAAAGAAGTTTCTCCTGATTTCTTAGTGATTATCTTATATTTATGACCTCTAGTTTTGGATTCCACCACAAGTAGAAACATTTTCTTTACATCTACCCTTTCATAATCTTAAATACCTCTATCATGTCACCCCTCAGCCTTCCCCTTTCTAGACAAAAAAGCCCCAGTCTGTTCAGCCCTTCTTATTAAGTATATTCTCTCAGTTCTGGCAAGGTCCTTGTGAATCCTTTTTGCACCTTCTCCAGTGCCTCTATAACCTTTTTGTAATATGGAGACTAAAACTGTTCACGGTACTCCAAGTGTGGTCTAACCAAAGTTCTATACAAATTTTACATAACTTCTTTGCTTTTCAATTCTATCCCTCTAGAAATGAACTCCAGTGCTTTGGTTTGCTTTTTTCTGACCATATTAACTTGCGTCACTATTTTTAGTGATTTATGTATCTGTACTCATAGATGCCTTTGCTCTTCTACCTCATTTAGACTCTTATTATCCAAGCAGTATGTGGCCTCCTTATTCTTCCTAGCAAAATGCAACACCGCACACTTTTTGCCAATTACACAACCATTCTGCAAGTTCATTAACGTAGTCTTGTATTTTGTCACATTCTTCCTCAGTATTAATTATACCCTCCAATTTGGCGTCATCTGCAAATTCTGAAATTGAACTTCCGATTCCCAAGTCCAGATCGCGAACGTAAATTGTGAACAACTATGGTCCCAGCACCAATCCCTCTGGAATGCCATTTCCCACCTTTTGCCTGTCTTAGTAGATACCCTTAATCCCTAATCTCTCTTTTCTGTTTTGTAGCCAGCTTGCTATCCATTCTGCTACTTGTCTCCTAACTCCACATGCTCTGACCTTAGTCATGAGTCTACTATGGGGTACCTTATCGAAGCCTAATATGTAGCTCATTGAATGAGCACAGGAGCATATTCCCTAGGTCATGCTCTGTTTCATACGCAATGTTATTTCCTGTCACTTAGAGAATAGTTTTGAGTTGGGCATTGAAGGTTCAATGGCACGCCATGGAACCGTATCCAGCACGAGTGATCACAATCAGGAGAGAAAATGTAGGGAAAAAACATTGGGGGATCTCTCCCTAAAGGAGATCCAGCACCCTCGCCGTATGTATTTTCCAGCAGAAGTCACTGGCTAACAATTAGGACCATGTGCCCTGATTTCTTGCTGCACCCCCCAACCCTCAGTAACACCAAACTCAGGACCTCAGAGAACCCTTCATGGTTGCTTGGCTAAAGCCCACTAACAGACCAGGGATTAAACCCAGGATGTTTCTAGTCTACGTGCCTCAATAGCACACTGGTTATTCCATTTACCCTCTGAGCTATCAGAGGAACTTTAAATAATGATCCATGAAGCCTCCTCCCTCCCTTCCATCCACCAACTCATACACAACGGTTACTGGAGAAGGATTAACACCTTAGTCCAGAAAAAAAGTGTAGGAAGTTTAACACTGACCTGGCCAGCTCGAAGAGCTTCTTGGCATGGGACATGACTTCCTGCTGTGCCATTGAGAGTAACCGTTTGTACATACCAATTCCAGAAAACGTACTCTGAAAAATCATTATCAGTGTCTGGAGTAGTTTCCCTAGAGGATGATGGGAAGACTCAAAGGCCTAGAGCAGAAATCAAAGAGAAAATCCTTTTTTAAACGCGTTTTCTTCTCTATTTCTGCTTTTCTTGCTCACTTTCAAGATAATCTTTGAAGGTAGCAGGACAAGTGATAAAGCGGTTAAAAAAATTGCATACGGGATCTTTGGCCTTATAAATAGAGGCCTAGAGTACCAAAGTAAGGGAAGTTATGCTAAACCTTTACAAATCACAGGTTAGTCCTCAGCTGGAGTATGGTGTCCAAGTCTGGGCACCACCCTTTAGGAAGGATGTCAAGGCTTTTGAGAGGATGCAGAGATTTATTAGAACGATACCAGGGATGATGGACTTCAGTTATATGGAGAGCTAGAGAAGCCGGGATTGTTCAAAAAGAGTGTAGGTTAAGGGGAGATTTAATAATGGTGTTGAAAATTATGAAGGGTTTTAATAGAGTAAATAAGGAGAAACTAATTGGATAACTCTTTCAAAGAGCCGGCAAAGGCACAATGGGCCCAATAACCTCCTTCTGTGCTGGAAGATTCTATTGTGCTATGTGGTCCTATGCCCTGGCTGAGACAACAGGTCCCTGAAAATGGCAATATGTAGCTCCAACTCCAGAGACAATTCAGTGCAGTACTGAGAATGTTGGAGGTGCCGTCTTTCGGATGAGACATTAAACAAAGTCCCTTCTGCCCCCTCAAGTGAACATAAAAGATCCTGCAGCACTATTTGAAGAGCAGGGGAGTTCTCATGGTATCCAGGCCAATATTTATCCCTCAACCAACATCACTAAAAAAGATTATCTGGTCATTATCACCTTGTTGTTTCTGAGACCTTGCTGTTTGCAAATTGACTGCTGCATTTCTTACATTACAACAGTGACTACACGTCAAAAAAAGCACTTCATCGTGAAAGATGCTATATAAATGCAAGTTGGTTCTTTTTTTGATTACATAATTTGCCAGATAAGTCTCCATGCATTACCTTACTCAGGTACTCCTTCAACTGTTGTCCCTCAGCCAAGTTACACTGATTTGGTGCGAGTTTCTCAGAGGCGGTACCATTTGGACTAGAAGAGGGGAAAATAATTGATTTTTTAAAAATGCCTGTGCGTGGGAGAGGTGAGAACTGATGACCTTTACTCAGGTCATGGCCCTCTCACCTCTGTCAGAATCCAACCTAGACTGATGGGATTAAAGTCTATCTCTCTTATATCTCGCGTTACGTACAAAGTGAAATGAATTTTGCTATTCTCAACTCATTCATGATCAACATTCATCTGCTTATCCTGTTTATTTACAATTGTTTCTTGTGTTCTAAGTTTGCTCTGCTCAGTAGCATGCAGCTTGTAAGTACACCTGATCTCCACAGGGACCCAAGGGTCCATGCTACACCTGGTCTTCTTGGGTTCACGGGTTTCCTAAGGGTCTATGGGTTCTGAGAATGACAGACATGAGAATCCATTGCCTTTCCAATTTTAAAATGTGAATATTAAAGCCCTAAAATTGCAGGACTCCACTCCCAACATGGAGTCTAACTCGGTGGGAGTGTAGTTGGGAGAATTTGGCCCAGAGGTCAATGTGCCCAATTCGTGACACTCCTGATTTGACAGCCACAATATATCCTTAAATTCAATTTAAGCTAGGGTAGTGCCCTAGGATTTTTCAGCCAGTGACACCCTTGGACTCAGTATCTGTAGTTTAGAATATAAAGTCAGGTCATCTGATTTACATCCCCAGAGCCCATTATTTCTACTAACCAACTTATGGATACTTTGCCGAGAATGCTGGGATGAGAGGGCTGTCCTCTGATGAGAGATTGTGTAGAATGGGCCTATACTCTCTGGAGTTTAGAAGAATGAGGTGTGATCTCATTGAAACATGCAAGATTCTGAAGGGGATTGACAGGGTAGATGCTGAGAGGTTGTTTCCTCTGGCTGGAGTGTCTAGAACTAGGGGGCATAGTCTCAGGATAAGGGGTAGGCCATTTAAGACCGAGATGAGGAGGAATTTCTTCACTCAGAGGGTTGTGAATTTTTGGAATTCTCTGCCCCGGAGGGCTGTGAATGCTGAGTCATTGAGTATATTCAAGGCCGAGATAGATAGATTTTTGGACTCTAGGGAAATCAAGGGATATGGAGATCGGGCGGGAAAGTAGAGTTGAGGTCAATGATCAGCCATGATCTTACGGAGCAGACTTGAGGGGCCGTATGGCCTACTCCTGCTCTTACTTCTTATGTTCTTAAATAAATGTTCCATTTTGGGAATTCCTCATACAGGTATCAAAGGCGGCCAATGTGAGCTAGCTGTGAAGGTTGTCCCAGGTATTGTAGTGGCTATGTTACTGGCCTAGTAATCCAGAGAATTTGAGTTCAAACCATGACAGTTTGAGAATTTGAATTCAGTTAATAAAAATAAATCTGGAAATAAAAAGCTGGTATCAGCAAATGTGACCATGAAGCTGTTGGATTGTAGTAAAAAACCCAGCTGGTTCACTAATGTTCTTTAGGGAAGGAAACCTCCCGTCCTTACCCAGTCTGGCCTATATGTGACGCCAGTCCCACACCAACGTGGTTGACTCTTTAATGCCCTCTGAAGTGACCCGGCAAGCCATTTAGTTGTACCAGCCTTGCCACTGATGCCCACATCCCGAGAATTAATTTAAAAGAGAGTATTGCTTGTTAGGACATCAGCATGTTTCTTGAACCCACCTGCACTATTCACTTCAATGACTCTCCCAAACAATTTATTTCACAACTCTCATTATAGTTTGATTCTGATCAACTTTGCTTATTGTTAACTTCCTCAGTTTTAATTTATGTCCCTGCCGTAGTGAAAATATATGACCTTTTGCCATGATGAACTATTTGACCGTTGCCAATTACCTTCATTATCTTAATTAAGAACCCCTCAAAGTTGCTTCTTTGGCATATCCATGAGGTAATTTTCTTCTCATGGCCTCTGTTCTTCAGAGTTGAAGAGAGCCTAATTGGCCCATATGACAGTGCAAGATGGTCCAAAGCACTATGCTGCAAGCCCACAATCCTTTCCAATCATAGCAAGCAAAAACCAGCTAGGCAGGATGAGGACAATTAGAGGCAGAATAATTACTTGCCCATTCCCATGTGTTTCCCAGCAGCAAGTTTCAGAGTAGATTTGGAGACTGAGAGGAGGTTGCCCGTCTACCCTCTCAGCTAGCGAGGGTATCTGGCAATGAGAAGACCCAAGATACCAAGCTTGGCTGGGATGGTGGGGGAGATCTATTGAGATAGGGAGACCTGGATGATCTAAACTGCTGCCTGCAAACCTTTCATGAAGTGGAGGAACAAATAATTATTTCATTTTACCTGGTCTCCCAGCTAAAAGCTCTGTCAATTTTACAAAGGAAAGGGTAAGTAAGTTATAATTACTAGAAAACTTCATCAATAAAATAAAATGATGTTGAATCATTCAAACTAGGAGGGTCAATCCTCCGTCTGTGCAGGTCTTAGTCAGAGCTGCGATGAGGGCGCCAAAATTGGCCTCAGTGCCCTTTGGGAGGGGAAAATCAGTCACTCCTGACCATTGTCCATTGACCTCTGCTGAAAAATACAGCGTTAGGATCAGGCTTAGCTGTGATGTGCTCCATAGTTAAATACCCTACCGACACTCACTACCTAGCCAGATATTAAGGTAACAGAGGTAGGCTGCTTGTTGTAGAACCATACCCAAGCACCTTCAGGAAAGGAGGGGAGAAAAGTATTGGGGGAAGGGGGAAATAGAGTCTTACCCATCGCAAGACAGAAAATCTAGAGGATCTTCTGTGAAATGTTCCATGGCTGTTTCCATTTCTGTGGTGGTCGCCCTGTTCTTCCGATTTTTCCGCCGTTCCCTACTGTTTGCAGAGTAAAACCCGAGGAAGGACTCTACTGATGTCTCTTCAGAGCCAGAGTTAAGGAAATCCCTAAACTGATCATAGATCCCCTGCCATCGATCTTTTGCTGGGGTTATGTGGCTGCCCAGTTGCCTAGAATAGAAATGAATTGCCACATGAAATATCCTAATACTAAAGTTGCTTCTAGTTTGTATGTTGACCTTGAAGTTCCATGGTTGTTCTACCCATCTCCCACCGTAACTCTGGCAGGAAGATGGTAGCATCTCAAGAGAAATAGTGTAAAACAGCATCAGTACCAGTACAGAGGGAGTTCTGCACTGACGATGGTGCCGTCTTTCAGATGCGACGTTAAACCAAGGTCCCATCTGCCCACTTATGTGGACGTATAAGATTGAAATAATGCCATGGGAAGAGGAGCAGGTGAGTTCTCCCGTGTTCTGGCCAATACTTATCCTTCAACCAACATCATTAAAACATTGCTGTATGCCGACCTTGTTGTGCGCAAATTGGCTGCTGTTGTGACAACAGTGACTACATTTCAAAAGTACTTCATTGGCTGTAAAGCGCTTTAGAACATCATGAGGTTGCTTTCTTTCTAAAATAGCTATTTACGCCATTTCCCAGAGGATTCCATCGGTCTGCTGGAGCAACTGCAGGAGACCAGTAGAACCGTTGTAGACAAAATGACCATTTACTGGCTGTGATTTCCTGAAGATCATTAGAAAGTAGCTGCTTATCCTAGACGACGGGTGTCCAAACTGAGGCCCATTAGCCACGTTTGGCTCCCAGACCCTGGAAATCCTAGAAATATGGCCTGGACACCGGACCAATTTGGGCTTATATTACTTGCTCACTGGCTTGTCCCGTTTGAGTGTTGTGGACCTGGAAGTTTGGGAAAGGCAGTTCTTAGTGCTGTTACCTCTTTGATAGATAAATTGTAAATCAGAACTGTTAGTTTCATAAATTTGAGATACATATAAACAAATAGGAACACGGATTTAAATTGTGTGTGGCTCCCAAAGCTCTGTGGTAAGACCCGAAGCTTCGTGACAAGACTGTAAACAATAGATTTTTGTTAGGCAAGGGTATCACTGGGAGCAGCAGTGGGAGCGGACCGACCTGTGAGGGAACCGGTGAAAGCGGAGAGAGTAAATAAAGCCCGAGGCTCGAGGCCCAGACCGAGCTATTGGGAGCAGCAGTGGGAGCAGACCGACCTGTGAGGGAACCGGTGAAAGCGGAGCGAGTAAATAAAGCCCGAGGCTCGAGGCCCAGACCGAGCTATTGGGAGCGGACCGACCTGTGAGGGAACCGGTGAAAGCGGAGCGAGTAAATAAAGCCCGAGGCTCGAGGCCCAGACCGAGCTATTGGGAGCAGCAGCGGGAGCGGACCGACCTGTGAGGGAACCGGTGAAAGCGGAGCGAGTAAATAAAGCCCGAGGCTCGAGGCCCAGACCGAGCTATTGGGAGCAGCAGTGGGAGCGGACCGACCTGTGAGGGAACCGGTGAAAGCGGAGCGAGTAAATAAAGCCCGAGGCTCGAGGCCCAGACCGAGCTATTGGGAGCAGCAGCGGGAGCGGACCGACCTGTGAGGGAACCGGTGAAAGCGGAGCGAGTAAATAAAGCCCGAGGCTCGAGGCCCAGACCGAGCTATTGGGAGCAGCAGTGGGAGCGGACCGACCTGTGAGGGAACCGGCAATTTCAAGAACAAAAAACAAGGAGTGACATCACAGGAAAGCAGGGAAGCGATTGGTTGTTCAGTATTTCTCGCCTTTTCTTGGGCATTGGTTTAAATTAAGAGCCGGGATTAAAAACGAAACGTCCAAAACTTAAACAATTAATTAAATACCTTAGAAATGGCAGGGCAGGCGATGTGTTACTGCTGCAACATGTGGGAGCTGATGGACACCATTGAGGTCGACGGCAACCACATTTGCAGTAAGTGTTGGTTGCTTGAGGAGCTTCAGCTCCGTGTTGATGAGCTGGAGTCCGAGCTTCAAACACTGGACACATCAGGGAGGGGGAGAGTTACCTGGACGCTGTGTTCCAGGAGGCAGTCACACCCCTTAGATTAATTAATTCAAATTTGGTCCGTGGTCAGGAACAGGTGGGTGTGACTACAAGCGAGGCAGGTATGGGGACCCAGGAGGTAGTGGTGGAGGAGCCTCAGCCCTTGCTCTTGTCCAACAGTTACGAGATTCTTGCTCTCTGTGTGGGCGAGAGCAGGGACTGCATTGAGGATGAGCAAACTGACCAAAGCACCGTGGTACAGGGAGCCATTCAAGTGGTGGGAGCAAAAAGAAATGTGGTAGTGGTAGGGGACAGAATAGTTACAGATAGACACTGTTCTCTGCAGCCAAGAGCGTGAGTCCCGAAGGCTGTGTTGCCTGCCCGGTGCCAGGGTAAAGGACATCTCCTCTGGGCTGGAGAGGAACTTAGAGTGGGAGGGGAAATATCCAGTTGTCGTGGTCCATGTAGGTACTAACGACATAGGTAGGACAAAGAAAGAGGTTCTGCTGAGGGAGTATGAGCAGCTAGGGGCTAAATTAAAAAGCAGAACCACAAAGGTAATAATCTCTGGATTACTACCTGAGCCACGTGAAAATTGGCATAGGGTAAATAAGATCAGAGAAATGAATGAGTGGCTCAAAGACTGGTGTGGGAGAAATGGGTTTAGATTCTTGGGGCACTGGCACCAGTACTGAGATAAGAGGGGGCTGTTCCATCGGGACAGGCTTCATTTTAACCAGGCTGGGACCAGTGTCCTGGTGAATCAAATAGATAGGGCTGTAAACTAAATAGTGAAGGGGGGAGGGATACGCTGAGCGGAAATTTAAAAAGTCAAAGAAAAATGAGAAGGCAAAAGTGCAGGGTAGCGATAGGGGTAATGATAACCAGAGTGTGACAGGAAGGGACAGAGTGTATACACACAAGAGTGCATCAGAAAGAGGGGCCAGAGTAGGGAAAAATGGTAAAAAGACAAAATTAAAAGCTCTATATCTGAACGCATGCAGCATTCGTAACAAGATAGATGAATTGACAGCACAAATAGAAATAAATGGGTATGATCTCAATTTTGTCCACCCCAGTCCAACACCGGCATCTCCGCATTATGATCTGATAGCCATTACAGAGACGTGGTTGCAAGGTGACCAAGGCTGGGAACTGAATATTCAGGGGTATTTGCCATTTCGTAAGGATAGGCAGAAAGGAAAAGGAGGTGGTGTAGTTCTGTTAATAAGGGATGAGATCAGTGCAGTAATGAGAAATGATATTGGCCTAGAAGATCAAGACGTAGAATCAGTTTGGGTGGAGATAAGAAATAATAAGGGTAAGAAGTCACTGGTGGGGGTGGTCTACAGGCCCCCAAACAGTAGCCACACTGTAGGACAGAGTATAAATCAAGAAATAATAGAGGCTTGTAAGAAAGGTACGGCTATAATCATGGGAGATTTTAATCTTCATATTGATTGGACAAAGCAAATTGGCAAAGGTAGGCTTGAGGAAGAGTTCTTAAGCGTGTATACGGGATGGTTTCTTGTAACAATACATTGTGGAACCAACCAGGGAGAAGACTATTTTAGATCTGGTAATGTGTAATGAGGCTGGATTAATGAAGGATCTCTTGGGAAGAGTGATCATAGCATGGCAGAATTTCAAATTCAGTTTGAGGGTGAGAAAGCTAGGTCTCAAACTAGTGTCCTGAACTTAAATAAAGGTAATTATAAAGGTATGAAGGCAGACTTGGTAAATATATTACAGGGTAAGACTGTAGAAAAGCAGTGGCAAACATTTAAGGAGATATTTCATAACTCTCAGCAAAGATATATTCCAGAGAGAAAGAAAGACTAAGAGAAGGATGAACCATCCGTGGCTAACTAAGGAAGTTAAGGATGGTATCAAATTGAAAACAAAAGCATACAATGTTGCGAAGAATAGTGGAAGGCCAGAGGATTGGGAATTTTTTAAAAATCAGCAAAGGACAACTAAAAAAATGATCGAGAGAGAGAAGATAGCTTATGAGAGTAAGCTAGCAAGAAATATTTAAACAGACAGCAAGAGCTTCTACAGGTATATAAAAAGGAAGAGAGTAGCTAAAGTAAATGTTGGTCCCCTAGAGGAAGAGTCTGGGGAATTAATAATGGGAAACAGGGAAATGGCGGAGACTTTGAACAAATATTTTGTATCGGTCTTCACGGTAGAAGACACTAAAATCATTCCAATAATGGATAATCAAGGGGCAATTCGGGGGGGGGGGCGGGGGGGAAACTTAAAACAATCACTAGAGAGAAAGTACTAGGCAAACTAATGGGACTAAAGATGGACAAGTCCCCTGGACCCAATGGCCTGCATCCTAGAGTCTTAAGAGGTGGCTGCAGAGATAGTGGATGCATTAGTTGTAATCTACCAAAATTCCCTGGATTCTGGAGAGGTCCCAGCGGACTGGAAAACCGCAAATGTAACGCCCCTATTTAAGAAAGGAAGGAGACAGAAACCAGGCAACTATCAACCAGTTAGCCTAACATCTGTCATTGGGAAAATGTTGGAGTCCATCATTAGGGAAGTGGTAGATTTTTAGAAAATCATAATATAGTCAAGCAGAGTCAGCATGGTTTTATGAAAGGGAAATCATGTTTGACAAATTTGCTGGAGTTCTTTGAGGATGTAACAAGCAGGGTGGATAAAGGGGAACCAGTAGATGTCATGTATTTGGATTTCCAGAAGGCATTCGATAAGGTGCCACATAAAAGGTTACTACACAAGATAAGAGCTCACAGGGTTGAGGGTAATATATTAGCATGGATAGAGGATTGGCTAACTAACAGAAAACAGAGTCGAGATAAATGGGTCATTTTCAGGTTGGCAAACTGTAACTAGTGGGGTGCCGCTGGGGCCTTCAACTATTTACAATCTATATTAATGACTTGGATGAAAGGACCGAGTGTAATGTAGCCAAATTTGCTGATGATACAAAGATAGGTAGGAAAGCAAATTGTGTGGAGGACGCAAAGAATCTCCAAAGGGATGTAGATAGGCTAAGTGAGTGGGCAGGAATCTGGCAGATGGAGTATAATGTGGGAAAATGCGAGGTTATCCACTTTGGTAGGAAAAATAAAAAAGCAAATTATTATTTAAATGGGGAGAGATTACAAAATGCTGAGGTACAGAGGGATCTGGGGGTCCTTGTACATGAATCACAAAAAGTTAGCATGCAGGTACAGCAAGTAATTAAGAAGGCAAATGGAGTGTTGGCCTTTATTGCAAAGGGAATGGAGTATAAAAGTAGGGAAGTCCTGTTACAACTGTACAGGGCGTTGGTGAGACCACACCTGGAGTACTGCGTACAGTTTTGGTCTCCTTATTTAAGGAAGGATATACTTGCATTGGAGGCAGTTCAGAGAAGGCTTACAAGGTTGATTCCAGAGATGAATGGGTTGTCTTATGAAGAAAGGTTGAGCCTATACTCATTGAAGTTTAGAAGAATGAGAGGGGATCTTATTGAAACATAAGATTCTGAAGGGCCTTGACAGGGTAGATGCAGAGAGGATGTTTCCCCTTGTGAGGGAATCTAGAACTAAGGGGCATAATTTCAGAATAAGGGGGCACCCATTTAAAACGGAAATGAAGAGGAATTTCTTCTCAGAGGGTCGTGAATCTTTGGAATTCTCTTCCCCAGAGAGCAGTGGAGGCTGGGTCATTGAATATATTTAAGGTGGAGATAGACAGATTTTTGAAGGGTAAGGGAGTCAAGGGTTATGGGCAGCGGGCAGGGAAGTGGAGTTGAGGCCAAGGTCAGATCAGCCATGATCTTATTGAATGGCGGAGCAGGCTCGAGGGGCCAAAATGACCTACTCCTGCTCCTAAGTCTTATGTTCTTATCAAGGATTTATGGAGCAACAGTGGGTAAAATGGATTTAAGGCTATAGATCAGGCATGATCTAATTGAATGGCAGAACAGGCTCAAGGGGCTGAATTGCCTACTCCTGTTCTTATTTTCCGAATAAATAGCCCATGGGCTCAAAAATTTTGAGCATTCCACTTTATTCAGACCAGACTAAAATCTGTACCATCAGGAAAGTGACCTCCACGTGCCACTCCAACATTTACATTTGTTGTCTGGTCTTGGTATCCCGTATGCTTACTGAGCTTTCTTGATGGAAAATGGAGACCCAAATGCCTTAAAAAGTACACACCTTTCTGAGGCTCCCCAATAGAGAACTGGCCCACTTGGCTGGGGGCAGCAAGTGAGGTGAACACTAACTGTCTGCACTCTCACATGGAGTGGTAATTGAGCAAGTTACTGAGGATGCCCAGTGCCTGTGCAACCTGTAACAGCAAGAGTCAGCACCTTCATGAGAGATGGGGAGAATTTGTTTTCCAACAGGACTGATGTTCCTTTCACTTGCATAAAAAATACATTCATAGAATCATACAGCACAGAAGGCCATTCTGCCATCATGCCTGTGCCGGCTCTTTGAAAGAGCAATCAAATTAGTCCCACTCCCCTGCTCTTTCCCCATAGCCCTGCAAATATTCCCCTTTCAAGTATTTATCCAATTCCTTTTTGAAAGTTATTATTGAATCTGTTTCCACCACCCTTTCAGGCAGTGCATTCCAGATCATAACTTGCTGCGTAAATTTTTATTCTCTCATGTCGCATCCGGTTCTTTTACCAATTACCTTAAATCTGTGTCCTCTGGTTATCGACCATTCTGCCACTGGAAACAGTTTCTCCTTATTTAGTGTATCAAACCACTTGATGATTCTGAACACCTTTATCAAATTTCCCCTTAACCTTTGCTGCTCTAAGGAAAACAACCATAGTTTCTCTAATTTCTCCACGCAACTGAAGACCTTAATTCCTAGTACCATTCGAGTAAATCTCCTCTCTACCCTCTCGAATGCCTTGACATCCTTCTGAAAGTGTGGTGCCCAGGTTTGGCCACAATACTTCAGCTAGGGCCTAAGCAGTGTTTTATAAAGGTTTAGCATATCTTCCTTGCTTTTGTACGCTATTTCACTCTTCTGCCCCCCCAATCAGTGGCTATCCTTTCTCTCTTCCTTCAATATAAAGGGAATTTCATCAAGTTGATTCTGCCACTTACAAGCTATGGAAGTTTGTCACTGCGTTATAGGCTTGGACAATTCACACTCACAGTTTGCTGGTGATCAAAGGGTTTAACTCTTCGGTGGGTTTGGAGAATATCCCATTGGCCCTCAAGCCACTTCCCCACTTGTTGCTGAACAATCCCTCGATGATATATCCATTGTTAAAGGTGAGCTTTCCCTGAAACACAACAATCACAGATTAGTGTATTTACATATAGGCCTAGAAATGCCATAGGACTTCTCTCGATCTCCCACCATAACTTTAGTGGGAGACCAGCGGAGCCCCCAGAGCAATGGTGTAAACGGCCCTTTCAGCTGGTTATGCCATTTCTCCAGGGGCTTTCACCAATCTGCAGGAGTTACAGCAGTGGCTACCTTTCTCTTACACATCCCCCCACAAAATCAGTGGCTCGCTTTCTCTCCCCTACATTAATGGCTACCTTTCTTCAAACCCCCCACAAAAGTTGAGAACCAAATATGGTAGCTTGATGACCCTGTTTGCCGTATTTAGTGATTCATTCTGCTCAATTGAAGTCTGTACTCCTGTAGGAGAGATATTGCAATCTTTGTGCCTGTGTTATTGCAAAATACAATTATCATAAGCTCTCCAACAGGGTAACACAGTGTTGTAATGATGGCTCATTTCACTGTTTCCTACTCAAATTCTTCAAAGTTATGGAATGCCTCGCCTCCCTCAATCTTCCTGCCTCCTACAAGCTACAGGCTTTTAAAACCCAAGTTTGATGTCAGCTAATTACTGCTTCTTTCTTTCATACCCGTCTCAATGCTTGTGGCCTGCAGCACTCTGGAACACAGCCTTTGAACTAGGCTTCTTTATAAAAATACAAATGCTGGGCATAGAACTTCATGATCAGCTGCAGATGGTCACTTTATAAAGCCACAGTAACGCTTTATAGAATCATAAAATAGTACAGCACAGAAGGAGGCCATTCGGCCCATCGAATCTGCAAAGAGCAATCTGGTCAGTCCCACTCCCCTGCTCTTTTCCCATACCCCTACAATTTTTTCTCCTTCAAGTATTTATCCAATTTCCTTTTAAAGGGTACTATTGAATCTGTATCCACCACCCTATCAGGCAGTGCATTCCAAATCCTAACCACTCATTGCATAAAAATTTTTTCCTCATGTTGCCTCTGGTTCTTTTGCCAATCATAAATACTGTGGCAACAAGAGCAGGTCAGAGGCTAGGTATTCTGCGGCGAGTGTCTCACCTCCTGACTCCCCAAAGCCTTTCCACCACCTACAAGGCACAAGTCAGGAGTGTGATGGAATACTCTCCACTTGCCTGGATGAGTGCAGCTCCAACAACAATCAAGAAGCTCGACACCATCCAGGACAAAGCAGCCCGCTTGATTGGCACCCCATCCACCACCTTAAACATTCACTCCCTCCACCACTGGCGTACCGTGGCTGCAGTGTGTACCATCTACAAGATGCACTGCAGCAACTCGCCAAGGCTTCTTCGGCAGCACCTCCCAAACCCGCGACCTCTTTCACCTAGAAGGACAAGGGTAGCAGGCACATGGGAACACCACCCCTCCAAGTCACACACCATCCTGACTTAGAAATATATCGCCGATCCTTCATCATCGCTGGGTCAAAATCCTGGAATTCCCTACCGAACAGCACTGTGGGAGTACCTTCACCACACGGACTGCAGCAGTTCAAGAAGACGGCTCACCACCACCTGCTCAAGGGCAACTAGTTGATGGGCAATAAATGCTAGCATTGCCAGCGATGCCCTGATCCCATAAACAAATTTAAAAAAAAACTTAAATCTGTGTCCTCTGGTAATCGACCCTTCAGCCATTGGAAACAGTTTCTCTTTATTTACTCTATCTAAACACCTCTCTCAAATCTCCTCTTAGCCTTCTCTAGTCTATCCACATAACTGTAATCCCTCATCCCTGGAACCATTCTAGTAAATCTCTTCTGTACCCTCTCCAAAGCCTTCACGTCCTTCCTAAAGTGCGATGCCCAGAATTGGACACAATACTCCAGCTGGGGCCGAACTAGTGTTTTATATAGGTTTAGCATAACTTCCTGCCTTTTGTACTCGATGCCTTTAATTATAAATCCCAGGATCCCGTATGCTTTATTAGCTGCTTTGTTAACCTGTCCTGCCATCTTCAAAGATTTGTGCACAAGCACCCCCAGGTCTCTCTGTTCTTGCACCTCCTTTAAATTTGTACCATTTAGTGTGTATGGTCTCTCCTCATTCTTCCGACCAAAATGTATCACCTCACACTTCTCTGCCAATTGTCCGCCCATTCCACCAGCCTGTCTATGTCTTCTTTAAGTCTACTACTGTCTTCTTCACTGTTTACTACACTTACAAGTTTCCTGTCATCTGCAAATTTTGAAATTGTGCCCTGCACCCCCAAGTCCAAGTCATTAATGTACATCAAAAACAGCAGTGGTTCTAGTGCTGAACCTTGGGGAACTCCACTGTATACCTCCCTTCAGTCCAAAAAACAGCCATTCACCACAACTCTGTTTTCTATCCCTTAGCCAATTTTGTATCCATGCTGCTACTGCCCCTTTTATCCCATGGGCTTCAAATTTACTAACAAGCCTAGTAAGTGCTACTTTATCAAACGCCTTTTGAAAGTCCATATACACAACAAGAATATCATCTTTTATTTATGGCACAAGTTGCAAAGTGGCCAACATCTGCACTGACAATAACTGTCACCTCAGATCAAACACTGATCTAAATGAATTCCAGCTGATTTCTCACTCCTGGCTGGCCACCCACCTTGTAAACTTAAGCTCATCCAAAACTCTGCTGCCCATATCCTAACTGATACCAAAACCCGTTCACCCATCCTCCCTGTGCTCGCTGACCTACATTGGCTCCTGGTACGGCAACGCTTCAATTTTAAAATGATCATCCTTAATTTCAAATCCCTCGGTGGCCCCCCCCACCCCCCACATCCACCTTTAAACTCCTCCAGCCCTACAACACTCCGAGATCTCTGCGTTCCTACAATTCTGGCCTTTTGAGTATCCCCGATTTTAATCGCTTCTCCATTGGCGGCCGTGCCTTCAGCTGCCTAGGCCCAAAGCTCTGGAATTCCCCCCTAAACCTCTCCGGCTCGCTCACCTCCTTTAAGGCGCTTCTTAAAACCAAGCTTTTTGTCACCTGTCCTAATATCTCATGTGGCTCAGTATCAAATTTTGTTTGATAATTGCTTCTGGGAAGCGTCTTGGGATGTTTTGCTATGTTATAGGTGCTATATAAATGCAAGTTATTGTGTACATAAACCATCTAAACCCCTCAATTAGATTCCAGCCTGTAACTCACTCCCAGGTATCCATTGTTCTATATATAAACCATCTGAATCCTTATTCTATCTGGTGTGTTTTACGAATTAACACTCGGTGCACAGCTTCACACAATGCGAGTGCCTATCAGGAATTAGAGAGCGGAGGCCAGCATCGCTGGCACAAGTTTCCGTTAATTGATTGAAAATCTCAGAGCACAATGACGTCGGCACCCAAATTCCTGGTATGTGTTTCCAAGGCACAAAGTTTTGCACAAGGTGTGCTAGCTCAGAAAACCTGCCCTATACATAAACCACTTGAACCTTTCAATTAGATTCCAGCCCTGGTACATCTTATTATTCAATATACAATTAAGCATCCTGTTTACAGCATGGAGACCAAAGCTCATACCTTTCCAGTTAGAACCAGCTCTTCTGTGAACTCTCCTTCATAGGCGGAATCATCCTCTGACAGAATTGTTCCAGAACCCTGTTGATTGTATAAGTATTTCCAGGTCAGGAATAGCACAGGTTAAATGAAGGTGTCATTAATTCCATCTGATCTTGGCATTATGGAGTGCCAGCAGCAAATGCTGGGCACTTTCTATGCACAGGGAGGGGGCATCAGGCCAGGGTTGCTGGGGGTCTAAAGGCAGAGTTGCCTGATTTATTTATGAAAGTTTAAGTGGCCTCCCCTTCAGTGCCCGTTCCAAACGGCCGCTGGCCAACTGGAGCACTGCTCAGGCACTCTATGAAGTTGTCACCTCATTTAAATGTAGGAAATGCAACAGTCAATTTGCGCACAGTAATTTGATAACGACCAGATAATCTATTTTCGTGATGTTGGTTGAGGGATATATGTTGGCCAGAACACCAGGGAGAACTCCCCTGCTCTTCTTCAAAAAGCACTGTTGGATATTTTACATCCACCTGAGAGGGCAGACAGGGCCTCGGTTTAATGTAACAAGAGAGAGAAGGGAAGGCTGATGTTCTGTGCTATATCGGGTCAGCAGACTGACTACTTGCTACTCACCACTATCTTGTTGTTTTGGAAGTTGCCCTCATAGCAGAGTCCTGACTGTGTGATAACGATGCCATTCCCATGCTTGCTGTCTTCCAGCCATGTTCCAACGTACCTCTCTCCTCTGTATATAACCGTAGAATTTTTTTTAAGTTAATTTTTTAGCTAAAGTCAGAAAAATAGAGCAAAGCCTCATCAAGTAGGGATAAGCAAATATGTTATTTGAACAAACATTTACTGCTGTACACTTCTTCCCTTCTGCCCCAGTTTTCTCCTCTCTTCTCCTGAACTGACTCGCTGGGTTCAGGTACAGGTTAGATGAAGAGTAAAATTCCCTCTGCATGTCCCAATCACTCTCGTCAGGTATAACATGGGCTAGAGAGAGAGTAAATCTCCCTCTACATTGACCAAACACTTCCCCATCTTGTACAGAACAGGTTAGATGCAAAGCAAAACTCTCTTTGCAACTGGAATCCCAAGGAGCGCTTCCACTTCTGCTGGATAATCACTTCTGCTCATGACCAGAAATCACGATTGGCCAGCCAGAAAGGAAAGAGCAGCATGGGTGGGCCAAAAGTTGACTGCAGTAACTTGAAAATAAAAACATATTTATGTACTGCATGTCACATTTTCAGGATGTCTCAAAGTGCTTTGTGACTATTAATTGCTTTTGAAGTGTAGCTGCTGTTACATAGGTAAATATGCAGCCAATGCTTCCACAGCAAGGTCCCACAAACACCATATGAACATAGGAATTGCCAGACAAAAAAGACCAAGGTCCATCTCGTTTGCCTTCTACCATCTCAGTAGTCACATGATACGAGAATGGAATTGTTGACTAATCATGGCAATCGATCTCCATCAATTAGTCTACAACAGACCCAGACAGGAGATGAGGAAAACCCCCAGTGGCGGAGAATTTTGCGAATCATATGTTCAAAGTCATCTGTTTCCCTCAAACATACTACACTTACCATATTTCATATCTCAGATATTGTATCCCAAAATATTATTTTCTGAAAGAAATCCATCTAATTTGTATTTGAATGAATCAATACTTCCTGCTTCCACCATCTCCCGAGGGAGCCTGTTCTATAGATTCCCCACTCGCTCACTGAAATGATGTTTCCGCAGATTTGTTTTGAGTTTACCCCCCCCCCCCCCTTCAAGCGCTCTTCCAGTGTTGCATTGTGTCAGCCCTGGATTCAGTACTCAAGTCCAGAGCAGGGTTGGTACCCACAACCATCTAACTCAGAATCAAGTGTGCTGCCAACTGAGCAAAGTTGATGTTTAATCTTGAATAGAGCTGATTGGAGAGCTTTGTGGACATCACTGACTTGACATTCTGCAGGAAAACTAAAGAACATATGGATAGGGAGTGCCTATAACATGTATGTATGGACTTCTAGAAGGCATTTGACAAGGTTCCACACAAGAGATTAGCAAAACAAGAAAGCACATGGAATTGGATGTAACCACGTGACATGGGTTGGTAATTGGTCAGTAAAAGCTAGCACACACGTACAAAAAGTAAGCAAAATGGCTAATGGGATGTTGGTCTTTATCCCAAAGGGGCTGGAATACAAAGTAGGGGAGGAAGTTATGCTTCAGTTGTAAAGTTTTGGTGAGACCCATCTGGAGTACTGCATTCGGTTTCAGGCACCACACCTCAGGAAGGATATATTGGGCCAGAAATTCGGCTTTCCGGCTTCCTGCGGGTGCAAGCATCGCACGCGTACTTGCCTACCGCGCCTGCCGTTGTGCTTCGGGCCCACAAGGACTTCGGCTCCTGGGCCTCCTCCAGCTGCCGGTGCGCAGTGCTTGCGTATCCCAGGGGCGCAGTTAGTTCGAAGCGTCCCCTGGGATCACGTGGGCCATGGAGAGCCAATCGGAGCAGGGCATTTTCATTCATAGATTTGACAGGAAGACCTGTCAAATCTATGAATAGAGATCGGCCCCAAAACCACACTTAAACTTCAAATAATTTTTTTTTTTAATCACATTTTTAAAATAACTATAAGTTACATAAATTAACTACTTTAAACAAAAATTTTAATTTTTGAAAAAAATTAATTATACTTTTTAACGGTCCTAAAAATAAACTTACCTTTCTTTAAAGTATGTAAAAAAGATAAACCTGTTGAAAAATTTTTTACATTGAAATTAATTAACCACTTACCTTGTTAAAAACAGGCCTTGCGCCTCCTTTTTAAAAGTGCAGCTTCTCCATACTTACCCTCACGGAGAAACCTGAAAAAAACCGAAGTTCGCTGCGTGCGCGCTGCCTCTACTGCGCACGCGTTCGACCTCTGAACCTCTTCCTTCAGGGGAACGGAAGTTCCGGTTTCCAGCGCATGCGCAGTGCATGCGTGAAACTGGCACTTTCGTTAGGTCTACGGGCGAGTACACAGCGCGTACTCACCCGTGGAGGGCCGAATTTCTGGCCCATTGGCTTTGGAGGGGGTACAGCATAGATTCACCAGAATGAAACCAGGGCTTAAAGGGTAAAGTTATGAAGACATGTTGCATAAACTTGGTTTATATTTCCTTAAGTTTAGAAAGCGGAGGGGTGATCTAATCGAGGTTTTCAAAATGATAAAGGGATTCTATAGGTTAGATACAGGGAAACTATTTCCTCTGATGGAGGAATCTAAACAAGGAGGCATGATCTTAAAATTAGTGCTGAGCCATTTAGGAGTTGCATAAAGGGTAGTGAAAATCTGGAACTCTCCTCAAAAGGCTATGGATGCTGGTCAGTTGAAGTTTTTTAGGATTGAGATTGATAGATTTTTGTTGGGCAAAGGTGTCAAGGAATAGGGAACAAAGGTGGGAGTTGAGATACAGATAAGCCATGACCTAACTGAATTGCAGAACAGGCCCGAGGGGCTAGATGGCCTACTCCTGTTCCTATGCTCTTATTTCCTGAAACATCACAGCTTGAGTAGCAGGTGAAATAGAGTTGGTTAATTTCCATGCAAAACGAAGCAAATAAAATACAATTATTTGTGGTGTAGATTTTTGTGTGTATAGATTTACAGCAAAAACAGGAGGCGGAGTCATTGAATATATTCAAGGCGGAGATAGACATATATTTGAGCTACAGGGGAGTCAAGGGTTATGGGAAGTGGGCGGGAAGGTGGAGTTTAGGCCAAGATCAGATCAGCCATGATCTTATTGAATGGTGGGGCAGGCTCAAGGGGCCAAATGACCTATTCCTGCTCCATGTTCTTATGTTCCCAAAGAATTAAGCCCACAGAGCTGGTCCCCGATGTCAGCATGACTGAGGCAAGTGGACCTTCGTTCAAGACTATTGGGGGCCCCTGCTCTACATCAAGGTTTGGGCGAGACTGTCAACAATGCCAATTTATGGACAGTGTCTGCTACTACCTAGGATTATTCAAGAAAGTGCAGACCTGCCAAAAAGGATAGTTGCTTTATTAATGAATGACATATCTGTTTGTCCTCTCTTCCTTGGAATGCATTGACTCACTGCTGGAGTATGTTCCACATGCATCACGTGTCCCGTTACCTCAACCTAGTAGCCATTATTCATGTAGGAGCCTTGACAATCAATGTGGATAGATGAACCACAGTGGGGCGGGGGGAAGAGAATCTCACAGCAGTCCGATCCTGTCCTCACCCACCATGGACCTTGCGTCCACTTCCAGCAAGTATCGCAGGATAGCCATCAGCAGTGGGACCCTGACTGATTCCCCAAACCCATCTAGCTCAGGAACTACTGTCACCCCAACTGAGGTCAGTTAACTGAACACAGGTCTACCTCTGCTGCATGGCTCGGCTAGTCAGTGGCTAATCTCACTCAACTATCAAGGGAGCTTAGAGCTTGAGGAGGCATCTCTTAATCGGTAAGTGACAATTAGATGTCCGTTTCTGAATGCTAGTTTTGCACTTTGATCTAAGAAATGGGTTGAGACTGACCTAAATTTGGGAGTTTCACGGTCAGTAAATAAAGTTGACGTTCACCCAGCAATCTGGGTTGACTGAGGCCAGTTAGAGAGGTGGATGTATAAAGTTGTTTTGTGAGGAACAAGGCAGAGGTAGGTTGGTCTTTCCCCTTCCTGCCTATGACTCAATATTGTAATACAGAACAACGGATTAGATTGCCTCATACCTGTCAAGGTCATCAAAAACTCCATATCCGGTTTTCCTATTGTTCTCCCAATGCCCCACATACTTAAAGGGAAGATTTTCCAATCTAGAGCTGTGTAGAATTCCAAATCCATGCCGTTGGTTGTCTTGGAAGTAACCTTTGTAAGTCATGCCATTTCCGTACCTAGGAACAGATTGGTTTTATTTACTGTTTTCACACTGAGCTGCGCGGTATTACATCAAACAGACCATGAAGCTCCCAGGTTCAAGCTGTAGTCTACGCCGAGCTCGCTGAGCCAGACCAATGGAGGTGGTGGGGGAGGGTCGCTTTGGAATCCCAGCCAGGGTTCCTGCTCTTGATCGCTATCCAGCGATCCTTGCTAGAAGTTGTGTGAGATCAGGAAAAGTTAAGAGCAGCTCATTTGAAAATGGCCCCCATGATGGAATAACCTGCTGCCAGTCAACATCTAGGCTTACTCTTAAACAACAGCCAATTGTGTGAGGCACCAGAGAGCTGCCAGCATTTGCACAACGGTAACTCAGCATGACTGTCTCCTGGACAGGAGCGGAAACAACGGGAGATGGAGGGTTGCGTTGGGAAGAGAAAACCCTTCCAGTACTCTGGGTCATTAAACATGCCCAAATCCAGTCAAGGAGTAAAGGGGAACAGTGCCACAGTGTTCCTGGGAAGTAATGGAAAGATCAAAGGCTTATTGCGGTCTCAGATTGGGAACCAATGTGCATTTTAATAAGTACCTCGTAATGTTACCAATCGGTAAGCTGGTAGGGTATTTTGAACAAATTGTTCGCCCCTTCCTCCAAGCTCCCATTTTAAAGTTTTATCCTTTGCTGCAGCCTCAACCCAAAAACCTCCCTCCTCTACCAGCTGGGATGGCTCAATACTCTGGGGCTAGTAACTCCACCCTACAATTGGTTGAGTGGAAGCATCTGGTGCATGGTTTACCACTGAATGTGATAATCCATAACAGGAGGCAAGGGCAATAAAACAAATGCCTTGGCCAGTCAGATGGTCTGAAAAAAGTGCAACCTGGCAGCCAAATCGTACAGTACAATGACCACTGAAGGCCACATTCAATCAGGTATCAAGATTTAACTTTACTTAACAATTAATAATCTCTTGCATCCATGCTTGGGTTCCACAGAGGTCCATCTCAAAACGTTGCGGTCTATGGACTTAACCCTGGCCACCAGCTCCCTTCCTTCTGTATCTCCGATGTATACATACATACCTCTTAGCCAAAGGCAACCCTGGAGAGATCGATTTCCCTCCAGGTATTGCCTTTACAAACAACCAGCTGTTATAGGTGAAGAAGAACATGCCATCAAAGACACAACAGAGGGGGATTTTAGGAGATCCACTTTCCAGTGATCACGTGTGAAGAGGCACAGACCGCAATCAGTGCTTGGGAATAGTAAACATTCCAATTTTGCAGGCAGGGTCAGCATTAAGCACGCCCAGTATTCAATAAATGTAGTTTAAAGCCCCCTGAACTCCGCCCAATATCAGAAGAGTGCCCCCTATTGAACTGGTGCAACATTACTCTTCCTGGAAATGGTCACACCCCAGTAAAGGTAAATTTTCTGCTGGTGCTCTTCCAGCACAAAGCCTCACCCAGCACGGGCATATATCAGAAAATCATGCGCACACGCAGCCCATATTTTTCCCGCAGCTGTGGGCATGCAATTTTCTGATCTATGTTTCTAGCGGATGAGGCTCCGCGCTGAGTGAGCGCAGGTGGAAAATTTACCCCACTGCGTTCCGTTTTCCACCTTAGGAAAAGGTAGAATGACTTTGGACGGAGTCCAATGACAACTCGCCAGGATGATACCCAGGATGAGGGGACTGAGTTATCATGAGATTCAGCAGTTAAAGTGAATTTACAGAGTGCTTAAGGAATCCAGAACAATGGGATAAGAGGGGTAATTTTCCAATTACACTTTCCAGGTGGTGTACTGTCAGCTGGGAGCGCAAAGTCAGAAGATTATTCCTCTAAAATCTTAAAATTAGAACTAAGCCAATTAACAACACATCCAGGAAAAATTTCTTCACAAAAAAGTGGAACAATGTTTAGAGATAACTGTAGAAAAAGAATGGGTTCTGGAAAAAAAATGAGCAGAACTCATGGTGGATAAGTCACTGGGGTTGACAGAGGAGATAGTAGAGGGACTGACTGCAATTTGTTACTTCTCCTTGAATATGCCAATTGTGCCAGTGGACTAAAAGGTAGCCAATGCAAGATCTCTGTTCAAGAAGGTGGAGAAGGACAGACCAGTTAGTCCAAAGTCAGTTGTAGGCAAACTTTTAGCATCCATAATTGGGGCTAAAATTAGTGCATACTTTGAAATACATGGGTTAATCAAGGTCAGATAGCATGAATCTGCTGGGAGCCGAGTCACCCAAACCAACTCCTCTAGTTTCAAAGCCTGAGAGCTCAGCGCTGCACAGAATCAAGGATTGGGTGTACTTACTCACAGATGCCATAGCCATGCATCTTCCCTCTTTTCCAGTGACACTTATAACAGTCAAAGATCTCTGGCCCTCCAGGAGTGACATACACACCAAAGCTGGAACAAAGCACAAACAGTTACAGGTATTCCTATAGATCAGCAGTATTCTCAATATTACGATGGGGCCACTTGAGCCCCTCCTACTCCCATCCACCTGTGGCTATGCTATGTCTCTGATCAAATCTGTGACGCTGACCAAGCCAGGATTCAATGCTGTTCTCGCTCCTTTTCTTGCTCCCCAGCTAAAGGAACGTTACAAAGGGGCAAGACTATCCAGCTTTATGCTCGGACGCCTGCAGGGCAGAGGTATAAGAACGTCCATGATGGCGGCATGAATGCGGAAAGCTTACGTTTGTTCTGCGGACTCCCGCTTCTTTACATTACAACAGTGACTACACTCCAAAAGTACTCCATTGGCTGTAAAGTGCTTTCAGATGTCCGGTGGTCGTGAAAGGCGCTATATAAATGCAAGACTTTTTCCCCGCCCTCTCCAGCAACCCATCAGCGTTGAGGCTGACTCATTTGGAGCCATTTACAAAATGTTTTCTATTGCTCAGTGTGGAGGCTGCTCCTCTAAATTCTGCCTTAGTCGTTTAAGTAGCAACAACTTGCATTTATATAGCACCTTTAACGTAGCAAAAATGTCCCAAGACACTGCACAGGAATGTAATCAGACAAAACTGACACCATGCCAAAGGAGGAGTTATTAGGATGGGTGACTAAAAGCTTGGTCAAAGAGGTAGCTTTTAAAGAGGGTTCTAAAGGTGGGGAGCTGGATTTTAGACCCACTCAAGAATAAATTGACCATCTTAATTCACTTCGCCAAGCTAAGCCAAGCCCTTCTTCCAATCTCACCCCCTGCCGTGTTTTCACGATCCCCTCTGACCTTCCCCTCGCTGATCCCGAACGATCAGTCCTCAGCAAAAGCCAGAGCTTCATCCCTTTACACCCCCCACTTCAATGAATTTTGAGCTCGGCACGATGCCGAGCTCTTTTTCCGTCGACTTCGTGCCCACTTCTTTGGCCAGGAGTCTTCCCCCTGCACAGCGGACCCTTTCTCCCGCTTTCAAAATTCTCGTTCTACCTGGACCCCTTCCTCTGGTCTCTTACCCTCTCTACATCTTTTCATTGCTAACTGCCGGCGTGACATCGGCCGTCTCAATTTGTCTGCTCCCCTCACTCACTCCAACCTACCTCCCTCTGAACTGCAGCACTCCATTCTCTCCGATCCAACCCCAACACTGTCATTAAACCTGCTGCCAAGGGTGGTGCTTGTTGTTTGGCAAACCAACCTCTACCGTGCAGAGGCTGAACGCCAACTCTCTGACACCTCCTCCTACCTCCCCCTGGACCATGACCCCACTACCGAACATCAAGCCATTGTTTCCAAGACTGTCACTGACCTCATCTCCTCTGGAGATCTTCCCTCCATGGCTGTCAACCTCAGTTCCCCCAACCCCGCACAGCCCACTTCTAACTCCTTCCCAAGATCCACAAACAGGGCTCGGTAGACCCATCGTTTCAGCTTGTTCTTGCCCCACGGAACTGATTTCATCCTATCTCGACTTATTTTTTCTCCCCTTGTCCAGTCTCTTCTCACCTACATTTGCGACTCTTCCGACGCCCTCCGCCACTTTAACAGTTTCCAGTTTCCTGGCCCCAAACGTCTCCTTTTCACTATGGACGTCCAATCCCTCTACACTTCCATCTCCCACCAGGATGGCCTGAGCGCACTCTGCTTCTTCCTTGAACAGAGGCCCAACCAGCCCTCATCCACCACCACCCACCTCCACCTGGCTGAACTTGTTCTCACATTGAACAACTTCTCCTTTGACTCCACTCACTTCCTCCAAATTAAAGGTGTTGCTATGGGAATCCGCATGAGCCCCAGCTATGCCTGCCTTTTCGTGGGATATGTGGAACATTCTTTGTTCCAGTCCTACTCAGGTCCCCCTCCCTCACCTCTTTTTCCAGTACATTGATGACTGTATTGGTGCAGTTTCCTGCTCTCATCCTGAACTGGAAAATTTCATTCACTTTGCTTCCAATTTCCACCCTTCCCTCACCTTCACTTGGTCCATCTCCGACTCTTCCCTTCCCTTCCTTGACTTCTATGTCTCCATTTCTGGCGATTGGCTATCGACAAACATCCACTACAAGCCCACCGACTCCCACAGCTACCTGGACTACACTTCCTCCCACCCCGCTTCCTGTAAGGACTATTCCATTCTGCCAGTTTCTCCGTCTCCGCTGCATCTGTTCTGACGATGCCACCTTCCATACCAGTGCTTCCGATATATCTTCCTTTTGCCTCAACCGAGGATTCCCCTCTACCGTGGTTGGCATGGCCCTCGACCATGTCCGTTCTATTTCCCGCACTTCTGCTCTCACTCCTTCTCCCTCCCAGATCCACGATAGGGTTCCCCTTGTCCTCACCTTTCACCCCACCAGCCTCCACATTCAACGGATCATCCTCCGCCATTTCCGCCACCTCCAACATGATCCCACCACCAAACACATCTTCCCCTCCCCTCCCCTTTCAGCATTCCGAAGGGACCGCTCCCTCCGCAACACCCTGGTCCACTCCTCAATCACCTCCCCTCGGCATCTTCCCGTGCAAGTGCAGGAGATGCAACACCTGCCCTTTTGCCTCCTCCCTTCCCACTGTCCAGGGCCCTAAACACCCCTTCCAGGTGAAACAGCGATTTACTTGTACTTCTTGCAATTTAGTATACTGTATTTGCTGCTCACGATACGGTCTCCTCTACATTGGGGAGACCAAACGCAGATTGGGTGACAGCTTTGCGGAACACCTCCGTTCAGTCCGTAAGAGTAACCCCGAGCTTCCGGACGCTTGTCACTTTAATTCTCCGCTCCACTCCCACTCTGACCTCAGCCTCTTACACTGTTCCAATGAAGCTCAACATAAGCTCGAGGAGCAGCACCTCATCTTTCGATTAGGAACTTTACAGCCTTCTGGACTCAACATTTGAGTTCAACAATTTCAGACTATAACCCCAGTCCCCATTTTTTCAGGCAGCAGCTGTTGATTCTGCCATCCCCATTTGCAACATTTAGGGGTAGAAATTAGGTCGCGCCCCATTTGGGGCGCAAATATCGTCCGGACGCAAATATTAGCGCCTGGCGCTAATTATCGGCACTGACGGGAAACTTCACTTTTACCGCCCCGGGAGGTGAGTGGAGCGCTAAAGCAGGCGCTGCACACCTCTCTAAGGCGCAAAGGCCGAGCAGTGAGGCGCTAACTCGGAGCGCTGGCGAAGCTCATGTAATGTCAGTCAGCAATGGAACACACACACAATGGCACGGGCCAGTTCTTAAAGGGGATGGTTAATCTTGCTTTCCATCCACATCCTGTTCATTGCTGCCTTGAATCTCGGCCTGGAGAGACTTGCACATCAAATGTGCTGGAAAGAACAATGGAGAGCACCAGGCAAAGAGCTCAGAGTGCAGCTCCCACGGTCTCTGCTAAATCGATACAAGGAATGGCAAATCAAAATGAACCTGCAAAGTGCTGCTCAGTACCCAAAACTCCTTCACACAACGTTGAATCTCTCCAGAAGTCTCTCCCTCTCTCTCTCAGAATGCGTAGTTCAGAAATGCCACCAACAATAAAAGACAGGAAGAGGCCCCCTTTAAATAGCGCCCCCCCCAGCCCCACAGCGATTGATAGCGTTCCAGTCTTCTGGTCGTTGGAAGCGCCAGGCGGTAAGGCAGGGGGCGCCACTCAATTTCCGCTACGGGGCGCCCCAAGGGCGTTGCACCATGGAATGACGTCACAATCTGCGCGCGCAGGTGGTCGCAGCGGTAAGTTTTAGCGCCGCCGCACAATCTCAAGTTAAGTTCTCGAGCGGCGCAAACATCGCTGCGCCCGGGCGTTAGCGGCTTTGCGCCCCATTAGCGCCCTCTTAAGGCGCTAACGGGTGGCGCAACCAAGTGAATTTTTACCCCTTAATCTCTCCTGCCTTCCAGCTCAGCACAGAGCGTCCCTTCTATTCCTTCCTCCCCTTCCCCTGCTTCTGCACCTGCTTAAAACCGTTTACATCCCTAACTTTTTCCAGTTCCGACAAAGGGTCACAGACCTGAAATGTCAACTCTGTTTCTCTCTCCTGTTTCTCTCTCCGCGGATGCTGCTAGCCTGCTAAGTGTTTCCAGCATTTTCTGTTGTTATTTCAAGCCCTTCACACTTGATCAAAGAAATGACAAATTTCCTTGCATCGGAAAAGTTATATTTGACTATTTTCACACAGAGCTTTTCTTACCCATGTTCCTGACCACCTTCGTAATGTCCAGCATAATTTCGTCCATCCGGCCATTTCATGATTCCACTAAAGCAATGAAAATACCGGTTATTAACGTACTGCCAACCCTGGTCCAAGAAAATTCAAGATGGTGGCAAAGTAGGAACGAAGGGGCCAATTCCACATTCGGGCTCACCCGGTGATGAGCAGCATTGGGAAGCAGCGCAGGTCAGAAAATCGTGAGTCCACACCTCGCGAGTTTCCATCCATCAGGGATCGAGGGCCCACGATTTTCCAACTTGCACGTCCTGGGAGTGAAAGCTCTTCATCTGAAGGGCCCGATCACAGAAATGAGTCATCATCATAATACGCTTCTCTTCATTCAATCTTACAGCACAGAAAGCACCATTAAGCTCATCATGCCTGTGCCGGCTCTTGGAAAGACCTATCCAATTAGTCCCACTCTCCTGCTCTTTCCTGATATCCCTGCAAATGTTTTCCTTTTCAAGTATATATCCAATTCCCTTTTGAAGTTACTATTGAATCTGTTTCCACAACCGTTTCAGGCAATGCATTCCATCTTCTGCACCTGCTCCATGGCACTGACATCCTTCCTCAAGTCAGGCAACCAAGACTTGACAACGTTCTAACTGCTACCTAACCAATAAATGGTATAAGTTTAGTGTTACCGCTTTCCTTTTGCACGCCATAGCCATATTTATAAAACCTATTGTTGCAAACATAAAAAAATAAACTTGTAAACTTGTCAGTTCTGGAGTTAAGATCCATGTGGTCTGCACTGGCTTAAAAACAGTTCCAAAGACCAGTTTTTCATCCAACCAGGAGAACACTTGAACCTGGTCATGCCATTAAGATGGTTCTCAACATGTTCTTCAACTTGTGATGAACAGGTACAGAGAATAAAAAAGGCTAATGGAATGGTAGCTTTTATATCTAGAGGACTAGAATACAAGGGGGCAGAAGTTATGCTGCAGTTATACAAAGCCCTGGTTAGACCACACATGGAGTAATGCAAGCAATTCTGGGCACCACACATTAGGAAAGATACATTGGCTTGGAGGGAGTGCAAAGTAAATTTACCAGAATGATACCCGGACGCCAATTTTTAAAATACAAGGAAGGATTACACAAACTAGGGTTGTATTCCCTGGAATTTAAAAGGTTAAAGACTTGGTCAAAGTTTTCAAGATATTAAGGCGAACAGATAGGGTAGATAGAGAGAAACTATTTCTGCTGGTTGGGGATTCGAGAACGAGGGGGCATAGTCTAAAAATTAGAGCCAGACCTTTCAGGAGTGAAATTTGGAAACACTTCTACACACAAAGGGTGGTAGAACTTTGGAACTCTCTTCCACAAACGGCAATTGATGCTAGATCAATTGTTAATTTTAAATCTGAGATTGATAGATTTTTGTTAACCAAAGTTATTAAGGGATATGGGCCAAAGGCGGGTATATATGGAGTTAGATCGCAGATCAACCATGATCTCATTGAATGGCGGAACAAGCTCGAGGGGCTAAATGGCCTCCTCCTGGTCCTATGTTGTGATCTGAAGTGCATTGCACCTGACAAGATATTTAAATTAGTGGCCTAGGTGTGCTTGGACAAACCAAGAGATAATAAAGCTAGACAGAAAGGATGGAATCTCCATTAACCACCAAGAAACTTTTCAGATCTTTGACTGAGTTAGCAATAAGCTGGCAAAAGATTTGAAAAGCAAAATATGAAAACCATAATGTAAGAAGCACCAATGCTGCCGCTGATCTCTCCTCTCTCTCTGCCCCTACAGCTGATCAATGCTCCTCTCCCACTGCCCCTACAGCTGATCAATGCTCCTCTCCCACTGCCCCTACAGCTGATCAATGCTCCTCTCTCTCTGCCCCTACAGCTGATCAATGCTCCTCTCTCTCTGCCCCTACAGCTGATCAATGCTCCTCTCCCACTGCCCCTACAGCTGATCAATGCTCCTCTCACTCCCCCTACAGCTGATCAATGCTCCTCTCCCACTGCCCCTACAGCTGATCAATGCTCCTCTCTCTCTGCCCCTACAGCTGATCAATGCTCCTCTCCCACTGCCCCTACAGCTGATCAATGCTCCTCTCTCTCTGCCCCTACAGCTGATCAATGCTCCTCTCACTCCCCCTACAGCTGATCAATGCTCCTCTCCCACTGCCCCTACAGCTGATCAATGCTCCTCTCACTGTCCCTACAGCTGATCAATGCTCCTCTCACTGTCCCTACAGCTGATCAATGCTCCTCTCTCACTGCCCCTACAGCTGATCAATGCTCCTCTCTCACTCCCCCTACAGCTGATCAATGCTCCTCTCCCACTGCCCCTACAGCTGATCAATGCTCCTCTCTCACTGCCCCCTACAGCTGATCAATGCTCCTCTCCCACTCCCCCTACAGCTGATCAATGCTCCTCTCCCACTGCCCCCTACAGCTGATCAATGCTCCTCTCCCACTCCCCCTACAGCTGATCAATGCTCCTCTCCCACTCCCCCTACAGCTGATCAATGCTCCTCTCCCACTCCCCCTACAGCTGATCAATGCTCCTCTCCCACTGCCCCTACAGCTGATCAATGCTCCTCTCTCACTGCCCCTACAGCTGATCAATGCTCCTCTCCCACTGCCCCTACAGCTGATCAATGCTCCTCTCCCACTGCCCCTACAGCTGATCAATGCTCCTCTCCCACTGCCCCTACAGCTGATCAATGCTCCTCTCCCACTGCCCCTACAGCTGATCAATGCTCCTCTCACTCCCCCTACAGCTGATCAATGCTCCTCTCACTGCCCCTACAGCTGATCAATGCTCCTCTCCCACTCCCCCTACAGCTGATCAATGCTCCTCTCTCACTGTCCCTACAGCTGATCAATGCTCCTCTCACTGCCCCCTACAGCTGATCAATGCTCCTCTCACTGCCCCTACAGCTGATCAATGCTCCTCTCACTCCCCCTACAGCTGATCAATGCTCCTCTCTCACTGCCCCCTACAGCTGATCAATGCTCCTCTCTCACTCCCCCTACAGCTGATCAATGCTCCTCTCACTGCCCCTACAGCTGATCAATGCTCCTCTCTCACTCCCCTACAGCTGATCAATGCTCCTCTCTCATCCCCCTACAGCTGATCAATGCTCTCCTCTCTCACTGCCCCTACAGCTGATCAATGCTCTCCTCTCTCACTCCCCTACAGCTGATCAATGCTCCTCTCTCATCCCCCTACAGCTGATCAATGCTCCTCTCTCTCTGCTTTCTGCAGTGTGTTGCACTTATCTCACCACTGCCATTTCACTCAGTTTAATACAAAGGCTGTTAATGGGAGTATATATAAACAAGGTTCCACTGTACATATATAGGTCAGTAAAAGAAACAGCAATAGGCAGCAAAATTTAATTTTGCTCAGAACACACTGCACCACAATAAACATTCCAAGCAATTTCCAGCATGTTGGTACTTTATAGTTAGGCCTTTGTTGAAAAGGCTAACAAACTCCAAACAAACCTGCCGTGGGGTTTCCCTGAATACCAGTCTCCCTCATAGACTGCATCCTTAAATCGAGGGTTGTTGATAAAAGTGTAGGCAGCAAAACGATAAGCAGGCACATTGCATGAATTCTCAGCACCTTCTTCACCCCACAAAGGGAAATCCAGCTTGCCATCCAAGTGCTGCCGAATGGCTTGGTTCAGCTTCCAAAACCACACAATCTGTGAATCACAAGAACAGAGTTGGATAGGATGAATATGCGAGAAGAACTTGCATTTATATTGCACCTTTCACAACCTCAGGATGTCCCATCGGGCTTTACAGCAAAATAAGTACTTTTTGAAGTGTAGTCACTGTTATAATGTAGACAAACAGCAGCCAATTGGCATACAGCAATGTCGCAAAACAGCAAATGAGATAAATAACTAGATACCCTGCTTTTGGTAATGTTCCTTGAGAGATAAGTGTTAGGCAGGGCACCAGAAGAACTGTCCTGCTCTTCTTCGAACAGTGCCATGAAATCTTTTACAGCCTCCTGAAAGGGCAGACGGGGCCTCGGTTTAACATCTCATCCAAAAGCCAGCACCTCCGACCGTGCAGCACTCCCTCAGTACAACACTAAGGTGTCAAGCCTAGAATATGTGCTCAAGTCCCTGGAGTGGGGCTTCAATCTGCAACCTTCTGACTCAAAGAGGCGAGAGTGCTACCACTGAGCCAAGAATGACCCCGTGTGTGTTCTGGAATGTATCAGAAATTGTCCTGGATGGAAAGCTACGATATGCTGCTGTCACCTCACATTCGCGCCATTTTCAAATGAAACAAACACATTTTAAGTTAATTCTGGGTGCATCAAAGCAAAGGATGGATATGGTTCAGAAGATTTTACAATGGGTGTTGTGCAGCACTTTCAAATTGGATTCGACACACGGGTAGATTTTAACTGTCGGGCGGGCGGCCAGCTAACAGAGTGCGAGGGCTGGATGCCCGATTCTGCTAGCGGGATGCCCGGTCCATTTCAGGGGCCAGGCCGCATTTACGTGGCACTGGTGAGCTGCATGCCCCAAACGGGCATCCCCGCTGCAGCTCTCCGCTCCGGCCTGGCATTATATTGGGTAGCTCGGAAAACAACCCAACACACAGGCAGGTAGGTCCAGGGGCCACATCTCCAGGCCCCATAAAAATAAATCATTACTTACCTTTTTGGGGCCTCTTACTCTTCACCCCCTGGTTCAACTGGATGAAGCGTGCACGGCATACACTGTCCAGTTTTATTGCCGCTACCTCCCTTTTCTGCCTGGCAGAGTGTTAAAATTAGCCTTAGGGTCAAGCACCCTCTATTCAGACTAATATTCTGGGAAGAATTCCTATGCTCACTAACTTGACGTGTGCACCAAAACATCACTAAAAGAACAGATTATCTGGTCATTATCACATTGCTGTTTGTGGGAGCTTCCTATGCAGAAATTGGCTGCCGCCTTTCCGGCATTACAACAGTAAGTACACTTCAACAAGTACGTCATTGACTGAAGTGCTTTGGGACATCCGGTGGTCATGAAAGGCGCTATATTAATGCAAGTCTTTCTTTCCAAAAGAATGAATTTAGGATTTCACTAAGAATAGCAAACAAAAGAAAGAATTTTTTTTTTAAATCTCGTCCTCAGAATGTCCCAAAGCACTATTTTGAACTGTAGTCACTGTTGTTACGTAGGTATCCAATTTGATCACAGCAACACTCCACAAACAACAAGGAGATAAATGACCAGTTAATCTCTTTGGTTGGGAGATGAATGCTGGCCATATGGGTAGAACTTAGAAACAAAAAGGGGGCAAGCACTTTGCTGGGAGTGTACTATAGGCCCCCAAACAGTCGGGGGAGATAGAGGAACAGATATGTCGGCAAATCTCAGAGAAGTGTAGAAACAATAGGGTAATAATAGTAGGGATTTCAACTTCCCCAATATTAACTGGGATAGTCAGAGTGTGAAAGGCTTAGAGAGTGCGGAATTCTTAAAGTGCATCCAGGAGAGCTTTTTGAGCCAGCATGTAGAAAGTCCTACAAGAGAGGGGGCGGTACTGGACCTAATTCTAGGGAATGTAGCCAGGCAAGTGGTAGAAGTGTCAGTAGGAGAGCATTTTGGTGACAGTGACCATAATTCAGTGAGATTTAAGGTAGTCATGGAAAAGGACAAAGATGGACCGGAAATAAAGGTTCTAAATTGGGGGAAGGCCGATTTTAATATGATAAGGCAGGATCTGGCCAAAGTGGATTGGGATAAGCAACTGTAGGAAAATCCACATCAGAGCAGTGGGAGTCTTTCAGAAAGGAAATAGAGAGTACAACGCCAACATGTTCCCGTAAAGGTCAAGGGTGGGACCAACAAACCCAGGGAGCCCTGGATGTCGAGGGATATACAAGAATGGATTAGGAAAAAAAGGGAGGCTTTTGGCAGATACAAAGGACTAAAAACAGTGGAAGCCCAAAGGAGTATAGGAAGTGCAGGGGGGTACTTAAAGAAATTAGGAGAGCGAAGAGGGGGCATGAAAAAACAATGGCGGGCAAAATAAAGGAAAATCCCAAGGTGTTTTATAAGTATATTAAGGGCAAGAGGATAACCAGGGAAAGAGTAGGGCCCATTAGGGACCAAAGTGGCAATCTGTGTGTAGAGCCGGAAGATGTAGGTGAGGTTTTAAATTAATATTTTGCATCTGTGTTCACTGTGGAGAAGGACGATGTAGGCATAGAAATCAGGCAGGGAGATTGTGATATACTTGAACAAATTAGAGAGGGAGGAGGTACTAGCGGTTTTAGCGGGCTTAAAAGTGGATAAATCCCCAGACGAGATGTATCCCAGGCTGCTGTGTGAGGCAAGGGAGGAGATTGCAGGGGCACTGACACAAATTTTCAGAACCTCTCTGGCCACAAGGGAGGTGCCAGAGGACTGGAGAACAGCTAACGTAGTACCATTATTCAAGAAGGGTAGTAGGGATAAACCAGGGAATTATAGGCCAGTGAACCTAACATCAGTGGTAGGGAAATTATTGGAAAAAATTCTGAGGGACAGAGTTAGTCTTCACTCGGAGAGGCAAGGATTAATCAAGGATAGTCAGCATGGCTTTGTCAGGGGGAAGATCATGTCTAACCAATTTGATTGAATTTTTCGAGGGGGTGACTAGGTGTATGGATGAGGGTAGTGCAGTTGATGTAGTCTACATGGACTTCAGTAAGGCTTTTGACAAAGTCCCGCATGGGAGACTGGTCAAGAAGGTAAGAGCCCATGGGATCCAGGGCAATTTGGCACATTGGATCCAAAATTGGCTTAGTGGCAGGAGGCAGAGGGTGATGGTCGAAGGTTGTTTTTGTGACTGGAAGCCTGTGTCCAGTGGTGTACCGCAGGGATTGGTGCTGGGTCCTTTGCTGTTTGTAGTGTACATTAATGATTTAGATATGAATGTAGGAGGTATGATCAGTAAGTTCGCAGATGACACAAAAATTGGTGGAGTGGTAAACAGCGAGGAGGGAAGCCTCAGGCTACAGGACGATATAGACGGGTTGGCTAGATGGGCAGAACAGTGGTAAATGGAATTTAACCCTGAAAAGTGTGAGGTGATGCATTATGGGAGGACTAACAAGGCAAGGGAATAAACAATGAATGGTAGGACCCTAGGAAGGACAGAGGAACCTTGGTGTGCATGTACATAGATCCCTGAAGGCAGCAGGACAGGTAGATAAGGTGGTTAAAAAGGCATGTGGGATACTTGCCTTCATTAGCCGAGGCATAGAATATAAGAGCAGGGAGGTTATGATGGAGCTGTACAAAACGTTAGTTAGGCCACAGCTGGAATACCGTGTGCAGTTCTGGGCGCCACACTATAGGAGGGGTGTGATTGCATTGGAGAGGGTGCAGAGGAGATTCACCAGGATGTTACCTGGGCTGGAGTGCTTCAGCTATGAAGAGAGACTGGACAGGCTGGGGTTGTTTTCCTTAGAGCAGAGAAGGCTGAGGGGGGACCTGATTGGGGTGTACAAAATTATGAGGGGCATAGATAGGGGAGATAGAAAGGAACTTTTCCCCTTAGTAGAGGGGTCAATAACCAGGGGGCATAGTTTCAAGGTAAGGGGCGGGAGATTTAGAGGGGATTTGAGGAAAACCTTTTTCACCCAGAGGGTGGTTGGAATCTGGAACTCACTGCCTGAAAGGGTGGTAGAGGCAGGAACCCTCACAACATTCAAGAAGCATTTAGATGAGCACTTGAAACGCCATAGCATACAAGGCTACGGAGCAAGTGCTGGAAAATGGGATTAGAATAGACAGGGCTTGATGGCCGGTGCGGACACGATGGGCAGAAGGGCCTCTTCTGTGCTGTATAACTCTATGACTCTATTACTGGGAGAACCCCTTGATATTCTTCAAATAGTGCCATGGGATCTTGAACGTCCACTAAACCAGCAGACAGAGCCTTGGCTTGACATTTGATCCAAAGCACAGCACCTTTACCAATGAAGCACTCCTTTATAATTGCACTGGAATGCTAGCTTACATTATGTGCTCAAGTCCTTGAGTGGGGCTTGAACCTTAGGCCTTCTGACCCAGAGGCCAGCGTTCCACCAAATGTGTCGAAGTGGCAACAGTGAGCTAATGTATACATGTTGTCAGTAACACATGGCAACCAGAAGTCGTCTTCCTCCAATATGTGTTCACTCCAAGCTCAGAATCACCAGTGAGCTTTCATTTCCCACACGGGTATCAAAATGAAAATTTGGAGCCAATTATGGACAGTTTTGAGATGTAATTTAAGGCCAAACAGTAATTGTATTCAGACTGACAAAATGCATTTCACAGGACACCACAGCAGCCAGAATGGAGTCAATTTCAATGCAGTCCATCGGTCTGAACTGCATTGGAATTCAGATATCAGAGGTGACGACCCGGCCCCATCACTTCCCCTGCACTCTTGAGAGTCTCCAAATTTTTTGCTCACCTTATCCTGGGAATCTTGCAAGTTGAATATAAATTCTTCCTCTGGGACAATGATCTTCAATTGATTCCTGAACAAAATATGAATACATTTTGTTGATATGGTGATTAGGAAGGGACTCGACAAGTTTGTGAGGAAAATGATTTTAGGGCCTATGGGTTAATTAGGTTCACCTAGCGATACATCGTGGAAAACCATGATTTACTCACTGAGTTAGGAAGAAATTCCCAGAATTTTGACTAAAATTGGCCAGGTGCCAGCTTTGGCTCAGTGGTAGCAGTTTCCATTACAAAGGGCTTTAAGAAAACAAGCAGTACAGGAGTTAAAACTCCCTCTATTTACTCCCGATTCCCAGGGTCTTCCAGAAGATTCCACCAGAATTAAATTCTGATAAGCCCACAATTACTTTGGAGATGGCGGTTCTCCAATGTCCTTGCATTGAGTAGCACTTCGCAAATCTTGTGGCCCCACAAGAGGGATCTCTTCTCTCAATGGTCAGGTGAGATGTTCCACCCGGTGGCATGTCATGACAGAAGTCAATTAGCTCTGATGATTAACAAATAAATTGCTTCAAGGAACTAACGGTACTTGTATTACTTGTTCAGTGGGGCCTCACCAAGAGCTGTAACCTCCTGTCCTGCAAGGTTACTTCATGTCCAATTACACAACACTCCCTCAGTACTGCAGCGTTGTGTCAGGCTAGATTATAAATTCAAGTCCTAGAGTAGGCCTCGAATCCACGATCTTCTGGCAAGAGTACACACGCCGAGATGTTGCTGACAGTTCCACACAGGATGAAGAAAAAAAATGGGATGCCTGACCCAGGGAGTTTTATTCAGTTTATACAAATTATTCAGCATTTATATCATGATTTTTTGTAGAATGATATTGTTGCAATCGGGTTTTATTGAAGGATCCATTTTATGTTAACAATTCCATTTTGTAACCAATGGACAGCTGTTCCAGAATCTGCTAGCAACAGTATTCTGGAAAATGTCCAAAAATCAACCCAAGTTTCCAAGGCAACTTCATGGCTAGTATAAATGTCGTAAAGTTTTGTTATTTGTGTAGTTCTGACCTTCTGGTAGATGCACACAAAACTTGGAAGTATAGTGAACAGTGAGGAGGATAGTGATAGACTTCAAGAAGACATAGACAGGCTGGTGGAATGGGTGGACACGTGGCAGATGAAATTTAACACAGAAAAGTGCAAAGTGAAGAACAAGAGGCGGCAATATAAACTAAAGGGTACAATTCTAAAGGGGGGTGCATGAACAGAGACCTGGGGGTGTATGTGTACAAATCGTTGAAGGTGGCAGGGCAGGTTGAGAAAGCGGTTAAAAAAAAACCATACGGTATCCTGGGCTTCATGAATAGAGGCATAGAGTGCAAAAGCAAGTAAGTTATGATGAACCTTTATAAAACACTGGTTCGGCTTCAACTGGAGTATTGTGTCCCATTCTGGGCACCGCACTTTAGGATGTGAAGGCCTTAGAGATGGTGCAGAAAAGATTTACAGGAATGCTTCAGGGATGAGGGACTTCAGTTACGTGGATAGGCTGGAGAAGCTGGGGTTGTTCTCCTTAGAGCAGAGAAGAGTGAGAGGAGATTTGACAGAGGTGTTCAAAATCATGAGGGGTCTACACAGAGTAGATAGAGAGAAACTGTTCCCATTGGCGGAAGGGTCGAGAACCAGAGGACAGATTTAAGGTGATTGGCAGAAGAACCAAAGGCGACATGAGGGAAAACTTTTTTACACAGCGAGTGGTTAGGATCTGGAATGCACTGCGCGAGAGTGTGGTGGAGGCAGATTCAATCATGGCTTTCAAAAGGGAATTGGATAAGTACCTGAAAGAAAAAAAATTGCAGAGCTATGGGGAAAGGGCCGGGGAGTGGTACTAGCTGAAGTGCTCTTGCAGAGAGCCGGCATGGGCTCGACGGGCCGAATGGCTTCCTTCTGTGCTGTAACCATTCTATGTCAATTTGAATACTATATGTTTACCTTTACTGTACATACAAAGGGTCAAGACAGCTTTTTGTAATGTCCCAAAACCCATTATGAAACTTTCACCCTCGGATACCATAGAAGTCAACTAGTCTTTGGAATGCTGAGCTGATTCAAGTTAATGTAAACCAAGGGTAAAGTTCCCAGAATGCTGGACATGATGTATAATTCCTGCTCACCTTTCAGAGCTCGTGTCAACCATTGCTTCCACCCACAGCGTGTCAAGCTTGTAGCTGTTACTTTCAGAACCCTAGGGAAAGAAAGGAAAAAGTAACAGAGTAAAGTAAGTAATTCCACAACAAATAATGCCAGAGGCACCAAGTAGCCAAAGAAGTGTCTGAGCCCATAATCTAGGACGGTACTTGAGTACTGTCAGCCTTGGGTCAATGGTAGCACTCCCACCTCCAAGCCAAAAAGCTGTGAGTCAAGCCCCTCTCTGGACACTTGAGCATATAATCTAGGCTGATACTTCAGTGCAGGACTAAGAGAGATGAGACACTAAACTGAGGCCTCTACTGTCCTCTCAGGTGGATGTAAAAGATCCCATGGTACTATTTGAGAATGGAAGTTTTGGTCTCCTAGACAATATTTATCCTTCAACCAATATCACAAACATAATTTGTTTTTTTGCTGTTCGTGGAACTTTGCTGTGCACAAATTGACTGCCACTTTTCTCTACATTACACCATCCTCCTCCAAAGCCTCTCTCGACTGTCCAGATGAATCGGATTGCCTTCAGTTTGGTTCCATTCAATTCAATCCAGTCGTAGCCGGAGAATCTCATCCAATTGCTTCTCCTCCCACTTCTGCACCATTTCCTCTGGAGTCCTCCAAGGATCTAACTTTGGCCCTCCTATTTAACATCTACATGCTGCTTTTTGGCAATGTTATCTGAATACACATCGGGTTCCACGTGTATACTGATGACACCCATCACCTCTCTTAACACACAGGCAGCGGAGGTGTCGTCAGACTGCTTGCCCGACATCCAGTACTGGATGAGCAGAAATTTCCCCCAATTAAATATTGGGAAGACCAAAGCCATTGTCTTCAGCCCCCACCATAAACTCCATTCCCTAGCCACTGATTCCATTCTCCCTCCTTGGTCATTGTCTGAGACTGAACTAGAGTGTTCTTAACCTTGCGTCCTATTTGACCTGGAGCTGAGCTTCCGAACCCATATCTTCTCCGTCACAAAGACCGCCTACTTCCACCTCTGTAATATTGCCCATCTCTGACCCTGCCTCAGCCCTCTGCTGCTGAAAACCTCATCCAAGCTTTTGTTACCTCCTGGCTCACCACCTATCTTCCACCCTCCATAAACTGCAGCTCATCCAAATCCTGTATCCTACCTCGCACCAAGTCCCATTCATGCATCGCCCCTGTACTCGCTGACCTACACTGGCTCCTGGTCAACAAATGCCTCAATTTTAAAATGCTCATCCTTATGTTCAAATCCATGGCCTCGCCCCTCCCTATCTCTGTAACATCCTCTGGCCCTACAAGCCTCCGAGACCTTTGCGTTCCTCCAATTCTGCCCTCTTGTGTAGCCTCGATTTCCAGTGGAAACTATCTGTACCCTTCAATTAGATTCCAGCCTGTAACTCACTCCCAAGTATTCAATATTCCATATATTTGTGTGCTCTCCATTCCATTATTTCCAAACCAGAGCACCAAACGAGATCGACAAATGAAACCATGTTCTGCTCATTTCCCTGAATGCAGAGCCCTTTACCTGAATGATCACCAGGCTGTCGTCAAAGAGCAAGAGCCTGCCATCTCCGCAGGAAAGTGGAATGTTTTTACTGTCTTCCCGAAGCCGGCGCTCTGGAAGAAACAAGAGGTCCTAAAAAGAAAAGAATTGCGTGTAAGCCAACGTGGAGACAAACGCTGCAGAAGAATGTACGAGGATCCATCCCATATCATTCTCAACATGCCACCACACGTACATCACGGAGTATGCTTTTCCCCATTTCCCCCTTCTCGCTGGAAGAATTTGACCTTTTATGGGTACGGTTCCACAGGTCCCATGAACCTCGGGTACTGAGGCATTCATCACGGGGCGAGGAATGAAGTCAGACGCTGTGCTGTCAGTCTCACAAAGTCAACATGGATTTACAAAAGGTAAATCGTGCTCGACTAATCTACTGGAATTCTTTGAGGATGTAACTGGTAAAATAGATAAGGGAGAACCAGTGGATGTGGTGTATTTGGACTTTCAAAAGGCTTTCGATAAGGTCCCGCATAAGAGATTAGCATGTAAAGTTAAGGCACATGGGATTGGGGGCAAGGTATTGACTTGGATAGAGAACTGGTTGGCAGACAGAAAGCAAAGAGTTGGAATAAACGGGTCTTTTTCCGAGTGGCAGGCAGTGACTAGTGGGGTACCGCAGGGATCGGTCCTTGGACCCCAGCTATTCACAATATATATTAATGATCTAGACAAGGGAACTAGATGTAATATCTCCAAGTTTGCAGACGACACAAAGCTGGGTGGGCGTGTGTGCTGTGAGGAGGATGCTGAGAAACTCCAGGATGATTTGGACAGGTTGGGTGATTGGGCAGAAGCATGGCAGATGCAATATAATGTGGATAAATGCGAGGTTATCCACTTTGGTGTCAAAAACAGGAAGGCAGATTATTATCTGAATGGCAATAGATTGGGAGAAGGGGAAGTGCAACGAGACCTGGGTGTCCTTGTGCACCAGTCGCTGAAGGTAAGCATGCAGGTGCAGCAGGCGGTTAAGAAGGCAAATGTTATGTTGGCCTTCGTAGCGAGAGGGTTTGAGTACAGGAACAAGGATGTCTTGCTGCAGTTGTACAGGGCCTTGGTGAGACCACATCTTGAGTATTGTGTGCAGTTTTGGTCACCTTATCATGGAAGGATGTTCTTGCCATGGAAGGAGTTCAGCGAAGATTCACCAGGCTGATACCTGGGATGGCAGGAATGACGTATGAGGAGAGATTGGGTTGATTGGGCTTATACTCGCTGGAGTTTAGAAGAATGAGAGGGGATCTCATTGAAACTTATAAAATTCTGAAAGGACTGGACAGACTAGATGCAGGAAGGATGTTCCCAATGGTCGGGGAGTCCAGAACCAGGGGTCACAGTCTAAGGATAAGGGGTAAGCCATTTAGGACAGAAATGAGGAGGAATTTCTTCACCCAGAGAGTGGTGAACCTGTGGAATTCTCTACCACAGAAGGCAGTAGAGGCCAATTCATTAAATATATTCAAGAAGGAGTTGGATATATTTCTTAAGGCTAAAGGGATCAAGGGATATGGGGAGAGGACAGGGTTCTGAATTTGGATGATCAGCCATGATCGCATTGAATGGCGGAGCAGGCTAGAGGGGCCAAATGGCCTACTCCTGCTCCTATCTTCTATGTTTCTATGTTATGTTTCACTGATCCTGGTGGCTCCAAGGTGGGTAAATAACTCGAAGCATTTTAAGTCAATGCCTTTTGTTACCCCCAGAATCGATTATTCTAATGCTTCACTGCCTGGCCTCCCATCTTTCAACCTCCATCAACTTGAGGTCTTCCAAAACTCTGCTGCCCGTAACCTAACCCGTACCAATTCCTGCTCACCCATCACTCGTGTTCACGGATCTACATAGGCTCCCAGTCCACAAACGCCTCGATTTTAAATTTCTCCTCATATTTAAATCCCTCCATGACTTCACCCATTCCTATGTTTGTAACCTCCTCCAGCCCTCCGAGACCTCTGTGTTCCTCCAAATCTGGCCTCGTCAATCTCCCACTTTCTTCACCCCACCATTGGTGCCCATGCATTCAGCCACCTAGGCCCAAAGCTCTCAAATCCCTCCCCAAACCTCTTCACCTCACCACCACTCTCTCCTCCTTCAAGATGCTGCTTAACACCTACCTATTTGACCAAGCTTTTGGTCAAGCTCACCTAACTTCTCCTTCTTTGGCTCGGTGTCAATTATCGTCTGATTACACTCCTGAAGATCAAATGGGTAAATTGAAAAAAAGGGGGTTTCCAGTCCAAGGGGAGGGAGTTCTCCATTAAAGGCAGCTGCGTGGGACGCCCCATGGCCACAGAACAGGAAATGAGATGGGTGGGCTGTAAGCATCCACCCCCACCCAACTCATTAACATGTCACCATCGGGCCTGCACCTGTTGCAGTGTAGACCATGCTTGGCCTGCCCCCACCTCCCCTCCTCCTCAGGTAGACCTAGAAATTCTCGGGTGATGTCAAGGGGGCAGAGACCTGGTGTTATGGGTGTCAGCCCCATTTTTCCTGACCATTGTGCCCAGGGCATGGATGTTTCCGGGGGCAATGGATAAGGAAGTTGATCCTATACAATATAGCACACTTCAGCAAGTAAAGCTAGAGAATAAGTAGATTGGGAAGTGCATGGTATCATGCATAGTAGATGTATAGTTTGGGCAAGTGATCTGTTGCCAATCACTCTGGGACCAGCAGTTTTGTTCCCTCAGGGTATGAAAATTAAAATTTGGGCAGCAAATCACACCACGCAGTGTGAATGCAGAATTCACAGTACTCAAATGTCACTCCTTGCCAAAAAATTTGCCCAACTATTAGTATGACACACATCAACAGGGTCTTGACATACTGACAAGTCCAAATATAGGAAGGTTGTGTAAAATCAAAAAGGGGGAAACGATGTTTTAATACCTTGTGGTCACCGAGTACTGCATCTGTGAGCCTCTGACAAGTTTGCCAGAATCTGTCTACTGACTCATATCGTTTCTGGCATGAGTTCCTGCAACTTTCTGATGCTCAACAATTAATTAGCATTGAATTGAATTTTCCCCCCAGAGACAGACATTTTACAAGACTTCAATAGGCAGTTTGGTCCTATATGATGCTAGAGCTCTCTGGATGACAAAGGAAATAGAGGTTAAAATAAAACCAAAAAAAAGAGGTTTATGACAAACGTCAGCTACAGAATATAGTCGAAAACCAGGCAGAATACAGAGAGTGCGGGGGTGAATTGAAGAAGGATACAAAAGGGCAAAGAGAGAGTATGAGAAAAGATTAGTGGGTAACATAAAAAGGAACCCAAAAATCTTTTACGAACATAAAATTAAAAGGATAGTTAAAAAGGAATGGTGGGCTGATTAGGGACAAAAAAGGAATTCTTCTTGTGAAGGCAGAGGGTCAAAATGAGTACTTTGCATCTGTCTTCACAAAACAGGAAGAAGTTAATATCACAGTAGAGGAGAAAAAGGAGAAGTCGCACAACACCAGGTTATAGTCCAACAGTTTTATTTGAAATCACGAGCTTTCGGAGCGCTGCTCCTTCATCAGGTAAAGCAGCGCTCCGAAAGCTCGTGATTTCAAATAAAACTGTTGGACTATAACCTGGTGTTGTGCGACTTCTCATTTTTGTCCACCCCAGTCCAACACCGGCATCTCCGCATCACAGTAGAGGAGGGGGGAGTAGAGATACTGGATGGGATAAAAATAGATGGAAAGGATGTGCTAAATAGGTTGGCATCACTCAAAGTTAACAAGTCACTCAGTCCAGATAGAATGCATCCTAAGTTCCCAAGGGAAGCCAGGGTGGAGATAGAAGCTCTGACCACAATCTTTCAATCTTCCTTGGATATGGGAGTGGTGCTAGAGGACTGCAAATGTTACACCCCTATTCAAAAAAGGGGAGAGGGTTAAACCTGGTAACTACAGACCAATCAGTCCAACGTCTGTAGGGGGGTAACTACTAGAGACCTAGGTCAAGGACAAAATTAATTCTCACTCGGAGAAGCATGGGTTAATAAGGGACAGCCAGTACAAATGTGTTAAAGGCAAATCGTCTGATTAACCAGATTGAGTTCTTTGATGAAATAACAGACAGGGTTGATGAATGTAGGTAGTGCATTAGATGTTACATATATGGACTTATAAAAGGCATTTGGTAAAGTAACACATAACAGACTTATTCGGAAAATAGAAGCACATGGGATTAAAGGGACAGTGGTAGCTTGGGTACGTAATTGGCTAAGAGATAGGAGGCAGAGAGTAGTGGTGAACGGATATTCTTCTGATGGGAGAGAAATATACAGCGGGGTCCCCCAGGGGTCTATATTAGGACCATTGCTTTTCTTGTTATATATAAATGACCTGGACTTGGGTATAGGGAGTACAATTTTGAAGTTTGTGGATGATACAAAACCTGGCAATATAGTAAATAGTGAGCAGGATAGTAGCAGACTTCAGGAGGTCATAGACAGACTGGTGAAATGGGCAGATGCAATTTAATGCGGATAACTCGGAAATTAGGCACTTTGGGAGAATCAACATAAATATAATCTAAATGGTACTATTTTGAGCGGGTGCAAGAGCAGAGGAACCAGGGGGTGCATATTCACAAATCTTTGAAGGTGGCAGGGGAAATTGGCAAGACATTTAAGAAAGCATATGGGATACTTTGCTTTGTAAATAGGGGCATTGAATACAAAAACAAGGAAGTCATGCTAATCCTTTACAAGTCACTGGTTAGGCCTCAGCTGGAGTATTGTGCGCACAATTCTGGGAACTACACTTTGATGAGGAACTTGAATCACATGGAGAGATTGGAGAAACTGGGATTGTTCTCCTTAGAGCTGAGAAGGCGAAGGAGAGACCCAAGAGGTATTCAAAATTATGAGGGGTTTTGAGAGAGCAAGTAGCGAGAAACTGTTTCCTCTGGCAAGTATGTTGATAAAATTGAGAGGTCGCACAACACCAGGTTATAGTCCAACAGTTTTATTTGAAATCACAAGCTTTCGGAGCTATCACTCCTTCCTCAGGTGAAGTAAATTGGATACAGAATCGCCAGAGCATATATAGATGGAAAAAAAAGCATGTGTACTTTACAATTGCAGACCAATAAATTAAATCATCCTGACTATCTGCCGAGGTGTGATAAAGTTAATTAAGTCAGCCAGGAAGGTACCACATCAAAAGACATAGCAAGATACAACTGAGACAATGAGGTGTAGTCGCAGGGGTTCCAACGTGTCAAAAGCTGCCGTCTGTATGTAAAACGAAAAGCTTTAAAAAAAATTTACTTTTTTGATTCCCAGTAAAAAAGTAAAAATTTTCCCAGTAAAAAAGTAAATTTTTTTTAAAGCTTTTCGTTTTACATACAGACGGCAGCTTTTGACACGTTGGAACCCCTGCGACTACACCTCATTGTCTCAGTTGTATCTTGCTATGTCTTTTGATGTGGTACCTTCCTGGCTGACTTAATTAACTTTATCACACCTCGGCAGATAGTCAGGATGATTTAATTTATTGGTCTGCAATTGTAAAGTACACATGCTTTTTTTTCCATCTATATATGCTCTGGCGATTCTGTATCCAATTTACTTCACCTGAGGAAGGAGTGATAGCTCCGAAAGCTTGTGATTTCAAATAAAACTGTTGGACTATAACCTGGTGTTGTGCGACCTCTCAATTTTGTCCACCCCAGTCCAACACCGGCATCTCCGCATCATGACAAGTATGTTGATAACCAGAGGTCAAAGATTTAAAATAATTGGCAAAAGAACTAGAGAGAAAACTAGGAGAAATTATTTTGCAGAGGGTTGTTATGATCTGGAACGCACTACCTGAAAGGGTAGTGGAATCAAATTCCATAGGAACTTTCAAAAAGATTGGACATGTATTTGAAGAGACCTCATTTCAGTTCTGGGGAGAAAGCTGGGGGTGCAGAACTCCTAGTCATTAAGGGGGACAGTGATTACCAAAAGAATCTTATTTGCCACCTTCCAGTTTCTCTTCCTCCAATCCCCTTCCCCGAAAACACTTCCCCAAGACCCATTAACTCGATTGTGTTTCTCCCAATAGCACAGGCCGTGACCAGCTCATGTGTCACCTTGTGACCAGGGAATGGAACGTTGCTTTGCATTAGAGAGAAAGAAAATAACTCACCGGAGTTTTAAAAAAAAGATTTGCATTATTTGAAAGTTGCAGTGATAGAGTAGGCTAATTATAGAGAATGGGAAGTGGCAGCTGCAACAAAGCTTCAGCCCCCAGCCTTGGATGCCATCCAAATGAATAGGGATTAGCTCATTTTACCACTGTAGTTCCTGATCCGAAATGCTGAGGACAACACACTGCTCCCCAGCTAAGAAAATGTTCCCAACGAACGTCAAGTAAGTCCTCTTTGGGGTTTCAATCTCCTAAGAAGGGCCAGCGATATTATCGTTTGGGGTCCAGATTTACAGTAATTGCTTCCAGTCTGTTTGGGGAGCGCTTCCACACAACAGATTAGCAAAAAGGAAAGGGCATGGAATTGGAGGCAATATTGTGACATGGGTTGGAAATTGGTTGGGAGGTAGGATACAAAGAGTAAAGATACAGGGAATATCCTTTGATAGGATGTGAAGTGGTGTTCCCCAGGGATCTGTCCTGGGTCATCAGCAGAGTGCTCCCCATCTATATCAATTTATTAATGACTTGGATGAAGAAAGAGAATTGTATTTTCAAGTTTACAGATGACACGAAGTTACGAGGCACAGTAAGTGGTGAAGATGGGAGCAGTTAAAAAGGGACAAAGACAGATTAAGCGAGTGGAAAATCTGTGACAAATAGAGTTCAATGAGAGGTCATCCACTCTGGATCCAAGAAAGACAAATTGGAGTACTTTCTAATTTCTGAGAAACTTGAAACTTTGGAGGAGCAAAGAGATTTAGGTGTTCATGTACATAAATCTCTAAAAACTAATAGAGGTAAAGCAGCAGTCAAAAAGGCTAATGGAATGTCAGCTTTTATCTCAAGAGGGTAGAAATACAATAGGGAGGCTGGAGTACTGCGTTCAGCTCTTGGCACTGCATCTCAGAAAGCATATATTGGCCTTGGATGGGGTGCAGCGCTGATTCACCAGTAGATACCAGGGCTTAAAGGGTTAAATTAAGAGTACAGGTTGCATAGACTTAGCTTGTATTAACTTAAGTATAGAAGATTGAGGGGTGATCGAATTGAGGTATTTATGATAATAGGATTCAATAGAGTAGATAAAGAATAACAGATAGTAAGATCTACAAAAAAGGAGTATAAAATAAACTTGCAAGGGATATCAAAATCAACACAAAGACATTTTTACAATTATATTAGGAAAAAGGTGGGCAGGAGCAATGTTGGCCCCTTGAGAACTGATAACAGTAATATTGTCAATGAAAAGGAAATGGCGGACACGTTGAATAATTACTTTGCGTCAATATTTACAGTAGGGGAAGAGGATAGCATGCCAGAAATCCCAAGGAAACTAATATTGAAATCAGGGACAGGGACTCAATAAAATTATCGTAAGCAAAATAACAGTAATGAAGAAAATAATGGCACTGAAGAGTGACAAATCCCCATCCCAGGGTTTTAAAGGAAGTAGTTGATAACATTTCAGATGTCCTATATATAATCTTCCAAAGTTCTCAATTCAGGAACCGTCCCTTTAGATTGGAAAATTGCACATTTCACTCTGCTATTTAAGAATAGCAAGAGAGGGAAACCAGGGAATTATAGACCAGTTAGCCTAACATCTGTTGTTGGGAGTCTATAATTATTAAGGATAGGGTGACTGAATACCTTGAAAATGTTCAGTTGGTCAGAGAGCCAGCATGGATTTGTGAAAGGTAGGTCATGCTTGACAAACCTGATTGAATTTTTTGAAGAAGTGACTAAAGTAGTGGACAGGGGAATGTCTACGGATGTTATTTATAGGCATTTGATTAAAGTCCCACACAAGAGACTGTTAACAAAGGTTGAAGCCCATGCAGTTGAAGGCAAATTATTGGCCTGGTTATGAAATTGGCTGAGTGGCAGAAGACAGACAGTAGGGATAATGGGCAGGTACTCTAATTGGCAGGATGTGACTAGTGGTGTCCCGCAGGGACCTGTGTTGGGGCCTCAACTATTCACAGTATTTATTAATGACTTACATGATGGCATAGAAAGTCATATATCCAAATTTGCTGATGACACAAAGATAGGCGACAGTGTAGGCAGTGTAGATGAAAGCATAAAATTACAAAGGGATATTGATAGATTAAGTGAATGGGCAAAACTGTGGCAAATGAATTTCGATGTAAGCAAATGTGAGGTCATCCACTTTGGACCTGAAAAAGATAGAATAGGGTACTTTCTAAATGGTGAAAGACTAAAAACAGTGGAGGTCCAAAGAGACTTGGGGGTCCGGGTACACAGATCATTAAAATGTCATGAACAGGTTTCAGAAAATAATCAAAAAAGCTAATGGAATGCTGGCCTTTATATCTAGAGGACTAGAATACAAGGGGGTAGAAGTTATGCTGCAGCTATACAAAACCCTGGTTAGACCACACCCGAAGTACTGTGAGCAGTTCTGGGCACCACACCTTAGGAAGGATATATTGGCCTTGGAGGGAGTGCAGCGTAGGTTTACCAGAATGATACCTGGACTCCAAGGGTTAAATTATGAGGAAAGATTACACAAATTAAGGTTGTATTCCCTGGAATTTAGAAGATTAAGGGGTTTTCAAGATATTAAGGGAACAGATAGGGTAGATAGAGAGAAACTATTTCTGCTGGTTGGGGAGTCTAGGTCTAGGGGGCAAGTCTAAAAATTAGAGCCAGACCTTTCAGGAGTGAAATTTGGATACACTTCTACACACAAAGGGTGGTAGAAGTTTGGAACACTCTTCCGCAAACTGCAATTGATGCTAGATCAATTGTTCATTTTAAATCTGAGATTGATAGATTTTTGTTTACCAAAGGTATTAAGGGATATGGGGCAAAGGCGAGTATCTGGAGTTAGGTCACAGATCAGCCATGATCTCACTGAATGGCAGAACAGGCTCGAGGGGCTGAATGGCCTCCTGTTCCTATATTACTAACTAATTTCTCTAGTGAGGGAATCCAGAATAAGGGGGCATAATGGCCAGGCCATTTAGCAGGGAAATCAGGACATAAAGGGTAGTAGAAATCTGGAACACTCTCCTCCAAAAGCCTGTGAACACTGGGTCAATTGAAGCTTTCAAGACGGAGATCGATAGATTTTTGTTAGGTAAGGGTATCAAGGTATATGGAGCAAAGGCAGGTAAATGGGGTTGAGGTACAGATCAGCCATGATCTAATTGAATAGTGGAACAGGCTGGAGGGGCTAAATGACCTACTCCTGCTCTTATGTTCCTAAAATAGGTGGGGGAAATGTACGTTGCAAATACTCTGGACCACGTCCAGATTGAAGATGCTGTATGAGCCAGCTGGTATTTACCTGTCGTTTTTCATACATTTGGATCAGTCGAGAGCCACGCTAGCAACATCATGGGGTAGAGCTTCCGCTAGGTTGCGCTGGTATCAAGTCGCCCAGAATAGCCCAAACCAGTGCAAAAGATAGAGGAATTTTGGGCACAAGTTACGCTCAGTGCAAATAGAATTTCCATGATCTTTTGCGCTGGTTTAAAAGACATTGCGCTGGAAGCTGGCCCCACCCACAAAACTGGCCACGTGCCCAGTTCGAATTAATCAGCATGACGGCTTCCACTAAATGCGCCCATCTGCGGTCCTTCAAGGAGGTTCTTAAAAAGCTTTTTGTTTAAAGTGTAAGGGCATCTTTTAGAAGCTTTTAAATATTAAAAAATATTTCATTTACTAAAACTGACCACTGTACACCAATGAAACGAACAAATGGTTCTGTATAGTTTTTAAAGTAATTTTCAGTTATTTAAAATCAAGTTACTAACAGGTGGTGGACTAGATATTTATTATAAAAGCTTATTTTTTGTGATAAACCCATTTTAAACTGTATTAATAAACTACACCAGGTTACCACTCTTAAATATATCAAGGAACGTTGTAATGTAGGAAACACAGCAGTCATTTGCACGCACAGCAAGGTCCCACACACAGCAATGAAATAAATGACAAGATCATCTGTTTTTTAGGTGTTGGTTGAAGGAGAAATGTTGGCTAGAACACCACGAGAAGTCCCCTGCTCTTCTTGCCATGAGATCTTATACATCCGCTTGAGAGGGAGGATGGGGCCTTGGTTTAACATCTCATTCGTAAGATGGCACCTCCGACAGTGCAGTACTCCCTCAGTACTGTGTCAGCCTAGATTATGTGATCAAGTCTGAGTTAGAACTGTGGGTTCAAGCCTCATTCCAGAGGTGAGCCAAGGCTGACACCTACTTCTGAATTGGGTATTAGTATTAGAACCATTTCAAGTAGCATGAATTAACGGTTTCTGGTTTAATTAAGACAATGGAGAAAAGGAAGGGGTAATAACAACTAGAAGAGCATGGAGTATAATGTGCTTCCTACTCACTGTTAACTTGCTTCCAAGAGAGTTCCATAGGGTCTTGGTCAGAGATGCCACATCCAATGTCTGTCGGATCCATTTGTCCAGATCTATGAAGGTCGCAAGTGCATCCGTGATGGGTTTTGTCTCTGGGTTCTGGAAATGACGGAGAGGGAAAACCCCTAAAAAATTAAACTGAACTTTTAACTTCTTTAAAATACTCTCCACACTGTGATATCACTGTCTGTAAAATACCACTGGTCTGATCTCTACTCCAGAAACCAAACCTGGTTCTGGTCTTCCAGCAGCAGAATCCATAAGAGATTTTACAATGGAAGCAAATAAATATTTAAAAGATCACAGAGAGAAGGCAGGAGAATGGGGCTAAGTCGATAGCTCTTTCAGACAGCCTACACGGGCATGATGGGCCTAATGGACTCCTTCTGTGATTCTAACTTTGGCTAAAAGGTCCAAGTCCTACAGTGCAGGATGTCACCAAGATTGAAAAGTGTAGAAGAGAAGGTTAGATAAATTTGGCAGTAGTGGTCAGGGGGCGCCAAGCTTGGGTTTCACAGGCCTGTAGACTGTTGGATGAAGAATAGACTGAGAGGTAAGGAGTTCTTTAAATAATGATCCAAGGAACATAAAACAAGGATAGACTGAGAAACAAACAGTTAAAGTTGCTTTTCCCTTCTAAGGAGCACTTAGTAAAAGGTGGAAATCATTGTACAATAATGGTGTATGCATTTGATATTCATCTGTCCACTATTTTAACTGAGGTATTAATTTATTTTAAATGAACAGGTTAACCTCAGTTAAAGTCGCAGGCAGAGGAACTTAATAACGAGTTAAGCATTCATCCTCTAATATCAGACAGTCATTTCCATTTTACAATTACACGATCATAGACTTCCTTATTAAACTTGCTGACAAAGACGAAAAAATGATTAGGGCAAGAGATTTGTTGTGGTGATTGATTTGCTGTCACTCAAATATGCTCAGAAATCATCATGCAGGAATTTTGATCTAAAAGTGGTCATTCATCTCATCTGTTGATGAGTCCAGCCTCTGGATTACTAATCCAGTCAGATTTTATTGTTGCAACATTTAGCCCTACGTGTACAGGTTATGAAGAACACGGAATTACACCAGGCTAACAATGCATTTATATTATAGATACCGGTTTGAGACTGAAACCTACTCAGGGCAACACTTGGTCAGCAGATCCAAACAACACTGCCAACTCATCACTCTCTGACCAGGAACAACAAGAGTGCTACTTGTGTTTACTTACACATGTGCACAGCGCTGTGCTGACTGGTGGCTCTGAACTACTGTAAGTTTTTAATGTCAAAGTGCAGACAGGAAATTTGTCCGTCTCTCTCAACATCAAAAACTTGAAAAATGAGTCAGCTGGACTTCCCAAGAGTGTAAAGTTTCGCAATTATCGCGATTCGAAATAACTTAAGAGAAGCAGATTCGTTTGATCAGTTTTATTAAACGAAATGCTGTCCTGATAATAAAGGACACAGAAGCCTGTAAAATGGCCGCTGCGCATCGTGGCAGAAGCTTCCAGAAACACAGTGGGCAGACAAGATGGTGTCAAATAAACATTCAGTATAAGATTGGATCATACTCGGTAAACACTGATAAAGACAGGATGCAACCCGTTTGCATTTGGAACAATAGCAAAGATATAAGTGCTGGAATCGGTTTTCCTATGCATAGCAAGGACCATTGTACTGGGCAATCGAAGGCCCATCCAGACACATCAATACACAAATACCCCCCCGGCTCTACAATGAGAGAGACATTGACGGGTGATTAAGTCAGTATTTGGGGGGCCCCAAAACCAGTCAGGGAGACGATTCATACACATCCTGGCTGGGTCAACAATGGGGAAAACATTAACGGATAGTTGGCCAGTTTCAGGTGCTACCGAAACCCGTTAAAGAGAAGAATCGCCCCATGCTGGGAGTTTTGAGCGCCAATATTACACAAAGGACAAACATTAAGATTTGAGCGGGAGATAAGCGGACACAGCACTATAACTATAGTGAACAAATGTCCATCGGTCTCTTATTCTCCCGGCTGGCTCTTATTCTCTTGACTCGCTCGATCGCTTGCTGAAGCTCTTCCTTAGAGCTGGACTTTGTGTTTCTCTGGACTTTGTTGACTCTTGACTTTTAGCCGTACTGGTCGGTTATTCGAATGTTGGGAGCTCAATCGGAACGAGCCGCCCCGACAAGGGCAAGTAACAGGGTACACCATCCCGAGTGTCGGTAAACGGTGTCTGGACCCGGAGGCCCGAAGAGACGAGACGAGACGAGAAGAAAAGGAGAAGAATCCACGTGTCGCCACGGTCAGTAAACCCCGACCGCGCCCGAAAATATAAATAAAGAACTTTTCATTGAATTCTACCGACAACCTGTATCGAGCACAGGAAGACTTTTCTTTGAACTGTGTCCGAGGTCCGTCGAGTTCTTCATGACAACAGAGTCTGGCCTGCTTGTCATAGCAGCGAAAATAAACAAGTGGGGTACAGAGACCCTTCCAAACACGTGACAGTCAGGCGCTGCAGCGAAACGAGCTGAGTGCCTCACTTTAAAATTCTCCGAAGTAACACGAGTGGTGAGCATGTTTTCCGATCCTACAAATCTAGACGTAGTGTAGGTATTGTTAAGGGAGGGTGGTTTTATTAAGGTTAAAGTATAATGTGTTCCCCTTTTTACGATGTGCCATGTGTTCTTCATTTCCATAGACCAAGCTTTATGAATGTATGTATACTTGTACTCTCGTTGATTTGCGCCTATGACATGCACTTCATGATTTTGGACGCTATGCAATAAAGATTTCCATTTTGTACTATTCAACCGGGTCTATTTGAGTTTTCTCTGCATTACTGCTCCCTGCACCTAAGTCCAGTGTTAGAACCGTAAGGGCGAGTGGGTCGAACCACTCACAGGTGCTTATTGCAATAAGGCTGGCCGGAGACCAGAGCAAGCAATAGTATTAGGCAACGAAGGCCTAACCTTGCACCAGCACCGTCTGAGACACGCAACCCTTACAAGAGCTTAATCAAGTCTGCCTCACACTGATTGTAGTTATACTATGGAAGGTGCAATGCTTAAGTGATGAGAGATTTCAATCCTCGGGTGGGTTTCGCTCTGTTTGCCGAAAGCTACTTAGAACCAAGTTAATATCACTCAATTGAGCAGCATTTAATCTCCTGATACATTCAGAAGCTGAGCTGGGATAAGCTTCCTTGGAAAGAACTAACTGTATAATTTATAATGTAATTCTTATGCAAATTTCTGAAACAAGACTATTTCCCAATTTGTTTTTGACAATATCTACAGCTGGAGGAGTGACCTTACACTTGGATAATATGTTGAATGGCTGGTTCATATATCCTTGTACTACAGTCCAACCCTAATTTTAGCATGTCATACTAAACAAAGCCAAGAAAAGAAATCTCAAACTCACTTTCTACAAAACTATGCTTTAACTTCTAAAAGATGCTGCTAAACCATGCATCAAACCAATACTAATAAACTGAGGGCATGTGATCTCGGAGTCAGTATACAATCAGACTCAACGGCACTGCGGTTGTGGCTTTTAGGAGTGAATAGTGTCACCAACGGCGATTCTGTTTACTGGAAGGTAATTTTTCTTCATAAGAGGGCGTTGATTAAAAGACACAGATAAAGCCAAAATCAGTCAATAAGGGATGAGCTTGTTGAACTTCAACAACAAGTATTTATATAGCGCCTTTAACGTAGTAGAACGTCCAAAGGCGCTCCCCACAGGAGTATTAAAAGACAACAAATTTGGCACTAAGCCACATAAGGAGAAATTAGGGCAGATGACCTAACGGCCTTCTTCCTGTTCCAACAAAGTCTTGTTTCTTATATGAACAGGAAGCGGTTTAGTCGATTGGGTCTCTATGCAGTAACAAAGGGGAAGATTTATTTCAATGATTCTATATATCAATGAAGGGAAGAGGTTGGCCCATTGGAATTCTATGAAATGATAATGAGAGTTCAGTCCATTGAAAATCTATTAAATAATAATGAAGGGGACTCTAAGGGTGGAGTAGAGAGCATTTAGTCCATTAGCAGTGAAGGGGAAGGATTGGTCCAATGGCTGGATTCAATGAGAATCATGTTCATTGCAACCTTCAAATTCTGCGGGGGTTCTCCTGGTATCCTTCTATAATACCAACGGAATCTCCAGAGAAAGGATATGCCACATCTCCGCTGTATTTTGGTGGTCCTGCCATAACTATGAGAGCCCCTGTGGAATTTCAGGACTATTGTGTTTATCCGTGGCAGTTCAATACATACAGTTTGAGGTGCTGTAATATCCCTTATTAATCAAAGTCACTAGGATGCACAGACCTTTGTCAAGCCCCAGCTGAGTTTCCTGAGGACATCGATGTACTTCTGGACTTGGAGGCGTATGGGCTCATGGAAGACCCGTTGCAGGCTCACAGAAAGCAAGATGTTTGAGGCCGAATCGAGGTGAAATCCTCTCAGAATTTTCTTATTCTTTTTCCAATAGTCACTGCATATGATTAGAGGAGGGAAAAGAAGTACGTTATTTAAGGATTACAGATTTTCCAATGACTTGTTAATCCAAATTTACCATCAAAATCAGAATGCTACATTTTTCATCCGAAATTATGCACACACTTTTAAATGAGTTTATGCAAATATTGGCCAGATTACAGTTTTAATGTATAAAATTATCAAAAAATGTAATTTTCTATTGCGGTTGGTGGAATGAAGGTAATTATGAATAAAATTCCAATTCTGCGAATTGTATAATGATTACATTTCGGGATTCCATTACATATCATGTGGGGATTCCCTTCGTAAATGATTGTGAAATGGCATTCTGCTTATTGATTGGAGGACCGGGCCCACGTGATCCCAGGTACGCTTCCGCACCGCCTGCGTCCCTGGGATCCGTGGGCCATTACGCTGCCCTCCACCTCGAGACCGCAACTTTTCGCAGCCTGGGTGTGGTGCCTGGAGGTACTTTCAGAATTGTTTCGCGGGTTGGAAGAGTACTCCGGAGGTATGCCTCCGACCGCAATTTCCAGACCATTATTTTTGGATACAGGTCTCGTCGCTGCAGCTATTGAAAGGATACAGAAGAGAGCAACCAGAATGATTGAGGGATTGGATTATGAGGAGCAATTATGTAAATTGAGCATGTTCTCACTGGAAAAGAGAAGGTTGCAGGGTGATGTGATTGCTGTTTTTAAGGTTCTAAAGGGACTAGATAATGTAGACCATGACAAGCTGTTTCACCTTGTCCAGAACCAGAGGACACAGCCTGCACTTGAAGGGGGTAAATTCATAATTCATCTGCAGAAACAATATTTCAGTGAGCGAATGATCAATCTATGGGAGATGGTGGAAGCTTGTTAGTATTGATTCATTCAAAAGGCAATTCAGTGATTGTAAAGCACTTTAGAACATACTGAGGGCCTGAGGAAGCATTATATTAATTTAAGGTCTTTCTTTCACTTAACCAAGCGATTTACTGTAACAGTTGCCCGTAGCTCTCATGACTCTCCTGCTATGGCCAGCTCTCCCCTCTCCTGATTCCAAAGTGGGAGGGGCACAATCTGCAGTCATTTTCGTGGTCGCTGAATCATAATCTAGCCCTTACTGTTATACTAATTCTGTGGAGTTCCTGTCTATGCAGCAAGGTACCGGTTCAAGAACTGGCCAAACCAATTGTGTGCAGTTCCTGTTTATCACACAAGTTGTGTGACTTTCCTTTTGAATTTTTGCAGAGCTCAATAAAGTGCAGAAAAAAACTTCAAAACTATATGAATTGGGATGGTGCTTTGAGGTCCCAGGTCGTGATATAAAAGTAGTGGTGTTTGATTTTCAGCTCCATTGACTGTACTAAATGCTGGCCACATCTTTGTTTGCCTGGGTTTACACTGATTATGTGGGTAAAAGAGGAAACTAAGGAGAGGAAGTGTTGGGTTTGTGGAATCATAAATCAACCTTCGATACACAACTATCCCTTCTTATAAATTCCCCCCCGCCCACCCTTCTATTGTGAAGCTCTTGACTCACTCACTGTGGTACAGTTCTATCCTTAAGATGCTGACTCCCGCACTATAGTAATTGTCATGTTGACGCCTCCCAGATCCATACCCATCTCTCCTGCAACTCCATTTGAATCGCTTACCAATATGACTCTAACCATAGTCAAAGAATATTTTGTGTCTGTAACCGTGGTGCATTATCCCTCCTCATCCTCTCTGCAGGCCTTTGACCCAGTCAACCATATTGTCCTCGTCCAACGCTTCCTCTCCATTGTCCAGCGTGGTGGGATTGCTTTTGCTCGTTTCCACTCTTACCTATCCAATTGTAGCCAGAACAGCTCCACCAATGCCTTCCCGACCCACACTAATCATCTCTAGTTCATTAGTCCAGTCTTATATCCACTAGACGGTCATATCCGTCTCGGTTACCGCAAGACTTGACTATGCCAAGGCTCTCCTAACTGGCCTTACGTCCTCCACCCTTCGTAGACTTCAGCTCATTCAAAGATGTCCCAAGGCGCTTCACAGTAGTGTTATAAGACAAAATTTGATACTGCCACATGAGATATTAGGACAGGTGACTAAAAACTTGGTCAAAGAGGTAGGTTTTAAGGAGCATCTTAAAAGAGGAGAGAAAGATAGAAATGCGGAGGTGTAGAGAGAGAATTCCAGAGCTTGGGGCCTAGACAGCTGCCAATGGTGCAGCAAAGGAAATCGGGGATGCACAAAAGGCCAAAATTGGAGGAACGCAGAGTTCTCAGAAGGTTGTAGGTCTGGAGGAGGTTACAGAGATAGGGAAGGTCAAGGCCATGGAAGGATTTGAAAACAAGGAGGAAAATGTAATTTGAGACTCTGTTGGACCGGGATTTATGTCTGACCAAAAAGCAAAATACTGCAGATGCTGCGAATCTGAAACAAAAAACAGAAAATGGTGGAAACACTCAGCAGGTCAGGCAGCTTCTGTGGAGACAATAAACAAGACTTTTTTGGATATGGACCCTTTGTTAGAAATGAAAGAGAACAGAACAGTATTTAAAAAATAAACAAGGTTTCCGCCATTGCCACAGTACCGAAACGGCTCTCATCAAAGTCACAAATGACATTGTGTGTGACTGTGACAAAAGTAAACTATCCCTCCTCGTCCTTCTTGACTTGTCTGCAGCCTTTGACACGGTTGACCACTCCATCCTCCTCCAATGCCTCACCACCGTCGTCAGCTGGGTGGGACTGCACTCGCCTGGTTCCATTCTTATCTAGCTAATCGTAGCCAGAGAATCACCTGCAATGGCTTCTCTTTCTGCTCCCGTATCGTTACCTCTGGTGTCCCCCAAGGATCTATCCTTGGCCCCCTCCTATTTCTCATCTACATGCTGCCCCTTGGCGACATCATCCGAAAACACAGCGTCAGTTTCTACGTGTACGCTGACGACACCCAGCTCTACCTCACCACCACTTCCCTCGACCTCTCCACTGTCTCTAAACTGTCAGACTGCTTATCCGACATCCAGTTCTGGATCAGCAGAAATTTTCTCCAAATAAATATTTGAAGACCGAAGCCAGTGTTTTCGGTCCCCGCCACAAACCCTAGCCACTGACTCCATCCCTCTCCTTAGCATCTGTCTGAGGCTGAAGCCAGCTTGGTGTCATATTTGACCCTGAAATGAGCTTCCGACCACATATCTGCAGCATAACAAAGGCCGTCTATTTCCACCTCCGTAACATTGCCCCGTGTTCCGCTCATCTGCTACTGAAACCCACATCTATGCCTTTGTTACCTCTAGACTTGACTATTCCAATGCACTCCTGGCTGGCTTCCCATGTTCTACCCTACGCAAACTTGAGGTCATTGAAAACTCGGCTGCCCGTGTCCTAACTCGCACCAAGTCCCATTCACCCATCACCCCTGTGCTCGCTTACCTACATTGACTCCCGGTTAAGCAACGCCTCAATTTCAAAATTCCTCCATGGCCTCGCCCCTCCCCATCTCTATAATCTCCTCCAGCCCTACAACAGCCCCCACCCCCGCTCCGAGATATCTGCGCTCCTCTAATTCTGCCCTCTTGAGCATCCCTGATTATAATCGTTCAACCATTGGTGGCTATGCCTTCTGTTACCTAGGCCCTAAGCTCTGGAATTCCCTCCCTAAACCTCTCCGCCTCTTTACCTCTTTTTCCTCCTTTAAGACGCTCCTTAAAACCTACCCTCTTTGACCAAGCTTTTGGTCATCTGCCCTAATTTCTCCTTATGTGGCTCGGTGTCAAATTATTTGTCTTATAAGACTCCTGTGCAGCGTTTTGGGACGTTTTACTACATTAAAGGCGTTATATAAATACAAGTTGTTGTTGTATTGTACTCAGAGCAAAAACACCAGGGCTGGACTAAACCCTCCGCATGTTTCAGTGTCAAACCTGAAAATATATCAGCATGAATGTAGAGTTTGTGCTACTGCAGCAAATAGGGAAAACTCCATTCTTAAAGCAAAACATGTGGAGCTCCACAGTACATAGATAAGCTGCCCAAGACAAAAGATTTGGACACTAAGCTACAACCCGGCTGGTGTGGGAAATGGGAAAAAGTCACACTGGCGTAGCAGAGAAAGGAGCTTTACTCTGTACTAACCAATGCTGTACCTGACCTGGGAGTGCTTGATTGGGAGAGTGTAGAGGGAGCTTCACTTTGTATCTAACCCATGTCGTACCTGATCTATAATTAATTGTTACTGAGAAGTGTCCAATTCCCCATCACTCACATTCCTGACCTTGAGAAGCACAAAATTCACAAGTGAAATAAGGTTCAATGTCTCGAATTGTGTAGTCATCTCAGCTCTTTCAATGACATGTCAAATTTAAAACTCGTTGCTTTCCCCTGCACTCGTACCTGGTTTGTTTTGCAATGTGTTCAAAGCCACAGAGAACAACATAGTTTGTGAACGCAGTGAAGTACCTAAAACAGAGAGAGAGAGATAAACAATTACTGAAGGGAAAGAAAAACTATTCTGAAATATCTGAGACAGTAAATATATACACAATAATAGAGAATAGAGGTTAGAGGCAAGATGCTGGAGGATCAGAGGGAGGAACAGGAGGATCGGAGAGGGGACGAGAGTGGCAAAGCGTGAGAGGAGTAAACGAAGTGGTGAGAGAGGAGTGGTGAAGACATTTATTCCTTTATGCTGGGCTAGTTTCAAAACATCTCATAGGTTGAAGAACTAAGTTCGAATCCCCTCTTCATATAGATAGCCATTACACGGTTTATAGTGTTTCCACCTGAAGCAGTCCAGCTCGTGCCTTCGATGGCACAGAGAGACAGCGGAGAGGCTCCTTCGCACTCCACGAGAGAAACATTCTCGTCCTTGGTGGCCACCTAAATCTGGCGTTGAGTGCCTTGCACGTTAATTAGGAGCCCAACGCCTGTTGAAGGACCCCTCTGGAAAACTGGTTCCCGATGAGCAGAGCAGGTGTTGGGCCTCAGGATTCTTCAGCGACTGGCAACGAAAGCCAAGTCTTCCTTTAAAGTAAACCTTCCTGCAGAGTCAAGAGTAGCAGGAGTGTTCCACCGACTTCACACTCATCATGATCAGCGCCCACACCAAAGCCCCTCCCAGGACTTACTGTTGGGTCACTGCCGGTAAGGCAACTAGCCCGGCATTCATAACCTTCAGTAAGCGAGCCGCCTGTGGAGGCACGAAAGGAGCCGGCAGCTCATGTGTAAAATGGTGATGAGACCAGCCTCAGGCCTCCCGGTTGGTGTGAGCGCTGCCTCCAAGAGTCAAGCACGTAATCTGGGACCGAAGTCACATGCAGGACAGACTGGGTAGAGATGGCAGTTTCCCTTCCGCTGAAAGGCAATTCTTCTGGTGCCAACCCACAAGTTACCAGATTTATTGAATTCAATCTTGCCATGGTGGGAGTTGAACTCTCAACCGCCAGGTTGCTAGTCCCGTACTGTACAACCAGGCTACCTTCGCATTTCAGAGTTCATCTGTGATCATCGCACACATTGACGCTGAACATTCAATGATTTGCATCAGCCCAGGCATCACTGCTGAGCACCTGACCCGTTAGCTTACTCACTTACCGCATGTAAACTTCCTTGAGATATTGTGTGTTTTTGAGCAGGTAGAGTTCCTTGCGGGTCAACGTGGTCAACGTATCTGCAAGATGAGAGCAGTGTTCTTCTGATTGATTGCAGAGAGCCTCCAAACTCTCCTCCAAGACTAGGAGAGCCTCTTTCAGCTGTGGCCGGGTCTTTTGATCAGAGGTTTCTGAAGAAAGGAAGCACACACATACTGTTGTTACTGATGTGTACATAAAAAAAGTAGAGTTAGGGAGGTAAACAAAAAACTTGGCATAGAAATTCATCTTAGAGGCGATAGTGCAAAGCAGACGTTATCGAATCGGCCACCTGTTCTGTTATACACACTGCCCGATATTCAGTCCAATTGAAGTCAATTGAAATGAATATCGGGTGGGGCGTATATCGGGTGGACGATTCAATAACGCCAGCTTTGCGCTTGCACCTAAGACAAATTTCTACTCCATAGAGTCAGTTCCAGATAAATACATAACTGATCCAAACCCCTACCAATTCATTACCAGTGTATAGAATTCCAATGGACCAAAACCCTTCCTATTATCATCCATTGTATAGAATTTGGTTGGACCAATTATCTTTCCATTTTAGTTCTACAAAATTAATACAATCAGCATGGGCCTGCTGCACCTAATTTTCCATCCATTAATTTAAATGGCCTGTCAGGGTTATAGGTATCTGTTTAAGACGGTCGCTCCTGACGAACATTGCTCGATGCCAGAAGTGCCCAATTGGGGAATCAACTCTGAGAAAGTGAAATGGCAAGTGGAAGAACATTTTGTTATTGGTCTTGCTCTATTGAACTCCATCTGTCACAGTTTTGCCCACTTATTCTATGAATGCAACTTTCTGCTCCCATCTACACTATTTGCTGTGCCACCTAACTCGATGGCATCATCAGACTTGGATATACGGCCCTCTATTCCTTCATCTAAATCATTTATAAATATAGTGAAAAGCTGAGGCCCCAGTACAGATCCCTGGTTGACACCACAAATCACATCCTGCCAATTTGAGTACATAACCATTATCCCTACTCTGTCTCCTACCACTTAACCAACTCCCTATCCAAGCCAAAAGGTTGCCTCCAATTCCATGAGCTCTCATTTTTGTGGAACCTTGTCGAATGCCTTCTGGAGTCCATATAAATAACATCCATATCTACCATGTTAGTTACCTCCTCAAAACATGTATAACTAGGTTCGTTAGATATGACCAACCCTTTACAAATCCATGCTAGCTCTCTCTGATCAGCACATATTTGTCCAAATGCTGTCACTCTGTCCACAACAGATTCTAGTAACCCACATAACTCAACCACAAATGACAAAGCCATCTCACAGGAGCAAAAATAACTATTCAAAGGTCATGAATTTGCTTATTTTGTGTTCCAACTTGAGAAAGGAAGTGAAGACGGGGGAGGAGCTGGGTGACACGGCAGCGATTACGCAAATGAGCACGTTTTAAAATTTACTCTCCATTTCTGAGAAAATAACAGTCCATTGCTACGTGATAGTTTCTTTAGAGATATAAAATTAGATACACACGGGGCTCCCCCATGTCTCAAAAGATCGTATGGATAGAGGAAACCGATCCTTAGCTCATCTAGAAAAATCTACAGTTCCCTAATGACAGCATCAAACTGTCTCTTAAACAACTCCAAGACTTCTGCCTCCTAGCGTGCAAGTCCATTCTAAAGAACTTCCTGACATCTGTCCCGAATATCCCCTTGTTTCACTTGCATTGCTTACCTTGGAGTAGTGCTCCAGATTTTTCTTACAGACCTGGACAATCTTCCCTCACAATCGCCTCCTTTCAAGGTTGAAGAGCCCAAGTTATTGCTCATGGTTCCGTTCTCTGACACCAGTGATCTCTGTACAGTTTCCAGGGCTTCAATGTTTCCCTTTCGCCTTAGTGACCAAAACTGGACAGAGTATTTATTGTCAGACTGCTTGTCTGACATCCAGTCTTGGATGAGCCAAAATTTCATGCAGCTAAATATTACTAAGGCCAAAAACATCGTCTTTGGCCCTCGCTACAAAATGTGTACCCAAGCCATTAATTCCATCCTCCTTCTTGGCCACTGTATCAGACCTGGACCAGACTGTTTGCAACTTTGGATTCCTATTGATGTAGAACTGAATTTCAACCCCATACCCTCTCCATCATAAAGACTGCTTACCTCCACCTCTAATTATTGCCCGTCTCCACCTTTATCTCAACCCATCAGCTGCTGCAACCCTCAACCATGCTTTTGCCACCTTGACTATTCAAATGCCCTTCTAGCCAGCCTCCCATCCTCTAGAAACTTGAGCTTAGTTAAAACTCTACTGCTCATATCCTATCCCACACCAAGTCCCATTCACGCATCACCACAGTCCTCACTATACTACATTGGCTACTGGTCCCCCACGGTTCAAATTTAAAATTCTCATCTACATGTTTAAATCCCTTCAGGACTGCACCTCTCTATCTTTGTAATCGTCCCCCACCCATTCACCCCTCTGACTCTGGCCTCTTCTGCAACTTCCATCCCTTTGCCTTACCATTGGCAGCTATACCTAGGGTCCACACTTTGAAATTCTCTCCCTAAACCCCTATGCTTCTCCACCACTCTCTCACACAAAGAGAAAAAGAGATCCCTTTGAACAAGCTTTTGGTCACCCCTCCCAATATCTCTTCCTTTGGCTCAGCATTTTTTACCCCTTATGCCTCTGTGAAGTGCCTTGGGATTGAAGAGATCGCAAAGTCTGTTTGAAGAATGGACTCGGTCGAGAATATTTTGTGGACTTTATGGAATTTTTCTGAGGGTATTTTCCCTGTAATGGGATCACCCTGTGCAGATACGTGAAAAACTGGTTTGTTAAAACTCCAGAGAACGCATGGCAGTTGGTTGTGACAAAAGAACTGTCAGTCATCCAGAATGTATGGGTTCGCCCGACAGTCCTGGAAAAAGGAAGGGGATGGGCCATTGACGAAGGGGCTGAGGACCCTGAGGCACCCGTTAACTTGAACCTATTAGAAAGCCACTCTAATATGCAAAAGCACTTCTCACCTCCATCTCAGAAGAGAAGCAGAACAATGAACCCACTAGCCTAGCCAGCCGAAGAGGAGCCAGTTTTTCCCAACACAAAGACTGAGATATAGAAACATAGAAGATAGGAGCAGGAGTAGGCCATTCGGCCCCTCGAGCCTGCTCCGCCATTCAATGCGATCATGGCTGATCATCCAAATTCAGAACCCTGTCCCTGCTTTCTCCCCATATCCCTTGATACCTTTAGCCTTAAGAAATATATCCAACTCCTTCTTGAATATATTTAATGAATTGGCCTCTACTGCCTTCTGTGGTAGAGAATTCCACAGGTTCGCCACTCTCTAGGTGAAGAAATTCCTCCTCATTTCTGTCCTAAATGGCTTACCCCTTATCCTTAGACTGTGACCCCTGGTTCTGGACTCCCCGACCATCGGGAACATCCTTCCTGCATCTAGTCTGTCCAGTCCTGTCAGAATTTTATAAGTTTCAATGAGATCCCCTCTCATTCTTCTAAACTCCAGTGAGTATAAGCCCAATCGACCCAATCTCTCCTCATACGTCATTCCTGCCATCCCAGGTATCAGCCTGGTGAATCTTCGCTGAACTCCTTCCATGGCAAGAACCTCCTTCCTCAGATATGTCCCAGACTTAGAGCCATTAGTCCAATCACGGAATACACATGGGTCTGATGATGGCCCATCACTGACTAAGCACCGTAGTGCTTAGAAACAAAAGGATTTTAAAGATTGGCGGGAAAGATAGGGGTAGCAAGACTCCTATAATGATAGATCCTTTTCCACCATTCTCTCTCTCTCTCCCAAGATCGACCTAACAAGAAGTACCAGAGGAAGAAGCCACTGAGACTGAGAACCGCATACCCCTCACAGGGAATGGCCTCCAGGCAGTGACTTCCCACAGCTGAGCGGAGCGATCGAGACCGACTGTGTGTGGTGGTAAGCATGGTCTCAAGTGTCCCAAGCCGGTAACCAGATATCCCAGGCGAGCTGGGTGAGGTGTAAGGGCTCAGGGTATTCTCAGAAGTGAAGTTTTTTTTGGCTATTCCGGGGTGGAAGCTTCATTTGGTTCAGCCAGGCGAAGGGGCTTATGCGACTGGGTAATTCGTTGGTAGGGGTGGAGTTAGAGTCCACCGTAGCAACAAGGGAATTACTGCATGTTACAGTCGCCAGTTGTGTACTGTATATATGTTGTTTGTAACCTGGATCTTATTCTCCACAGAGACAGTGATTTCGTTTAGTAGTGCATGTTTTAGCCAGTGTATGTTAGACCAAATAAATATAAGTTTGCTTTTTCACCGAAGCATTCCTGTCAGTGACTTATTTCATTTGCACTCTGAATAATAATTCCCAGGTATCGAACTTTCGTAAGGCGGGGGCGATTCGAACCGTCCGTCTAGCAATTGGGCTAGGATCAAAACCGCTTACAGGATCTCCATATAAATGTAAGTTGAGTTCTGTGAAATTTCAGTATAATATCCTGTGACTTGCATTATCCTAATTTACATAAAATAATGTAGCATTCTAGCTACTAAAACTGCAAATTTAAGATTTATTAGATGAAATAGATTTACACAGAAGCAAAATTTATGTTACTGCACAGGGAATGGATATGTTAAGAACCAACAAGACCCCCAACACCTCTGTCAATTTCATCCTAGTTAGTCAACATCATTTATATAGTATATACATGACCTATTTATTTTCCAGTGTACAGTACTTTAGCTTCATCCATCATCCTCCCCTCAATGGTTCTATGTGTTGGCACCTAGAGATGAGCCTTTCTATTCTGGTGCAAGGTTTAAAGATTGCAGACTACTAAGAGTTCTCAGAGGGAGGAGTCTCTAAGACATTTGGGTTCATTTTGGCCCAGTCTTAATCTCTTTAAAATCACCCAACACCTGACAGTTACTTACCGGCCTTGACAAGAGGCCGCAGAATGTAAGCTTTCAGATCAGTCAGTGAGTTCTTGAAGGACTGCTCCAACTTGAAGAGGTAGGCAGCTTCCCTTTGACATTTCTCCTTTAAGTAATACAAAAAACAAGAATAATTCCTATATTCAGGGAGAAGCCTGGGTCCATAGTGCAGAATACTGCATTATGTTTGAAGAGAGAAGAAACAGTGTTTGGGGTGATGCCCAGCTTGGCTTTATATTGGAGAAGGAGGTGAGGAGTTCCACGGTTTTGAGGTTCTGCAAATGAATAAGTTTGTGTAGTTGACACTGCAATGACTCTTGATTTCAACACTTTGAGGACACAGGGAGAAAGAAGAGCAAATAGGACAGCAGATTTGGAGTTTATCAGAGGAGCAGTGACCATAATAGTATTCATAAAACAGAGAAACACAAGAGGATATATGGGAGGGAAATAAAATTGATTTTAAATGGACGTGTGCCATCCAATTCTATAGTAAGTGTTCATCAGATAGCTTGCAACACCAATATGGAGGAAGTCATTTTATCATCAAGTTGATTTTAGTACACTTAAGTGGTTTCCCTTTCCTATGGTATGCAAGTTATTTCACTGTCACCTAATGAAGTCCCCCGACAGGAAGTGTGTAATTAGGCAGATGGGCATCAGCAAATACACAAGGGTTGGGTTGGTATTCTGGGTGGAAAAGATGGAAAGGCTCTTCTTCATAATTTGAGAGATTCTGTGGCATGAGGAAACTCCACCGTTCAATTGTGAGAAACTAGGAGCTGTGGAGGAACAGCAGAATTTAGGTGCCCATGTTCACAGGTCACTAAAATTTAGTGGACAGGTACAAAATGTAATTTAAAAAAGGCTAATGGAATGTTGGAATACAAAGGAGAGGAATTTATGTTTCAGTTGTACAGAGCCTTGGTCAGACCCCATCTGGAATATTTCAGTCCAATTGGGCAGAAAAGATGTGTTGGACTTGGAAGGGGCACAGTGCAGATTCACTAGAATTATACCAGGGAGTAAAGAGTTAAATTATGAGGACCAGTTGCATAAACTTGGCATGTATTCCCTGGAGTTAAGAAGGAATGAGGAGTGGTCAGATCAGCCATGAACAGGCAGAACAGGTTTGAGGGGTTAATTAGCCTACTCCTGCTCCTATGTTCATGAAAAAAAAAATTGTCTAGAAAAAGTTTTAGATGTGGGGAAAATGATACAGTCTTGTATGGTTCTACAACTTACCTTAACCTCGGGCCCCAAATTGAGGACTTCTTTGGAGCTTGATGTAGACTTTGAGAAAGGCGTATTCCAATTTACAGAAAATCTGGACCCTTGTGGCAGTGTATCTGAATCGGCCCGCTGGACTGGATAGTTTGGGTCCATTCTGTGGCTCAACTGAGTATCAGAATCTTCATCTTCCTCAGCAGATTGTTTTCAGGGGAGTTTACTGGTTTAATAAAAGGAAAAACATGGGTATCTCAAAAAAGCACTAATTTTTCCCCTCCTTTTTTCTTTCCCATTTAAAATTAAAAATATTTTTCAACAAAAATTAACTTAATTTTGCTTCTGTTTTGTGCAGGAGTTCCTGCTAATCTCACTTTGCAACCTCTTCTTGGGAGTGCCATACTTCTCAGAATACATTGCTGTTGCTCCCTACTTGACAGCTCTCCTGCATCATTTTAATTATGGTCAGCCAGTTGTGTGACAATCAGGAAACCTGTCACCATCCTCGAGTGTCCAAATCAAACTAATTGTGAAATCCAGATCGTAAAGTTTCTGTTAGTCTGATGTGGTGTCACAATCCCCCCCCCAAACAGGAACATGTTACACTTACTCAAGTCCAGAGTTTGGCAACAACCAAGGCTTGGAGTGCCATTGGAATGTAACTGGCTCAAATAGTGAATGTACTGGCACAAGCCACTGCTAAAGTTGCCTCGACTTGTCTAGCTAGCACTACCCTGTTAACGCATTCGGATTACCTGGAGGTAAATAGGAAAAATTCTAGCTCTCAGCTATAGGTCTACCACTCTAGATTCCCATCAGTGAACCAGGCTGGCTGCTCACTCACCAATAAATAAAATGCAAATTACCACACAACTACCATTACATGTTGGAGTTTTTTGATTATTGCTGAGGTGCACCCAAACCACAAGTAAGGGGGGGGGGGCACATTGCAATGAGTTAAAAGCTTTGTTATGCTTTTTCAGTACTATTACTGCCGGGCAAAAGCCATGCCATGTATATGTCGTACCAATAATTTAAAGGCATGTGAATCATGTGATTCACCATAATGAGTTTAATTGGGAAAAATTAAGGCATTTATAAATAATCCCTAAATGAAAGGGCACATTGGCAAAAGCAAACTTTAGGGACCTTCAAGTGTGCGTTGGGCTACCTTTGGCCTTTAACTGGCTAACACCACACAACTTATCACAGTTCACTGCTTGTCCATCTAGGACCATCTAAATTTCATTGCATCCCAATCCCAGCTGCCCAAGAGCAATTCCAAAGTGGCAAGTGCAGCTACTAACGATGAAACATTTATATAGCCGCTTTAACACAGGTGCTTCACAGTTGAGTAGGTCAGATTCAGGTGGGAGGAGGGAGGAAAATTAGAGAAGTTGGACAAAGGTGTCATTGAAGAAGCACTTTTTAAGGAGAGAGTTGTAGCAAGGCAAAGGGAGATTGTTCTCGATTGTGGAGAGGAAGATGACTTTGATGGGTCTGTCACCAATGTTAAATCAGAGTGGGGAGGGAACACACAGACCAGCATTGGAAGGGCAGAGGGTGTGAGCAGAGATGTTGGGCTAGAGGAGGTTGAGAGTTGGGTGGAGCAAGGCCATGGAAGGTAGTTGAAGCAGATGTGATGATGTATCAATTCCAATATATGCCTTACCGCTCAATGAGTCTACAGTATCATTCTCTTGAAGTTTCAAATCACATCTCAAATGGATCGAAACAACAGATGTCAAGTAGTGAAGATTACCAGAAATCTGGCCTTAATCCATAGACTGCAATCCTAGCCATGCACCTATTGGGGGAAAAAATAAGAATCATTAGAATCAGTCTCGACAGCAGATGAGCCATTCAGCTCACCACACCTGAACCCACACTAAATCTTCAACTGTAATTGCCTTTTTTAATCCCATTTCCCTGCCCTTTACTTTTATATTCTCACTTTTCAAATACTGATCCAGTTCTCTTCTAAATGACGTTACAGTCTCTGCCCCAATAGTCCTGGAACGCATTGTTGTCTCGCAACTAGCCTTGTAGCACTTCCTGTTTCAGCTTCTCAATCAGACTTCTGTCCTTCTCGCAGCACTTGGACTGTACCAGTCCGAGTCACAAATGACATCTTGGGTGACCAACCATGACTTCCTCCTTCACTACTTTGTTGTCTTTGACACCGTCAACCATTCTATTGACAAATTAAAAGCATTGCACAAGAAAGCATGTGGGTTCAGTATGATTATTCCTGCAGCTATTGGCAGCAACATTCAAGAAAGACCTGTTTCCCACACACAGCCGGTTCCCATCTCAGTGGCGCTGGGGCAGAGGAATGCATCCAAGGGCAGTTTGAAAGTGTGGCAGACAGTGGAAAGTGGGGTCCCACAAGGATCAGTGCTGGGACCACTGTTGTTCACAATTTATATCACCAATTTAGACTTTGGATTCAAAAACACAATTTCTAAATTTGCAGATGACACCAAATTTGGGAGGGATAGTAAATACTGAGGAGGATTGCAACAAATTACAAGACAGGAATAAACTTGTAGAATGGACATATAATTGGCAAGTGAATTTCAACACAGATAAGTATGAGGTAAGAAAAATAAGGAGATCACATTACTTAGAAAAATAAGAATCTAAATGGGGTAGAGGAGCAAAGGGATCTGGGAGTACAAATACACAAAATCACTTAAAGTAGCAACGAAGGGTAATAAGGTCACAAAAAAAGCAAACCAAGCACTGGGGTTTATTTCTAGAGGGATAGAATTGAAAAGTAGAGAAATTATGCTAAACCTGCATCGAACCTTGGTAAGACCACACTTGGAGTATTGTGTATAATGTATAGAAAGGATAGAGGGGCACTGGAGGGGGTGCAAAAATGATTTACAAGGAAGATACTAGAAATGCGAGGTTATACCTATCAGGAAAGGATGAACAGGCTGGAACTCTAAGAGAAGGCTGAGGGGTGACCTAGTATTGATCTTTAAAATTATGAAAGGTTTTGATAGAGTATGTGTTTCCACTTGTGGGGAAGTGCAAAATTAGAAGCCATCAATATAAGATAGTCAAATAGGGAATTCAGAAGAAACTTCTTTACCCAGAGAGTGGTGAGAATGTGGAACTCACGACCACAGGGAGTAGTTGATGCGAATAGATACATTTAAGGGGAAGCTAGATAAGCATATGAGGGAGAAGGGAATAGAGGGTTATGCTGATAGAGTTAGATGAGGAAAGACGGGAGGAGGCTCGAGTGCAGCATGAACTGGTTGGGTCGAATGGCCTGTTTCTGTGCTGTAGATTCTATGTAATTCTATGAAAGCTTGCTGCAATCCAAGCGACATTGGAACATGACGGCTCGCTATTTTGAGGCCCGGGCCTCATTACAATGCCGTCGGTGAGCTGCAGACGCCAAACCCGTCCGTGCAATATTGGGCAACAAAAGCCAACCCAGCCAGCAGGAAGGAAGGTCTGGCAGGGTGAGGGATTGCCCAGGTCATCAGCTGCCCGCATTATTTTTGTGCTGTACCTCCCGACCAATGATCCCCCCAAGATGCGCGCGTGTGCGGCCGCACAGCAATCTGGAATGTACCACATTGAAATAAACAGGCCGCTCACAACTTCGTCAGTTGATAACTGTTGCCGTTTTTGCCTAATTCCATGTCCAAGCGAAAGGCAGGAGCCCAGGCATCAAGAGTGGTTCAGGAAAAAATGCTGTTCAACATTTAGAGGATTAGCTTTTGAAAATTGTGGAAACCCAAACAACCATGTCTCTGGAGGGGGCTTTTTGAAACTGGGAGACATTTTTCAGTAGTCAGTGATTGTCGGGGTTGTGTGTAAATTATGTTCTGAAGCCAAAGTTCATAGAGAATTTACAAGTGGTAAAAAATGGACTGAATGGAAACTAGACTATCTGAAATGCCGCTAAGTTCAAAAAGGTCATGTTGATGCAACCGGAAACGTAGCATCGGAATTCAGCGTTTATTTGCAGAGTCTTCTGAAAAATGACAGCAGGGCATTGAAATGGGGGAACGTCAGCGAGCAAATCTGGACAAAATAAAAATTCTGATTGACAATGTGCTCCTTGCTATAAAAATAAATGCATCCGTGTTATTGGTGCAGCAAATTAACGACCACATAGCGAAATATGTTCATCTTTCTACCAGCTGGAGAAGCAAGAACTATGCCTTTGAATTTGTACAGTCTATTAACACTGTAATCCAAAACGAGGTAATGGCAGCTGAACGCAATTCCCGAGTTCATAAGCTGATAGTTGACGAGAGCACCAACATTGCTGTGCATAAAATGTTAATTTTGTACATGAAGTTTCCAGAGCAGAACGAGGTCAGCCACAAGACTGTTTGCTGGCATTATCCAGTTAACTGCATGTAATGCTCGGAATATTACAGATGCTATCAAGCAATTCTACATGGATCACAATCGGGATCTACAAAGCATGGTGATGCTAACTTCAGATGGTGCATCTGTCATGCTAGGTAGGTAACAGTGCAGCTTAGAGAGTGCGCACTGCACTTACTGGAACAACACTGTATTGCCCGTAGAGAAGATCTGGGAATCGATGAGGCTTGAAATCATGTACCAATAATGAAAGAAGTGGAAACATTAATACAAACTGCATATGCAATATTTAGCAGATCATCTGTTAAGAAAGCTACGTTTGAGGAATTAGCCAATGTTTTGGAAGTTGATACATTAGCATTCAGGCCTTCGAATGAAGTGCGCTGGTTATCACGTAAATTTGCTGTAAATGCCCTGAGAAATTACGATGTACTAGTTAGACTACAGCAAGGAGGAAGCCAATGATAATAATGATCCTACAGCAAAGTAGTGTCTCAAAAAGCTTACAGATCCGTAGTTTCATATTGCACTGTGTGCTGGATGATGTTTTGGGGCAATTATCTGAATTGTGTCACATTTTTCAAAGACATAGGGCTCAATTTTGCTAGTGTGGGCGGGCTGGGGCGTGTCAGGTGGAAATCGTGTCAGGACCCCGACTCCGAAGTGGGGAAAAAGTGCGATTTTCCCCTAATTGGGCAATTGATTTCCAGCATGTGGGAACCCCTGGCCCAATGAGTCTTTTCATACAGAAAGTCGCCTCCGATGACGTCATCAATGCTGCTGGATTTAAGGCCTGCAAGCAGCCTTGCTTCTTCTGCAAACTTTATAGCCATTGTAGCAAGCACTTCATTGATCGACTATGTCCACCAGTAGGCCAAAGTGTGCTCCACGCTTTGATGAGCCCTCCCTCCAAGCTCTGGTGGAGGGAGCAAGATCGAATAAGGAGGTGCTCTTCCCTTCCTCAGGGAGAAAAAAGCCACCCCAGCAGACTAAAGCTGTGTGGCTGCAAGTGGCCCAGGAGGTAAACTCCATATCGATGAGGCGCAGAACCTGGCTGCAATGCAGGAAGAGGTTTCATGACCACACAGGAAAAGTGAGTATGACTTTCCTATCACCCTCAATCTGATCCCCATCGCCTCTCCTCACCAGCACTCTGCTTTGCCAACCTCTTTCCTCCACATCCCACTTGACACTTACATCCCTGCACCCTTACCAATTCCCTCTCTCTCTATGGTCACATTCACTTAACTATTTGACCATGCAGCCCTCACACTCCCTATCACTGTGATGCAACGACAACAACTTACAACACACAAGGCGGGTCCTTTGTCTCCTTCTAAGCATCTATGCTATGGATTCTCTACACTCACTCCAACTCCACTTGTGTCCCTCATTGCAGGGAAAGAGCCATGACAGGAGGAGGGCCACCCTCAGTAGCCCAGCTCACCGCCTGGGAGGAGGCGGCCCTGGAAATCGCCGGGATCGAGGACGGGGGGGGGGGGGGGGGGGGGGGGGGGGGGGGGGGGGGGGGGGGGGGGGGGAGGGGGGGGGGGGGGGGGGGGGAGGGGGAGAGGGGGGGGGGGGGGAGGGGGAGAGGGGGGGGGAGGGGGAGAGGGGAGGGGGAGAGGGGGGGGGGAGGGGGAGAGGGGGGGGAGGGGAGAGTGGGGGGGGGAGGGGGGAGAGGGGGGGGGAGGGGGAGAGATGGTTTCTCATGGGAATGCAGCAAGAGCCAAGTCCGTGGCACTACGACTGGCTCAGCTGCACAGGAGGGGAGGAAAAAGAGTGGGAGTGCAATAGTGATAGGGGATTCTATCGTAAGGGGAAGAGATAGATGTTTCTGTGGCCGCATACGTGACTCCAGGATGGTATGTTGCCTCCCTGGTGCCAGGGTCAAGGATGTCACTGAACGGCTGCAGGGCATTCTGAAGGGGGAGGGCGAACAGTCAGAGGTCGTGGTTCACATTGGTACCAACGACATGCGTAGCAAGAGGGATGAGGTCCTGCAACAAGAATTTAGGGAGCTAGGTAGCAGATTAGAAAGCAGGACCTCAAAGGTTGTAATCTCTGGATTACTCCCGGTGCCACGTGCTAGTGCGTATAGGAATAGGAGAATAGAGCAGATGAATGTGTGGCTAAAGAGTTGGTGCAGGAGGGAGGGCTTTAGCTTCCTGGATCACTGGGTCTGCTTCTGGGGAAGGTGGGACCTGTACAAGTCGGACTGAACCGGACCGGGACCAACATCCTTCTGGGGAGGTTTGCTAGTACGGGGTGGGGGGGGGGTTTAAACTAACTTGGCAGGGGGGTGGGATACGGAGTGGAGCTATAGTAGGGGGTGATGCACAGCCAAATATAGAGGGGGGGAAAAAACAAGTCAGCCTGGAAGGCAGAGCAAATATGTAATGGCACAAAGGAGTATGGCAAGGCTGGATGGCATTCATTTTAATGCAAGGAGTCTTGAGAGTGAGGCAGATGAATTGAAGGTGTTGATGAACACATGGGAGTATGATATTGTTGCTATCACAGAGACATGGTTGAGGGAGGGGCAGGACTGGCAGCTCAATATTCCGGGGTATACAATCTTCAGGCGAGACACAGGGGGGTGTAAAAGAGGAGGGGGTGTCGCAATATTAATCAAGGAGTCAATTACTGCAGTAAGGAGGGATGATATCTTAGCAGGTTCCTCTAATGAGGCCATATGGGTAGAACTTAAAAACAAAAAGGGGGCAAGCACTTTGCTGGGAGTGTACTATCGGCCCCCAAACAGTCGGGGAGATAGAGGAACAGGTGTGTAGGCAAATCTCAGAGAAGCGTACAAATAATAGGGTAATAATAGTAGGGGATTTCAACTTCCCAATATTAACTGGGATAGTCAGAGTGTGAAAGGCTTAGAGGGTACGGAATTTTTAAAATGCATCCAGGAGAGCTTTTTGAGCCAGCATGTAGAAAGTCCTAGAAGAGAGGGGGCGGTACTGGACCTAATTCTAGGGAATGTAGCCGGGCAAATGGTAGAAGTGTTAGGAGAGCATTTTGGTGACAGTGACCATAATGCGGTGAGATTTAAGGTAGTCATGGAAAAGGACAAAGCTGGATAAAGGGCTGGATTTTGATACTGGGGCGGGTTGGGGTCGTGTTATCCACCCGACTGGAATTGGATGTGGGAGATGGATGCAATTTTCAGCTAATTGGGCAATTGAGTTCCAGCATGTGGGAACCCATGAACTAATTAGTGGTTTCAGTCTGAAAGTCGCCTCTGATGATGTCGTCATTGCTGCTGCATTGCAAGTCAGAGACTGCCTGACCTTTGGGGGAGAGAGAGAGAGAGAGAGAGAGTGAGTTTTTTTTTGCATCCAGGTCCTCTCAGCAAGGCCAGGCAGTCTCTGACGACATTCAATGCAGCAGCATCAGAGGCGACTTTCAGACCTAATACTACTACTACCTTCATCACATCTCCGTTGTAATAGTGGACCTGCAGCTGATTGTCAGTGATCCACTTGTGCTCACGCCAGGTTTCACTGGCGTGTTTCACATCAGGCGTGCTTCACGTCGGAAAAGGGTTAAACTAGCTAAAACGTTTCAAAATGGCAGAGCCAATTTAGGGCTTGTTAAGGGCTTTAATGGCCTCTCCCGCCTCTTGGAGTCGGGAACACCGCGACCGATTTTGTCAATTGCGTGGAGGCGGAATGGAGTCGGGATCAGGTCTGCCCACCACTTTGCGCTATTTTAACCCTCCAAACCCGACCCCACGGGTCATTGAAAATCCAGCCCAAAGGTTCTAAATTGGGGGAAGGCCGATTTTAATATGATAAGGCAGGATCTCGCCAAAGTGGACTGGGATCAGCTACTTGTAGGAAAATCCACATCAGAGCAGTGGGAGTCTTTCAGAAAGGAAATAGAGAGAGTACAACGGCAACATGTTCCCGTAAAGGTCAAGGGTGGGACCAACAAGCCCAGGGAACCCTGGATGTCAAGGGATATACGAGAATGGATTAGGAAAAATAAGGGAGGCTTTTGGCAGATACAAAGGACTAAAAACAGTGGAAGACCTAGAGGAGTATAGAAAGTGCAGGGGGGGTACTTAAAGAAATTAGGAGAGCAAAGAGGGGGCATGAAATAACACTGGCGGGCAAAATAAAGGAAAATCCCAAGGTGTTTTATAAGTATATTAAGGGCAAGAGGATAACCAGGGAAAGAGTAGGGCCCATTAGGCACCAAAGTGGCAATCTGTGTGTAGAGCCAGAAGATGTAGGTGGGGTTTTAAATGAATATTTTGCATCTGTGTTCACTATGGAGAAGGACGATGTAGGCATAGAAATCAGGCAGGGGGATTGTGATATACTTGAACAAATTAGTATTGAGAGGGAGGAGGTACTAGTGGTTTTAGTGGGCTGAATAGTGGATAAATCCCCAGGCCCAGACGAGATGTATCCCAGGCTGCTGTGTGAGGCAAGGGAGGAGATTGCAGGGGCTCTGACACAAATTTTCAGAACCTCTCTGGCCACAGGGGAGGTGCCAGAGAACTGGAACAGCTAACGTAGTACCATTATTCAAGAAGGGTAGTAGGGGTAAACCAGGGAATTACAAGCCAGTGAGCCTAACATCAGTGGTAGGGAAATTATTGGAAAAAGTTCTGAGGGACAGAATTAGTCTCCACTTGGAGAGGCAGGGATTAATCAAGGATAGTCAGCATAGCTTTGTCAGGGGGAGATCATATCCGACCAATTTGATTGAATTTTGAGAGGGGGTGACTAGGTGTGTGGATGAGGGTAGTGCAGTTGATGTAGTCTACATGGATTTCAGTAAGGCTTTTGACAAAGTCCTGCATGGGAGACTGGTCAAGAAGGTAAAAGCCCATGGGATCCAGGGCAACTTGGCACATTGGATCCAAAATTGGCTTAGTGGCAGGAGGCAGAGGGTGATGGTCGAAGGTTGTTTTTGTGACTGGAAGCCTGTGTCCAGTGGCGTACTGCAGGGATTGGTGCTGGGTCCTTTGCTGTTTGTAGTGTACATTAATGATTTAGATATGAATGTAGGAGGTATGATCAGTAAGTTTGCAGATGACACAAAATTTGGTGGGGTGGTAAATAGCAGAGGGAAGCCTCAGGCTACAGGACGATATAGACGGGTTGGTCAGATGGGCAGAACAGTGGCAAATGGAATTTAACCCTGAAAAGTGTGAGGTGATGCATTTTGGGAGGACTAACAAGGAAAGGGAATACACAATGAATGGTAGGACCCTAGGAAGGACAGAGGATCAGAGGGACCTTGGTGTGCATGTACATAGATCCCTGAAGGCAGCAGGACAGGTAGATAAGGTGGTTAAAAAGGCATATGGGATACTTGCCTTCATTAGCCGAGGCATAGACTATAAGAGCAGGGAGGTTATGATGGAGCTGTACAAAACGCTAGTTAGGCCACAGCTGGAATACTGTGTGCAGTTCTGGTCGCCACACTATAGAAAGGATGTGATTGCATTGGAGAGGGTGCAGAGGAGATTCACCAGGATGTTACCTGGGCTGCAGTGCTTCAGCTATGAAGAGAGACTAGACAGGCTGGGGTTGTTTTCCTTAGAGCAGAGAAGGCTGAGGGGGGACCTGATTGAGGTGTACAAAATTATGAGGGGCATAGATAGGGTAGATAGAAAGGAACTTTTCCCCTTAGTAGAGGGGTCAATAACCAGGGGGCATAGTTTCAAGGTAAGGGGATTTGAGGAAAAACCTTTTCACCCAGAGGGTGGTTGGAATCTGGAACTCACTGCCTGAAAGGGTGGTAGAGGCAAGAACCCTCACAACATTCAAGAAGCATTTAGATGAGCACTTGAAACTCCATAGCATACAATGCTACGGACCAAGTGCTGGAAAATGGGCTTGATGGCCGGCGCGGACACGATGGGCCGAAGGGCCTCTTTCTGTGCTGTATAACTCTATGACAAGTACCAAGCAGTCTTGAATCTGCGAGTGCAAACCGATGGATCAATAACCAATCGCATCTGCAAGTCGTACAGACTATAAAACTGAAAGCGGGTACAATAATCCATTTGCCAACATGGTAACTTACACCCTGAAAGAAGAGCAGTTTACAGACTTGGCTTGGTTGGTTGTTGCACCTTTCAAACCTCCAGTGCTGATTGCAAGCGTGGTTTCAGGTTAATAAACCAAATCAAAACCAAGTCTCGCTACAGACTGGAAGTTACCATCTTATGAGGATAAAATCCTACCTCGCAGCAAATGGAGAGGTCAACCTCAACAGAATTTTCCATCACTGGAAAACAGAGAAAGCTAGACGGGAGAAATTTCCAGCATAATGTATGTCATGTTCAGCAAGTATAAACCTTATTTTACTTGCAATGTTGTGTGTATATATACTTTAAGTGGTTATTGTTTTAATGCAGATTATATGGAACTGATAAATTAGCCCTTCATTGTTTTTTTCTTGAGCTAGCGGCGGCGTATGTGTAACATTTTCACGTAAGTAAGGTCATTTTAGTGTGCTATACTGGAAAGTATTTTCAATTCATTTATACAATTGTAGTAACCCAGCAGTTCAGGTGACTTAAAAGGTAAACTGCCCATGGACAAAAAAAGTAGTGCTCAGAGGAGTTTGTAGCCCGCCCTGTACAAAGAAAATTTAAAGGGAACACGCCCCCGATCCACAAAAATAATTTTAAACTTCACTTTTTCTGCTGACTTAAAGCTGGTCAAAAACATTGGTTTTAAGACTCAAAGGAGGAGAGAGAGAGAGAGAGAGAGAAGAAAGAAACTGAACAGGAAAGAGAGTTAAATAACTGAAAAATGCCAATTAGAAAACTGCTAACAGAAAAGATCAGCGAGAGATAAAGAGAATGTGAAAATAGTGAAGGGTGAAAAGGCGCGAGAGAGACCGACAAACATCTCATTGTCACACTGGGGAAAAGAGCAATTAGCCTCTAATTAACCTCTGGTTACACACAGCTGTATTTTAGCCACAGAATGACAGTGTTACATGTCCCAATATGTACAGTGTATCCTCTGGCTTATCCTTGTCGAACAACCACACCTGTTCAATTAACCACGTCAGCCATGGCTCAGTTGGTAGCACGCTCTCTCCTGAGTCAGAAGGTCACAGGTTTAAGTTCCACTCCAGAGACTTGAGTACATAATCTAGACCGACACATCAGTGCAGTACTGAGGGGGTGCTGCACTGTCGGAAGTGTTGTCTGAGGCCCTGTCTGCCCCCTCAGGTGGCTGTAAAAGATTCCAGGACACTATTCGAAGAAGAGCAGGCGCGTTTACCTGGTGACCTGACCAACATTTATCCCTCAACCAACACCTAAAACAGATTATCTGGTCATTATTGCGTTGGTGTTTGTGGGACCTTGCTGCGTGAAAATTGGCTGCCGTGTTTCCTACATTAACAGTGACTACATTTCAAAAAGTACTCCATTGCCTTGGGATGTCGATTGTTTGACTCAAAAGGTATATATTAGGCACTAGTTTGCTTGAGCACAGAGCTGGGAGAATGCAAGCAGAGTGGAGGAATTTGGAGAGAGCAGGAATTCAGTGGAGAGGCAGATGTCTGACTGAAAGGAAGGAGTGGAGCCACAGAACCCAAGGTCTTTCAGTTGATATACACGAGACCTGCGGGAAAGCGAGACGAGTGGCCGCAGATAAAGGTAGTCCCAGAGCCCGGAGGGAGTGCGAGCAGCAGGGAGCAATGTAAATAGCTGGTGGTTGGTTTTTTTTTTAAGTCTTAAGTTTATGTCTATTAAGTAGAGGCATGGTAGGGCAACTCGGTCCCGTGGAATGCATATCTTGTGCCATGTGGGAACTCCATGATGCTTCCTGTGTCCAGGATAACCACGTGCAGGAAGTGTCATCAGCTGGAGGAGCTCAAGCTCCAGGTTTCGGAGCTTGTGCAGCAGCTGGCGTCACTGCGGTGCATCCGTGACGCTGAGAGCTACGTGGATAGCATGTTTCAGGAGATGGTCACCCTGCAGCGCAAGTGTGTGCTGCTGTGGCTCAGTGGGTAGCACCCTCGCCTCAGTCAGAAGGTTGTGGGTTCAAGTCCCACTCCAGGAACTTGAGCACATGGAGGCAGAGGTACTAAATGAGTACTTTGCATCTGTCTTTACCAAGGAAGAAGATGCTGCCAAAGTCATGGTGAAAGAGGAGGCAGTTGAGATACTGGATGGGAGAAAATTGATAAAGAGGAGGTACTAGAAAGGCTGGCTGTACTTAAAGTAGATAAGTCACCAGGACCGGATGGGATGCATCCTAGGATGCTGAGGGAAGTAAATGTGTAAATTGCGGAGGTACTGGCCATAATATTCCAATCCTTCTTGGATACGGGGGTGGTGCCAGAGGACTGGAGAATTGCAAATGTTACACCCTTGTTCAAAAAAGGGTGTAAGGATAAACCCAGAAACTACAGGCCAGTCAGTTTAACCTCGGTAGTGGGGAAGCATTTAGAAACAATGGGGGCGATTTTCTGTCGTCGGAGGAGGCGGGTAAATCAGATTCAATAAAGGCGGGTTCGGAACCCGCCTCCGAGGGATTTTGCCGGTTTTGGAGGTCGGGGAAATTGTCCCGCCTCCAGCTGGCCATAGCGATACTTGTGATCATTTAAATGCTCGTTAAGGGCCTCTCTAAGCCTATTTTGAGAAGCCCTCGTGATTTTGACGATTTCGGCGTGCTCCACGCACCTTCTGAACCACGCCAGGTAAACCTGGCGGGTTGACTCGTGGGTGGGCTTCTCACAGCTGCAGGTCTAACAAGACATCGTTTATTGCAGCAAGGATTACTTGCAGGTGCCAGACCTTGGTTTTAAAAGGTCTCTGAGCACTTTTAGACGGCCTTCTGAAGTCGGAGGTGCTGCAGCTTGAATCAATCAACTGTGGGACCTCCTTGGAAGTCCCTCTCCCCGCTTGCAATGAGCGCTTCCCCAAAGGAGGCATCTGCAAGCCGCATGGGAACCATTCATTTTCTTTCTGCATGGACCTCAGATGAGGCTGAGGAGGAGGAGGTGGTCAGAGCGCCGGTGTATCGACCAGTGGCAGCAAGAGCACATGGCTGCCCGAGATGAACCAGATTTGCATAGGTTGACCGAGTTGGCACATGTCCTTGGCTCCATCCTCCATTAATGCTTTCCAACAGGAATGGCATTTCATCAATACACAAACATTCTCCCAATCTGCACACAGATCTGGAGGTTGTATCCCCTGCCAGCTGTACCCACAGAGGTTTCTTTGGCCTCTTCCTCCCAGATGAGTGGAAGAGCACCTCCATGCTAGCTGTCACCCCCTCAAACAACATGTGCAGCGCCTCATCCGAGAGCCTCGGGGAGGCCCTTGCCTTGGAATTGGACATAGTGGGGGCGATTTTCTGATGCCGGAGGAGGCGTGTTTGGAGTCGGGAAAGGCGGGAAAATTAGAATTAATGAGGTCGGGTTCGAAACCTGCCTCCGTGGGATTTTGCCGGTGCTGGTTTTGGAGGTCGGGAAACACTCCCGCCTCCAGCTGGCCATTGCGTTAATTAATGTCTGCAAATGCTCGTTAAGGGCCTCTCTAAGCCTATTTTGAGAGGCCCTCGTGAATTTCCCATCATTTCGATGTGCTTCACGCAACTTCTGAACCACGCCAGGTAAACCTGACGGGTTGACTCGTGGGTGGGCTCTCACTGCTGCAGGTCTAACAAGACATCGTTTACTGCAGCAAGGATTACTTGCAGGTGCCAGACCTTGGCTTTAAAAGGTCTCTGAGCACTTTTAGAAGGCATTCCAAAGTCTGAGGTGCTACAGCTTGACTCCATCAACTGTGGGACCTCCTGTGAAGACCCTCGCCGCACTTACAATGAGCGCTTCCCCAGAGGAGGCATCTGCAAGCAGAATGGGAAACATTCATTTCCTTTCACCTTGGACCTCAGATGAGGATGTGGAGCATCCAGCGCAGCAGCAGAACCAGGCAGCTCAGCAGCAACATCAGCTGCAGCCCCAACCTCCTGCTCAGGCACCTGATGCTGCACAGGGCAGAAGGCAACAGCGCATCGAGGCACCTCGCCGCAGGAGATACCTCCGACAGAGGGTTTACAGACAAAGGATGAGCTACCTCAACATGAGTGAGCAGCAGTGCCAAAGGAGGCTGAGACTTTCGCGAGAGGTTGTCCAAGAGATCTGCGGCCTGCTGCAGCAAGACCTGGTACCCAGAGGAACGGGTGGACACCCCTTACCAGTGGCTGTCAAAGTCACCACCACACTCAACTTTTTTGCCTCAGGCTCCTTCCAGGGATCATCAGCGGCATCTACCTGTCGGCCGCCCACAGGTGCATCACCCAGTTTACCGATGCCCTTTTTGCTAAGTCCCACAATTGCATCCAGTTCACAAGGGATCAAGCAAGTATAACCGCCCGTTCGGTTGGATTCGCAAATATGGCAGGCATGCCAATGGTGCAGGGCGTCATAGACTGCACACATGTGGCCCTTAGGGTGCCCCATCACAACCCAGCTATCCATGTCAACCAAAAGGGCTTCCACTCCCTCAACGTACAGCTGGTGTGTAACCACAAGAAGGAGTTCTTGCATGTTTGCGCCATGTACCCTGGCAGTTACCATGATTCTTTCATCCTGCGGCACTCTAATGTTCCTCCGCTTTTCAATCCACCAAACCAACTTAATGGATGGCTCCTTGGCGACAAAGGCTATCCCCTGAAGTGGCTAATGACGCCGATCAGGAGGCCAGCTAACTAGGCTGAAGAGCGCTACAATGCCAGCCACACTTCGACCAGGTCCATCATAGAGCAGACCACTGGGTTGCTGAAGATGTGCTTCCGTTGCCTTGACCGATCAGGTGGAGCCCTGCAGTATACACCATACAAGGTCTCAGAATGGTCGTGGTCTGCTCAACATCGCACAGCGTCGTGGCTTGCAGCTTCTTGATGAGCAAGCGGCTCAGTTCCAGCCCTCCTCAGATGCAGAGGAGCAGGAGGAGGTCAGAGTGCCGGTGTTTTGACCAGCGGCAGGGCAGCACGCGAGCACATGGCTGCCAGGGATGAACTTATGGCCAGATTTGTATAGGTTGGCACATGCCCATTGTCAATGAAGTCCGAGCATGGAGTCAAGGACATGACTCTCTGGCCTCCTTTCAGTCAGGCCACCAACCTGACCACGCAATGTGGCGTTGCCCGCGGCTAAGTAACATGGCATAACGCCAACATTTTGGCTTCAAATCATGTTAATGCTTTCCAACAGGGATGGCATTTCATCAATACACAAACCTGGAGCTTATATCCCTTGCCAGCTGTACCCACACAGCCTTGGTTTCTTTGGCAGGCCTCTTCCTCTGAGATGAGTGGAAGAGCACCTCCATGCTAGTTCTCACCCCCTCAAACAACATTTGCAGCGCCTCATCTGAGAGCCTCGGGTAGGCCCTTGCCTTGGAATTGGATATACGTATCTCAAAAGATGTTGGAGGTGGTGCAGGAGAAGCAGAAATGCTGTGGAATGAGCCAAGGGAGCAAGAAGCCATAAAATCAGACTGGAAAAGTGCTGTCAACAGGGGTGGGTTTCATTCCCAAAACACTAATTGACCAAGGGCATCCCACACCTCTGAAATCAAGCGAAAATCATGAAATCTCTTTTTTTCGAAAAAATCAGTGGAGGCAGGTTTCAAACGCACCCAAACCAAAAGCCGCCTCCAGTGGGAAAATCGCCCCCTAATAATTCGGGACAAAATTAACAGGTCACTTGGACAAGTGTGGATTAATTAAGGAAAGCCAGCACGGATTTGTTAAAGGCAAATCATGTTTAACTAACTTGATTGAGGTTTTTGATGAGGTAACAGAGTTTGAGGTGTACATGGACTTCCAAAAGGCGTTTGATAAAGTGCCACATAATAGACTTGCTAGCAAAGTTGAAGCCCATGGCATAAAAGGGACAGTGGCAGCATGGATATAGAACTGGCTAAGTGACAGGAAACAGTAGTGGTGAACGTTTGTTTTTGGACTAGAGGAAGGTATACATTGATGTTTCCCAGGGGTCGGTACTAGGACCACTGCTTTTCTTGATATATATTAATGACTTAGACTTAGGTGTACAGGGCACAATTTCAAAATTTTCAAATTACTCAAAACTTGGAAGTATAGTGAACGCTGAGGAGGATAGGGATAGACTTCAAGAAGACAGACAGGCTGGTGGAATGGGCGGACACGTGGCAGATGAAATTTAACGCAGACAAGTGCGAAGTGATGCATTTTGGTAGCAAGAACGAGGAGAGGCAATATAAACTAAAGGGGGTGCATGAACAAAGAGACCTGGGGGTATATGTGCACAAATCATTGAAGGTGGCAGGGCAGGTTGAGAAAGCGGTTAAAAAAGCATACGGGATCCTGGGGTTCATAAATAGAGGTCATGATGCGGAGATGCCGGTGTTGGACTGGGGTGGACAAAATTGAGAGGTCGCACAACACCAGGTTATAGTCCAACAGTTTTATTTGAAATCACAAGCTTTCGGAGCTTACTACTCCTTCATTTGAAATCACAAGCTTTCGGAGCTTAGTAGTAAGCTCCGAAAGCTTGTGATTTCAAATAAAACTGTTGGACTATAACCTGGTGTTGTGCGACCTCTCAATTTCATAAATAGAGGCATAGGGCTCGATTTTAATTGCCGAGGTGGGTTGGAGTGGGGTTGTGTGGTGGGTGGGTTCTGGAGCCGCTTCCGGCGGGGATCAGCTGCTGATGTCCGATGTTGATTTCAATGGGGCGTGCTGGCCGGTCCAATGAGTGGGATCGGGTCGGCTGGCCGCCTCTAATGACGTCATCATAGCTGCTGCTTTTAAAGCTACCATTCAGCCTCTTGTGGATTCCTGGACTCTATGAAATTGATTTTGATGCAATGACTTCTTCCAGAGGCAAAGCAGCTCCTCGTTTTAATGATGTATCCCTCCATGTTCTTGTGGATGCTGTTAGAGGACGCAGGGAGATTCTCTTCCCTCCTGATGGCCGGAGGAAGCCTCCTCAGCAGACCAAGGCAGATTGGCTGCGCATTGCTCAGGAGGTGAGCGCAAGGTCCATTTATGCACGGTCATGGATCCCGTGCCGAAAAAGGTTTAATGATCTTGTGAGATCAAAAGTGAGTATCCTCTCACTTGCCTTCACTCTGATCCCTTCTCTTATCACCAGCACTCTGCATTGTAAGCCTCATCCTTCACATCCCACCTTACCCTTACTTCCCTTGCACCCTTACCTATCCATCTCTGTCTCTGCACTGAATCACTTCAGCATCCTGCGTATACACCCCTTAGACTCGCTCTCACTGTCATGCAGTGACAACTAAATGCACAGGGAGCTACCTTCCTCTTGGCACCTTACCCCATCTTCACACTCACTCCATCACTGTGGCTGAAACACCGCTTGTGTCCCTCCTTGCAGGAAAAGATAGCCCACAATAAGAGGGAGAGAGCAATGACTGGAGGAGGAACACCTACCCTAGCCACATTGACCATTGCTGAGGAGGCTGAAAACGAGATTGTTGGCAGTGGCGAGGACCTGGAAGTGGGCGATGGAGAGACAGGCACACTAGAGGAAGCTGGTGACATAATAGAGTTTCATCCCTCTCAGAATGCAATGGCATATGATGTTCATAGAGAATGGTGTTGTGTCATCTGCTCAAAAGGATGTGTCGGCTACATCAATATCAGATGTCTAAGTCATGCCTTTACTCCCCACAGGACCATCGAGCGCCCCCCTCCCAACGATTTAGGACGAAGAGCCAGACAACTCCTCAGAGGAACCTGAAGCCCCTGAGGGAGCAGCATCACCAGGACTCAGCACACCCAGCACCAGCGCAGCAACGCTCACCTCGGTGGGGCCCTCATGAGTTAGAATAGTGTTGCAACCTGGTCCGGTCCTCTGCCCCAACTGTAAAATTTATGGAATATTTAAAAAAAACCATGGACATTGAACTGTGAAATATAAAAGCCATACCTCAGGACACAGAGATGGGCTATGCAGTAAGGGGTTAATTCAAACATTGCAACAAAACTATGGAAAAGACATGATCATAGTCAATGATACAGGACAACTGCCATCGATTCAATAAAAGTAAGATACTGAGAATGCCATCAGCACAGACAATAGCACCGGACGATGTCCATTACCATCTGAATGGTTCCTGCCAAGAAGAAAAAGGGACATTCTCACATTTGTTAACTTTGGAGCCAGGAATCTTGTACCATAGAAAGGTTGCATTGTTTAAACAGCATGAGAACTGATCAGGCCCACCCGGTCCTGTGTAGACCAGGGCGTGGAATAATTTCATAATTAAAAGGTGTTAACCATCGGACATTACAGGAAATATGTTCGAGATATCGTGATAGGTATCTTCATAAAAGGGGGACAGAAGGTTTGGTCACCTAGGCTTACAATCAACACCAGAACGACCAGCTGTGTGAGTGATTGTAAGTTTGTCAAATCGTAGAGGGATTTGTCTGGGTAACTTTAAGTAGCAGTCGAATCGCAGAAGGGTTTGTGCTGTGGGATTTTGTGTTAGTTTCAGTTAAATTGCGGAAGGCTTTTAACTGGTATTTCGTGTCATTTCAGGTAACCTTGTGTAAGGGTTTTGTATTGTGGGTTTTGTGTTATCCCGGTCAAATCACAGAAGGGTTTGTACGGGGGGAGTTTTGAGAGTTCAACAAATCGAAGGTTGAGCCAAATCCTGTGTTGTGCGTATTTTGTTATTATAAATCCTGAAGTCCAAGAACTGTCTGTAAGGGGGGGGACGGGAACAGAACCTCCTACACGCACAAGTGAACATCAGCAGATGGTGGAGACAGCGACAGCAGTGGAGAGTCCTCGGCGGAGGTCGCAGGATTCTTAGCTCTAAGGAGCTGCATGCAGACGCTCCAAAGAGTATCTCAGGAAATACAGGAACAAGTGCAGGTGTCTCTGGAAGGGTTTGCCTCCAGGGTTAGAGAGAGTGTGAAGAGAATGGAGGAGTCTTCTCTAACATCAGCACTGCCATGGTGGAGGCAATGGCGCATGAAAGCACCACCATGTATAGGATGGCAGACTCCGTGGAAAGGATGGCTATGGAGGAAATAAGTCGCCAGAGTCAGGAAAACATGGTGACTGTTCAAAATAGAATGTCATCTCTGGAGGAGCGAGGGACAGCTATTGAGCAGAGACCAGAGCTTCATGGACATCCATTTGATTTTGATCAGGACTGCCAGTGCAGATAAGGGTCCTCATGGTCCCCCTAAAGTGCAGCAAGGTGCTTTCTAGCCATTTGCCAGCACACAGGTGCAGCTGACCCATGAGAGGGATGCTGTTGGCAGGACAGAAGGAAGCGTGGGTTCCTCTCAAAATGCTCACATAACCATGCCACTACGGAGCCCTCAGTCAGAGACCCATTTTGCGGAGACAACTGAGGTGGCCGTTTCAGCCCCTGCATAACCGCAGGAAAAGCAGACTGTTGAAGAGCCTTCCCAGGCTCCCAAACCCAGAGGACGCCCGCCAAAGGCATCTAAGAAAGCTCAGCATCCTAGTCAGCAAGGTGCCTCTACATCTACTGAAGCCACAGGGGAAGCACCATGTAGAAGCACGCGCAAGAGAAAGATTACGCACCTATAGTCACAAGGGAAGTCACTTGGGTGATTTATCTTTTTTTTTCCCCTGACTGTTGCTGGTTTATTATCCTTTTGTGATATTTACAAAGAAAAATAATGTCAAACAGTTGATTGTGTGGCCTGTGTGTTATTGGAAATGGCAAAAGCACATTGAGGGCTCAGGATGACTTGCTTTTGTAAAGCTGATGGTGAAAGAGATAGGAAATAACAGAGTATAGCAGAGATGATGTATGACATTGGACAAGTGTCACCTGCAATTACAGAGCTATATGGTGGCCACCTATGGTTGAAAGTAAGCTTATGCTAATGTGGCATGGCAGTGTGCATACCCTGGTTGACGGGCAGCAGTGAACGGGAAGAATGCTGCATTGGTCACAACAGGGCCTACAAGACAGCCTTCGTCCTGCTCCTCTTCCCAGGAAGATCTGCGCTGCGCCACGTGGCTGCTACTCCTCCGATTATGAGGACCAGGATGAGAGGGCATAAATGTTTCCCATCCCCTTGTTATAGATTTCATTTGAGGCAATAAGCTTGCAAGCACACAGTCGAAGTGGCCAGAAGTTATTCCATTCCGGTCACACTGCAGATGGGTGTCAGCTTGAACAGTCAGAAGGTCAGTAGATGAGCAGAATGTTATCCCATACCTACAACAGCAAAGTTGTTGCATTTGAATGTCAGCCATGTTTCAGGGGCACTTTTAAAGCACTCCACCAATGCATACAAATCATGTCCTCCAGCAACTCGTCTCCTTGAACCTGGCCTGTTTCTGACAAGTCGGGAGCCAGGAGCCCGAAAATGGCAAACCACTATGAAAATAGGATTAGAAATGCAGTTAACTGCCTTAACTACCTGTCCCACGGGTTCCAGTCGGGAGCGGCTGAACAGACACGAAAATCGGGTGAGGGCAGGATGGGTGTCTAAAGCCATTTTTTCCGATTTTCGCTACAGACCTGCCTCCAAAGGGCTATTAAAATCGAGCTCCGAGTACAAAAGCAAGGAAGTTATGATTTATATAGCGCCTTTCACGACCACCGGACATCTCAAAGCGCTTTACAGCCAATTAAATACTTTTGAAGTGGAGTCACTGTTGTAATGTGGAAAATGCGGCAGCCAATTTGCGCACAGCAAGCTCCCACAAACAGCAATGTGATAACGACCAAATAATCTGTTTTTGTTATTTTGGTTGACGGATAAATATTGGCCAAGACACCGGGGATAACTCCCCTGCTCTTCTTCGAAATAGTGCCATGGGATCTTTTACGTCCACCTGAAAAAGCAGACGGTTTGACGTCTCATCCGAAAGATGGCGGGGGAGTGGGACGAGCTGAAGTGTTCTTGCAGAGATCCAGCATGGCCTCCTTCTGTGCTGTAACCATCCTATGTCCTGAGGTTATGAAAAGCGCAACATAAATGGAAGTCTTACTTTAGGAGGTAACCACCATCTCCAGTGTGAAAACAAGGGACAGGATCCTGAAATTACACATTCAAATCATTATGCTACAAGTGCGGACAGAGGCAGGAGCAACTTCCAGCCTCAGATATATCCCTTAGTAATGATCCCTGGATCATTCTCATCACTGAATTGGAAAGTTAACAGAACTGCTGAAGAGGAGTTTCTGTTTCATGACCCTGTATTCTACAAACTCTCTTGAACAGCACTTTTGTAGCTTGCCTGACTACATATCCTACTTCCTCAATACAGATCACAACACAGTAGTTAAGACAGGCTACCAACTTCCCTTTCCCCCTCCCCCCCCAAAAAAAATACAAGGCACATTAACCCTTTTAAGGACATTCGTGGAGATTATTTCTCAAATAAAACATCTGGGTAGGGGAGGAGCGGAAGGAACTGGATTAGCACACTGCATTCTAAATCATGCTATACATGATCTGGGTTGTTTGATGCTGACACTTGGCACCAAAAATAGAAAAAAAGAGTTCCTTGTCCAATAGTGACATGCTTCAACTTGAGCACAAAACAAGAAAGGGCAGATATATACAGATTAAACTCAATTAATGGTGCAAAAGCAAAATATACAAAGGGCGTTACGTTACATAAAAGCAAGTTGAAGTATTTGTTTTTGATCTACATTCATGACTTGGCACTAGTTTTATAGCAACAACTGTGCACAGACACTGATTTTATAGACACATGCCCCAAACTCCACTGTGACACATTGAGTCATCACAATATTGCCAATTATTTTGGTCAACACCAAGAGAAAAGACAAGTTCCACGCTGCAAGTCTGGGGCTGTTTCTGTCCATATTAACTCTGTCTTTCAAAAGAAACCTCGTTATAAAATAACTACGGCCTAAATTGCCACTTCCCTTATCCATGATGAGACACCTTCTAATCGTCTGGGCTTTTAAAGGAATACTCAAGGTTAACAACAGCAACTTGTATTTATATAGCGCCTTTAACGTAGTAAAACATCCCAAGGTGCTGCACAGGAGTACTTAAAGACAAAAAATTTGACACCGATCCACATAAGGATAAATTAGGGCAGGTGGCCAAAAGAGGTAGGTTTTAAGGAGCGTCTTAAAGGAGGAAAGAGAGGTAGCGAGGCGGACAGGTTTAGGCAGGGTATGCCAGAGCTTTGGGCCTGGGCACGGCCACCAAAGGTTGAGCGATTATAATCAGGGATGCTGAAGAGGGCAGAATTAGCAGAGCGCAGATATCTCGGTGGGGGGGGGGGGTTGTTGTGAGGCTGAAGGAGATTACAGAGATAGGAAGGGGCGAGGCCATGGAGGGATTTGAAAACAAGGATGAGAATTTTGAAATCGAGGCACTGCTTAACCGGGAACCAATGTAGTTCAGCAAGCACAGGGGAGAAGGGCGAACGGGACTTGGTGCGAGTTAGGGCACGGGCAGCGAGTTTTGGATGACCTCAAGGTTAAGTTAAGTTGACATTTAGTAAAAACAGGACTAACAAGTAATGGGAACCAGTCTGTCAAGTCTTCCGTGGGTTTAATCTCCTCTCTTCTACTTAAAAAAAAATCAAAAAGACAGTGCATTACATGTCCACAATGCTATGCACCATGAATCCTGGTCATTCAGATGAAGGAACAGGGTGGTTACTGAAAGTAGAACAAGACCCTGTAAGGGAATCAACACCTTCAGGGGGGAAAAAGAACAAAATTGAAAAGAAAAAAAGTGCTGTGTATATGCTCTACCAACAAGAAAAGAACTTTTATTTATATAACGTTCTTTCATACCAAGAGGTCCCAAAGCACTTAGTCAATCAACTACATTGGAAGCATATTCATTGGTCATTCCTTACTGTTTGTGGGACCTTGCTGTTCCACAAATATGCTGCCATGTGTGCCTACATGACGATCTGTTTTGCTGGTGGTGCTCATTGACTGAGCAATATTGGCCAGGATACTGGGAGAACTCAATCTTCTTCAGATAGTGCCATGGGATCCTGTAAATAGACCTGGACAGACAGCTAGGGTCTTAGTTCAGCGGGTTGAATTTTCACAGGGTCCCTGCACTCATCTGCCTTAACGTCAGCGTAAGTGGCGCAGAAATGTCCAGAACATGGAGTAAACGGTGTTGCACCTTTCATTTCAGGGTTTCCGTACCTCTTCTACAAAGTTCTGGGGGCAAGTAAAAGAACCCCAACGGAAATTCATCCCCAGCATCTTATCTGAAAGGTAGCATCTCCAACACTCTCCGTATTGTACTGAAGTATCAGCATTTTTTGGGGCAATGCTAACTTCAGGCGAACAATGCCTTGGGTAATATTAAGAGCTTAAGTTGGTAAATGCATTACTCGATGTGGTATTGAAGCCATACCCTTTTGACCCAGAGCTAAGAATGTTCTCACTGAACCAAGTTAACAGGTGAAATCAGAAAAAAATTAATTGGGTCTTATTCAAGTATTTGCCGGAGGTGACCTAAGCCGGGCTGGTTGGGGATAATTTGCAATTAATTTGATTGTACTCTCTTTCCAGCTATAGGGAAGCAGTTCAACAGTGATCGCGAATAAGAAAATATACAACGTATCATGGCTTCAACTAATATTTAGTTCCAAGGCATTGTTCACCTGAAGTTAGCTTTTCCAAAATAACATGCTCAACACCAAATCCGCTTTGTATGAGCTCTCGTTTTTCTTGTCTCCCATTTAAGTCCAGTCGCTGTTTTGCCTACTCTCCCGCCTACAATGAAATCCATCGTTTATAATTAGAACACTCCGAATATAATTTCTCTGCAACCTTTTGCGAAGAGAGGAATGAAAAGCAGAAGAGAGATCAAGGGTGTGATTAAGAACTTCCTTAGTGGGGAAGTGCATTGCTCAATGTGGTAATGAATCACCTAGATTAGGAAAATCTCAGGGCTAAATCCCTGGTCTATGCTGAATTGACAGATCACAATTGGGCTCTGCTGCATTTCCTGAATGGGGTCTTGTTAAATTATATTTAGCTCATTGTCTGAACATTAAGACAGTTGACATGAAGCTAAGCTGATTGCCATGATAATTTCCAGTGTTAATTAGCTACTCAAAAGACTTGTATTTATCTAGCACCTTCCACGACCTGAAGACATCCCAAAACACTTTACATCCGATTAAGTAATTTTGAAGTGTAGTCACTTGTAATGTAGGAAACACAGCAGCCAATTTTCACATAGCAAGGTCCCACAAACAGCAATGTTTTAGTGATGTTGAGGGAGAACTCCCCTGCTCTTCTTCGATAGGGCCATGGGATCCTTTACATCCACCTGAGGGGTCAGGTGGAGCCTCAATTTAATGTCTCACCCGAAAGATAACACCTCTGACAGTGCAGCACTCCCTCAGTACTGTTCTGGAGTGTCAGCCTAGATTTTGCGCTCAAGTCTTTGGAGTGGGACTTGAACCCACAACCTTGTGACTCAGAGGCGAGAGTGCCACCATTGAGCCATGACTAACACCCAAGATGTATAGGTTTCTGTAGCTTTGAAACAATGAAAACACCCCATAGCCAGTCATCAGTATCCTGAGGCTAGGAAGAATTAGGATTCCCTTTAGCAAGCCGGTCGCCCCTGCTAGAAAATACCTGCATGCACATAGAACTGATCCGAGATCCCTGTGGTCAAATAGCCTGCCAATACTCATTGTCGTAAGCCCCAATTTTAACTTGGTGGAAGCCATGCGGAACAGGCCAGGGTAGACGGCAAATCATCCGGACCACGGCAGCATGAGGCCTAGGAGGTTTTAACTCCCGGGCCCCTGAGTCTCCTGCCTGACCCCGGTGGGAAGGGGCAGCTCGCCAGTGCGTGGAAACAGGATGTCGAGCCCCATAAAAAGGAGTCAAAATAAGAAAACCCACTTAACTTTTTGGGCCTCTTCTGGTGCCAGCTCTTCCCACGAGGGGAGCTTGGCAGGGAAGCCACAACTACTTCCCCATGTGGGTCTCTGTTAAAATTGCAGTCGGGCCCCGATCTTCACATTTCAAGACTCTCTGGCTTCCAGTATGTGTCCCTCTCAACTATTCAGAACATTGCAGTAGGCCATTCAGCCCCTTGAGCCTGTCCCATCAGCTTAGATCAAATTCATTTACCCGAAATTGTTCCATATCCTTATCTAACGAAAATCCATCAAGCTCAGTCTTGAAAGCTTCAATTAACCTAGCATCCACTGCCTTTTGGAGAGGAGTTCCTGATTTCACTTCTCCACAGCCTAGCTCTAATTTTAAATGATATCCTCTTGTTCTGGTTTCCCCACCAGAGGAAATAGTTTCTCTGGGGGGAATTTTTACTTCAAAGAGCGAATATATTTGGGAGTGGTCACATTTTTTGTCTTATAATACTCCTATGCAGCGCCTTGGGACATTTTACTACATTAAAAGCGCTATATAAATACAAGTTGTTGTGTGGATGGTTAAAAGCGCTGAAATTGACAGAGCATCGGGAAGCTGGCTCCAACCCGCCGACTTCGGTATTTAACTGCAGCGCGTGCAAGAAACCCCTCGGGAGAGGCGGGTCACCAATTTAAATATGTTAAGAGGTAAGAAGAACTTTCTAAACAGGGGTTTTCAACTTTAACTGTGGGTGCACAGGTTTCTCGGGCTTCCTGAACTCGCCAGTGAAAGCAAGGTGAGAGCACAGCGGCAATTGAGGAGGCTGAACAATTGACTGAGACCTCACACCTGCTTCCTTGCCTAAGGTGAAAGGCTTTTGCTTACAGTACTTGTTCTGAGAGTTTGCTTTCACTACTTTGGAGGTTTGTGCGTCTGATCTCCACACTCCATCAGTCAGATCAGATCAGCATGGGTGCCGTTTATGCTGTTTTCGGCTTGGGAAGGTAGAGTGAGGGTGTTGGGGTGATACGCACATCAGGATGTAATTCAATGTGCCATTGCACTCACCTTCCCTGCCCTGATTAGGTCATTAAACCTCTTCCGGTACTGCATCCAGGAGCGTGGCACCACACTCCTGCTGCTCGCCTGCTCAGCAATCTCCAGCCACGCCTTCTTGTTCTCCAAGGCAGGTTTCTTCCTCCCGTCGGCAGGGAAAAACATCTCCCCGAGGGCCCTTACAGACTGCAGCATCAGGTCTAGAGCGGCAGCTGTGAACTGAGGCGCAGCCTTGCCACATTGGGAATCCATTACTGCAGTTGCTGCCTCTGTTCCCCCCACGTCCACAATCCTTCAACTGTCACCTTTGCAGTGTCCCTTTAAACAGATCAGCTGAAATAGACTCATGCGTGTCGTCATCACACCCACTCGCACCAATTGGTCAGGACACGTGAAAGTCAGATGAAAATGTAGTGGCTGGGTTAAAAAGCCACTGACAGATGCGCTGCAGTTACTTCCGGGTTCCCCACATGCTACTGGTCCGGTTCTCCCTCCCCGCCCGTCACCGTGTTAAAATTTCCCCCCCGCTGTATCCATCCTATTGAATCACTTTATAATTTAGAAACAAACAGAAAAATAGGAGGAGTAGTAGGCCATTCGGCCCTTCGAGTCTGCTCCGCCATTCAATATGATCATGGCTGATCTGAATACCATATTCCCGTTCTCTCCCCATACCCCTTGATGCCTTTTGTGTCTAGAAATCTATCTAACTATCTAAATACCTCAACAAGATCACCCCTCAACGTTCTAAACTCAAGGAAATATAAGCCAAGTTTATGCAACCTGTTCTCAACTTAACCCTGCTATAATTCTGGTGAATCTGTGCTGTACCCCCACCAAGGCCAATTTACCATTCCTGAGGTGCCATGGCCAAAACTAAACGCAGTACGACAGAATGGGGTCTCACCAAGTCTCTGTACAACTGAAGCTTTACTTCCTCACTTGTGTATTCCCTTCCCCCTGCGATAAAGGCCAACATTCCATTAGCCTTTTTGATTACTACTAATTGTATCTGTGCACTAGCTTTTATTGATAAGGAGCTAATAAGCCGCAAGCGCAAGGCATTCCTGATCTGGAAACAGCAACAGAACTCGAGAGCAAGAAAGCAGCTCTACAGGCGCCTGAATGCAGAGGTCCAACAAAAAACTCACGACCTAAAGAACAGATGGTGGGTGGAGAAAGCACAGGAGATCCAGCAGCTAGCGGATAACCACGACGTGCGTGGATTCTTTAGCGTAGTCAAGACCACCTACGGCCCAAGCACCCAAGTCCCTAGCCCACTGCAGGCCAAGAATGGAGAGGTACTCATCAAGGACAGAGAGGCAGTCCGTGCCCGCTGGAAGGAGCACTTCGAAGATCTCCTTAACCGAGACTCTGTCTTCGACGTGAGTGTCCTCAACTCTATCCCGCAGCATGCTACCCGCCACCATCTCAGCACAACCCCAGCCCGGCATGAGGTTGAAAAGGACATCCGACAACTGAAGAACAAGGCGGCCTCAGGAGCAGATGGAATCCCCGCCGAGGCACTAAAACATGGCGGAGAAGCACTATTGGCGCGAATACATGAACTCATTTCTCTTATTTGGAAGGAGGAGAGCATGCCAGGGGATCTCAGAGATGTCGTAATCGTGACCATCTTCAAGAAAGGTGACAAGTCCGATTGCGGTAATTACAAAGGAGTCTCCCTGCTGTCTGCCACAGGGAAAGTCATCGCAAGAATCCTCCTCAATCGCGTTCTCCCCAAGAGCTCCTAGAGTCGCAATGCGGATTCTGCCCAGTAAGGGGCAAAATTGACATGATCTTCACCGCGCGTCAACTACAAGAGAAATGCAGGGAACAGCACCAACCGCTGTACATGGCCTTCTTTGACCTCACAAAGGCCTTCGACACCATCAACCGTGAGGGATTATGGAGCGTCCCCCTCAATTTCGGCTGCCCTCAAAAGTTTGTCACCATCCTCCGCCTGCTTCACGACGACATGCAAGCCGTGTCCTGACCAACGGATCCACCACACACCCAATTCACGTATGGACCGGGGTCAAGCAAGGCTGTGTCATCGCACCAACGCTCTTCCTGATCTTCCTGGTGCAATGCTCCATCTCACCCTCAGTAAGCTCCCCGCTGGAGTGGAGCTAATCTACAGAACAAACGGGAAACTGTTCAACCTGCGTCACCTCCAGTCCAGATCCAACGTCGTCCCATCCTCTGTCGTCGAATTACAGTATGCAGACGACGCTTGCGTCTGCGCACACCGAGGCCAAACTCCAAACCATCATCAACACCTTCACCGAAGCTTACGAGAGCATGGGCCTTACACTAAACATCCGTAAGACAAAGGTCCTCTCCCAACCTGCCCCCACCACACAGTACTGCTCCCCAATTATCAAAATCCGTGACAAGGCCTTGGACAACATGGACCACTTTCCATACCTCGGGAGCCTACGGTCAACAAGGGCAGACGTCGATGACGAAGTCCAACACCGCCTTCAGTGTGCCAGTGCAGCCTTCGGTCACCTGAGGAAGAGAGTGTTTGAAGACCAGTACCTCAAACCCAGCACCAAGCTCATGGTATACAGAGCAATAGTGATACCCGCCCTCCTGTATGCTTCAGAGACATGGACCATGTACAGCAGGCACCTCAAAGCACTGCAGAGGTACCACCAACACTGCCTCCGCAAGATCCTGCAAATCCATTGGCAGGATAGGCGCACCAACGTCCGTGTTCTCGCTCAGGCCAACATCCCCTGCATCGAAGCTTTGACCACGCTCTATCAGCTCCGATGGACGGGCCACATCGTCCACATGCCCGATACGAGACTCCCAAAAGAAGCGCTCTACTCGGAGCTCCGACACGGCAAGAGAGTCCCAGGTGGGCAGAGGAAACGCTTCAAAGCCTTCTTGAAAAAGTGCAACATCCCCACTGACACCTGGGAATGCCTGGCCCAAGATGCACAAAGTGGAGGAGAAACATCCGGGAAGGCGCCGAACACCTCGAGTCTCTTCACCGGGAGCAAGCGGAAGCAGCACACGTCAACCCAAGCACCCCATCCACCCACCCCTTCAACCACCGTCTGCCCCACCTGTGACAGAGACTGTAGGTCCCGCATTGGACTCATCAGTCACCTGAGAACTCATTTTTAATGTGGAAGCAAGTCATCCTCGGTTCCGAGGGACTGCCTAAGAAGAAGATTGATAAGTACACGAACAACTAAATCCCTCTGCAGAAGAGGTTAAGATCGGAACCAGCGTGATCTGTTCGGATAAGATCCACAGGCCATTTTAACTTCCTGCCGGGTGGTGGCAGAGTTAAAATTGGCCCTTTAGCCACCATGCAACTGCACCCCAGCACGACTTAGTCTTCAAAAGTAAGAGAAAGAAAATATTTAAGAACAGGAAGAAAAAGTGATTATCACCAGCCAACATTATTTTAACTCTCGCTCTTTAGAGTTTCATCACTGTATGAGAATCATATAAGTTTCACACAAAGGGGGCCCATCAAGTCAGTACCAGCTCTTCATCGAGCAATCTAACAACTTGAATTTATATAGCATCTTTAATGTAGCAAAACAACCCAAGGTGCTTTACAGAAGTGTAGTTAGACAAAAGACAATCCAAAACTCATTGCACTGCCTCCTCTTCTCACAGCCCTGTATTTTTCTCTGCTTCAAATATTCATCCAATTTCCCAACAGATGCAATAGTCCACAGCCACTTCCTATCGCAAAGCATTCCACACTCCAACAACCCTTTATGTAAAGAAAGTTCTCCTCATCTCTCTCTGACAATTTTAAACTGGTGACCCTTTATCTCAGACTCTCCACCTAGGAGGAAATTGTCTTTTCCTACTCACGCTATTAAAACCCTCCATAATGTTAAAAAATATCAAATCTCCGCATAGCCATCTCTGCGCCAATGGAAATAATTCCAGTATCTATAATCCCACCATCTCAAGTCTCTCCTCACAAATATAGTTTCCTATCCCTGGCATCATCCTGGTGAATGACAAACGGAATACATTGTAAACTGAGTGTAAAGTTGGAAATTTAGCAAGAGTGGGAATTGGTGCAGAGGGGGAAGGAGATGCTGCTTTATCCCTCCAATACTTGTAGTGGTTCGTGTAAGCTTGAAGCAGTAAGTATTTAACATTTTGTCTAGTATTTTAGTGCTTAGTGCAAGTTACTGTCTAAAAAATAAACTTACGACAGACTAAAAAGTAGACATAAATAATATAGACTATGATATGGCAGAGCATATGGTGTGTCTGGACGGCAGCATGTGGGAGTTAGTGGACACAGAGACTGTCCCGAGCAAACATGACTGCACATCTCTATCTTGAATCTCTCCAGCTCAGTCATTCAGCTGAGTGCAAGTTGGAGACACTGTGACACACGAGAAGGAGAGAAATATCTGGACAGTTTGATCTAGACCTTGGATACACCACATAGAGGGATGGAGGATCAGAATGGGGTTGGTGTGACTGGTAGTGTATAGAGCAAGGAGAACCCAGGTGCGATAGAGAACAAGGATCCGCTGAAACTGATCCTATCCAACATGCACAACGTACTTGCTACCCGTGAGGATATGGATAAAGACTGTCAGGACAGCCAGAATGCTGACCATGGCACCTTGGAGCAGGAGGCTGTCCAAAGTGGGGGAGGGAAGGAGGAGGGAAGTGGTGTTGTAGGAGATTCAATAAGACAAAGAGCATTCTTTATAAGCAGGATCGAGAGTCACACATGGTAGGTTACCTACCTGGTACCAGGGTGAGGGACATCTCGAACCGGCTTGAAAGAATATTGGAGGGGGGCGGGGGGGGGGGGGGAGAAAGGGAGTAGGATCCAGTCATTGTGGTCCATGTTGGAACCAACAACATAGGAAAGAGAGTAGGCAATAGTTTCTGTTTGGAGTGTACCAGGAGCGAGGAGCTAAATTAAAGAACAGGACCTCTGGATTATTTCCTGAGCCACATGAAATTGGCGTAGGGATAAGCAGATTAGGGAGGTGAACACATGGCTGAAGGAGTGGTTCCATTTCATGGGACATTGGCAACAGTACTGGGACAGGAAGGAAGTGTACCATTGGGGCGGGCTCCACCTGGGACCAGGGTCCTAGGAGAAAGGATAAATAGGATGGTCACGGGGACTTTAAACTAGTAAATGAGGCGAGGGCTCAGGTAGAAAAGGTAACAGTAATAGCTCTAAAACAATCGAAAAGGAAGAGAGTAGAGTAATAGTCAGAAATTGTGCTTTAGGCACTACAGGTAAAAGGGACAACTAAAAGGTTTAAAGTAATTAAACCAGGAGAGAGAAATAAGTGAGTAAAACATTAGAGCAGGACAGGTTAGGGTGTGTGGCCCAAATAAGCATTCTTTATACAAACACACTGAGTATATGGAACAAATTGAATGAATTTCAGGTGCAAATTCAACTTGGAGGGTATGACATGGTAGCCATTACTGAGATATAGCTGCAAGACGGTCAGGACTGGGAACTAAATATACCAGGTTATAAAGTCTACAGGAAAGATAGAGAAAATGGTAGAGGGGGAGGAATAGCCTTAGTGATTAAGGATGAAGTCACTTCAATGATGAGAGGCAAGTTGGCAGTGGAGACTTTATGGGGAAAATTAAGAAATAGAAATGGATTTAAGACTGTAGTCAGAGTTTGTATAGGGCCTCTGGTAGCAACTGTGAAGTGGTAGAATGTAGAAATGCAAAGATTAGAGAAGCATGTAGCAAAGGCAGAGTGGTTTTAAGGGGGGGGGGGAAATCATTAACCTTCATATAGATTAGGATAAGCAGACTATCTCATGTCACAAAGGTAATGAATTTCTTGAGTGTGTTCAGAATGGTTTTCTGCAACAATATGTCCTAGAACCAACAAGGGGCAAGGCCATATTAGATTTAGTAATGAGTAAAAAGCCAGATTTAATAGCAGTCATGGAATGTATTCAAGATAGTTTTCTAGATAAGTATGTCGAGGAACCAACTAGGGAACAGGATATTTTAGATCTAGCATTGTGCAATGAGACAGGGTTAATTAATAACCTTGGAGTAAAGGAGCCTTGGGTGTAGTGATCATAATGAGATAGAATTTTCTAATAATTTAGTTAAGTGAGAAACTAGGGTCTTAAATATGAACAAAGCAAACCTCGTAGGTATGCGAGGCGAATTGTCCAAGATAGGTTGGGAAACTAGATTAAAAGATATGACAGTACATAAGCAATGGCAAACATTTAAAGAAATAATTCATAGTTCACAACGAATATACATTCTCTTAAGAAATAAAAATCCCACAGGAAAAAATGGTCCAATCATGGCTAACAAGATAAGTTAAAGATAGTATTAGAATAAGGAAAGAGGCTTATAATGTGGACAGAGAGTAGAAAGCCTGATGATTGGGAGGATTTAGAATTCAGCAAAGGAGGACCAAGAAATTGATGGAGAGAAATAAACTATGAAAGTAAACTAGCAAGAGACATGAAAAAAAGATTGTAAAAGCTTCTATGGGTATGTAAAAAGGAAGAGATTAGCAAAAGTAAACGTGGGTCCCTTACAGGCAGAGACAGGAGAAATTATAATGGGGAATAAGGAAATGGCAGAGACATTAAACAAATACGGTGTGTCTGTCTTCACTGAAGACAAAAAATATTCCAGAAATAGTGGAGAACCAAGTGTCTAGTGAGAACGAGGAACTTAAAGTAATTAGTATTAGTAAAGAAATAGTACTAGAGAAATTAATGAGCTGAAAGCCGACAAATCCCCTGGACCTGATGGCCTAAATCCTAGGGTTTTAAAAGAGGTGGCTATAGAGATAGAGGATGCATTTAGTTTTGATCTTCCAGATTCTCTAGATTTTAAAATGGTCCACGTGGATTGGAAGGTAGCAAATATAAACCCGCTATTCAAGAAGGAAGGGAGAAAGAAAACAAGGAATGGTAGACCAGTTAGCCTGACATCAGTAGTCAGGAAATGCTAGAATCTATTTGGGGCGTGGTAACAGGGCACTTAGAATATGATTGGGCAGAGTCAACACGGATTTATGAAAGAAATCATGTTTGACAAATCTTAGTTTTTTTGAGGTTGTAGCTAGCAGGGTAGATAAGGGAGAACCAGTGGATGTAGTGTAATTGGATTATCAGAAAGCATTCGATAAGGTGCCACACAGGAGGTTATTACATAGAATGAGGGCTCATGGGATTGGGGGTAATATTAGCATGGATTGAGGATTGGTTAACACACAGAAAACAGAGCAGGAATAAATGGGTAATTTTCGGGTTGGCAGGCTGTAATTAGTGGGGTACCGCAAGGATCAGTGCTTAGGCCTCAGCTATTTACAATCTATATCCATAACTTAGATGCTGGGACAAAGTGTAAATGTATCCAAGTTTGCTGACGATACAAAGCTAGGTGGGAAAGTAAGTTGTGGAGGAGGATGCAAAGGGATATAGACAAGTTAAGTGATTGGGCAAGAACATGGCAGATGGAATATAATGTGGAGAAATGTGAAGTTATCCATTTTGGTAGGTTTGGTAGGAAAAATAGAAAAGGTGAATATTGTTTAAATGGTGAGAGATTGGGAAATGTTGATATTCAGAGGGAGATGGGTGTCCTTGTACACAAATCACAAAGTTAACACGCAGGTACAGCAAGCAATTAGCAAAGCAAATGTGTGGTCATCCACTTTGGACCTAAAAAAAGGATAGAACAGAGTACTTTCTAAATGGTGAAAAGCTAGAATCAGTGGAGGTCCAAAGAGACTTGGCGGTCCATGCACATAGATCATTAAAATGTTATGGACCGGTACAGAAGATAATCAAAAAGGCTAATGGAATGCTGGCCTTTATATCTCGAGGACTAGAATACAAGGGGGTAGAAGTTATGCTGCAGCCGTACAAAGCCCTGGTTAGACCACACCTGGAGTACTGTGAGCGGTTCTGGGCACCACACCTTAGGAAGGATATATTGGCCCTGGAGGGAGTGCAGTGTAGATTTACCAGAATAATACCTGGACTCCAAGAGTTAAATTACAAAGAGAGATTACACAAACTAGGGTTGTATTCCCTTAAATTTAGAAGATTAAGGGGTGATTTGATTGAAGTTTTCAAGATATTAAGGGGAACGGATAGGGTAGATAGAGAGAAACTATTTCTGCTAGTTGGGGAGTTGGGCCAGAGTCGTGAAATTAGAAAACACTTCTACACACAAAGGGTGATAGAAGTTTGGAACTCTCTCAATTGGAACAGCAATTGATGCTAGATCAATTGTTAATTTTAAATCTGAGATTGATAGCTTTTTGTTAAGGGATATGGGCCAAAGGCGGGTATATGGAGTTTGAACAGCAGAACAGGCTCGACGAGCTAAATGACCTACCCCTGTTCCGATGTTCCCATGTACCCTGTTCACTCTCTATGGCTTTAATGTCCTCTCTATAGTTGGTTGCCTTTTGTTCATCCACACTCTTCAGCATCCGTCCACTGAAGGTATATTCCTTGTTTTTCCTCCCAAAATCTACTACCTCATTATTCTATTTTCCACCTACCTGTTTCATCCTAATATTTTACAACACTCCTCACTGATTTCCAAATCTCCTACTTTTGATTCACCAGCAAATTTCAAGATTGTGTTCCTGATGCACAAGTTCAAATCATCTGTGTACAGAGAACAAAATTGGAGCAAGCACTGACCCCTGGGGTACACCACTTCCAACTTTTCCAGTCCGAACAACACCCACTTAACCTAACTCGTCTGTATATTAACCAACTTTTATCCATGCTGCTACATTTCCCCTTGTACCATCTTTCTAACAAGTCTTTTGAGAGACACCTTATTGAATGCCTTGAGAAGTCAAGAATGAGGGGCCATAGATACAAGTTTAAATGTAAGAGATTTAGAACGGAGGGCAGCAGAAACTTCTTCTCACAAATTGAGGCTTATTTCGGAATTCACTTCCAGGGTTAGTGGTTAAGGCAGAAACTATGTTAACATTCAAAATTAGATTGGATAGGTGGATGAAGGAAAAGTGGTTGAAGAGATATGGGAACAGGGTGAGTAAATGTGATTAAAACTATCTGCTCATGTGGAGAGTAAGCGCCGACACGGACTGGTTGTGCCAAGCCTGTTTCCATGTTGTAACTTCTATGCCTTCTGAAAATCCATATAAACATCATCAAATGCATTCAACATTTTCTGTCCCATTGCTCACTATTTTAAAAAATCTCTTCAATTTGCCTTTAACAAATCCTTGCTAGCTGTCCTTGATCAGAATGATTCAATTGGTTTACTACCTTGTAAACTCATTTCAGTTGTGTTTGTTCTAGATAAGACATTCCTTACTCCAACTACAAAAGGTTTGAAATCCATTTTAAAGCTGTTATCAACAAAGCTAAACCAAGGTATCTGATTACAAGTCAAAACAAGTTAGAGTAACCAGTTATGGGCCCTTTATCTGCTGTCTTTAAGAGTCCTGTATGAAATTAATTTGCAGTAATCCCAGTAAAACAGCCCTTAATTTCCCACATTACAACAGTGACTACACTCCAAAAGTACTTCATTGGCTGTAAAGCGCTTTGAGACGTCCGGTGGCCGTGAAAGGCGCTATGTAAATGCAAGTCTTTCTTTTCTTTCTTTTTAATTAGCACTCTCCGTCAGAGAAGCCAGAAGTAAGGGAACGTCACATCAGAAGTTGCTCTTCACAAGCTCGAGGCTAAAGCATGATTCAGGCAGTGTTAGAGGGAGATTTACTCTGCATCTCATCTCAATGTGCTATGCCTCACACTTAACAGGGATCTCACACCAGGAGCATAAAATTATACCTCCTCCAAAAAAAAACTTAATAGTAATTGCAATTAACTTTATTATTCTTAGTTCCGAGTGCCAATTTGTTATCATTTTTTTCTTTTAATTTGTTTTATCGTCATCTGGCTGGAGAGCGCCACTGTGCCCAATAGCACAAGAGCTGAAATAAAAAGCCAATGAAGTACTTTTGAAGCATAGTCACTATTGTAATGTGGGGAATCAACATTTACCCATTTATTTTTCCATTTCATTTTTGGAATGACAGGACACTGTCCAAGGAAAGTGTATAACGAAATGTTTGTGTTGTTCAGAGAAGAGGAGTGCATCACAATACCATCTGTTAGGTGACCCAATGATATGGTTCAATCCTATTTCCCTCATATCATGTGTTAAACGGGTGGAAAAAAGTTTACAAACTGTTTCATCAAGGCAATATGCCTTGAACACAATTGAAATGGCAAATCCCACTGGTGTGGGTTAATAACTTTATTTAATATTAAGATCTTGGATACCAATGCCCCTCCAGATCCTTCTTCCCCCTCACTTTCCTCTGACCCCATCCCTCCTTCCAATCTCACCCTTTTGCCGTGTTTTCACTATTCCCTCCAACCACGAACGATCAGTCCTCAGCAAAGGCCTCAGCTTCATCCCCTTACGCCCCCACCTCAAATGAATTTTGAGCTCGGCATAATGCCGAGCTCTTTTTCCGTTGCCTTTGCCTGCGCCCACTTCTTTGACCAGGAGGCACATTCTCCAGTCTTCTCGTTCCACCTGGATCCCTCCCTCTGGCCTCTTACCCTCTCTAGATCTTTTCACTGGGAACTGCCAACGTCTCATAGAAACATAGAAACATAGAAACTAGGAGCAGGAGTAGGCCATTCGGCCCGTCGAGCCTGCTCCACCATTCAATACGATCATGGCTGATCATCCAAATCCCGTACCCTGTCCCTGCTTTCTCACACAGAATCCCCATCGAGCCTGCACCGACACATATCCCACCCTATCCCCGTAACCCCACGTATTTAATTCCCCCTTACATATCCCATCCTATCCCTGTAACCCCACATATTTAATCCCCCCCTAACACTAAGGGTCAATTTATCATAGCCAAATCAACCTAACCCGCACATTTTCATCGGCCGTCTCAATTTTTCTACTCTGCTCACTCATTCCAACCAACCTCCCTCTGAACTTGCAGCACTCCGTTCACTCAGGTCCAACCCTAACATGGTCATTAAACCTGCTGACAAGAGTGGCACTGTTGTCGTTTGGCGAACCAGCCTCTCCCTTGGAGACTGAACGCCAACACTCTGACACCTCCTCCTACCTCCCCCTTGGACCATAACCCCACCACATAACATCAAGCCATTGTTTCCCAGACTGTGACTGATCTCATCTCCTCTGGCGATCTTCCCACCATGGCCTCCAACCTCAGTCCCCCAACCCCGCACAGCCCACTTCTACTTCCTTCCCAAGATCTACAAACAGGACTCCCCCAGTAGACCCATCATTTCAGCCTGTTCTTGCTCCATGGAAGTGATTTCTTCTCATCTCAATTCTATTTTTTCTCCCCTTGTCCAGTCTCTTCCCACCAACATCCATGACTCTTCGACGCCCTCCGCCACTTTAATAGTTTCCAGTTTCCTGGCCATAACTATCTCCTTTTCACCATGGACGTCCAATCCCTCTACACCTCCACCCCCCCGCCCACCCCCAAAACCAGGAAAGCCTGAGGGCCCTCCACTTCTTCCTTGAAAGGAGGCCCAACCAGCCCCCTGTCCACCACCACTCCCCTCCGCCTGGCTGAACATGTTCTCACATTGAACAACTTCTCCTTTGATTCCACTCACTTCCTCCAAATAAAAGTGTTGCTGTCCTAGCTATGCCTGCCTTATCGTGGAATGTGTGAAACATTTTTTGCTTCAATCCTACTCAGGTCCCCTCCCTCACTGCTTTTTCCGGTACATTGATGATTGTGTCAGTGTCATTTCCTGCTTTCGCATCGAACTGGAAAATTTCATCAAGTTTGCTTCCAATTTCTACCTTTCCCTCGCCTTCACAATGTTAATCTCAGACTCTTCCCTCCCTCGACTTCTCGATCTCCATTTCTGGGGATAGGCTATCGACCAATATCCACTATAAGCCCACTGACTTACACAGCTACCTTAATTACACTTCCTCTCACCCCGCTTCCTGTAAGGACTCTGATCCATTCTCCCAGTTTCTCACTCTCCATCGCATCTGTTCTGACGATGCCACCATCCATACCAGGGCTTCCGATAGGTCTTCTTTTTTCCTCAACCGACGATTCCCCATCACCGTGGTTGACAGGGCCCTCGACCGTGTCCGTCCCATTTCCCGCACTTCTGCTCTCACCCCTTCCCCTCCCTCCCAGAACCACGATAGGGTTCCCCTTGTCCTCACTTTCCACCCCACCAGCAACATGCAACAGATCATTCTCCGCCATTTCTGCCACCTCCAGCGTGATGCCACCACCAAACACATCTCCTCCTTCCCCCCACCACCCCCTTCAGCATTCCGAAGGGACTGTTTCCTCCATGACACCCTGGTCCACTTTTCACTCACTCCCAACACTCCCTCCCTCCCCTTCCCATGCAAGTACAGGAGATGCAATACCTGCCCTTTTACCTCCCACCATCCAGTGCCCCAAAAACTCCTTCCAGGTGAAACAGCAATATACTTGTACTTCTTTCAACTTATAATGTATTCGCTGCTCACGATGCCGGTCTCCACTACATTGGGGAGACCAAACACAGGTTGGGTGATCGCTTTGACGAACACTCTGTTCAGTCCGTAAGCGTGACCCCAAGCTTCCGGTCGCCAGTCATTTTAATTCTCCGCCCCACTCCCACCTCTGCCTCCTACACTGTTCCAATGAAGATCAATATAAGCTCAAGGAACAGCACCTCATCCTTCGATTAGGCACCTTGAAGCATTCTGGACTCAACCCATTGAGTTCAACAATTTCAGATAATAACCACTGCCCTCATTTTTTTGGACAGCAGCTGTTGGTAATGATTCTGCTATTCCCATTTACACCTCCTCCAGACCCATCTTTTGTTTCTTTACTTGTTCCATAACCATCTCCTTTTGCCTTGCACCATCATCCTCTTTGTCAGTTAATCTCTCCTGCCTTCCATCCTATCACTGACCTTGCCTTTTGTTCTTTCCTCCCCTCCCCCCTTCTCTGTACTTCCTTAAAACCTGTTACATCTCTAACTTTTTCCAGTTCTGATGATAGGTCATCAACCTGAAACGTTAACTCTATTTCTCTCTTCACAGATGCTGCCTGACCTGCTGAGTATTTCCAGTATTTGCTGTTATTTAATATTAAGAATCAGATTCAGTCAGTAACTCTTCCAAGCCAATTCGTCAAGGGTGTCCTCTGCACGCATCTTAGAAATTACCATAAAAATAATGTAACCAAGGAAAATGGAAAGGAAAAAAAAACACCTATAAATTCAGGAAATCTGAAATAAAAACCAGAGTATGCACATGTCAGAATCTGTAAAGAGAAAATGTACATCAATGTTTCATATATAGACCCTTCAGGGAGGAGGGACTTCAGTTATGTGGAGAGACTGGAGAAGCTGGGATTGTTCTCCTTAGAGCAAAAGGTTAAGGGAAAATTTAATAGGTGTTCAAAATTCTGAGGGGTTTTAATGGAGTAAACATGGAGAAACTGTTTCCTCCAGCAGGAGAGTTGGTAACCAGAGGATACAGATTTAAGATGATTGGCGAAGAACCAGAAGGGGATTTGAGAAGAATTTTTTTTACGCAGCGAGTTGGTGTGATCTGGAATGCACTGCCTGAAAAGGTGTTGGAAGAAGGTTCAGCAGTAACTTTCAAAGGGATTTGAATATATCCTTGAAAAGGAAAAAGTTTCAGGGTTATGGGGAAAGAACAGGAGGAGTGGGACTAATTAAATAGCTCTTCCAAAGAGGTAGCACAGGCACAGTGGGCCTAATGCCCTCCTTCTGTGCGGTTTGATTAGTCAGAACTGAAAAAAACAGGAAAAGTGTTAAAAAAAAAACAGGTCTTGTTACCAAAGAGGAAGAAATGGGTTAATGGCCGGAAGACTGTTTATTAGAAAAAGGAAGAAACTGGTAAAATTATGTAAAAGATCAGCTCACTGATGCAATGGAAAGACATTGGAAAACAGAAAATAAAGTGCTAACAGCCAAGGCATTAAAAGGCCTGGGAGAGACTTGCATAAGGAAAACAACTTGCACTTATATAGCGCCTATTACTTAATAAAACGTCCCACGGTGCTTCATAGGAGCGCAAAAGCTAAAAATAGAGAAAGAGCCAATGAAGGAGATAGTAGATGTGGTAACTAAAATCTTGTTCCAAGAGGCAAGTTTTGAGGAGTATCTTAAACGAGGAGAGCAAAGTGGAGGGGTTTAGGGGGAGAATTCCAGAGAATGGGGTTTAGACAGCTGAAGGCACAGCTACCAATGGTGGGACCAAGGGAGTGGGAGATGCACAAGAGGCCAGAGTTGGAGGAACGCAGAGTCCTCTGAGGGGTTGTAGGGCTGGAGGAGGTTAGAAACGGCCGAAATAAACGTTCTGCAGATACAGGGGATCTGAAATTAAAATAGTGAACGTTGGAAACGCTAAGCAAGTCCATTCACACTCAAATAGAGCAATGAACAGCCAATATTGAGAATCAAGACAGCGAACATTGCCAGGTGCACTTATGAAGGTACTACCCTCCAAAATATCAAGCCACATTCCCTCAACTTAATCGAGCCCACTCGCATTCTGCGTTTACAGAAAAAGGGATGAAAACTTGTAATTAAAAAAAAACAATTTGTACTGGTAACAATCCCTAGTTCCCACATTCCTGAGTTGATCCCAATCTCTTTTAAAAGGGTACCACCTTAAAAGAAGTTTGCCAAACAATTCTATGCACAGCCTGTGGCAGCAGGGCATTCTGGTTGATTTAAGAAAGCAAAGAAAGAAACTTGAAAAGTGCTTCAGCCAATGAAGTACTTTTGAAGTGTAGTCAACACGGCAGCCAATTTGCCCACAAACACCAATGCAATAATGACCAGATCATTTTTTATATAAAGTAATATTGGTAGAAGGATAAATATTGGCCAGGAAGGACACTGGGAGAACTCCCCTGCTGCTCTTTGAAATAGGGCCATGGGATCTTTTATGTCCACCTGAGATGACAGACAGGGCCTCGGATTAATCTCATCGGAAAGACGGCACCCTCCTGCAGTGCAGCATTCCCTCAGAACTGCACTGAAGTGTCAGCCTAGATTTTGTGCTCAAGTCTCTGGAGTGGGTCTTGAACCCACAACCTTCTGGCTCAGAGACCAGAGTGCTTCACTGAGCTATTCAGGTAGTTTGTACTGTGTGATTGCGCACGAGTTAAGTTTTACCACTTTAAAAAAAAAGGACCGCATATGGTTTGGAAACATTTTATCTGCAAGGAATCAGATTGTGACAGCGGGAAAGAGGAGTTCCTTATTCAAGGGAAACACTCTTTCCTGCCAGTTTCAACTTAAATAACAGGAGCCGAATATAATGGGTGCATACATTTTCCAGCACTGTGCACAGAACTCTGCGCTGAGCATTTTTACCATTTCTTGGGATCATTCCAGGCTCTTTTGCTACTGTTGGGTGCATTCCAACATCTCACTGCAGTGCTGAATTATGCCCACAGTGCAGCTTTGCATGTTTCATACAAAAAAGGTCAAATACAATTCCTGAACACAAGCCCTTATTTTCCATGGATTGTGGGGAATGTTCCGTGTAACAAATGCCCGAGTTATGTATAGGGGGAAAGGGATGGGGGAGCGGGAAGAAAATCGACACGGAGAGATGGATGGTGATCACCTCCTACTCTCACTTCCCATCATAGTCAGCAAATACTGGTCTGCAAATCTCAGCCCTGTGTAGAGATACGTTGCAACAAGTTTTAATTGTCTCAGCTCAACTATTAAGCAAGGGAGAACCAACATTTTTTTTTATAAAAGGAGGGCTGATTCAGCAGCACTGCAATGCTTGCCAAGGACAGACTATCTGACCAACTGACAGACTCAGCCAGTCCGGGCAAAACAAGAGGTGTTAAACTCAAAACAGCACGAACCATGTTGGATTTAGATTTTTTTTTTTTAAAAGCCTGTCGAGCAAAAGAATTCCTTTAGAATAAGACAAGTAACTATTTTTCAAAAAAAAAGGAAAGCAAGTCCTGGCAGAATTATTTGCTGTACAGCAACAAGCATTTTTGCGTGTCCCATTGTCTTACCTGCAGTAGCTGCGACGCCTCAGTTGTCCTGTTTGAATCAGTGTTTCACATCTACCCTGTCTCACAGTGCTGAGAGCAAACTGAGGTTGTGAAACCAGAATTATTTGCGTGTAGTGTAAACTGCATCAGTAAGGAAGTACAGTTCAGCAATCAGGCTCCTCCTCTCCCATGTTGCTTTGCATGAATTCCTAGTAACCATAGTAATAACTGCTGCACCTTCCCAGAATCTGGAACTCTCCCTGAAGTGAATTCATCTCTGCATACAAGTTGAATAAAGATCCCCATCAGGTTTACCGTTGCTTTATTGCTATTGTATCCTTTTATTTATATATACACAAACATGTGCATAATATGTATGTACTGCCATAGGGACAAAACAGATGTACACAGAACATGCTAAACAAAGAAGCCTGTTGTCAGTATTACTTTGTCAGCTTGGGTGTGGTACTTGCAGAAGCTCCAAAGCAAGCTACAGTAAAATCTACACACGTAGATGTTCCGTGGTCGACACGGCCCTCGACCGTGTCCGTTCTATCTCCCGCACTTCTGCCCTCACCCCTGCCCCTCCCTCCCGGAACCACGATAGGGTTCCCCTTGTCCTCACCTTTCACCCCACCAGCCTCCACATTCAACGGATCATCCTCCGCCATTTCCGCCACCTCCAGCGTGATCCCACCACCAAACACATCTTCCCCTCACCTCCCCTTTCAGCATTCCGCAGGGACCGCTCCCTCCGCGACACCCTAGTCCACTCCTCTACCACCCCCAGCACCCCTTCCCCTTCGCCCGGCACCTTCCCGTGCACGCGCAGGAGATGCAACACATGCCCTTACACCTCCCCTCTTCCCACTGTCCAGGGCCCCAAACACCCCTTCCAGGTGAAACAGCGATTCACTTGTACTTCCTGCAATTTAGTATACTGTATTCGCTGCTCACGATGTGGTCTCCTCTACATTGGGGAGACCAAACGCAGATTGGGTGACCGCATTGCGGAACACCTCCGTTCAGTCCGGAAGGGTGCCCCCGAGCTTCCGGTCGCTTGTCATTTTAATTCACCCCTCCTCGCTCACTCAGACCTCACCGTCCTCGGCCTCTTGCATTGTTCCACGGAAGCGCAGCGTAAGCTCCAGGAACAGCACCTCATCTTCCGTTTAGGCACTTTACAGCCTTCCGGACTCAATATCGAGTTCAACAATTTCAGATCATAACCCCGGCCCCTACCACATATGTATACATTTTATCCACTCTTGTGGTCCGTGCCTTTTTCCTTTTTTTCTCTCTCTCCCCCCACGGCAGCTGTCTCTGATTCTGCCAGCATTTCACACCTTACCTTTTGTTTCTCAACCTGTCCCATTACCATCTCGTCTTGCCTTGAGCATCTCTCAATGTCTCTACTCACTAAAGACCATCCCTTTTGTTCTTTTATTCCTCCCCCCAGCCTCCCCCTTGCATTTTTATCTGTTTATTTCTTGCTCTCTCAGTTCCGACGAAGGGTTTCGACCTGAAACGTTAACTCTCTTTCTCTCTCCATGGATGTTGCCTGGCCTGCTGAGTTTTTCCAGCGTTTTCTGTTGTTATTTCTGATTTCCAGCATCCGCAGTATTTTGCTATCGTAGATGTTCTGTTTGCCTGATTATGGAGTGTATGCACACTGCCCACAGGGACAGAGCCGAGGTCCAGAGAAACAGGATGTCAAGAGCAAAGTTCCCACTGATTTTATTTTGGGTGCATGGCCTCAAGGGCTGCGTGGCCTATTCAGTTTCTGGCACATGCGCTGTTATTTCAATTGTAAAGCCGTTGAGCAGCCTTCGCGGGACCTCCAGAACGCAGGTCATGCAGCTCAACGGGAACATCGATCAAGAGCCACGTTTTGGAGACCCCCCACCCCCAAAACGTGGGCAGTGGTACTGCTGGAGTTAAACCCGCTACAACCATGAAAATTACCAACATCGAGCACTGGTCAATTTCCTTTTCCTTGTCCAGCTGAGACCTCGCGCATTAGGTCATTGACTTAAGGGACGATTTTAATCCTGTCCCACTCAGCGGACAGGCAGTTAAAAATTACCGAGACTTACCAGCTGAGGTCTAGCTCTCTTGCTGCAGGTCCCAATTTTAACCTGCTATTCTGAGCTGGTGGGAAGGACACCCATGGAAAATCGGCGGAGTCCCTTTTTAAAATATTGGGCTCCAAAGACATCATTGGGGCTCAATTGATATTTTAATCAGAGGCCTGCGCGGAGAAGCCGTTGTGCGGGTGAGAAACCCAGTTGAAGTCTCGGCACAATGTGCAATTTTACGGGGCCACCTCAATTTTACTTCCAGGTCTTGTATCTCCAGTGAGGACCCGCATGACGTAATCTCAACTGAAGTATTTAAAGGGACAATCCAAGGATGGAATTTGGAGGAGGTAGAAGTTGCAGCAAACTTAAGTTTTGTGATGGATACAGGACGGGCATGGGCTGCACCAAGATTCAACGACGCATCGTTTGATGTACTTGCTGGGTGCAGTGAGTCGTCGGAGAGAGATACTCTTCACCAGCAATGGGAGGAAGAAACCTGCTCCTGCGATGAAGAGGGAGTGACTGGAGGTGGCCGAGGTCAACAGCAAGCACTTTAATGACCTAACCAGGTTAGGAAAGGCGAGTACAGTTGCACATTCAGTGGAGAGCGCGAACCTGAGGGGAAATAGTGCAAGAAGACAACAGATAAAAGCTGGAGAACCAGCAGCAGAGTCGGAGAGAGCGAGAGGACCACAGAGAAAAGCGGGAGAGCTGGCAGCAAAGTGTCAGTGAGAGCGAGAAGTCAGAGTGTGAGCTGAACGCGGAAAACTGAGAAAGAAATTCAGAAGTGAAGTGAAGTCACTGCCGCAGAGCGAGCAGATTGGTGGGTAACAGAAAGCGAGATTGGAGGCGGATAAAAGGAGGGCCCGAGGGCGGGAGAGCTGAGCTAAGCACAGGCAGAAACTCGAAGAAGTCACAGGCCAGCAGGTAAGGTGATTGGTTGGTGAGTATTACCTTTGTCTTCTTTCTAAATTAGGGCAGTGGGTTAGTTAGTAATTTAATAGAGAGGCATGGAAGGGCACCTCAGTCCCTTCGAATGCACATCCTGTGCCATGTGGGAAGCCCAGGACGCTTCTCGTGTCCTGAACAACCACATGGGCACAACCACATAGGCAGGATGTGTCATCAGCTGCAGGAGCTCAAACTCCAGGTTTTGGAGTTTGAGCAGCGGTTGGCGTCACTGCAGTGCATCCGCGAGGCTGAGAGCTACATGGATAACACATTTCAGGAGGTGGTCACCCCACAGCTCAAGAGTGTGCAGGTAGAGAGAGAATGAGTGACCTCCAGATAGTCAAGGAGGACGAGCCAGGTAGTGCAGGAGTCCCCTGACTGCATCTTGCTCCCTAACCGAACTGGTGAGGGTGATAGTTCCTCTGGGAAGTACAGCTGGAGCCAAGGTCATGGCACCGTGGGTGGCTCAGCTGTACCAGGGAGGGGGCGCAAGGAGAGGAGCAAGGTCAGGAAAGCAAGAGTAATAGGGCATTCAATAGTTGGGGAACAGACAGGTGTTTCTGTGGCTGCAGACTTGACTCCAGGATGGTAGGTTGCCTCCTTGGTACCAGGGTCAAGGATGTCACTGAGTGGCTGCAGGACACTGAGGGGGTAAGGTGAACAGCCAGAGGTCGTGGTCCATATCGATACCAGTGACATAGGTAGAAAGAGGGATGAGGTCCTGCAGGCAGAATTTAGGGAGCTAGGAAAAAAAATTAATAAGCAGGACCTCAAAAGGTAGTAATCTCCGGATTACTCCGGTGCCACGAGCTAGTGAGTATAGAAATAGGATGATAGCACAGATGAATGCGTGACTGGAGAGATGGTGCAGGAGGGAGGGCTTCAGATTCCTGGGACATGGGACCGGTTCTGGGGGGAGGTGGAACCTGTACAAATCAGACAGGTTGCACCTCAACAGGGCCAGGACCAATATCCTTGCAAGGTGGGGGGGTTTACGAGTGCTCTTGGGGAGGGTTTAAACTAGCTTAGCAGAGGGATGGGAATCAGAGCGTAGATTTAGTAAGGAGAGAAGCAAAGCTGGAAATGGAAGGCAGTAAATTAGTAAGTGAGTTTGGAAGGCAGAGGAAGCAAAGGCTAGAAAATAGACAATGAAAGATTTTGGCAGTGCTAGGATGGTATATACTTCAATGCAAGGAGTCCAGTGAACAGGGCAGATGAGCTGAAGGCACAGATAGACACTTGGAAGCATGATATCAGAACAATTACTGAAACATGGCTTAAAGAAGGGCAGGAATGGCAGCTCAACATTCCTGGTTATAGGATTTTCAGACGAGAGAGAGAGATGGGTCGTGATATTGGTTAAGGAAACAATTACAGCTGTGAGGAGGGATAATATGTTAGAAGGATCATTAAATGAGGCCATATGGATTGAACTGAAGAACAAAAAAGGGGCAATCACACTGCTGGGAGTGTACTATAGACCCCCAAACAGTAAATGTGTGCAAATTTCTGAAGTGCAAAAACAATAGGGCAGTAATAGAAGGGAATTTCAACGACTAGAATTAGTGCAAGAAGAAGAGGGCGCAGAATTCTTAAAATGTATTCAGGAGAACTTTTTTAGCCAGTACATAACAATCCCAACAAGAGAGGGGGAGGTTCTGGACTTAGTTCCAGGGAATGAAGCTGGGCAGGTGGAAAGGGCATCAGTGGGAGAGTATTTTGGTGGTAGTGATCACAGTTCAGTTAGATTTAGCATAGTTGTGGAAAAGGACAAAGATAGACCAGATGTAAAAGTTCTTGATTGAGGAAGGTACTAAGTTGAGATGTGATTTAGCAAAAGTGGACTGGAAACATCTACTTGAAGGTAAATCAGTGTCAGAGCAGTGGGAGGCATTCAAGGAGGACATAGGGAGGGTCCAGAGCAAATATGTTCCCACAAAGAAAAAGGGTGGGACTCTCATTAGAGCCCACTGGAAGTCAAGGAGCATACAGGGTAGGATAAGGGGGAAAAAAAAGGGACACTTGTCAGATGCCGGGAGCTCAATACTATAGAAAGGTTATAACTGGGTGCTGTGGGCCATCAGCAGCAGAATTGTATACCACCATAATCTGTAACCTCATGGCCTGGCATATCCCTCACTCTACCATTACCACCAAGCCAGGGGACCAACACTGGTTCAATGAGAAGTGTAGAAGAGCATGCCAGGAGCAGCACCAGGCATACCTAAAAATGAGGTGCCAACCTGGGGAAGCTGCAACACAGGACTACATGCGGAAGCAGCATGCTATAGACAGAGCTAAGCGATCCCACAACCAATGGATCAGATCAAAGCTCTACATTTATGCCACATCCAGTTGTGAATGGTGGTGGACCATTAAACAACTAATGGGAGGAAGAGGCTCCATGAATATCCCCATCCTCAATGATGGTGGAGCCCAGCACGCGAGTGCAAAAGACAACGCTGAAGCATTTGCAACTATCTTCAGCCAGAAGTAGAATGGATAATCCATATCGGCCTCCTCCTGAGGTCCCCACCATCACAGAAGCCAGTTTTCAAGCCAATTCGATTCACTCCACGTGATATCAAGAAACAGCTGAGTGCACTGGATACTGCAAAGGCTGTGGGCCCTGACAACATCCCGGCTGTCGTGCTGAAGACTTGCGCACCAGAAATAGCCGCGCCTCTAGCCAAGCTGTTCCAGTACAGCTGCTACAACACTGGCATCTACCTGACAATGTGGAAAATTGCTCAGGTATGTCCTGTCCACAAAAAGCAGGACAAATCCAATCCAGCCAATTACCACCCCATCAGTCTACTCTCAATCATCAGCAAAGTGATGATAGCATTGTCGATGACACCTTCCAAGTGGCACTTACTCACCAATAACCTACTCACTGATGCCCAGTTTGGATTCCGTCAGGACTACTCGGCTCCAAACCTCATTACAACATTGGTCCAAACATGGACAAAAGAGCTGAATTCCAGAGGTGAAGTGAGAGTGACTGCCCTTGACATCAAGGCAGCATTTGACTGAGTTTGGCATCAAGGAGCCCTAGTAAAATTGAAGTCAGTGGGAAACTTTCCACTGGCTGAAGTCATACCTTGCACAAAGGAAGATGGTTGAGGTGGTTGGAGGTCAATCATCTCAGCCCCAGGACATCGCTGCAGGAGTTCCTCAGGGCAGTGTCCTAGGTCCAACCATCTTCAGCTGTTTCATCAATGACCTTCCCTCCATCATAAGGTCAGAAGTGGGGATGTTCACTGATGATTGCAGAGTGTTCAGTTCCATTCGCAACTCCTCAGATAATGAAACAGTCCATGCCCGCATACAAGACGACCTGGACAACATTCAAACTTGGGCTGATAAGTGGCAAGTAACATTCACGCCACACAAGTGCTAGGCAATAACTATCTATAACAAGCGAGAGTCTAACCACCTCCCGTTGACATTCAACGACATTACCATCGCCAAATCCCCCAATATCCACATCCTGTGGGTCACCATTGACCAGAAACTTAACTGGACCAACCACAAATACTGCGACCCGAAGGGCAGGTCAGAGGCTGGGTTATCTGCAGCGAGTGTCTCACCTCCTGACTCCCCAAAGCCTTTCCACCATCTACAAGGCACAAGTCAAAAGTGTGATCCACTTGCCGGGATGAGTGCAGCTCCAACAACACAAGAAGCTCATCACCATCCAGGACAAAGCAGCCCCCGCTTGATTGGCACCCCATCGACCACCTTAAACATTCACTCCCTGCACCACTGGCGTACCGTGGCTGCAGTCTACACCATCTGCAAGATGCACTGCAGCAACTCACCAAGGCTTCTTCATCAGCAACTCCAAACCCGTGACCTCTACCACCTAGAAGGACAAGACCAGCATGGGAACACCATCACCTGCAAGTTCCCCTCCAGGTTACACACCACCCTGACATGGAAGTATATCGCCGTTCCTTTATAGTCGCTGGGTCAAAATCCTGGAACTTCCTGCCTAACAGCTCCATTGGAGTACCTTCACCACAAGGACTGCAGCAGTTCAAGAAGATGGTTCACCACCACCTTCTCAAGGGCAATTAGGGATGGGCAATAAATGTTGGCCTTGCCAGCGATGCTCACATCCTAGGAATGAATTTTAAAAAGCCTAGAGGAGTATAGGAAGTGCAAGGATGAAATTAAAAAGGAAATTAGGTAAGCAAAGAGAGGGCATGAAAAAATGTTGGCAAGTTTAATTAAGGAAAACCCAAAAATGTTTTATAAATACATAAAGAGCTAGAGAATAACCAAGGAAAGAGTAGGGTCTATTAGAGACCAAAAAGGTAACGTGTGTGGAGGCAGAGAACGTGGGTATGGTTTTCAATGAATACTAATTCTAATAGGTCTAAGAGCGTTAAACAAACAAGTCTGAAGGCTTTGTGTCTTAATGCAAGGAGCATTCGGAACAAGGTGGATGAATTAGCTGCGCAAATAGAGGTAAACGAATATGATTTGATTGGGATTACCGAAACATGGCTCCAGGGTGGCCAAGGCTGGGAACTCAACATCCAGGGGTACTCAATATTCAGGAAAGATAGGCAAAAAGGAAAGGGAGGTGGGGTAGCATTGCTGGTTAAAGAGGGGATTAACACAATTGAAAGGAAGGATATTAGCTCTGATGATGTGGAATCTGTATGGGTTGAACTGAGAAATAACAAGGGGCAGGAAACGTTAGTGGGAGTGATATATAGACCTCCAAACAGTAATGCGGAGGTTGGGGATGGCATTAAAAGGGAAATTAGAGAAGCGTGCAATAAGGGCACAGCAGTCATCATGGGTGACTTTAATCTACATATAGATTGGGCTAACCAAATTAGTAACAATACTATGGAGGAGGAATTCCTGGAATGTTTACGGGATGGTTTCCTGGACCAATATGTCGAGGAACCAACCAGAGATCAAGCCACCTTAGACTGGGTATTATGCAATGAGAAAGGATTAATTAGCAATCTTGTTGTGCGAGGCCCCTTGGGTCGGAGCGATAATATGATCGAATTCTTCATTAGGATGGAGACTGAAGTAGTTGACTCAGAGACTAGGGTCCTGAATTTAAATAAAGGAAACTACGATGGTATGAGGTGCGAGTTGGGTAGGATTGATTGGGGACTGTCACTCAAAGGGTTGACGGTGGATAGGCAATGGCAAACATTCAAAGACCGCATGGACGAACTACAGAATTTGTTCATCCCAGTTTGGCATAAGAATAAAACAAAAAGGGTGACTCAACCCTGGCTAACAAGGGAAATTAGGGATAGCATAAGATCCAAGGAGAGGGCATATAAATTGGCCAGAAAAAGCAGTAACCCTGAGGATTGGGAGCAGTTTAAGATTCAACAAAGGAGGACAAAGGGATTAATTAAGAAGGGGAAAATAGAATACGAGAGTAAGCTTGCAGGGAACATAAAACTGACTGTAAAAGCTTTTATAGATATGTGAAGAGAAAAAGATTAGTGAAATCAAGCATAGGTCCCTTGCAGTCAGAATCAGGGGAACTTACAATGGGGAACAAAGAAATGTCAGACCAATTAAATACATATTTTGGTTCTGTCTTCACAAAGGAGGACACAAATAACCTCCCAGAGATGTTGAAGAACATAGGGTCTGATGAAAGGGAGGAACTGAAAGAAATCAGTATTTGTAGGGAAATGGTGTTAGGGAAATTGAAGGCCGATAAATCCCCAGGGCCTGATAATCTACATCCTAGGGTACTTAAGGAAGTGGCCCTAGAAATAGTAGATGCATTGCTGATCATCTTCCAACATTCAATGGAATCTGGAACAATACCCATGGATTGGAGGGTAGCTAATGTTACCCCACTATTCAAAAAAGGTGGTAGAGAGAAAACGGGGAATTACAGACTGGTAAGCCTGACATCGGTAGTGGGGAAAATGCTAGAGTCCATTATAAAAGATGTAATAGCAGAGCACTTGGAAAACAGTGACAGGATCGGACAAAGTCAACATGTTTTACAAAAGGTAAATCGTGCTTGACTAATCTGCTGGAATTTTTTGAAGATGTAACTGGGAAAATAAATAAGGGAGAAGCAGTGGATGTGGTGTATTTGGACTTTCAAAAGGCTTTCGATAAGGTCCCGCATAAGAGATTAGCATATAAAGTTAAGGCACATGGGATTGGGGGCAAGGTATTGACTTGGATAGAGAACTGGTTGGCAGACAGAAAGCAAAGAGTTGGAATGAATGGGTCTTTTTCCGAGTGGCAGGCAGTGACTAGTGGGGTACCGCAGGGATTGGTTCTTGGACCCCAGCTATTCACAATATATATTAATGATCTAGACAAGGGAACTAGATGTAATATCGCCAAGTTTGCAGACGACACAAAGCTGGGTGGGCGTGTGCTGTGAGGAGGATGCCGAGAAACTCCAGAATGATTTGGACAGGTTGGGTGATTGGGCAGAAGCGTGACAGATGCAATATAATGTGGATAAATGCGAGGTTATCCACTTTGGTGTCAAAAACAGGAAGGCAGATTATTATCTGAATGGCAATAGATTGGGAGAAGGGGAAGTGCAACGAGACCTGGGTGTCCTTGTGCACCAGTCGCTGAAGGTAAGCATGCAGGTGCAGCAGGCGGTTAAGAAGGCAAATGGTATGTTGGCCTTCGTAGCGAGAGGGTTTGAGTACAGGAACAAGGATGTCTTGCTGCAGTTGTACAGGGCCTTGGTGAGACCACATCTGCAGTTTTGGTCGCCTTATCTGAGGAAGGATGTTCTTGCCATGGAAGGAGTGCAGCGAAGATTCACCAGGCTGATACCTGGGATGGCAGGAATGACGTATGAGGCGAGATTGGGTCGATTGGGCTTATACTCGCTAGAGTTTAGAAGAATGAGAGGGGATCTCATTGAAACTTATAAAATTCTGAAAGGACTGGACAGACTAGATGCAGGAAGGATGTTCCCGACGGTCGGGGAGTCCAGAACCAGGGGTCACAGTCTAAGGGGTAAGCCATTTAGGACAGAAATGAGGAGGAATTTCTTCACCCAGAGAGTGGTGAACCTGTGGAATTCTCTACCACAGAAGGCAGTAGAGGCCAATTCATTAAATATATTCAAGAAGGAGTTGGATATATTTCTTAAGGCTATAGGGATCAAGGGATATGGGGAGAAAGCAGGGACAGGGTTCTGAATTTGGATGATCAGCCATGATCGCATTGAATGGCGGAGCGGGCTAGAGGGCCGAATGGCCTACTCCTGCTCCTATCTTCTATGTTTCTATGTTTCCTCTTCCTCCAAATCTGACGACCAGGATGAGAGGATATAAATGGTTCCCATACTGTTGCTATAGATTTCAGTTGAGGCAAGAAGCTTGCAAGCGCACAAAGTGGCCTGAGATTATTCCAATCAGCTCACACTGCAGATGGCGGTCAGCTTGAAGAGTCACAACCAACAGAGTACCCTACGTCGTCCAGTACTTCCCCGGAGCGGAGAAACTGCACCATGTTCTTCGCAGCCTTCAACATGTCATCGATGACGACGAACACCTCGCTCAGGCCATCCCCACGCCTCCACTATTCGTCTTCAAACAGCCGCCTAACCTCAAACAGACCATCGTTCGCAGCAACTTGCCCAGCTTTCAGGAGAACAGGGACCACGGCACCACACAATCCTGCCACGACAACCTCTGCAAGACATGCCAGATCATCAACACAGATACCATCATCACACGAGGACACCACCCACCAGGTACATGGTACATACTCATGTGACTCGGCCAACGTTGTCTACCTCATACGTTGCAGGAAAGGATGCCCCGGAGCATGGTACATCGGCGAGACCATGCAGACACTGCGACAACGTATGAACGGACACCGCACAACAATCGCCAGGCAGGAGTGTTCCCTCCCAGTCGGGGAACACTTCAGCAGTCAAGGACATTCAGCCTCCGATCTTCGGGTAAGCGTTCTCCAAGGCGGCCTTCGAGACACACGACAACGCAAAATCGTCGAGCAAAAACTGATAGCCAAGTTCCGCACCCATGAGGACGGCCTCAACCGGGATCTTGGGTTCATGTCACGCTACATGTAACCCCACCTGACGTAGAGTCATCCAGACTCGAGTCGTCGTTGGCTTGTCCTCTCTACACAGATGCGGCCGGACCTGCTGTGACTTCCAGCAAAAAAAAGTTTTTTGTTTTCCATACAGACCCCAGCATCTGCCACATTGTCTTTGATGTAATGTTTTCCTGACTGACCTGTTTGGACCCCATCCACACCTTTGATTGCCGTGATTATCTCTCTGCCGAGGTGTGATAAAGGGCAGTTGGAAAGATTAACTATAATCATCTGGCAGTGTTCTCTGACTATATATGCTGTGCCTATATGCATCATCTCTTCACTTCACCTGATGAAGGAGCAGCGCTCCGAAAGCTTGTGATTTCAAATAAAGCTGTTGGACTATAACCTGGTGTTGTGCGACTGCTCACATTTGTCCACCCCAGTCCAACACTGGCATCTCCACATCATAGTCACAAGGTCAGTAGAGTAGCAAAATCTTATCCCAAATCTCCAACAACATAGTTGTGACATTTGAATGTCAGCGATGTTGCAGGAGCGTTTATAAGCGGCTGCAGCAATTGACAACAAATCATGTCCTCGAGAAACCCGACTCATTGCAGCTGGCGTGTTTCTCGGAAGACGGGAAACAGGAGCCAAAAGCACCAAAATTGGAATCAAATATTAAAATAGGATTAGCAAGGCAGTTAACGGCCTGTCCCGCCGTTTGGTGTCGGGTCAGTTTAGGAGCGGCTGACCCGACACTTACGTAATTAGCGTGGGCGTGGGTTCGCAGCCTACCGGCAATTTTTTCAATTTTGGCTGCCGACCCGCCTCCAAACCTGCCCTTTGAAGTCCATTAAAATCGGGCCCGGCAACTCTCTTTCTCTTTACAGATGCTGCCTGACCTGCTACGTTAACTCTGTTTCTCTTTACAGATGCTGCCTGACCTGCTGAGTATTTCCAGCATTTTCTGTTTTTATCTCTGTCTGTACACCCTGGTACGTGGGTAGTGACTCCTGTGACCTCGACCCTTCTGTTGCTCCCCTCTGAGACCAGCAGGTCTCTCTATGGCCCCACCCATCCTGATGTGCTGAGTGTCAACAAATTAGCGCCTCACAACAACACGCAGTCTCACCAAATCCTTTCCCAGTGGGAGCTAAGAAAGCAGATGTGAGCACTGAGCCTTCACTGATATCCATATTCATGCCTTTTAATTAGACCCATAAATTGCCACACAATCTTCTTACCTTCTAGGAAGCCTGGGAAACCCGTGTATGTGGTGTTAAATTTAAATCCCGGTGAAAATATCACTGAAATAGCCTGATTTAAGTATCAGTAATCCGTCACTCTGGAAGGGGTTTGGCACACGCAGCCTAACACACCCGAGTTTAGCACAGATGACACTACGTTGGAGCCGGGTTGCGGTCGCACTTCCATTTTCGGCAAATTTATCCACCCTCCCAAACCCCGATCCACACGCCCTTGCCTGTTAAAATTCTCCTGTATGAAGCTAACCATGGTGAGAAATAATGCTAAGTACGCAGGCAAGTTACAGGAAGATAGAGTCGTTGAAAAAGCAGCAATGTTTACTGACGCTCACCGTGCAAGTGATGCCGCTGTTAAGGCGAGCGGTGTGATTGCCCATGAAATAGCTGAGTCATCAAAACCATTCTCTGAGGGAGAATCTTTGAAGAACATTTTTTTTTGCCTCTCCCAGGAGATCACGGTTTCGGGTGGGGTGGAGTGTATATATTGTGATACACAAGGTATCGCAATTGTGTGGGACAGGCTCGATGGACCAGATGGTCTTTACCTGTCCGCCATTGTTCGTAACTGCATGCTAAAGGCTGCAGAAACAGTGGGGTTTAAATTACACATCATTGAGCCCCTTTCTCGGTTGTAAAATGCATGGAACGATAACAAAGTTAGTAGTTTAAATAGCCCACTTCAGACATGTGCATAAGCCCAGGCCATTCCTGAGCTGTGTTTAGGAAGCCCTGGCAGCTGCCTACAAGAAGTGCAGCACCGATTGTTGAGATTAGATTATCTCTGGTCTTTCAAATGATCAGGATCGACTGCAACCAATACGGTGGGTATACTGTGTTTAATTGGAGTTTAAGGTGGAATAACGCACATTAGTTATACGGCAAAAACATACGACTGTGACAAGTAGCGAGTACCGGCCCCGTTCGGACAGACGGCTGGCGTGCACTAACAGCTCTCCTTCTCGTCTCGCATGTCTCTTTTTGAACTGCCCAAGAGTGTTGGACCAAAGTCAGCATAGATCCATTCTCAGGAGCTCTTCAGTCCACCGTTTGCGCGGGAGGCTTTTCAGGTCTTTCTTTTATACTCTTTTTAGTGGTGGACCGGAGTAGAAGATACGGAGGACTGTTTTCCCCTCATCTCATCCGGCCTTGTCCTCCTAAGTTTGGAGTCAGACATACCATTCTCGGCCTTCAGATTGTTTGTAGCTGCTTGGTGTCAGTTATTTATGTTCAAAGCTGTTCATGCAGTTTAGCTGTGCAAACTATTTCATTCCATTATCATACTATTGTACCATGGAATGAATCATTAAATTCCCCAAAATATCCTCCATTCTATTCTCACACACTGGTTAACTTAAGCATTTTAAAGCAGTTTTGTTAAACAAAGTCAAAATCCTAACTTAGCATTATTATATGGTTATTAGCAGTAATGGAAGAAACATAGGCGTTGGGCCTTGGTTGGCTAAATTAAAGATACAGTCAGCAGCTTTCCTAGCACACAAACAGCAGACAGCTAGCTTGGGAAGCAAGGTCATATATATGACTGCCACGGTGCAGAACGTTAAAAGATCTGCAGGGAACTAAAAACAGGCAAATTTTAAGCATCTATCCAGCTACTCTAATACTAGTCTGAAGACACTTTTATCTCAAGCTCGAATACAATCTAAACACAGTATTATTCGCATCACAATTTCATTCGCATAACCATAGAAATTAGCGTACCTAGAATGTATAATAGATTTAATTAAAATGTGGGTTTTGCACCCGAATAATGACCAGTTTCTTATATTGGTGTTTGGAAGTGCCTGATTTCGCTGGATCTTAAAGCAATAACCTCCTGGTCTATTATTTAAAGGGACACTCACCTCCACCATTGAGGCAAATCTCTGTTTGGACACGATAGGCTACTGGAGTGTGTTTTGGTGATTTTTCACATTGGCCCAGAAATTTGATTCGGAGGCTTGCCGCGGGGGTAAGGATCGCGCGCGATATCACCTACCGCGTCTGCCGTTCTTGTTTGCCCCCGCAGGAACTTTGTTTTTTTTGAGCAGCACTCCTGGGCAGCATCTGACGTCACACCGCCCTGGAGCGCAGCGTGCGCATTGCCTCCCGTGCGGAGGGCAGTGAAGACACGCCCTGGAAGGCCGCATTAGCATAGGCCACGCCCCCAATTTTTTTTTTTTTTTAACTCCTGGCAAGCTTTGGAAATAGCAACACAGGGATTTCAAGCGACGCAGGACTTTGCTATCAAAGTAAGTTGTATTTAAATGCATGTTTTGCAAACTTTTAAAGACTTTTACATGAATTGGAAGAATTTTAAACAGTTTTAAATAGATTTGAAATAATTTTAATAGTTTTAAAAGCCCTGAAAGCATTTTTTTCATTCATTTTACTTTATTTAATCAGCAAAGTGAAATGGCTGGAATGAGCACAATTCAAATTATCAAAAGACTCAAAATTTCAGTGACGATGATCTCAGCACACTCCTCGACGAGGTTGAGGCGAAGCGCTTGCGGATAATTGGAACTGAGAAGTCCAAGGCGCCACGAAAAGGCCAAATGTTACTCAAGTGAATTACCTGCAGTCACAAGATGTTGCCATAAATTTTTATGGCTTTTGGGGCCAGCTCAGGGTCATCCATTGTGCTCTTATCTTGATTCCACTGCTTTGAGTTGTTTAGTGAGTTAACTGTGTGTGTCCCAATGCACTTTGGGTGTAGGTATATTTAGAAAAACCTTACATTTCATGTTTTCTGTTTTCATTTTAGAGTAAAAACTGCTCACAACGCCAGAGAACGTGCACTGACAGGCGGTGGTGTTGTCACGTTAAGGGCTTTATCCGAACATGAGGAAAGGCTCGAGCATCTATTTGGATTTAGTAGCGACTGCCCCTTTGAAGCTGTACGAACCGACACAGGTATGCATAACCGTGATTTGCTCTGGCCAGCTAATGTTTAAAAATGTTAGATGTGTGTTGAATATCAGCTTCTGTGATGTGGCACATCATGCTTTACCTTCGCTAATGTTTACTGTTTCCTTTCCATAGGTTTACAGCAGACTTCTCACACGCGGGATGAGCAGTGCGTTGAGTCTGCAGCCGCAGAGGGCTTTGGGGAAGGGGTTGTTGAGGCAATGGGAGCTGTGAGTGAGGTGGTGGTGGTTTGAAAGTGTCTCTAAATTGGTTCGCAGGGTTTGCAAGGTCCAGGCTGAGGGTACCAGCATGCTCGGCTCATCCCTTGTTTTGGGAAAGTGCAGAGTGACGCCACTGGTTGGACGGTGTGACACGGAGATGGAATTCAGCCCTGAGGCGAGGGAAGGGCTGGTCAGTCGGTCTCACCTGCCCGACACACAAAGTCCCTGCGCCTGTCCGGCAAGGTGCTCAGCAGGCAGCCTGTGAGGAGCAACTTGTTGATGTAGTGGAAGTGGAGGGTATGGAATCTGGGTTGCTGGAGAGGTCCTCTCCATCTCCTGGTCCCTCTGGCTCTGTGCCAGACAGACACCAGCTTGATACTGCAGTGCATGTGGGAGAAGCAGATATATATGCAACAGAACAGGAGTTACAAGGTCAGATGCAGCATCTTGAAGGGTTGAGGCAATCGATGTGTTCTCTTACAGAGAAACAAGTTGACTCTCTTGCCTCGATCAGGCAGGAAATGGATTCTATTGGCATGTCACTTAATCAAATAAATGAGTCTGTCCTTGGACTCTTGCAGAAACCAGATGTGGGAATGGAGCTTCATCAAATAAATGAGTCTCTCGTTGGACTCTTGCATATGCTTCAACCACCTTCTGCAGCCATTACTGTGACTCCCGCAGAACCGCCCTTACCTGCTCCCAGCGCAGAAACAGTGCGGGCCCAAGAGCCAGCTGCTCCACCAGTTGTGATGCAAGCAAACATTGCCTTGCAGCAGCAGCAACAGCAACCCTGTCAGGAGGCAATTGCTGAAGGGCAAGAGATGGCAAACAGGGCCCTTTCAAGTCGCAGCACAGGGCTCCGGTCACGGGGAGCGGGAAAGCGCAGGAGACGGTAGGATGTCACCTTTTCCACAATGCACATCCATTGACCCTCAGGCATAGATGTGAGGGGGTAAATCGTTCAATTGTTTAATTTTTCATTTTATTTAAATGTTACTTGTTTTCATTGTTTTTTTATTGAAATATATATTTGTCACTGAAAGTGTATGTAAACTTTTCATTTAAAAAGTACAGCCTCTAGTCACTTTGAAAAAATTCAACTTGTTTATTTGCAAAAAAAATTAACATTACAACTGTTTTAAATTTAGAAAATACCTAGTTTCCATCTTGAATGTCTTTATTGCAGTAACAAACCAAAAAGGTCACTGTAAACTGTTTACAAATTTTATTCTAACCTATTTATGTTTACGAATGTTTGAAAAGCTGAAAATAGCTAGTTAACATTTAAAAGTTATAAACTATGTACATCAACACTGAACCTCAGAAGTCTTTAATGCTGCAATAAAAGTTCACTGTTTCACTTTAAATTGTGTCTGTTCCTTTCTTTGCCTTGCTGGGGGAGGGGGAGGTACAAGGCGACACTACCTCGTGAAGGTGTTGGCTACCAGCTGCTCCCTCACAGGCTTCCTCTTTGAACAGAAAGTTGTAAGGAAAAAATGGAAAGAGTTGTTAAAGTAACTTTAATAATGAGTGGCTATAAAATCAGGTCGGGCTATGGTGGGAAATGTGCGGTATCGGATTGGGAACACGGCTACCCGCCTCATGGCCCGAGATGATTTTCCAGAACTCGTGGGCAACACGGTGGCATAGTGGTTAGCACTGGTGCCTCACAGCGCCAGAGACCCGGGTTCGAATCTGGCCTCGGGTGACTGTCTGTGTGGAGTTTGCACATTCTCCCCGTGTCTGCGTGGGTTTCCTCCGGGTGCTCCGGTTTCCTCCCACAGTCCAAAAATGTGCGGGTTAGGTTGATTTGGCTATGATAAATTGACCCTTAGTGTTAGGGGGGGATTAAATATGTGGGGTTACGGGGATAGGATGGGATATGTTAGGGGGAATTAAATATGTGGGGTTGCGGGGATAGGGTGGGATATGTGTCGGTGCAGGCTCGATGGGGATTCTGTGTGAGAAAGCAGGGACAGGGTACTGGATTTGGATGATCAGCCATGATCGTATTGAATGGTGGAGCAGGCTCGACGGGCCGAATGGCCTACTCCTGCTCCTAGTTTCTATGTTTCTAACTGTAACATTTTCAGAAAGTCATGCATACATACATACATACTTACTTAAAGGAATATAATTGATTATCATTGTGGTAACACAATACAGCTTTCTGTGACTCGAACTTTATTGCATCACTTCCTGTGATTAGTCCAGGATAAATATTGGACTGATCAGTTGGATCCTGGAGAGGCATAGAGTAAGACCTCTTTTGTATGTAGCACCTTTTTAGTTGATTAAAGCTTACTTTAAGTTCACCACGCGTAAGGCTCATTCTTACGACAATTTAATCAACTTTGGAAAACTTCGCACTCAAACTTTTTGGACGAACTTGGAACTAAGGATCCAGGGAATCACCCATCATGGAAAACATCCTTAAACCATTGCGTCTTGACTTGGACCCAAACACCCCAGTAGCCGGTAAGGTGTGGAAACACAGGTATCGCACGTTTGACAATTTTCTTGAATATTGCAAGGCTGATGATGACTCAAAGTTGCGGATACTCATCAACTGTGTCACCCCGAATGTATTTCAGTATGTGGAGGAATGGGGCAGTTACGAGGAGGCAATTCGGACGCTTAAGAGACTATATACTAAGACATCGAATGAGGTCTATGCCAGACATCTACTAGCTACAGCCCAACAAGGGCCGGAGGAATCCATTGATAAATTCCTCCAAGAGCTTCGCAGACTTAGTATGGACTGTAACTTTCAGGCGGCCTCAGCTGAGCTGTACCGTGAAAAAATGATCCATGATGCTTTCATCTGCGGGCTTGCCTCCCCATTTATACGCCAGCGTCGACTGGAAAGTAAGATACTTGAGCTTCAGAGAGCTTATGACATGGCTTGCTCTCTAGATCTGGCAAAAAGAAATGCAGACCTTTATACAATGCCCAGACCTCGGTCTACTGCCTTAACTACAGTCAGGCAATTTAAGAGGCCACAGGTGAACTCTATTAGGGAGGACTTTATCCCTGACGATCAATCTGATGACTTCACTGATGAAGAGGATGATGACCCCACTGTGGCAGCCTCTTGGCAATCTAAGAAATGCTTCTTTTGTGGTGATGAGTTTCACCCTCGGAAATTCTGCCCTGCTCGCAATGCGTTTTGCAGTCATTGCAACAAAAAGGGTCATTTTGCAAAGGTTTGCCTATCAAGAGCCTCTACGAGGGCTTATCAAGCTAAGTCCTACCGAACTGCCCCGGTAAGGGCCTATCAAGATGTTCCGGCTAAAATCTATCGTGCTTCCTCTCGGGTTTCCTCTCGAAGAAACACACCTAGAGTTTCAGCCACTCTTTGTGCAACGACACCAATTACAGCTGCTTGTCCTCAGAACCTATTCCATGCAGCTACAAAAGCATCAATTAATGGACATACTTTAGATGCCTTAATTGACTCAGGTAGCACTGATAGTTTCATTAGGGAACAGATTGTTGCAGAGTTAAAGCTACATGTTTTCCCATCGGACCAGGCAATTGCGATGGCTCAGTCATCACTTAATACCAGAATTTCTGGCTTTTGTATGGTTGAAATAACACTTAATGGTCACAGGTATCCCTCCACCCGGCTTTCGGTGCTCAAGAACTTATGTAGTGATCTTATCTTAGGGCTGGATTTTCAAAAGCAGCATAAGAAGCTCACCATTGAGTTCGGCGGATCCAAACCTGAACTCACTATTTCTAATATACTACCTCGATTACCGTTCTGTGCATTGTCAGCAGCTTCACTGGATGAACCCTCACTGTTTACCAGTATCCCTCCTCGATGCAAACCGATTATAACAAAGTCACGACGTTTCAGCCAGGAAGACCAGTCTTTTATTGCGGCTGAGATTTCTCGGCTTTTAGCAGAGGATATCATCGAGCCTTGTTCGTCGCCATGGCGCGCCCAGGTCGTTATTGTTAAGAACCCTCTACAACCTCACAAGAAACGGCTGTGCATTGACTATTCACAGACCATCAATCAATATATGGACTTGGACGCATACCCATTGCCGCGCATCGATGATATGGTTAATAAACTGGCTGAGTACACGGTGTTCTCAACATATGATCTGAAAAGTGCCTATCATCAGGTACCCTTGAAGGTCTCAGACAAGCAGTATACGGCCTTTGAAGCCAATGGACGGCTGTATCAATTTAGTCGCCTCCCCTTTGGGGTCACTAATGGAGTGGCTGTCTTCCAGCGAGCAATGGATGACCTGGTCAAACAGGAAGACTTGAAGGATACGTTTCCTTATCTGGACAATATTACTGTCGCAGGTCGCAATCAGCGGGAACATGACGCCAATCTCCAACGATTTTGGGATGCACTCCAGCACCGTAATTTGACATTAAATGCGGCTAAATCCATTGAGTCACAACCAACCATCAACATCCTTGGCTATTGTGTGGGCAATGGCATCATTAAACCTGACCCTGAAAGGCTTCGCCCACTCCAAGAACTCCCGCCACCTAAGAATCCGGCCTCCTTGCGCCGGGCCCTCGGCCTGTTTGCATACTATGCTAAATGGATTCCTAACTTCTCGGACCGAATCCAACCTCTACTGAAGGCCAGCACATTCCCACTGGACACAGCGGCTGTTGCAGCCTTTAACCTCCTGAAAAAACAGTTGGAGAAAGCGGCTCTTCACTCCATCGATGAGCGTCTTCCTTTTGTTGTTGAGTGTGATGCCTCGGAGGTGGCGATCTCGGCCACTCTGAATCAGGAAGGTCGTCCGGTGGCATTTTTGTCCAGGACTTTTCAAGGGGCTGAGCTACATTATCCTCCAGTCGAGAAAGAAGCTACAGCCATCATAGAGGCAGTACGGAAGTGGAGTCATCTCCTAGCTCGCCAGCACTTTACCTTAATCACGGACCAGCGATCGGTCGCCTTCATGCTCGATAATCGAAAACGGACCAAAATTAAAAATAATAAAATCCAGCTTTGGCGGCTGGAATTGGCCTCTTTTGGTTACACCATCCACTATCGACCTGGCAAGGAGAATGTGGCTCCGGATACCCTCACACAAGCATTCTGCTCCGCCATGGCACCCTCTACGCTCGTAGACATCCATGATGGGTTGTGTCATCCGGGCGTTACTCGCATGCTACACTTCGTGCGGTCCCAAAATCTCCCATTCTCTACCGGGGATGTAAAGAAGATGTGCTCGGACTGCAGAGTCTGTGCGGAATTGAAACCTCAGTTTTTCCGCCCCTCGGGTGGTATACTCATACATGCGACCCAGCCAATGCAACGGCTTAGCATCGATTTTAAGGGGCCGTTGCCCTCTTCAACTCGCAACACTTATCTATTGACCATGGTCGATGAGTATTCCCGTTTTCAGTTTGCCTTTCCCTGCCCCAATATGCTGACGACCACGGTTATCAGCTGCCTTGAGCAGGTATTTGCTTTCTGTGGCATGGCATCCTATGTTCATTCGGATCGGGGCCCTTCTTTTATGTCAGGAGAACTCAAGGCCTATCTCTCGGAACGGGGTATTGCTGCCAGCAAAACGACGCCTTATCATCCGGTCGGGAATGGGCAAGTCGAGCGTTTTAACGCTATCATCTGGAAAGCGGTACGTCTGGCTTTGAGATCTCGGGGCCTACCCAACCAGCAATGGGAAGCAGTACTTCCAGACGCATTACACTCCACACGGTCCCTCCTTTCGACCGCCACAAATATGACGCCTCATGAACGGTTCTTCCGATTTCAGCGTCGCTCATCCTATGGGATATCTCTCCTGTCGTGGCTGACTGCACCGGGACCAGTGCTACTCCGAAGATATGTCCGGGCGTCTAAGAATGACCCCCTGGTAGATGAGGTTGAGCTCACGTACGTCAACCCGACCTACGCCTATATTCGGTATCCTGACGGTCGGGAATCTACCGTGTCATTGCGGGATCTGGCTCCCTGCCCGCCGAAACATAGAGGGACACCAGGGGATGATATTGTACCAGGCACATCTCTGGGCTCGCCAGGTGCCTCTCATCACGATCTGGATGTGACGCCGGCTGGTACCTCACTCCAGCGTGCCGACCTGGGGCAGACTGACTATGAGCCCGTCGGGGCTCGCACGCGCAGCCACGATCCACCCCGTACCGTACGCTCGGAAATGGATCTGCCACAGCCCTGCCCGACACCCGTTCGGGCACCAGTACACAGTCAGGATCGTCCTGACCCCTCGGACTCTGGTCCACGGCCCGCGGCAGGTAAACGGGCTAGGGGCCCTCTACCGCTACGAGAACCCAAACGGGTGCGGCTCTCCCTCGTCCAGCGGCTACGAAATGGAGGGAGCATCCCGGCCTCCTAATCTTTTGGGGGGGGGAGAATGTGGTAACACAATACAGCTTTCTGTGACTCGAACTTTATTGCATTACTTCCTGTGATTAGTCCAGGATAAATACTGGACTGATCAGTTGGATCCTGGAGAGGCATAGAGTAAGACCTCTTTTGTATGTAGCACCTTTTTAGTTGATTAAAGCTTACTTTAAGTTCACCACGCGTAAGGCTCATTCTTACGACAATCATTTTCTTTTTTAAACAGTCATTTTCACATTTAAGACAGAAACCTAATTCAATAGGCCTTGTACACACCCAGAGTTGCTAGACTACTCCAAATGGTCAAAACCCGTTTTAAAACTTTTTTTAAAATTGCAAACTTACCTCAGACTTATTAAATAAACTTTGCTGCCTTTCAGATTTAAAAATGTTCACTTTAGTAGCCCCACTGCTGAAAGATTTCTTCCTCCTGCTGGTTACGGAGCTTTCCAAGATGGTTTACTCAAGCTTTTTACAAGTGTAATTGCTGCGATCTTACACACACTCAAACCATTCATAAAAAAAGCCAAGTTCATTGCGCACGCGCAGACTCTCCGGCGCACGCGATTCACCGAAGAAACCTTTACTTGAAGCCACCGGAAGTGCCGGTTTCCCGCGCATGCGCAGTGCATGCAGGAAACCGGCACTTCGGGAAGGAATACGTACTCACGCGGGAACGGCCGAATTTTTGGGCCATTATTTCTGGCTACTGTTTTGCTGAGCTGAACTCCCGAGAGTGATTTTTGGAAGGTCCTTCACTTCGTCAAAAGATTGCCTTCCCAACATTGTTGGAAAATGGATGTCCTGCTTGGTCTGCCTCTGGGGCTCTGACATGAGGGGCAGGGCCATGGCAGCAGCAGCAGTATTGAAGGCAGCAGAGGGCTGGACAGGCTGCTAGAAGAGAGCGAAGGAGGGAAGGATGGACGCAGAAGGCCTTGCATCATGAGCATGTACAGGAACTGATTTCCTATCATTCTTTACAGAGGGTTAGTGCGTCAGGAGACGCCAGTGACTGAGTTCTGCCACCTGGCTCAACTAAGAATTGCAGCCTTGCACCAAAGGCATCCACAACACTGCCTGTGAAGGTTACTGTGACCCTCAAGTTTTATACATCGGGCTCGTTCCAACATCCAGCCAGTGACATCAGGAAATTCTCTGTTTGCTGTCCACACTGCAATCAAGGAGGTCACAGATGCTCGGCAGCACGAATTTATTACTGTCCCAATGGAGGCCGCTAAGCAAGAGGAGCGTATGGTGGGTTTTGAGTGTTGCTGCATTTCCTTAAATGGAGGAAGGCATTGACTGCACCCTCGTGGCCCTACATGCTCCCGTACAAAACTAAGCCTTCTGTTACAACAGAAAGGAATTGTATTCATTAACTTGGATAGACACTTGAAAAGGAAAACTTTGCAGGATAAGGGGACAGAGTAGTGGAGTAGGACTAATTGGATAGCCCTCTCAAAGAGCCGGCACAATGGGCCAAATGGCCTCCTTCTGTGCTGTATGATTCTATGAAATGTCCGTAGGCAACAGATTATGCAGGTCTGTGCCCAGTATCCTGGTAAGTCCTGATGCCTTCATCCTACATCAGTCCTTTCTTCTAGGTATCGGCCTGGCTGTTTGGGGACACAGGCCAACCCCTGAACATCCGTCTCTCGACTCCTGTTAAAGGACCCGGCCACAGATGCACAGCATGCACACAACGAGAGCAACAGCATCACCAGGGCTCTCATCCAGCAGACAATCAGGCTCAAGGAAAAGTTCCATCGCCTCGACAGAACTGGCGACATTCTTTAGTATAGCCCGAAGTGAGTGTCAAGAGTTGTCATTGTGTACTGCATGCTGAACAACCTCACCCTGAAAAGGGAGCAAGAATTGGAGCCACAAGAGCAGGAAGATGGGATCAGGAAGCTGAGGCAGCAGAGGAAAAGCACGGCCTGACAACAGAGTCTTAGGCAGCAACTCACTGATGAAAAATTCTAACGAATGCTCCCTCCCCAATGCAGCAACATTCACGCCCATCCATCTAACCCCAGTCCTCACACCTACCATCTGAATGCCCTCATACAGTTCAATTTCATGGGTGCTACCCCTACCAAGAATAACAAAATCAACAGCAATCAGAGAAAAAATGTTTACTGTACCAAGATACTTAATCACTTCATTTGAAAATTACTTATACTAAAAAGGACGAAACTGCTGCCAACGAATCGGAAGCTGAGTAGAAGCGTTCTGCGCGTGCGTGCTTCCAGCTCGTTAAAAAAAAAAATTTAAATGCCGGCTCCTTCAAACAAGTGCCAGGGAGGGAGCAGGCTCGTGTAAAAAAAAACCAGAAACATCATGCTCCCGGTTCCAGATTAATGCGCAGTACATTTCTGTGCAGCTTCCGGTCATTGGCAGCAGTCACTCCGATACTGAAAATATAGAACTAAGAACAATATCACTAGTGCCTGTCTTCTGTGCTCTACCTATTGTAGTGGTCATACAAGGTGCATCCCCAGTGGCTACAGCAAGGGATGTGGAAAGCTGTTGAACTTCATTGAGGACTCCTTAGACAGTCATGGTGGATGACCTTGAGTTCCTCTGGCCATAGATGGCCCAACTGCAGAATCTCAGTAATGGTTGGGCTCAGCTGGCAGTCTGGTTAAGAGTGTGTGGTGGGGGGCAGGCATGCTACAAGTACAGGTCTCAACCACCAGCAGTTTGGCTGGATGTTGAAAGAGTGTGAAATTCACTGTGGACTGCCATATCATACTGCAGTTCAGTGGCTAAGTCGGAGCTGCGTGGAAGCCCTTTTTTTGAATTGCATGGTGAGAGCCAACCATAGATCAGAAAGGGAAAGAAGTTAGTGAATTAGAGGACAATGAATGGCTTCAAGACATTGCTTTCATAGTGGTTATTATGGAGCACCTGAACTCACTCAACAGAAGAATGCAAGGACGCAACTAATTGATGACAGAATATTATGACCGTGTTCGGGTGTTTGAGATGAAGCTTCAGCTGTGGGAGAAGCAACTTTCCCAGAGTACCTTGAAATCACTACACAACACTGTTAGGACTCAATGTAATGGCGTCACAGAAGAGTACACAAGCAAAATTGCTGAACTGAGGAAGAAATTTCAAGAACGATGCTCTGACTTCCGGAGCCACGAAAGAGAGTTTGCAACTTGCAGCACAACATTTTCTGTCTATGTGGATGACGCACTAGAGGAGTTCCAAATGGAAGTTATTGAACTGCAGTGAGACACTGTTGAAGTACAAATTTTATCAATACCCAGTACAAAATTCGCAATCTGAAGTCCTTTGCACCAAGAATTCTTTCCATATTTGAGACCACGTACACGTGTGAACAAGTATTCTCAGTCACGAATATCAACAAGTCTAAACTACGTTCTCACCTTTGTAACACAAACCAGAACTAGATACTCAAGATAGCACCAGCTGAGTCATTGCTCCAAATGTTGATGCAGTGGTTCCAGCCAAGACGTGCCAGGTATCAGGGAGCAGCCATAGCAGTAAATATAATCGAAATAAAAATAACCACCAATATGGTTTATCTATTTATTCTGTAGTAACTTCTGCTGAATGTGGCCCGTGCCAAGTGCTAGCATATTGGAGCAGGATCACCACACAAAGTGTTGCAAGGAAACCATTGTTCTAAGGAAATGGCAACACAAACCTGAATCGAAAGATCACAAGGTGGTAGCGCAGCTGTCAGTAATGAAGAGGAACACAAATCATTTGAGAAGTGTGAAAGTGCTTTTCATTCAAGCCAAGTAGTAAAACACTAGCATCAACAGAAATTAGGATAATCTGGAGGAGAAGCAGAAGCTGGGCAACGAAGGACTGGAGAGTAGAGTAAATACCGAATGTCTGAGGGCTTGTAGAGAGCGAGAGCCAGCAAAATCCACAACCCAAGCATGCTTTCCTCACAAAGGGTAGCGAAAATCTGGAACGCACCCCAAAAAGATGTGGATGCTGGGGTCAATTGAACTTTTCATGACAGAGATCAATAGATTTTTTATTAAGTAAGGGTACCAAAGGATATGGATCAAAGACGGGTAAGTGGAGTTGAGGTACAGATCAGCCATGATCCAATTGAATGGCTCGAGGGACTGAATGGCCTACTCCTGTTCTTAACGTCTTGAATTCCTGACTGAAACAAATTATGTATGGAGGGTTCAAATAATGGAATCCTACAGTGGGGACTCAGGTCGCTCTGAATGAGCAGAGTCCCATATAAAATCTATAGTCCAACAGGTGGCAGTGTGTTAATTTTGCAATCAATGGAATCCTGGGCAAAATCCTTTAATCTAGTAGGTGGTGTAGTAGGACCTGTGGGAACATGGGACATGTTGAAACATGGAGAAAGAAGAGGCAGAGAGCTTTATGGGATATTAAGGCTAGCTTAGCATATAGTATCGGGAGCAAACACTACAAGATAGTGTGCATTTGTTTATTAACACGTATTTTCTTTATATATTCGCATAGGTAATTACAATTAACTTGAGAGCCAAATGAATTAGCTTGGCAGAAAGCTTGCTGGAAGATTAAAACTTAACTTGGCATATGAAATAGAAATTACATACAAGCACTTGGTAACAGAAACTTAATTTAAGTACTGTGCCTGGACCTTGGAAAAACTTGCCAAAGAGGAGCTTTTTACGACAGTTGCCTAGGAACCCAGATTGGATATGCAGCTGCAGACAGTGTAATAACTAAGACTCCATTGTTCATAGAAAAGCAGAGTGACTAGGTGTTGGGGGCAGACGACATAAGGGAAGCTACGCGCCATGGTGCTTGGGCCTTGGTTCAGCCTGGACACCATGGGAAGGTGTCATGTTAAGTCAGGTGCAGAAGGAATCCAATCAAGGGAGAAGAAGCACACTCGAGTAAGGGGACAAGAATCCTATAAAAAGACATTTTGTGCTTAGGGAATTAATGCAGCGAGGGAACAGTGAAATGCTCGTCGACATTTCTGCATTCGTATCTGTTTAATCTACTTTGCTTGTAAAATGCTTTGCATACTGACTGAAGAAATAAAGGTATTGAACCTGAAGCAATAACTACTTTTATTACTCAAGTAAAGAGACAACATGGGTCTCTCTACCTACATTAGGACCTCAGCCTACTTTTAATGGAATCCCTGGCAGAATTCTACAGTGCAACAGTGGAGATTTGGAGGTTTTTAATTTTTGGTATGAATTAAATCATGAATCGATACCTAGAGCATTAACCTTGGCTCAGTGGTAGCACCAAGTCAAAAGGTTATGGGTTCAAGCCCGACGCCAGCAATTTAAGCACATAATCCAGGCTGACAGTTCAGTGCAGAAAGTACGGTTTAACCAGCGCCCTGTCTTTCCTCTTGGGTGTACGTAAAAGGTCCCATGGCACTATTGGAAGAAGAGCAGGGAAATTCTGTGTGTCCGGGACAACATTTATTCCTCAACCATCACTAAAACAGATCTATTGATCGCATTGCTGTTTATGGAAGCTTGCTGTGCACAAATTGGCTGCCGCGTTTCCCGACATTACAACAGTGACTACATTTCAAAACTACTTGATTGGCTGTAAAGCACTTTGGGACATCCTGCGGTGGTGTCCCATGCTGGGATACTTATAAAAGACTGCACTTATCTTAACTATGAGCTGGTCGGAGATTTTGATCATTAGCCCACTCAAAGGCCACAATTTTGCCTACCTGGGCGGCTTCAAGGCAGGAGAGGTTGGCGGCGGGGGGCGGACCCCGCTGCTGCGTGGATCCCATCGATAAATATGATCTTGTCCCAATGGGCCTTGTTAGGCACGCCCTGCACGTATCCCGGTCCTATTAAAAGGTGCGGGTCTGGTGAGGTCACCGGATGACGCGATTCTTGCTGGTTTATTTAAAAGGGGCCATGGCCCCAGTTAGTCTCAGATGCAATTTCATACCATTCAGTGCCGTCAGTGTTTGAGTCTCTGAACTATGAGCTTCCAGCACCAAAGAGCAGCGCCCCACTTCTCAGATGAGTCCCTCCATCATCTTGTGGAGGGAGCGAGAGCACGTAAAGAGGTTCTCTTCCCTGCAGACGGCAGGAAGAGGCTTCCGCAGCAAACAAAGGCAGTGTGGCTGCAGATATCGCAGGAGGTTACGGGGCTGTCAGTGGTGGTTCGCACCTGGGTGCAGTGCCGCAAGAGGTTCAATGATCTGGCAAGATCAAGTAAAATGACTATAAAACCACACTTACCTTGATGCTACTGTGCCTGTCATCACATTCCCACCACTCTACATTGGCACCCCTACTCCTGCACGTTACACACTCAAACATCCCTTGTACCTTCATCCATCCCTCTATCTACATTATCAGGTCCCCATCTTGCTATGCAGCCCTCACACTCAGCCTCAATTGCTGTCATTGCCTACCAATAACACCACAAAAGGAGGCAACTTGGTATTGCCAACCCACTCCATCAAAGTCTCCCTGTAAAGCTCTATGCCATTCCATTCCTTACACTCAATCTAATCACTCACTTAACCTTCTCTTCTTTCCCTCCTTGCAGGAAAAGACAGCCCACAATAAGAGGGAGAGAAGAGGCGGCGGCAGTCAACAAACCATGTCATATCTGACCACTGCAGATTGCTGGACATTCCGGAAGTGGGGGACGGAGAGAGGGGCTCAGTAGAAGCTAGTGACAGAATGAATTTCCATACAATTGCATGCCTTTCATCAGTCCCTCATATGGGGTGTGATGTCAAGACAAGATGAATGCTCATCATGTGGATATTGGTATGTGTCTGCAGTAGACATCCTGTATATCTAACTGATGTCTTCACTCTCCCACAGATCCATCAAGAGCCCCCACCCCAATGTCCAGGAGGAACAGCAAGAAGACTCCTCAGGAGGAGCCTCCTGCCTCTGAGGGATGATGATGGGAGGGGACATGGAAGTGGAGGCTCCGCTCCAAGCGCTTTGACTTCCACCCCCTTGCCAACTCCTCAGTCAGAGCCCCAGATGCCTCCCCGGACAGCGATGGCCAAGTCTGCGCATGCACAGTCGCAGGAGGAGCAGACTTTGGCGGAGCCATCACCGGCTCCAAAACCCAGAGGACAACCACTAAAGGTGTCTAAGTAGGTGCAGCACGGAGGTGAGAAGGCTGCCTCTACCTCTGCTGAAGCCACAGGGGTAGCACCTGGAAAAGAAAGATCCCACACAAATAGTCACAAGAGTGTCTTTTTCATTATCAATGTAATGTTTATATTCTATGAAGTCTTTTTAATAAATCATCCAGTTGTGACACTTGGAGGTCGTTGCAGCAAAGCCAAGCGCTCGTTCATTGACACTGGCTTCATCAGTGGCAAAATTGATATAATTTGCGGACTTAGATGCATCTGTGGGCGGCCGACTTCGAGATGCCGGGAAGGAGCCTGCGACGAAGAAGTTGAGGGCAAGGGTGACTTTGACAGCCAATGGTAAGGAGTGTCCACCCCTTCCTCTGGGTTGCAGGTCTTGCTCCAACAAAGCGCAAATGTCGGCAACAACCTGGCGCGATAGCCTGAGCCTCCTTTGGCACTGCTGCTCAGTCATGTTGAGGAAGCTCATCCTCTGCCTGTATACCCTGTTTTGGGGTATCGCCTCCGGCGCGGTGCAGCCCTGCGCTGATGCCCTATGCTCTGCGCAGCATCAGGTGGTTCAGGAGAAGGTTGGCGCTTTTGTTGCTGCTGCGGGAGATCATCATCAGATTCTGAGGACCAAGGTGACAGAGCATAAATCGTGCCCATTCTGATGATTCATATGGCAGGTGAAGTTGAGCTGACAGAAGCAAGGGTAAGATATGATGTTCCAAGGAGGTGACAGTGAATAGAGAGTTTACTGTAAACACTTCCCAACTGCATAAAGCTGAAAAATCTCTTCCAAATACTGAAGGCTGAAGCTTCCGAGATTGGAAAGTGACCAGCTTTAAAATGGTAGCTCTTAGACCACTTTTGCAGCTGTCATCTATTCAAAGAGATGGAGAGTTGTCAGAACCCGACCTACTTAACTGACGTGATCCCCGAGTGACATGAACCTCGTGGAAAACTTGGGAAAATGCTGATCAAATTGCTTTAAACACCCTCTTAACTATCTCAATTGCATGACCCGCCGCTTAGTGCTGGGTCTGCAAAGCGCAGGCAGAGCCGGCACTGGGGAAACTCAAGGCGGCAGGTTCATAGTGGGATACTGCCCCGCCGTCAGCGGACCAGCCTCCGAACCTTCCCTCTGAGCACTGGCAAAATTCAGCCCAAAATCTTAAAACCCACAAAAGGTCCCACAGCACCACCTGTTGGACTGTAAAAGGCTCGAACACATACCGAACCTCTAACCAGCTCCAACAGTTAAAACAAATGCTGCCGTTTAAGCATCACTGTAAGGGTGCACCATTCAAAACGTCACAACAGTTCGAAGAACCAAATCAGCAGCATCTACATTTACATTACAGTGTAAATAGTGCCACCTATTTAACTAGTGTTCAGAGTTCACAGACTTAAAATATAACTTCATAAATGCCAACGTACTACAGTGCCACCCATTACATCAAGGCAGCTCAAAGAACGAAGGAAAACTTTCCACGGCTGTGGAGAAAAGAACAGGTAAGTGAGACTAATTGGATAGCTCGTTCAGAAAGATGGGCCGAATGGCCTCCTTCAGTGCTGTACGATTCTAACTAAAACAGTATTTGCCACAGTTTCAACAATAGAGCTCAGACAACGAGGGCTGTTAGACACCATCTGTTACAGAACAGCATTTGTGGCCTTTTCCCATCATTGAAAAACTTTATAGCGAGCTTGAGGTGTCTGTGGAAGAGGAGGTCCTTCAGAGAAGGGAATCTGCTGTGCTGTCCTTACCTGGTCTGACCGATACGTTGTTAGAAATTAGGGATATCCAACATGTATATGGTTACGCGAATGAAATTGTAACGTGAATAATACTGTGTTTAGATGATTGTACTAGAGCTCGAGATAACAGTGTCTTCAGACTAGTATTAGAGTAGCGGGATAGATGCTTAAAATTTGCCTATGCTTTTGGTTCCCTGCAGATATTATAACATTCCACACAGTGGCAGTCACATATGACTTGCTTCCCAGGCTAGCTGTCTGCTGTTTGTGTGCTAGGAAGGCTGCTGACACTATTTTTAATTTGGCCAACCAAGGCCTAACGCCCATGTTTCTTCCATTACCGCTAATAGCCATATTATAATGCTAAGTTAGGATTTTGACTGTTTAACAAAAACTGCTTGCTAAGATGCATATGTTAACCAGTGTGTGAGAAGAGAATAGAGGATATCTTTGGGAATTTAATGATTCATTCCATGGTACAATAGTCTGATAATGGAATGAAATAGTTAGTTTGCACAGCGAGCTGCATGAACAGCTTTGAACATAATTAACTGATACCAAGCAGCTACAAACCATCTGAAGGCCGAGCCTGGTAGGTCTCCGAAGTTGTCGACTCTAACCTTGGGAGAACAGGGATAAGGGGAAACAGTCATCAGTATGCCGTAAGGCCATGATATTCTACCCCAGGTCCACCCCTAAAAAGAGTATAAAAGAAAGACCTGAAAAGCCTCTTGCGCACCGTCTGCGGTGGAGTAGAGAGCTCCAGAGTGTGGATCCATGCTGACTTTGGCCCAACACTCTGGAGCAGTTCAAAAAGAGAGACACGCGAGACGAGGAGGAGAGCGGTTAGTGCACGCCAGCCGTCTGTCCGATCGGGGCAGGTACTCGCTACTTGTCACAGTCCGCTCCCTGCCGGTCCCGCACAGCCCAAGACCGGCTTTCTCAAAGTTAAATTTTGCGCATGCTGTGAATGAGCCGCACCCAAAATAAAATTGGGACGGGGGTGGGGGAGAAACATTGGCGATAAATGCTGGCACTGGCAGCGATGCCCACATCCAGAGAATGAATTTTTAAATAATGACCCTGGAGAGGGGGGAAGTTGACAGGCCTGCTGGTGAATCTCTGCCTGGGAAGTAGGTAAGAAACAGAGAAAAGGCTCAAGGGAACCAGTTTTGAGCAGAGATCGGAGAGACACAGGCCTTCACCCCAAGCCGAAAGGTAAAACTGCAGATCAGCTGTGTTTTGTATGGTACTTACATACAAATTAAGTGAACACTAGATGGCCCACTGCTGGGAGTTAAGAACACTGCAGCAATTACACTCTGCTCGTGTTACTTGGTTATTCCTTGATGGAATGTTCTGGAGGGTCTGGAAATAAAAGCAGCCCGGTATTGCCACATCAAGTGCTTCTGGTTTTTGCAGTTAGAAGCAATTCGAAAGCCTGCCCACAAAAAAGGGGCAATACACGTGGTTAATATTTGTTCATGTTTTTGAGGAGAGAAGCGAGATCGAATTAAGTGAGATTTCCTTTGACGGTTATTCTGTATGTTCATTTTATTTTTAAATCAACAGTTCGTACCCGGCCTCATCTCACCAAATGTTTCTCAATCCTCCACTGAAAAGATGGGAGCAGCATACATAGGAAACCTGCAAGAGACAATATCCAGTTCAGATCACAAGGTGGTTCTATTATTAGATACCTGGGTTGTACTGTCGTATAACTTGCCATAATAGAGCACTCTCCTGAATACAGGATCCTCGCACCACTTACAGGAGTCACCAGATGTACTGGGGTGGGGGTGGGGGTGGGGGTGGGGGCATGCACATCATTTATGTTGCAGTGGCAGGAAGTGACAATGATATTCTACAGGGTACAGCACAAGAAACTGTTCCAACTCCCTTATTCGCAACTCCCAAAGCTACGGACTTCTCATTCTCACTTTGCTGTGGTCTCGCACAAAGTCTTCAGAGGGTTCCTTTGAATTTTACTTTAGTATCTGCTTATACCATTGCAGATGTGTGTGTTCTCCTTTTCCCACACACAGGACACAAACATAGCCACCTGCAGCATCTCCAGTGTGACGTGTAACATTTGGGGAGGGAGGGAGTTGACATTAGGCACTATGGTTCCTTCACGTGCTCCAAATGTGTAGAGTTTGAGTCCTTTAGATAGGAGATCCACAACTAGAAACAAGCTGAAGACCTGAAATAGCTGGTGAATTTTGATGACTTCCTTAAATCAGACAACTGGCATGGCCGTTTCTCCACTTGACTCCACTTCTTTCTGTACTCTGGATCGCACTTTTGCAACGGAGAACAGGTCTGCAGCTCTCACACAGGAAGAGACAAATTCAGATACAGGCGACAGCATCACTGCACTCACACCCGTCAGCACTGCCCACGTTACCACCAAAAGAAAACCAAGCAAGGTAAAGCCAAAGAAAGACAGACTGGTAAGACAGCGGGGACTCTATTGTTAAACATACTAACACCACGTGGTGAAGAGCCTTTGTCTTGAGCAGTTGTGTGTTTTCTCGGAGCCTAAGTTAAGGATCTACATGAAGGAGTGGATGATCTCATGAAAGGATGGAACCAGTGCCATTACTTGTAGGAACTAATGGTGTGATGGATTAAAAAGTCCTTTCTCTTGCAGGACAAATACAGGAATTTGATTTATGCACTGAAGGACAAGGAAGCAAAGGCCTGCTATCAGTGCTACCGAGTTCTGCAGGAACAGAAGAATCATCGGACTCAACCTGTTGGTAAGGCAACTAGGAATAAACACATTCTAGATCTGTTTTTAGCAGTGATCCTCGTGCTGTATCCAACCTCCATGTGGGGGAGCTGATCTGACCAGCTCTGATCATATCATCAATTAGGTTTAATCTTATTAGCCAATCTAAGGCTGGTCCCAGATTTTAATGGGGCTCACTTTCCAAAAATGGCTGAAGATCTGGCAAAGGTCGACTGGGCAACCCTACTAAATAGGCAATCGGCAATCAAGTATTGAGGGTCTATTTAAAACCACACACAGAATGAAGCCATGTAAGTCCCAATGGTTAATGGAAGAGCACATGGCAAAACAAAACTGTAAGCCTGATGTGTTCAGCCATTATCTAAGAGCTGACGACTGCATTCTGACCTTGTCGAGCTGGCTAACGCAACCTATTGTTCCAGCTCGTGCAAGCTGCAGCCGAGCACAAAATTAGCCATTGTCTTCTAACTAGGAAGCAAAGAAAACAGATGTTCGCAGGACTGAGAACTCTGCAATGATGATTGTTAACCTCAAGGCAGACGGCTACCTTGCAAAAAGGACACTCATGATAGCCTCAGCAATACAGATAATAGGGCCAGCATAGCTATGGGTAGGGGACACCTCAGAGCTAACGGGAGCCCTGGGTCTGATCAACGTGCAATGTCAACCAAGTGGCAAAATTCTAAGATCAAGTAGTTGGAGAAGAAGGTGCGTGATCTGGAATCTCATCATCACCAAAAATCCAGCCTTGCGGCAGGCATATGAGGAAGAGCACAAAGGTAATTAAGGGATATGGGAATAGGGTGGGCAAGTGGGGTTGAGGTAGAAGATCAGCCATAATCTTAAATTATGGCTGATCTTCAGGGATCTGAAAGGAGTCGGCAGCCCCGGAGAAGGCAGAGGATAAAGAGCGCGGGAGGCCGAGGACAGCGGACCTGAAAGGAGTCGGCAGCCCCCACGAAGGCAGAGGATAATTCAGAGCCGCTGAAGGCAGTTAATTAGGGAAACTTCCCTTGTTTAAGGGCCTATAAAAATAGGCTTCGGAGTGCAGTTTGAACAGAGTGCTGGGAGTTGGGTGAGTGAGGGAGTTAGGTGGGTGTGAAGTGGAAGGAGGAGCTCACTTGCTTCGCCTTTGCTTTCCCTAACTTTTCACCCTGTAGGAATTGGTTCTTACTTTACACCCAGGAAAGAGTCTGAGAGCAGGAGCAGTCAAACAACAACTGCAAAACCGCTAAAGTGACGTCACAACCAGGGAAGGAGCTGATTGGTAAGACCTGGTGAGTATTTCTACAGTCTAGTCATTAAAGTAAAAGTAAGGTCTCTAGTTTAGAGTAAGTAGTGTGTAAAATGAAGTAAGGCCCCTAGTGTATTTAATATTCCTAATTTAGAGGAAGTAAAGGGAGTAAATTTAGGGTAGGTAGGACATGGCAGGGCAGCTCGGCAGCGTGGAGTGCTCCTCCTGTGCTATGTGGGAAGTCAGTGTCCAGGGCGAACACGTGTGCAGGACGTGTCTCCAGCTGCAGCTACTCGAAATCCGCATTTTGGAGCTGGAACTGCGGCTGGAGTCACTGGAGCATCCGCGATGCTGAGATCTATGTGGATAGCATGTTTAACGAGGTGGTCACACCGCTGGTAAAGAGTGCACAGGCAGAAAGGGAATGGGCGACCACCAGACAGAGTAAAAGAACTAGGAAGGTAGTGCAGGAGTCCCCTGGGTCCATCTCCCTCTCTGACAGATTTCCTGTTTTGGATACTGCTGGGGGAGATGGTTTCTCAGGGGAATGCAGCAAGAGCCAAGTCCGTGGCACTACGAGTGGCTCAGCTGCACAGGAGGGGAAGAAAGAGAGTGGGAGAGCAATAGTGATAGGGGATTCTATCGTAAGGGGAACAGATAGGCGTTTCTGTGGCCGCAGACGTGACTCGATGGTATGTTGCCTCCCTGGTGCCAGGGTCAAGGATGTCACTGAGTGGCTGCAGGACATTCTGAAGGGTGAGGGCGAACAGTCGTGGTCCATATCGGTACCAACGACATAGGTAGAAAGAGAGACGGAGGTCCTGCAAGCAGAATATAGGGAGCTAGGAAATAAATTAAAAAGCAGGACCTGGTTTCAGTTAATAGTCACAACCTCATGTTGGACGCCAAATTGTAGCTTCCAAAAGCTCTTATAATAATTTGTCCGTGACTACACAAACCACTCTGGCTACAGGTATATTGTGTATCAGTAAAACAGGTTTATTAAGCATTAAACATCCAGTACAAAGAAGTAATACTTAACAAGGAGATAGTCACAGTCTTGTTTGTTTGAGCCTCGGCGTTCCTTCCGAGCGACTGTGGCGCGGTCTCTTTCTTCTCTTGCTGTTTTCTCTTGACTGAAGCTCGCTTCTCTGGTTTCTTGCTGTGTTCTGTCGACTGAAGCTTCTTCAACTCTGGTTCACGCTGCCTTCAGTGTTCAAAATCCGTATCTTTATACACCTTTTTCCCTCTTCCTACGTGACTGCAAACAGCTATCCGACACCTGGTACATGTTTTACGACCTTGTTGATCCCACTCGGACTCGCTTTGTGCATATCAAAGGGCCCTTTTAACTTTAGATATTCTCTTTCCAAAGACCATTTCCCAAGATGTTGTCTAAACAATTTGTCCAGTTTATAGTAGTATCACTAAGTGGTGCTTCTCTTATCTCTCTCTCTTCTCCAACTCTTATCTCTTTTCTATCACATTACTGAATACCACCTCCCTGATAGTCTCCATAAACTTAGCATTACATTCCATTACTTCAGTAATTGCAAACAGAGCGAGTTTCAGTCAGGTTAGCACAATTTCCCATCCTGCTTTTTTTCTCAGCCATTCGCTATTTTATACAGGCTATTATAGTTATACAAAAATGTTTTACTAAATCATACAAATACACCCTATCCTACACCAACCAGGGAACAGGCTATTTTGGATCTGGTACTGTGTAATGAGAAAGGCTAATCAATAATCTTGTGGTAAAGGGGCCTTTAGGGACAAGTTGCCAGAAAAAGCAGTCAGCCTGAAGATTGGGATCTTTTTAGAAATCAGCAAAGGGGGACCAAGAAATTGATAAAGGGAAAAGGGAATACGAGCACAAACTAGCGAAAAATATAAAAACGGATTGTAAAAGCTTCTATCGGTATGTGAAAAGGAAAAGACTGGCAAAGGTAAATGTAGGTCCTTTACAGTCAGAGACGGGAGAAATTATAATGGGGAATGAGGAAATGGCAGAGAAATTAAATAAATACTTTGCTTCTGTCTTCACGGAGGAAGACACAAAAAACCTCCAAGAAATATGAGAAAACCAAGGGTGTGGCGAGAATGAGGAACTTAAAGAAATGATTAGCAAAAAAAACCCAGTACTAGCAAAATTAATGGGACTAAAAGTTGATAAATCCCAAGGACCGGATGACCTACATCCTAGGGTTTTGAAAGAGGTGGCCATTGGGATAGTGGACGCATTGGTTGTCATCTTCCAAAATTCTATAGATTCTGGAATGGTTCCTGCAGATTGGAGGATAGCAAATGTAACCCCGCTATTTAGGAAAGGAGGGAGAGAGAAAACGGGGAACTACAGACCTGTTAGCCTCACATCAGTAGTTGGGAAAATGCAGAAATCTATTATAAAAGGAAGCAATAACTGGACACTTAGGGGTAAAAATTCAGTTGGTTGCGCCTCCCGTTAGCGCCTTAAATGGGCGCTAATGGGGCGTTAAGGCGCGAACGCCCGGGCGCAGCGCTGTTTGCGCCGCTCGAGAACTTAACTTGAGATTGTGCGGTGGCGCTAAAACTTACCGCTGCGACCACCTGCGCGCGCAGATTGTGACGTCAGTCCGTGGTGCAACGCTCTTGGGGCGCCCCGGAGCGGAAATTGAGTGGCGCCCCCTGCCTTACCGCCTGGCGCTTCCAACGACCGGAAGACTGGAACGTTATCAATCGGTCTGGGGCTGGGGGGGGCGCTATTTAAAGGGGGCCTCTTCCTGTCTTTTTCTGTGGTCGACATTTATGCACCACTCGTTCTGAGAGAGAGAGAGAGATTCGGAGAGAGAGAGAGAGAGAGACTTCTACATTGACTCAACGCTTTGTGAGGTAGTTTTGCCTAGTTCATCCTAACTTTGCTGCTACTTTCGTTGCTGTACCTCATTACTTTTCTGGCAAAGAGAAGATGGGGGCTGCAATGATTGGGGGCGTCGTCCTGCTCCAGCTCAATCGGAGCAGAGTGAGACGCAGACAGAGAGTGGCAATGATGGCCAGACGGAGGAGGCCCATCAGGCGCATGTACAGGAGAGCTTACCCTCCCAGGGTATATCGTGAACAGCTCTCCTACATCCACATGTCCGAGGAGCTGTGTTTGCGAAGGCTGCGATTCAGCAAGGAGGTGGTCACTGAGCTCTGCCACCTGCTGCAGCCAGATCTGCAGCCTCAGCTGAGGTCCAGGACGTCTCTGTCGGTGGCAGTGAAGGTCACAGTGGCCTTGAACTTCTACGCCACTGGCTCATTCCAAGCTGCTGTTGGGGACCTCGCCAATATCTCCCAGTTTGCGGTGCATCGCTGCATCCGGCAGGTCACCAATGCCCTCTTCACAAGGAGACGAGACTTCATCTCCTTCCCTATGACCCCAGACAAGCAGCATGACCGTGCTATGGGCTTTGCGAGGGTAGCGGGCTTCCCCATGGTGCAGGGCGCCATTGACTGCACGCATGTGGCTTTGCGTGCTCCGCGAGAGAATGCAGAGGAGTTCCGGAACAGAAAGGGGTTCCATTCCTTGAATGTGCAGTTGGTCTGTGACCACAGACAGGTGATTCTCGCTGTCAATGCCCACTATCCGGGCAGCTGCCACGATGCTTTCATCCTGCGCCAGAGTACTGTGGCAGAAATTTTCGAGGCACCGCATCAGCCAGTTGGTTGGCTTCTGGGGGACAAGGGGTACGCATTGAGCACCTGGCTGATGACACCGCTCCGTGCGCCAAACACCCCTGCTGAGCTGCGGTACCAGGAAAGCCAACAAGCAACGAGGAACATTATTGAGCGCACAATCGGCGTGCTCAAACAACGATTCCGCTGTCTGGACCATTCCGGAGGAGCCCTGCAGTACTCGCCTGAGCAAGTTTCCAAATTCGTAGTGGTGTGCTGCATGTTGCACAACATGGCAATCCTCAGGACGCAGCCAATGCCACCAGGCCTTGCAGCACCACAAGAGGAGGAGGAGGAAGAGGAGGAACAGGCCGAGGACGATGATCAGCAGCAGCACCAAGGCAGGAGGGCGGCCCACAATGGTCAAACTGCAAGGGCCGTCCGTCAACGACTAATAGCAAGCCGCTTCTAGGGCCCCTGCCAGTGCTACAAACACGAATCAACCCAGCACGCAACCCCTAAGCCGGCCAAGGCACCAATAATTCTAACCACCAGCCATGTATATTTTGAATACAGAAACTTATTTATTGTACAAACTCTGTGTGTGTCAATTCCTCATGACAAACTCATAGAAATAAACACAAAAAAACAGTCAATAACATAACTGGTTCTCACAACCTGGAGATAATGTCCAAAACACTAAACAAAAGTTGGGCCATGAACCTCAGCCTTTAATAAAAAAATGACCAGAATTTTGGCACACCTCCTACTTTTTGCCCTTCGAGGGTGATCTCCTTCCCTTGCGCACTTCCCCCCTTCTAACCCTACTGCTCCTCCGTAATGGGACCTCAGTGGCTGCAGCAAGGCTGGTGGAAGGCTGCTGCTTGTCAGACCCTGACACTGCAGATGCCCCTGAAGGACGGCCTCGACCACTTCTGGGCCTGGAGGGCCCGGCTGCAGACTGCACCAACTCTGCATGGGCGGCAGCAGTCTGTCCTACAGGCGGTGGCAAGTGCAGTGGAGAAGTGACAGTGTTGGCAGCAGGAATGCTGTCATCGTGAGAGAGGACAGCAACTCCCTGCTCGCCCGACACACTGGCACTCCCACGGGGCAGCACTTCAGCATCCGGAGCAATTTGCCTGAGAACAGATTGCTGGCCTGCTGCGGCGCGGTGACAGCCCCGGGGACATGTGCACGAACCATCGAGGATGGCAGCAGTCAGTGCTCGCGTGGCCTCAATCTGAGTCTGCATGAGAGCAGGCTCAGATGGGTTCCTGGCAGCCAGTGACTGAATTGCAGCAGTAAGCTTTAGTGTGGCATCCGCCTGTGCTACAGCGAAGTGCTCCACACTCCTTGCCAGTGCCTCAATGCATTCGGGCACCCTTCCCACTGCACCCATGAGCTCAGTGTGCATGACCACCGCCTGGCTGTTCATTTCTGCAATCAGCCGCTCCTCCTCTGCGTCCATTGCATTAGGAGTGTCTGGCATACTCTCCCTCTGGGGAGAAGACTCCCGTTCTTCCCTCCCCCCCCCATGGCGTTGCTGCAGCCCGCTGGGTCCTGGAACTTCACCATCATCAGCCCCTTCCCCCCTGCTCCCCCGTTCTTCCCTCCCCCCCCCCATGGCGTTGCTGCAGCCCGCTGGGTCCTGGAACTTCACCATCATCAGCCCCTTCCCCCCTGCTCCCCCGTTCTTCCCTCCCCCCCCCATGGCGTTGCTGCAGCCCGCTGGGTCCTGGAACTTCACCATCATCAGCCCCTTCCCCCCTGCTCCCCTCCGGGGAAGGCGTGTTCCCAGTGTGGCCATGGGCTTCCTCGGGAGAGGGTGGCACTGATGCTCCGGCTTCCTCTTCCTCCTCAGCTGCAGCATCACTCCCAGTGGCAGCCTCAGGGACCATCTCCTCAGCTGGTGAATCACCATCTGAAAGCAGGGAGGTACAAGAGTGGCTTTAGCGTGAGGACAGGGTGGCAGTAAGGGAGGAATAAGTGCAGCGAGTTAGCAAGTTGGATTGAAAGTGTCAAAGGCTGGTATTGTGAGGGACAAGTGGAAGGACAGAGGACAAAAAGGTGATGACCTTACCATTGCTGTCCACAACGGGGTCGGCGTCTCCAGTGGCGACGGGACCGATCACCCGGCTTGCCACAATCCTGTGGACGCGCTCCTCCAGATCGCTGAGGGGTTGCAGCTGAAGCCGCCCTCCACCCGTCCGTTGCTGCTGTCTCCGATTATGAGCCAGCTTAGCCTGCAAGAAAAAGGACAGCATCTGAGTCAATATACAGCCATGGTCTTGCCTGATGTGCCTCCCATAGGTGAATAGCCCTTACAATATGCAGCCATGGTCTTGCCTGATGTGCCTCCCATAGGTGAATAGCCCTTACAATATGCAGCCATGGTCTTGCCTGATGTGCCTCCCATAGGTGAATAGCCCTTACTGTATGCAGCCATGGTCTTGCCTGATGTGCCTCCCATAGGTGAATAGCCCTTACTGTATGCAAAGTGTGGAATGTGTGTGTGTGTTTGATGAAAGGGCCATAGGTGTTGCATGAGTGTTGTGCATTGGGGTTTTAAGACCCTCTGGCCATAGAGTGAGGTTGAGATGGAGGGATGGAGAGGTATTGAGAAAAAGCCACTCACCCTGACGACCCGAGTGAGGTCGTTGAACTTTTTGCGGCACTGGACATGGGTCCTGGGCACCATGCTCCTGGAGGAGACGCTCTGAGCCACCTCCCTCCACACTCTTCTGAACTCGCGTGGCAAAGGCCTCCTACCACTCTCTGGGAACAGCATGCATCGTCTGCGCTCCACTGCGTCAACCAGAGCATCCAAGGCCCGCTCGGTGAAGCGATGAGCGCGTTCTCTCACCCTCTCCATGCTTGGCAGCAAAATGGATTACAGGTCTCTCCAGGCTGAGATTCAAGGCTGCAATGAGCAGGGTGTGGCTGGGGAGCAAGTGGCCCCCCCCCCGCTTTAAGAAGTGTCCGGCGCCAGTGTGTCTGTGTTCCCTCGCTAACTGGCAGCAGCTGCGCTGCGCTCGTGCGCTGAGTTAGCGCCTCACTCCTAGGCCTTTGCGCCTTGAGAGAGGTGTGCAGCGCCTAATTTAGCGCTCCACTCACCTCCCGGGGCGGTAAAAGTGAAGTTTCCTGTCAGTGCCGATAATTAGCGCCAGGCGCTAATATTTGCGCGCGGACGATATTTGCGCCCCAAATGGGGCGCGACCTAATTTCTACCCCTTAGAAACTAATAGTAAGATTGGGCAGAGTCAACATGGATTTATGAAAAGGAAGTCCTGTTTGACAAACCTATTGGAGTTCTTTGAGGATATAACTAATGGAGTAGACAAAGGGGAACCGGTAGATGTGGTGTATCTGGATTTTCAGTAGGCCTTCAATAAAGGTCCCACACAAGAGGTTGGTGAACAAAATTAGGGCACATGGAATTGGGGGTAAGATAATAGCATGGATTGAGAATTGGTTAACAGACAGAAAACAAAGAGTAGGGATAAACAGGTCTTTTTCAGGATGGCAGGCTGTGACAAGTGGGGTACCGCAAGGATAGGTGCTTGGGCCCCAGCTATTCACAATCTATATCAATGATTTGGATGAGGGGACTAAATTCAACATTTCCAAATTTGCTGATGATACAAAGCTAGGTGGCAGTGTCAGTTGTAAAGAGGATGTGAAGAGGCCTCAAGGGGATCTCGACGGGGTCAGTGAGTGGGCGAGAACATGGCAGATGGATTATAATGTGGATAAATGTGAAGTTCTCCACTTTGGTAGAAAAAACAGAAAGGCAGAGTATTTCCTAAATGGTGAAAGATTGGGGAATGCAGATGTTCAAAAGGGACCTGGGTGTCCTTGTACATGAGTCACTGAAAGTGAATGTGCAGGTGCAGCAAGCCATTAGGAAGGCAAATGGTATGCTGGCCTCCATTACAAGAGGATGAGAGTACAGGAGTAAAGAAGTCTTACTCCAATTATATAGGGCCTTGGTGAGACCACACCTGGAGTACTGTGTACAATTTTGGTTTCCTTACCTAAGGAAGGATATACTTGCCATAGAGGGAGTGCAACAAAGGTTCGTGAGATTGATTCCTGGGATGGCGGGACTGTCGTATGAGAAGAGATTGAGTAAGCTAGGCCTGTATTCTCTTGAATTCAGAAGAATGAGAGGGGATCTCATTGAAGCATATAAAATTATTACAGGGCTTGATAGGGTGGATGCTGGGAGAATGTTTCCCTTGGCTGGGGAGTCTAGAACCAGGGGCCACAGCCTCAGGATAAAGGGTAGACCATTCAGGACTGACATGAGAAGAAATTTCTTCAGAGGGTGGTGAATCTTTGGAATTCTCTACCCCAGAGGGCTGTGGAGGCTCAGTCGTGGGGTATATTCAAAACAGAAGTCGATAGATTTCTGACTAGTAAGGGCATCAAGGGATATGGCGATAGGGCCGGTGAATGGAATTGAGGCAGAAGATCAGCCATGATCTAATTGAATGGCGGAGCAGGCTCGAAGGGCCGAATGGCCTACTCCTGCTCCTAGTTCTTATGTTCTTAAATGACGGAGCAGGCTCGTGGGGCTGTATATCCTATGCCTGCTCCTATTTCTTATGTTCTTAAGGGCCTGAAGGACCTGCAACTCATCTGATCTCTAGGTGCGTTCATGAGGTTGCAGTTCCAGTTCCTTCCAGACGTGGACCGTGGCTCACCCTTGTACTCATTGGAGAAAAAGCAGCTCATTGATTGGTCTGCTGGCCGATGACAGATCTCGTGTCAGAGATCTGGAGGTGAACAACAGAGGGTATGGTAGTATGGTCGTTATGTTAATGGACAGGTAATCCAGAGACTGAGTGGTTATAACTATCAGGCAAGATTGAATGGGCTGGGGGTCTTTCCTCTAGACAAAAAAAGACTGAAGCGTGACCTGATGGAGGTCTTTAAGATTTGGAGTTGGATAGGGTAGACAGGGAAAATGTTTCTACTTCTGAGAGAGTCCAGTACTCGGGGCTATAAATATAAGATAGTCACCAATAAATCCAGTAGGGAAGCAGGAGAAACTTCTTTACCCAGACTGTGGTTAGAATGTGGAACTCGTTACCACATAGAGTAGTTGAGGCGAAAAGCATAGATGCACTTTAGGGGAATCTGGATAAACACATGAGGAAGAAAGCAATAGTAGGCTCTGCTGTTAGGGTAAGAGGAAGAGGGATGGCAGGAGGCTCGTGTGGAGCATAAACAACGGCATGGGCTAGTTGAGCCGAATGGCCTGTTTCTGTGCCTTACATTCTATGTAATTCTAAAACGCAAATTCAAATGCCACCATGGAAGTTTGAGAATTTGAATTCAGTTGAAACAAATCTGGAAATAAAAAGCTGGTATCAGTAAAAGTGACCATGAAGCTGTCGCAGTTGTTGTAAAATTCCAACGGATTCACTAATGTCCTTTAGGGAAGGAAGCCCATCATCCTTACTGGGTCTGGCCCACGTGGTTAACTCTTAACAGCCCTCTGAAGTGGTCTAGCAAGCCACTCTTGCCAGTGATGCCCATATCGTGAGAACGAATTTAAAAAACAAACAAACGCTGAGACCTGTGCCTATTTTGCAGCGCCTTTCTCTCCATTGAGGCTGCCGGGGGGGAGAGGGTGAGGGTGGTCCCATGAAAGGTCGACTCATATCAACAAGGCTCCAATAACCCTTACAGAGCTAACTGCTGCATACACCAGTCCTCCCATAATAAAGTTCCCAGGCTGGACCGTACAGTCCCACACAGCGTGTTGGTCACCCTGGGGAAAGCTTTAGCAACTGGACAGATGCCTCTTTCTTGGCACAGGTCAACCATTGCCCTGGTATCTAAGAGGCATCTGCATCTCCTTAAGAAACTGATGCCTGTTCTTCCTCCTCAGCACAGATTATAAAATCTTAGCCAAGACCATGTCTGCCTGCCTTGACACTGTACTAGCGAACATGACCAGTTCCACGTCATCACGGTCCAGTCCATGTACAACGATAGCCAGCTGGCCCGGGACCTCATCCAGCTTCCCCAGAGGACTGGTCAGCCGAGCAACAATTTCTCCGTGGATCAGGAGAAGGCATTCAAAAGGATGGATCACAAATTTTTGTGCAGTGCTCTGCGAATTTTCGGGTTGAGACGCATCCCACTTCTGTAGGCTGCCAGAGTGTCTAATAAAGGTCAAATTTTTGACAGCCTCACTTTCACTTCAAGGAACCAAGCTGTTCCAGTACAGCTACAACACTGGCATCTACCAAAGTGGAAAATTGCCCAGGTATGTCCTGTCCACAAAAAGCAGGTCAAATCCAATCCAGCCAGTTACCACCCCATCAGCCTACTCTCAATCATCAGCAAGTGATGGAAGGGGTCGACAGTGCTATCAAGCTGCACTTACTTACCAATAACCTGCTCACCGATGCTCAGATCCCAAAGTTTGAGGTCATTGTCAGATAAGAATGTGTGTTATCAGAGGTTAGCTGGAACAATGGAGGGGCAGAAAACTGATAGTTAATATGATTACTGGCTGGTCTATCGGGGAAGGTCCAGGGCATCTCCTGTTCCTTTGTAATGTCAGGCAGGAAAAATCAGGTTATATTGATTAGCAGTTAAACCGTCAAGATGGCCATTATGTCAAGATCTGGAGGTTTGGAGAGAAGGAACCTCACTTCAACATACATTTTGGATATCTATAACTCACATTAAAGAGGAAGGTCCTTTAAGGATGAACAGAAGGTCTTTGGATGGGTAAAGTGGGATACACAAGAATGTGTAGCAGCCATCTTGTAACTAGAACTCAGGGGACAGTCAGATGTCCAACACCTACGGAAGCCAAGCTTGATCATTTTGGGTCTGCAGATATGTTATGGGAGTCTATTGTATAACCGTTATTATACTATTGATCCTCAGCAACTGTCTCCGACTCCGATTTATTCCATGTGGATTCCAACTGAAATTCCACCCTTCATGTTTTGGTTCCACCCAGGATTACAGATATCAGAGATATTCAGCGTTCCTCAAACCACTGCTCTCGCTGTATCTGGAGATCCACGCTCAATGCCATGCGCAGCCACATGCACGCTCTCGACCTCTCTCTTCAGCAGCACCGACTCACTATCTTAAAGCTGTCCTGGTCCGCAGTTCCATTTCATCCTTCACCTCATCCAGCGCTTAAACAAAACTTTTTTCTTCCTTTCAGATGTCAAGGATCGTACGCTTCAAAAACTCTTGGACACCAATGCCCCTCCGGAACCTTCTTCCCCTTCACTTTCCTCTTGAGCCCATCCCCTCTTCCAATCTCACCCCCTGCTGTGTTTTCACTATCCCCTCTGACCCTGAATGATCAGTCCTCAGCAAAGGCCTGAATTTAATCCCCTTACGCCCCCCATGTCAATGGATTTTGAGCTCAGCACGACACGGAGCTCTTGTTCCGTCGCCTTTGTCTCCGTGCCCACTTCTTTGGCCAGGAGTCTTTCCCCCCACCCCCTGCACAGCTGACCCTTTCTCCCTTTTTCAGAATTCACGGTCGACCTGGACCCCCCCCCCCCCCCCCCTCCTCTGGCCTCTTAACCGCTCTAGATCTTTTCATTGTAAACTGCCGGCGTGATATCAGCCGTCTCAATTTCTCTGCTCCCCTCACTCACTCCAACCTACCTCCCTCTGAACTTGCAGCACTCCATTCTCTCAGATCTAACCCTAACATTGTCATTAAACCTGCTGACGAAGGGTGGTGCTGTTGTTGTTTGGCGAACTGACCTCTACAAAGCAGAGGCTGAACGCCAACTCTCTGACACCTCCTCCTACCTCCCCCTGGACCGTGACCCCACTACCAAACATCAAGCCATCGTTTCCAAACTGTCCCTGACCTCATCTCCTCTGGAGATCTTCCCTCCATGGCCGCCAACCTCAGTTCCCCAACCCCGCTTCTACCTCCTTCCCAAGATCCACAAACAGAACTGCCCTGGTAGACCCATTGTTTCAGCCTGTTCTTGCCCCACAGAACTTACCTCTTTCTATCTCAACTATTTTTTCTCCCCTTGTCCAGTCTCTTCCCACTGTGAGGAAAGCTTGTTAAAGAATTAATGTAAAGCTTGTTAAAGAATTAAGGCTAAATATTCTCTGAACTTTTGAACTGTAACCTTTGACTGTAAACTGTGTACATGCCTAAAACAGTGAGAACTTGTTTAAAATGTAACCGCAAGGGCAGATCAGACGAGTGGAAACTGGTTGATAACTGCTAAAAAGGAACGAATGGGGCGAGCTTGTCTATGTAATTCCCCGTGGAAGGACGCCATTGGACAGAGGCCGGTGCCAGAGCGTTAAGGACCAATTGTGGACTGATCACGCAGCCTGAGGACCAATCGCTGAGCTCAGCAGGATCGCGTACGAGGAGGCCAGCTGGCAGAGGCTGCATAAAAGAAGCAAGCCAAGCGTTGGCGGACACAGCAGAGAAACGAAGGACGAGCCAGGGAGGACGGGAAGACGTCACGATGCACAAAAGCCGAGTCAGCGCGCTCCACCGTCCAAGGTTAAAACAGAAGTAAAGCTTGTCTAAACCTGTTAATTACTGCATAGCTTTGGTAAGATAGGTATTTTTATGCTTAATAAACTTTTCCGACGCATCACGAAATAGTGGAAAACCATTAAAAGACCTACACCTGCGACTCTTCCGACACCCTCCACCACTTTAACAGTTTCCAGTTTCCTGGAACCAATCATCTCCTTTTCACTATGGACGTACAATCCCTCTACATCTCCATCCCCCACCAGGATGGCCTGAGGGCGCTCCGCTTCTTCCCTGAACAGAGGCCCAACCAGTCCCCATCCACCACCACCCTCCTCCACCTGGTTGAACTTGTTCTCACATTGAACAACTCCTTTGACTCCACTCACTTCCTCCAAATTAAAGGTGTTGCTATGGGAACCCGCATGGGCCCGAGCTATGCCTGCCTTTTCGTGGGATATATGGAACATTCTTTGTTCCAGTCCTACTCCGGTCCCCTCCCTCACCTTTTCCCCCCCAGTACATTGATGACTATTGGTGCGGTTTCCTGCTCTCACCATGAACTAGAAAATTTCATTCACTTTGCTTCCAATTTCCACCCTTCCCTCACCTTCACCTGGTCCATCTCCGACACTTCTGTCTCCATTTCTGGGGATAGGCTATCGACAAACATCCACTATTAGCCCACTGACACCCACAGCTACCTGGACTACGCTTCCTGTAAGGACTCTATTCCATTCTCCCAGTTTCCCCATCCCCGCCGCATCTGCTCTGACTATGCCACCTTCCTTTTTCCTCAACCGAGGATTCCTCTCTACCATAGTTGACAGGGCCCTGGACAGTGTCTGTTCCATTTCCCGCACTTCTGCTCTCATCCCTTCCCCTCCCAGAACCACGATAGCGTTTCCACTTGTCCTCACCTTTCACCCCACCAGCCTCCATATTCAACGGATCAACCTCCGACATTCCAGCATTATCCCACCACCAAGCCCCTCTTCCCCCCATTTCAGCATTCCGAAGGGACTGCTCCCTCCGCGACACCCTGGTCCACTCCTCTATCACCCCCAACACCCCTTCCCCAGGCACCTTCCCATGCAAATGCAGGAGATGCAACGCCTGCCCTTTTACCTCCTCCCTTCCCACTGTCCAGGGCCCCCAAACACTCCTTCCAGGTGAAACAGTGATTTACTTGTACTTGCAATTTAGTATACTGTATTCGCTGCTCACTATGTGGTCTCCTCTACATTGAGGAGACCAAACACAGATTGAGTGACCGCTTTGCGGAACACCTCGTTCAGTCCATAAGCGTGACCCTGAGCTTCCGGTCGCCTGTCACTTTAATTCTCCGCTCCACTCCCACTCTGATCTCTTCGTTCTCTGTCTCTTACACTGTTCCAACGAAGCTCGAGGAACAGCACCTCATCTTTCGATTAGGCACTTTACAGCCTTCTGGACTCACCATCGAGTTCAACAATTTCAGACCATAACCTCGGCCCCTATGTTTTCTTCTTTCTCACATGGCAGCTGTTGATCATCCTGCCATTGCCATTTACACTTCATCTAGAGTCATCTTTTGTTTCTTAACTTGTCCCATTACCATCGCCTTTTGCCTTGCACCATCATCCCTTTTGTCTTTTAATCTCTCCTGCCTTCCATCCTAACAGACCTTCCCTTTTGTTCTTTCCTCCCCTCCTCCCTTTCCCTGCCCCTACACTTGCTTAAAAATCGGTTACTTCTCCAACTTTTTCCAGTTCTGACGAAGGGTCATCGACCTGAAATGTTAACTCTGTTTCTCTCTCCATGTTGCTGCCTGATCTGCTGAGTATTTCCAGCATTTTCTCAAACTTCCTGATTTGGACGTGACTACATGTTGGCAATGGTAGATGTCCCATTGGTATACAGTGGAAATCAATACAGCCGGCAAAGACCAATATTGACTGGCAGTAATTCAGTTCCGAAGGATATTACCCGGTTTGGTCACCGGACAGCTTAGCGTGCGACGTCTCCATTCTCACGGTTTTCTTACTAGCAAAGAAGAGCGTTATGCTTTCACCAGCATGGATCCATTCCCCAATACCAGCATACCAGAGAAGCATTAGGTGCACCTGACCAGCATGAATCGGCCTCTACAGGTACAGTCATCCTTTTCTCTACATCTGTATCTCTCAGGTCAAACAGTCTCCTTTTATTCCTCTTTGCCCAGACCATCTGACTCTTATCCATAGTTCCGCACCCATGAGGACGGCCTCAACCGGGATCTTGGGTTCATGTCACGCTACATGTAACCCCACCTGACGTAGAGTCAGCCAGACTCGAGTCGTCGTTGGCTTGTTCTCTCTACACAGATGCGGCCGGACCTGCTGTGATTTCCAGCAAAAAAAGTCTTTTGTTTTCCATACAGACCCCAGCATCTGCCACATTTGACCCCTTGTGACCCCACCTCATTGTCTTTGATGTAATGTTTTCCTGACTGACCTGTTTGGACACCATCCACACCTTTGATTGCCGTGATTATCTCTCTGCCGAGGTGTGATAAAGGGCAGTTAGAAAGATTAACTGTAATCATCTGGCAGTGTTCTCTGACTATATATGCTGTGCCTATATGCATCTCTTCACTTCACCTGATGAAGGAGCAGCGCTCCGAAAGCTTGTGATTTCAAATAAAGCTGTTGGACTATAACCTGGTGTTGTGCGACTTCTCGCATCTTTCCAAGTATGAAGGAGTAAAAAAAAGACTTGCTGTTCTATAGCGCCTTTCACGACCACCGGACATCCCAAACCACTTTACAGCCAATAAACTACCTTTTGAAATGTAGCCACTGTTGTAACGTGGGAAATGTGCCAATTCACGCACAGCAAGCTCCCACAAACAGCAATGTGATAATGACCAGATAATCTGTTTTAGTGATGTTGATGGAGGGATAAATATTGGCCAGGACACCAGGGATAACTCCCCTGTTAAACCATGAAGCACGCAGGTAGAGGCGAACTCTCCCCAGTTTCATTGACTTCATCTCATGCACGTTTGTATATTTTAGGATTTATTATTTATAGCTTTTCTTCCCTCTCCACATGTCTTCTAATCTTCTGTCCCCCATCTAAATTCAAATTGAATAAGGCCGGTCCCCCCTTCGAGAGGCACCTGAAAATAATCCAAGTAAAACTGTATCCTGAACCATGGTGGAGAGGCCTGCAGATACTGGTCAAGTGAGGGTTGAAAGATCAATGTGGATGTGGAAAAATATCAGGTTTGGAGCACTGCAGGAGGAGGATGTACTGAACTGCCTTGCTGCAGTGAAGGTCTAGCAACCATCAGCATGACTAAGCTACGATGAGAGAATATGAACTTACTCCTAATGACAACCATTTAACATGTTGACGGGTTCCATCAAGGTGGGGGGGGGGGGGGGGGAGAAGAGGGGGGAGTGGTCACCAATTCATTCTCTGCCGGTGTCCTGTACACCACATGTTTAAAATCAAGTTGGGCAGGTAACATCCCGTTCCTCCCTGTCACTGACACCACCAAAACACCAGTGTGGGGAGATTCACAAAGATGCTGCCTACTATAAAGGGAAATACAAATATGAAGACAGACTTGAAAAATTGGGACTATTCTCATTAGCGCAAAGGAGATTATGGGGTGATTTGGTAGGTGTTTAAAATTATGCAATTTAAGATGTGGTAAATAGAAACAGATTGTTTCCAGTGATCCTGAGGTCCAGAGGAGGGGGAGCAGCCCTGATAATAAAGGATGACCTAAGGACAGTAGCGAGAAAGGATCCGAGCTCGGAAGATCAGGAAGTAGAATCAGTATGGGTGGAGATAAGGAATAACAAGGGGCAGAAAACACTGGTAGGAGTAATATATAGGGCCCCCTAACTAGCTATACCATTGGACAGAATATCAAGAAATAGTAGGAGCTTGCAATACAGGTAATGCAATAATCTTGGGGGACTTTAATCTTTATAGACTAGACAAATCAAATTGGCAAAGCTAGTCTGGAGGACGAGTATGCATTCGGGACAGTTTCCGAGAACAATACGTCATGGAATCAACCAGGGATCAGGCTATTTTAGATCTTGTATTGTGTAATGAGACAGGGTTAATTAGCAATCTCATAGTAAAGGATCCTCTGGGGCAAAGTGATCATAATATGATACCCAGTGCAGCTTGGAACAGAGTGTAAACCTGCGAGTTTGGTGAGTAAGGGAATTTGGAGAGGAGGGGAGGAAGGTGCTCCTTTCCTCTTTTTCTATCTTTGTCAGCCTCCAGGACAGCAGGAGTTAAAAAGCTGCACGAGAGGGGACAGAGAACCAGCTGGGAGTTCGGCTCTGTGAAACCCCCCCAACCGCATTCAGAGAAAAATAAAAAGGTGACATCACAGGGAAAAGGGTAAGTGAGTATTTGAATGGTGTACAGGCCCCCTAACAGTAACCACATGGTAGGATGGAGTATAAAGGAAGAAATAATGGGAGTTTGACAGAAAGGTACGGCAATAATCATGGGGGATTTTAATCTACATATAGACTGGAAAAATCAGATGGGCAAAAGTAGCCTAGATGAGGAGTTCATAGTATGTTTTCGGGATAGTTTCTTAGAACCGCACGTTCTGGAGCCAACCAGAGAGCAAGCTATACTAGACCTGGTATTGTGCAATAAGATAGGATTAATTAATGACCTCAGTGAAGGCACCCCTAGGTAGCAGCGATCATATGATTGAATTTTACATTCAGTTTGAGGGAAAGAGTGGGTCCAAGACTAGTATTTTTAACTTAAATAAGGGCAATTATGAGGGCATGAAAGCAGAGCTAGCTAAAGTGAACTGGCAAATTAGGTTAAGGGATGAAAAGGAAATCGTGTTTGACAAATTTATGAGAGTTTTTTGAGGCTGTAACTAGCAGGGTAGATAAAGGGGAACCAGTGGATGTTCCACGACCTCTTCCACCTAGAAGGACAAGGGCAGCAGACGCATGGGAACACCACCACCTCCAAGTTCCCCTCCAAGTCACACACTATCCTGACTTAGAAATATGTCGCCGATCCTTCATCATCACTGGGTCAAAATCCTGGAACTCCCTACCTAACAGCACTGTGGGAGTACCTTCACCACATGGACTGCAGCAGTTCAAGGCAGCGGCTCACCACCACCTTCTCAAGGCAATTAGGGATGGGCAATAAATGCTGGCCTTGCCAACGACGCCCACATCCCATAAACAAATTAAAAAAATGCAGTATATTTAGATTTCCAACAGGCATTTGATAAGGTGCCACATAAAAGGTTATTACACAAGATTAGGGCTCATGGGGTTGGGGGTAATACAGTAGCATGGATAGAGGATTGGTTAACAGATAGAAAACAGAGAGTAGGGATAAACGGATCTTTTCAGGTTGGCAGGCTGCAACTAGTAGGGTGCCGCAAGGATCAGTGTTGGGGCCTCAGCTATTTACAATCTATATTAATGACCGAGATGAAGGGACCGAGTGTAATGTATCCAAGTTTGCTGATGATACAAAGCTAGGTGGGACAGTAAGCTGTGAGGAGAACATAAACGGCTGGATTTTGATACTGGGGCGGGTTGGGGTCGTGTTATCCACTTTTCGTGTTATCCACCCGACTGCAATTGGATGTGGGAGATTGATGCGATTTTCACCTAATTGGGCAATTGAGTTCCAGCATGTGGGAACCCATGAACCAATTAGTGTTTTCAGTCTGAAAGTCACCTCTGATGCATTGAAGGTCTTCAAACACTGCCTGGCCTTTGCTGAGAGGGGACCTGGATGCAAAATGAGCAGCAGCAGCTCCCAGTCTGCTCCCAGATATTTTTACACCACCACTCCCAGATATGTCTCCTCCACATAGCCATCCATATATGCATCCCCATAGCCAACCAGCCAGATGTCTGCCTGCCTGCTAGATAGTCAGCTATCCAAATGTGCTCCTGCCAGGTTTCACATTCGTGGTTCAGAACAGGCGTGCTTCACGTAGAAAAAGGGTTAAAATCACAAAGGCCTTTCAAAATGGCATTAGAGACAATTTAGTGCTGGTTAAGGGCCTTAAGAACCTATCCCGCCTCTTAGAGGTGGGACGGAGTCGGGACCAGCAGACACGATTTAATGAAAATTGCGTGGAGGCGGGATGGAGGCAGGCTTGTGCCCGCCCACCAATTTTCGCAATTTTAGCCTCCAAACCCACCTGCACGGGTCAATGAAAATCCATGCCAAAGAGTCTGCAAAGGGATATAGATAGGCTAAATGAGTGGGCAGTAAGGTGGCAGATGGAGTATAATGTATGGAAATGTGAGGTTATTCACTTTGGTAGGAAGAATAGAAAAACAGAATATTTTTTAAATGGTGAGAAACTTTCAAATGTTGGTGTTGAGAGATTTGGGTGTACTTGTGCAAGAAATACAGAAAGCTAACATGCAGGTACAGCAAGCAATAAGGAAGGCAAATGGCATGTTGGCCTTTATTGCAAGGGGGTTGGAGTATAAGAGTAAAAAAGCAAAAAAATTGAGGGCGGTGGTGACTTTGACAGCCACTAGTAAGGGGTGTCCACCTGCTCCTCTGGGCTCCAGGTGTTGGTGCAGCATTGCGCAGATGTCAGCGACTACCTCTCGCGAAAGTCTCAGCCTCCTCCTGCTGCTCAGTCATGTTGAGGAAGCTCATCCTCGGCCTATAAACCGTGTTGGGGGTAGCTCCTGCGGTGACGTGCAGGCTTGCGCTGATGCCCTCTGCAGCATCAGGTGGGTGAGGAGGAGGTTGGCGCTCCTGTTGTTGCTGCTGCCGCGGCTGCTTTTCCTCCGAATCGGAGGACCAGGATGACAGGGTATAAATGGTTCCTATGCTACTAGTAGATGTGTCAGTTGAGGACTAGGGGGGAAAAATTCGGTTGCTTTGCACCTCCCGTTAGCGGCGCAAAGCAACTAGCGCTCGGGGGCGGCGATGTTTGCGCCGCTCACGAAGTTGACTGGAGTTTTTGAGGCAGTGCAAAAGTCTACCGCCCTGATCTCCTGCGCCCGCAGATCGTGACGTCAGTCGAGCGTGCAACGCCCTGAGCTGGATATTGAGTGGCGCCCGCCTCCTTTTCGCCTGCCGCAAGCAACGACGGAGACTGGAACGTTTTCCAGTCAGTGAGGGGCTGAGGGTGATATTTTAAAGGTGCTCTCTTCCTGCCTTTTTTTGTGGTAGACATTTTTGCACCACTCATTCTGACAGAGAGAGAGAGAGAGAGAGAGAGATTCAGAGAGAGAGAGAGAGAGAGAGAGAGAAAGAGAGACACTTCTGCACAGAGTCAACGCTGTGTGAAGTAGTTTTGGCTACTGAGCATCACTTTGCAGGTTCTTTTGGATTTGACCTTCATTACTTCGATTGTCAAGAGACTTTGGGGGCTGCACTGATTCGGGGCGTCGTCCTGCGCCAGCAGAATCGGAGGCAACAGAGACGCAGAGAGAGAGAGTGGCAATCATGGCCAGACGGAGGAGCACCAACAGGCCTCTGCACAGGAGACCTTACCCTCCCTGGGTATTCCGGGAACAATTCTCCTACATTCATTTGTCTGAGGAGCAGTGTTTGCGCAGGCTGCGCTTCAGCAAGGAGGTGGTCACTGAGCTCTGCCACCTGCTGCAGCCAGATCTGCAGCCTCAACTGAGGACCAGGACATCTGTTGGTGGCAGTGAAGGTCACAGTGGCTCTGAATTTTTATGCCACCGGCTCCTTTCAAGCAGCTACTTGGGACATCGCCAATATCTCCCAGTTCGCGGTCCATTGCTGTATCCGGCAGGTCACAAATGCCCTCTATAAAAGGAGACGCCAGTACATCTCTTTCCCGGTGACCCGGGCCAAAGAGCATGAACGCGCATTGGGCTTTGCGAGGATAGTGGGCTTCCCCATGGTGCAGGGCGCCATTGACTGCACGCATGTGGCATTGCGGGCACTGCAGGAGAATGCAGAGGTATTCCGAAACTGCAAGGGGTTCCACTCCTTAAATGTCCAGTTGGTCTGTGACCACAGACAGCTGATGCTCGCTGTCAATGCCTGCAATCCTGGCAACAGCTACGATGCTTTCATCCTGCACCAGATCTTTTCCAGGCAGCACATCAGCCAAGTAGTTGGCTCCTCGGGGACAAGAGTTATCCACTGTGCACGTGGCTGACGACACCGCTCCATAACCCCAACACCCCTGCTGAGCTGCAGTACAACGAGAGCCATCTCGCCACCAGGAACACAATTGAGCAGACGATCGACGTGCTCAAGCAATGGTTCCCGCTGTCTGGACCACTCAGGAGGAGCCCTGCAGTACTCGCCTGAGCGAGTCTCCCTCTTCATAGTTGTGTGCTGCATGCTGCATCCTCAGGACCCAGCCAATGCCACCAGACCTTGGTGCACCACCGGAGGAGGATCAGCAGCAGCACCAAGGTGGGAGGGAGGCCCACAATGTTGAAACTACAAGGGCCGTCCGTCAAAGACGGATAACAAGCCACTTCTAGGCCCCTACTCAGGAAATGGCTTCTGGCATGGAGAACATGATGGAAAGCAACCCGCAACCCCTATAGCCGGCCAAGGCAGCAATGATTCCAAAGGCCAAACATGTACATTGCTTCATGACAAACTAATAGAAACAAACATAAAACTGTGGCGGATTGCCACCTAAACGGGCATTATCCACTTTTCCGTCCGTGGACAATAATTCGATGCACCTTCCCTTTAAGGCAGGAGTGGGCGGGGCCTCAGGATTTTTCCAGAGAATTCTGGGAGCAGTGTTCAGCCATTTTTGGACCATGCAGTTGCATTAAAGTCTCTCGTTTTCCACACATGGATTCAGCTTTAATTCGTGTTTCGCGGCAGCCTCAACATTGGTGACTCCGACGCTCAGAACGTATTCCGAGCACTGCAATGGCTGACACGAACGTAGTTTCTGTGAAACTGCCGGAGTTTTGGGAAAACCAGCCCGAAGCCTGGTTTCTCCAAGCTGAATCGCGCTTCCGGCTGCAACGCATTACCACAGATGGGACGAAGTACGACTATCTCGTCACATCACTCGGTAGCGCCACAGTTTCAAAGGTTTGGACAACGCTGCAGAACCCACCAGAGGAAGGCAAGTACGCACAACTCAAGACAGCGCTCCTTAAAAAGTTTACGGCCTCGGCATATCAGCGAAACTGCCACCTCCTCGACCTTCCAGGCCTCGGTGATGCCTCAGTCAGACCTCCTCTCCCACATGCTCTCCCTCACCGACGAGAGCCCACCCGGATCCCTCTTCCGCACGCTGTTCATCCGCCAGCTCCCTCTCAGCATCCGCCCAGCGATCGTGGCGTCCGGCCTCACGAACCTGGAAGCCCTGGCCGATGAGGCCAACAAGCTGCTGTCCGCTCACTCCAGCCGTGACGTCACTCCGGACCTGGCAGCCAATGCCTGGGCGCGTCCCTCACCAGCCAGCATGCGACCACAAGGGCCTGCCACCAGGCCCACGGGGCCTTCACGCCCCACTCACGCGGGCCAGTGTTACTACCATGCACGGTTCGGCGCCAGGGCACAACGGTGCACACCTCCCTGCTCTTTCAAGTCCGCCCTCGTACCAGCCCCCGCGATGGCCGTGGGCCACGCGGGCTCCCTGCTGTTCGTCACGGATGACAAAACCGGCCACCGGCTCCTGTGCGACACTGGGGCTCAGCACAGCATCATCCCGGCCTCCTCCTTCGACATCCAAAAGGGCGAACAAGGACCGGCGCTGGCTGCTGCTAATGGCTCAGAAATCCGGACCTATGGCACCCGGACAGTCACCCGCGGCCTCGCTGGTCACCGCTACCGATGGGAGTTCATCACTGCCAAGGTGCTCTCCCCTCTCATCGGCGCAGATTTCCTGTGCGCCCACGGCCTACTGGTAGACATCCCTCGTCACCGCCTCGTGGACATGAACACCATGTCCCCCATCCTGGGCGCCATGGCCCCCCGTCAACCCGCCGACATGGCGTCACAGTGCCACGCCCGGGCCACGGATGACTACTCAGCACTCCTGGCCGAATTCCCGGCCCTTACCAATCCGACCTTCTCCGCGGAGGCCGCCAAACATGGAGTGGAACACTTCATCCCCACCACAGGCCCCCCAGTGTACGCCCACGCCCGCAGGCTGGACCCGACCAAACTGGAGATCGCGCGGACCGAGTTTGCCACCATGGAACAGCTCGGCATCATCCGCCGCTCCAACAGTCCCTGGGCCTCCCCACTCCACATCGCACCAAACCAGGTGGGGGTTGGCGCCCCTGCGGGGATTACCGCCGCCTCAACGACGCCACCACCCCTGATCGGTACCCCGTGCCGCACATTCAGGACTTCTCGGCTAGACTGGCCGGCCGCTCAGTCTTTTCCAAGGTCGACCTGGTGCGCGGCTACCACCAAGTCCCCGTCCACCCCGCGGACGTCCCCAAGACGGCCGTAATCACCCCCTTCGGCCTGTTCGAGTTCCTGCGGATGCCCTTCGGCCTCAAAAACGCGGCCCAGGTATTCCAACGGCTCATGGACTCGGTCCTTCGGGACCTGAAGTTCCTGTTCATCTACCTGGACGACATCCTGGTAGCCAGTTCCTCTTGCAGGAACACCTCGAACACCTTCGCATCCTGTTCGGGCGCCTCAGCGACCACGGGCTCCTCAGCCCAGCCAAATGCCAGTTCGGCCTGGACAAGATCGACTTCCTCGGCCACCACATCACCCATGCTGGGGCCATTCCCCTGCCCACCAAGGTGCAGGCCGTCCAACAATTTCCCCGCCCCACCACCAAAGGCCTCCAGGAGTTCCTCGGGATGGTGAATTTCTATAACCGCTTCATCCCCAAAGCGGCGTCCCTCATGAGGCCCCTGTATGAAGCCCTCCGGGGCAGGAGCGGCAAGATGGCGGTCGAATGGACGGCAGACGCGTCCGCCGCCTTCGACTCCACCAAGACCGCGCTCGCCAACGCCACCCTGCTCGCGCACCCACGGCCCAATGCCAGGGTAGCGCTCACCACGGACGCCTCCGACCACGCGGTCGGCGCCGTGTATGAGCAGTGGGTCGACGGCGCCTGGCAACCACTTGCCTTCTTCAGCCGCCAACTACGCCCCCCGGAGGTCAAGTACAGCACCTTCGACCGCGAGCTCCTCGCGCTGTTCCTGGCGGTCCGCCATTTCCGGTTTTTGCTTGAGGGCCACCCCTTCACGGCGTTTGTCGACCACAAGCCCCTGACATTCGCAATGGCAAAGACAACCGACCCCTGGTCCGCCAGGCAGCAGCGCCAGCTCGCGGCAGTGTCAGAGTTCACCACAGACATCCAACACGTCTCCGGCCGAGACAATGTGGTAGCCGACTGCCTCTCCCGCCCCGCCATCCACGCCGCACACCTAGCAGTCGACTACGCTCAACTCGCAGCAGACCAGATCACCGACCCTGATCTGCTCTCCGCACCCACCAACGTACCAGGGCTACGCCTGGCAGACGTCGCCTGTGGCCCGACTGCAGTCACGGTCAAGTGTGACAGACATATCCCTATGTCAACCTCGGCCCATCGTCCCAGCGCCGCCGGGTATTCAACATTCTCCACAACCTCTCCCACCCCGGCGCCCGCGCATCCATCAAATTGGTAGCCAACCGCTTCGTCTGGCGCGGCCTTCGCAAGGATGTGCGTACTTGGGCCAACTCCTGCCTAGCCTGCCAACGGGCCAAGGTACAGCAACACACGAAAGCACCCCTCGAGGAGTTTACCATCCCCTCGCGGAGATTCGACCACATCCACGTGGACATCGTCGGTCCCCTGCCGCCGTCGCAAGGCCACACGCACTTGCTGACCATCGTTGACCGCACCACACGCTGGCCTGAGGCAATTCCACTGACCTCTACTACCACCGCCGACATCGCCAGAGCCTTAGTCAGCACCTGGGTCGCACGGTTCGGCGTCTCCTCCGACATGACGTCGGACAGAGGTCCGCAATTTACCTCTGAACTCTGGACCGCCGTCGCACGCAATCGCGGGGTGACCATTCACCGCACCACAGCGTACCACCCCCAAGCCAGCAGACTGTGAGTGGTTCCACAGATCCTTGAAGGCATCTCTTCGAGCCAGCCTCCAAGGCGGCGCCTGGACCGACCGACTTCCGTGGGTCCTCCTCGGCCTGCGCACCGCGGTTAAAGAAGACCTCCACGCATCGGCAGCAGAGCTCGTGTACGGTCAGCCGCTGCGCGTACCCGGCGAGTTCCTGCCCACCGCCACGACACCCTGGTCAGTCGACCAGCAACGCCACGACTTCGCCTCACCGGTGCTGTAGTTTGCCCCGGTGCCCATTGCCCGACACGGCGAATCCACCTCACATGTCCCACTAAGCCTGCACCAGGCACGGTTCGTTTTCGTCCGGCACGACGCCCACCGCGGACCCCTTCAACCCCCGTACGACGGGCCCTACAAGGTGCTACAGGCTGGGGACAAATTTTTCACCCTGCAAGTGGGCGACAGGACCGAAAAAGTGTCGGATGACCGACTCAAACCAGCACACTCGGAGCCCGGTGAGCAGGTCCCTGTAGCTCGTCCACCTCCACACGGCCGACCTGCCCTCAAGCCAGTTCACCCGGCTGCTCCACGCCCGGCCGTTCCACGTCCACCGGCGTCCGACAAGAGCCGCTCCGGCCGGCCCATCAGACCGCCGCACCGTCTCGTCCACACCTCCTAAGCAGATTCTGGGGGGAGCTGTGTGGCGGATCGCCACCTAAATGGGCATTATCCACTTTTCCGTCCGTGGACAATAATTCGATGCACCTTCCCTTTAAGGCACCTTACCTTTAAGGCAGGAGTGGGCGGGGCCTCAGGTTTTTCCAGAGAATTCTGGGAGCAGTGTTCAGCCATTTTTGGACCATGCAGTTGCATTAAAGTCTCTCTTTTTCCACACATGGATTCAGCTTTAATTCGTGTTTCGCGGCAGCCTCAACAAAACGTCATTAATTAACATAACTGGTTCTCTCAACCTGGAGATAATGACCAAAACACTAAACAAAAGTTATTACACGAACCTCAGCCTTTAATAAAAACATTCCCAACATTTAGTCAGACCTCCTACTTTTTTCCCTTCGAGGGTGATCTCCTTCCCTTGCGCACTTCCCCCCTTCCCACCCTACTGCTCCTCCGTAATGGGGCCCCAGTGGCTGCAGCAAGGCTGGCGGAAGGCTGCTGATTGTCTGAACCTGAGACTGCAGATGCTCTTGAAGGATGACCTCGACCAGCTCTAGGCCTGGAGGACCCGGCTGCAGACTGCACCAACTCTGCATGCGCAGCAGCAGTCTGGACTACAGGCGGTGGCAAGTGAAGTGGGGAAGTGATAGGGGTGGCAGCAGGAATGCTGTCATCTTGAGAGGACAGCACCTCCCTGCTCGACCGACACTGGCACTCCCACAGGGCAGCACCTCAGCATCCGGAGCAATCTGCTGGAGCACAGATTGCTGGCCTGCTGCGGCGCAGTGAGAGCCCCGGGGAAATGTGTCCGAACCAGCGACAATGGCAGCAGTCAGTGCTTGTGTGGCCTCAATCTGAGACTGCATGAGAGCAGTCGGAGATGTGATCACGGCAGCCAGTGACTGAATTGTAGCACTAAGCATTTGCGTGGCATCCACCTGTGCAACAGCGTAGTGCTCCACACTCCTTGCCAGTGCATCAATGCTTTCGGGCACCCTTCCCACTGCACCCATGAGCTGAGTGTGCATGTCCACCGCCTGGGTGTTCATTTCAGCGATGAGCCACTCCTCCTCTGCATCCAGTGCAGCAGGACTCGCTGGCCTACTCTCCCTCCGGGCAGAAGGCCCCTGAGCTTCCCTACCCCCATCGCGTTGCTGCAGCCCGCTGGAACCCGGAGCTTTACCCTCATCAGACCCTTCCCCCCCGCTCCCCTCCAGGGAAGACGTGGCCCCAGTGTGGGCATGGGCTTCCTCGGGAGAGGGTGGCGCTGAGGCTCCGACTTCCTCTTCGCCTGCTGCCTCGCTCCCATTGGCAGCTTGAGGGCCCATCTCCTCAGCTGGTGAATCACCATCTGAAAGCAGGGAGGTACAAGAGTGGCTTTAGTGTGAGGACAGGGGGGCAGGAAGGGAGGAAGGAGTGGAGCGATTTAGTAAATTGGATTGAAAGTGTCAAAGGCTGGTGTTGAGGGACAAGTGGAATGAGAGAAGAGAGAAAGCTGATGACCTTACCATTGCTGTCCCGAACGGGGTCGACCTCTCCAAGGGAGACGGGACCGATCACCCGGCTTGCCACAATCCTGTGGCTGTGCGCCTCAAGATCGCTGAGGGGTTGCAGCTGAGGCCGCCCTCCACCCGTCCGTTGCTGCTGTCTCCTGTTATGAGATAGCTTGGCCTGCAAGAAAAAGGACGGCGTCTGAGTAAATATACAGCCATGGTCTTGCCTGGTGTGCCTCCCATAGTTGAATAGCCCTCACTGTATGCAAGGTGTGGAATGTGCATGTGTGTTTTATGAGGGGGCCATAGGTGTTGGATGAGTGTTGTGCATTGGGGTTTTAAGACCCTCTGGCCATAGAGTGAGGTTGAGATGGAGGGATGGAGAGCTATTGAAAAAAAGCCACTCACCCTGACAACCCGAGTGAGGTCGTTGAAAAATGTGGGACAGAAGCCAATTTTCCACCCTAAATCGATGTACATGACTTCTGGGCCTTCGCTGCAGGTCCCTATACAGCTCAGGAACATTTATTTAAATGATGAAAAATGGAAACTATGCTTTGCCAGTAATCGTCCAAGTCACCACTTACACCACCTTTAGCTTTTTTCACCTCAGGCTACTATGAGGGACACTAGTACACCACTGCAGCAAGCAAGGCATCAATGCCCTCCTTGCCAGAGCAAAGATAACCTTCTCAATGGTTGGCAACCAGACTGAGAATCCTTTGGGTTTTGCAGTAGTGACCAGCTTCTCTCCTACCCAGGGTATAATAGCCTATAATGACCTAGAAGATCAAGACATAGGGCTGGATTTTGTCAATGGGTCGGGTTGGGGTCGTGTCAGGTGGAAATCGTGGTCTCCACCCGACTCCAATTGGATGTGGGGATAAGAATGAATTTTCCCCTAATTGGGCAATTGATTTCCTGCGTGTGGGAACCCTGGCCCAATTAGTTTTTCCAGTCTGAAAGTCAGGTCCGATGACATCATCATTGCTGCTGCATTTAAGGTCTGCAAGAAACCTTGCTTCTTCTGCAGACTGCCAAGCTTTCTGTATTAGCAACCACACGAAAGTAGTAGCAAAATGAGTTTCAGCAGACCTAAGTCTGCCCCGAGATTCGAGGACGTCGCCCTGCAAGCTTTGATAGAGGGAGCAGGAGCTAACAAAGAGGTGCTCTTCCCTTCCTCGGGGAAGAAGCCGCCTCCCCAACAGACAAAGGCTGTGTGGCTTCAAGTGGCCCAGGAGGTGTCCTCCTTGGCGCAGATACCCTGGCTTCAGTGTAGGAAGAGGTTCCATGACCTTATACGCACTGGAAAAGTGAGTATGACTTTCCCATCACCCTCAAATTCATCCCCATTGCCTCTCCTCTCCAGCACTCAGCTTTGACAACCTCTTCCTCCACATCCCACTTGACAGACATCCCTGCCCCCTTACCCATTCCCTCTCTCTGTATGTTCACATTCACCTAACTATTCGACTATGCAGCCCTCTCACTTTCTATCACTGTGTTGCTATGACAACAACTTACAACGCACAGGGAGGGCCCTTGGTCTTGCCACCTCACTCCATCTTTGTCTCCTTCTAAGCATCTATGCTATGGATTCTCTACACTCACTCCTTCATTCTCACTCAAACTCCACTCGTCTCCCTCATTGCAGGAAAAGAGAGCCCACAATAAAAGGAAAGGAGCGAGGACAGGAGGAGGGCCACCCTCCATAGCTCAGCTCACGACTTGGGAGGAGGCGGCCCTGCAGATAGTCGGGGTCGAGGATGATGCACAAGTGGGGGACGGACAGACGGGTGCATCAGAGCAAGCTGGTGACAGAAGAGTTTTTCATCTCTCTCATTGACATTGCATGAGTCGCTGATAATGAATCTGATGCTCTAACAGATGGACTTATGATCATCTGCAATATTCAATGTGCATGTAACCTTGGCCTCACATCTCTGACTCTTTCCTTTACTCCCCCACAGGACCATCGCAAGCACCTCGTCCCCACTCGAGGAGGAACATCCGGAACCTCCAGACTCCTCAGAGGAGGGCGCAGCGTCAGCAGAATTCAGCCCACCCAGCAACAGCGCAGACACTCACACCTCGGTGGGACCCTCGAGACATAGAGTAGTGTTGTCACCTGGTGTATCACAGCTCACAAGTGAGCATCAGCAGATAGTGGAGACAGGGACAGCAGTGGAGAGTGCTAGTCGGAGGGCGCAGGACTCTCCCAGCTCGGCTCAGCTGCATGTCGACCCTCTGCCTCTGGGTCCATCCAGAAGAGCGGTGCTGGAACTCCAGGAAGAGGTGCAGGAGTCTCTGGCAGGTTTTGTCTCCAGGGTCGCTGCAAGTGTGGCGTGAATGGAGGAGTCCCTTGCTAGCATGAGCAGAGCCTTTGTGGAGACTTTGGCGCATGAGCGCATCACCACGGAAAGGATGGCAACCTACATGGAAAGGATGTCTACCTCCATGGTAAGGCTGACTACCGTTGAGGAGAGGATGGCAACGGTAGAGGAGAGGTTGGCTACGTCCATGGAGGAGCTTAGTCGCCAGGGTATGGAAACCATGGTATTTGCTCAGAATAGAATGACATCTCGAGGAGCGATGGTCAGCTACTGAGCAATCAAACCAGACCTTCAGGCAAGTCCTCGCCAGTAGGACTTCCAGTACAGAAACGGGTCCTAATGGCCCCCCTGAAGTGCAGCAAGGTGCTGTCAAGCCACTTGCTAGCTCTGAAGTGGGGCTGACCCATGAGAGGGATGTTGGTGGCAGAGAACAAGGAAGTGGGGGCTCCTCTCCAAGCGCCCACATGACCATGCCACTGCAAAGTCCTCGGTCAGAGCCCCATCAGAGTCCACACCAACTGAGATCGGCATCTCATCCCCTGCTCAGCAGCAGACTGTTGCCGAGCCCTCACAGGTTCGCAACCCCAGAGGACACCCGCCAAAGGAGTCGAGACAGGAGCAGCAAGAAAGTGAGCAAGGGGCCTCCACATCTGCTGAAGCCACAGGGGAACCATCACGTCGGAGCACGCGTAAGAGAAAGATACTGCAGAAATAGTCACAAGGGTAGTCACTTGGGTAAAATGTTATGTTTATTGTGGACAAGCCATCTGTCGTTTCATGTAAATAAAAAAATCAGATGGCAACTGGTGCCCTTGTAGCGTTTGTCATATCGCTGATGGGACTTCCACATTGAGGGCTTAGGATGACTTGCACTTGTCAGTATAGTGCTCAGAGTGCTAGGAATCCATTGGTTCTTGGCCATTGTCGAAGCTCTGGTAAGAAGCTGCGAGTCCGAAATGCTTGATTGGCTAGGCTAAGCAAATCTGGCCAGGATGAGTGCATTCCTTGCATCCCGGGCAGCAATGTGCTCGCGTACTCCTGCCACTGGTTGATGCGCCTCTGCAGGATGACCGTTGTCGCCCTCCTCCTCCTCGTCATCTGAGGAGGATATGTGAGGAGCCACTTGGTCCTCAGGCATCTGCAGGTCACGATGCTGTGCCATGTTGTGAAGTGCACAGCAAGCCACGACGATTCTGGAGACCCTGGCTGCTGAGTACTGCAGGGCTCCACCTGATCTATCCAGGCATCTGAAGCGCATCTTCAGCAAACCGATGGTTTGCTCGATTATGGATCTGGTGGAAATGTGGCTGGAGTTGTAGCGCTCCTCAGCCTCATTGGATGGGCTCCTCAACGGAGTCATTAGCCACGTCTTCAGGGGATAGCCCTTGTCTCCAAGTAGCCATCCGAAAAGTTGGTCTGGCGGACTGAAGAGCGGAGGCACACTAGACTGGTGCAGGATGAAGGAGTCATGGCAACTGCCAGGGTACTTGGCACAAACATGCAAAATTTCCTTCTTGTGGTCACACACCAGCTGAACGTTGAGGGAGTGGAAGCACTTGCGGTTGACAAAAATACCTGGATTGCGATGGGGTGCCTTAAGGGCCACATGTGTGCAGTCAACGACGCCCTGCACCCTTGGAAAGTCTGCCAGATGAGCAAATCCAACTGCACGCGCCCTGACACTTGGTCGATCCTTGGAGAAATGGATGTGATTGTGAGTGAGGGCAAAGATGGCATCGGTTACCTGCATGATGCAGGTGTGTGCGCCCGCCTGCGAAATGCCGCTGATGTCTGCAGCTGATCCCTGGACTGAGCCTGTGGCAAATAAGTTGAGTGTGGTGGTGACCTTGACGGCCACTGGTAAGGGGTGTCCACCTGCTCCTCTGGGCTGCAGGTCTTCCTGGACCATTGCGCATATGTCACCCACTGCTTCCTGCGAAAGTCGGAGCCGCCTTTGGCACTGCTGTTCAGTCATGCTGAGGTAGCTGATCCTCTGTCTGTACACCCTGTTTGGGGGGTATCTCCTGCGCCGTCGTGCTTCCAAGCACTGGCGCCCTCTGGCCTGTGCAGCTTCAGGTGGGTGAGCAGCAGCTTGGAGCTGCTGCTGTTGCTGTTCAGGGTTCGGCTGCTGCCGCGGCTGCTCCTCGTCCTCATCTGATGTCTAGGAGGAAAGGAAAGTAATGGTACCCATGCTTCTGGTATATGCCTCAATTGAGGAAGTGCTCAGTGAAGGTGGCGAGAGGGGTTTCCCAGGAGGTCACACTGGAGATGGGTGTCAGGCTCCAAACTTCCACACCAATGCTTATGGCTGATAAAAGTTCCCCCAGACTTGAGACAACAAAGTTCTGCCACCTGCAAATGATGATTGCTCAAAACTCCCTTTTAATGGTGGAGCTACAGCTGAAAGTCAGCTATCCAAATGAGAAACCGCCAGGTTTCACCGTCGTGGTTCAGAGGACGCGTGCTTCATGTGGAAACAGGGTTAAACTCACAAAGGGCTGTCAAAATGGCATTTTAGAGGCTCCTAAGTGGCTGTTAAGGGCCTTAAAGGCCTATCCCGCCTCTTGGAGGCGGGATGGAGTCGGGATCGGAAACCCCCAATTTTGGAAAATTGCTCGGAGGCGGGACCGTGGTCGCCCGCCATTTTTTGCTATTTTAACTCCCCACACGCCTCCATTCCCGCCTCCTCGGGCTTAGCAAAATCGAGCCCATAGAATCAGTTTGAGTGGAGAGAAGAAATAATAAGGGTAAAAAAAAGTCACTGGTGGGAGTGGTCTACAGACCCCCAAAGCAGTAGCCACACTGAAGGACGATAAATAAGAGGCTTGTAAGAAAGGTACGGCTATAATCATGGGAGATTTTAATCTTCATATTGATTGGACAAAGCAAATTGGCAGACTTGAGGAAGAGTTCTTAGAGTGTATATGGGATGGTTTCTTGGAACAATATGTTGTGGAACCAACCAGGGAGAAGACTATTTTAGATCTGGTAATGTGTAACGAGGCTGGATTAATTAATGATCTCAAAGTGAAGGATCCTCTTGGGAAGAGTGATCATAGCATGGCAGAATTTCAAATTCAGTTTGAGGGTGAGAAAGCTAGGTCTCAAACTAGTGTCCTGAACTTAAACAAAGGTAATTACAAAGGTATGAAGGCAGACTTGGTTAAAGTGGACTGGGAAAATATATTACAGGGTAAGACTGTAGAAAAGCAGTGGCAAACATTTAAGGAGATATTTCATAACACTCAGCAAAGATATATTCCAGAGAGAAAGAAAGACTAAGAGAAGGATGAACCATCCGTGGCTAACTAAGGAAGTAAAGGGTGGTATCAAATTGAAAACAAAAGCATACAATGTTGCGACGAAGAGTGAAAGGCCAGAGGATTGGTAACTTTTTAAAAACCAGCAAAGGACGACTAAAAAAAAGAGAGAAGATAGCTTATGAGAGTAAGCTAGCAAGAAATATAAAAACAGACAGTAAGAGCTTCTACAGGTATATAAAAAGGAAGAGAGTAGCGAAAGAAAACATTGGTCCCCTAGAGGATGAGTCTGGGGAATTAATAATGGGAAACAGGGAAATGGCAGAGACCTTGAACAAATATTTTGTATCGGTCTTCACGGTAGTAGACACTAAAAGCATCCCAATAATAGATAATCAAGGGGCTATTGGGCTTGGGGGGGGGGGGGGCGGGATGGGAACTTAAAACAATCACTATCACTAGAGAGAAAGTACTAGGCAAACTAATAGGACTAAAGGTGGACAAGTCCCCTGGGCCCAATGACATGCATCCTAGAGTCTTAAAAGAGGTGGCTGCAGAGATAGTGGATGCATTGGTTGTAATCTACCAAAATCCCTGGATTCTGGAGAGGTCCCAGCGGACTAGAAAACCGCAAATGTAACACCCCTATTTAAGAAAGGAGGGACACAGAAAGCAGGTAACCATCGACCTAGCCTAACATCTGTCATTGGGAAAATGCTGGAGTCCATCATCATTAAGGAAGTGATAGCAGGACATTTAGAAAATCAGAATATAGTCAAGCAGAGTCAGCATGGTTTTATGAAAGGGAAATAATGTTTGACAAATTTGCTGGAGTTCTTTGAGGATGTAACAAGCAGGGTGGATAAAGGGGAACCAGTAGATGTCATGTATTTGGATTTCCAGAAGGCATTCGATAAGGTGCCACATAAAAGGTTACTGCACAAGATAAGATCTCATGGGGTTGGGGGTAATATATATTAGCAAGGATAGAGGATTGGCTAACTAACAGGAAAGAGAGTCAGGATAAATGGGTCATTTTCAGGTTGGCAAAGTATAATTAGTGGGGTGCCACAGGGATCAGTGCTGGGGCCTCTAGCTGTTTACAATCTATATTAATGACTTGGATGAAGGGACCGAGTATAATGTAGCCAAATTTGATGATACAAAAGATAGGTGGTGAAGCAAGTTATGAAGAGGACACAAAGAATCTGCAAAGGGATATAGATAGGTTAAGAGAGAGGTCAAAAATTTGGCAGATGGAGTATAATGTGGGAAAATGTGAGGTTATCCACTTTGGTAAGAAAAATAAAAAAAATTATTTAAATGGAGACTACAAAATGCTGTAGTACAGAGGGATCTGGGGGTCCTTGTACATTAAACACAAAGGGCTCGATTTTCCCATGGGGGCGGACTGGCGTTGTGTCATCCGATTTCCGTGTTATCCACCCGACTCTCATGCGATGTGTGTTACAAACGCGATTTTCCCGAGATTGGGCAATTGAGTTCCTGTGTGGAGAACCCCTGGCCCAATTAGCTTTTCCAGTCTGAAAGTCGCCTCCGATGACATCATCATTGCTGCTGCTTTTAAGGTCTGCAAGAGGACTTGCTTCCTTTGCAGACTGCCAACCTTCTGGCCTTTGTTCCTACATTGACCTGGAGGCATCATGTGCACCAGCAAACCTAAGTCTGCTCCAAGATTTGAGGACGTCGCCCTGCAAGCCCTGGTAGATGGAGCAAGAGCTCATAAGGAGGTGCTCTTCCCTTCTTCAGGGAGGAAGAAGCCTCCTCAGCAAACGAAGGCTGTGTGGCTCCAGGTGGGCCAGGAGGTGAATTCTCTGTCTTTGATCCGCAGAACCTGGCTTCAATGCCGCAAAAGATTTCATGACCTTCTGCGCACTGGAAAAGTGAGTATGACTTTCCCATCACCCTCAATCTGATGCCCTTTGCCTCTCCTCACCAGCACTCAGCTTTAGCAACCTCTTCCTCCACATCCCACTTGACACTGACATCCCTGCACCCATTCCCTCTCTATGGTCACATTCACCTAACTATTCGACTATGCAGCCCTCACACTCCCTATCACTGTGATGCAATTACAACTTACAACACACAGGGAGGGCCCTTGGTCTTGCCACCTCACTCCATCTTTGTCTCCTTCTAAGCATCTATGAGATGGATTCTATGAACTCAATCATTCATTCTCACTCAAACTCCACTTGTCTCCCTCATTGCAGGAAAAGAGAGCTCACAATAAGAGGGAAAGAGCGAGGACAGGAGGAGGGCCACCCTCAGTAGCCCAGCTCACCCCTTGGGAGGAGGCGGCCCTGGAGATCGTGGGAGTCGATGAGGATGCGCAAGTGGGTGACGGGCAGACGGGCGCAGCAGAGCAAGCCAGTGACAGAATAGTTGTTCATCTCTCTCTTTGACATTGCATGAGTCACTGATAATGATTCTGAAGCTCTAACAGTTGGACTTATGATCATCTGCAATATGCATTGTGCATGTCACTTTGGCCTCAAATTTGACTGTTTCCTTTACTCCCCCACAGGACCATCGCAAGCACCCGTCCCCACTATCCAGGAGGAACAGACTGAGGCTCAAGACTCCTCAGAGGAAGCTGAAACCTCTGAGGGCGCAGCGTCAGCAGAATTAAGCCAGCCCAGCTCCAGTGCAGACACTCACACCTTGGTGGGACCTTCGCGAGATAGAGTAGTGTTGTCACCTGGTGTATCACAGCTCACAAGTGAGCCTCAGCAGATGGTGGACACCGGGAAAGCAGTGGAGAGTCCTAGTCAGAGGGCTCAGGACTCTCCCAGCTCGGCTCAGCTGCATGTCGACCCTCTGCCTCTGGGTCCATCCAGAAGAACTCCAGGAAGAGGTGCAGGAGTCTCTGGCAGGTTTTGTCTCCAGGGTCGCTGCGAGTGTAGAGCGAATGGAGGAGTCCATCGCTAACATGAGTAGAGCCTTTGTGGAGGCGGTGGCGCATGAACGCATCACCACGGAAAGGATGGCAACCACCGTGGAAATTATGTCTACCTCCATGGTAAGGCTGGCTACTGTAGAGGAGAGGATGGCAACGGTACAGGAGGATGGTAACGGCCATGGAGAAGCTTATTCGCCAGGGTATGGAAAACATGGTATTTGTTCAGAATAGACTGGCATCTCTTGAGGAGCGATGTTCAGCTATTGAGCAATCAAGCCAGACCTTCAGGCAAGTCCTCGGCAGTAGGACTTCCAGAAACGGGTCCTCATGGCCCCCCTGAAGTGCAGCAAGGTGCTGTCAAGCCACTTGGTAGCTCTGAGGTGGGGCTGACCCATGAGAGGGATGTTGGTGGCAGAGAACAAGGAAGTGGGGGCTCTTCCCCAAGCGCTCACACGACCATGACACTGCAAAGTCCTCGGTCAGAGCCCCACCAGAGTTCCCACCCATCTGAGATCGGCGTCTCAACCCCTGCACAGCTGCAAGAGCAGCAGACTGTTGGCGAGCCCTCATAGGCTCGCAACCCCAGAGGACGCCCGCCCAAGGTGTCGAGACAGGAGCAGCAACAGAGTGAGCAAGGGGCCTCTACATCTGCTGATGCCAAGGGGGAACCACCACGTAGAAGCACGAGTAAGAGAAAGAAACTGCACAAATAGTCACAAGGTTTGTCACTTGGGTGAAATGTTATGTTTAATTCTGATAAGCCATCAGTAGCTTCTTATAACTAAAAAATTTGTGGCCTGTGTCATATCGCTATTGGGACTTCAACATTGCGGGCTTAGGAGGAATAGCAGTTGTCAATGATGGTCAGAGTGGACAATGGTTCCTGGCTATTAACGATGCTGTGGCAAGAAGCTGCGAGGCAAAAGTGGTTGCTTGGCTAGGCTAGGCAAATCTGGCCAAGATGAGTGCGTTCCTTGCATCCCGGCCAGCAATGGTCTCGTGTATTGCCGTCGCTGGTTAATGCGCCTCGGTCAGATGTTAATTTTCACCCTCCTCCTCCGAGGAGGATATGTGAGGAGCCTCTTGGACGTCAGCAATCTGTAAGCCATGACGCTGTGCCATGTTGTGAAGCGCACAGCAAACTACGACGATTCTGGAGACCCTGGCTGCCGCGTACTGCAGGGCTCCACCTGATCTATCCAGGCATCTGAAGCGCACCTTCAACAAGCCGATGGTTTGCTCGATGATGGATCTGGTGGAAATGTGGCTCAAGTTGTTGCGCTCCTCAGCCTCGTTGGATGGGCTCCTCAACGGTGTCATTAGCCATTTCTTCAGGGGATAGCCCTTGTCTCCAAGTAGCCATCCGTGAAGTTGGTCTGGCGGACTGAAGAGCGGAGGCACACTAGACTGGCGCAGGATGAAGGAGTCATGGCAACTGCCAGGGTACTTGGCACAAACGTGCAAAATTTCCTTCTTGTGGTCACACACCAGCTGTACGTTGAGGGAGTGGAAGCCCTTGCGGTTGACAAAAATACCTGGATTGTGATGGGGTGCCTTAAAGGCCACATGCGTGCAGTCAACAACACCCTGCACCCTTGGAAAGCCTGCCAGATTAGCTAATTCAACCGCACGCGCCGTGACACTTGCTTGATCCTTGGAGAAATGGATGTGATTGTGCGCGATGGCAAAGAGGGCATCGGTTACCTGTGTGATGCAAGTGTGTGTGGCCGGCTGGGAGATGCCGCTGATGTCTGCTGCTGATCCCTGGAATGAGCCTGACACAAAAAAGTTGAGTGCGGTGGTGACTTTGAGGGCCACTGGTAAGGGATGTTCACCTGCTCCTCTGGGTTCCAGGTTTTGCTGCACCAGTGCGCAGATGTCACCCACGACCTCTCGCGAAAGTCGTAGCCGCCTTTGGCACTGCTGCTCAGACATGTTGAGGTAGCTGATCCTCTGTCTGTAGACCCTGTTTTGGGGGTATCGCCTGCGCCGATGTTCATCCATGCGCTGGCGCCCTCTGCCTTGAGCAACTACAGGTGGCTGAGCAGCATGTTGGAGCTGCTGTTGTTGCTCCTGCAGTTGCGGCTGGTGTTCGTCCTCATCTGATGTCTAGGGGCAAAGGAACCGAATGGTTCCCATTCTTCTGGCAAATGGCTCAGTTGAGGAAGCGCTGAGTCAGGGTGGGGTGAGGGGCTTCCCAGGAGCTCACACTGGAGATGGGTGTCAGGCTCCAAACTTCCACAACAATGAGTAGGCCTGCTAAAGTTTCCCCAGACCTGAAACAACTAAGTTCTGCCACCTGCAAATGATGATTGCTCCAAAGTACTCTTTAATGGTGGAGCTGCAGCTGAAAGCCAGCAAGCCAAATGTGTAACCGTCAGGTTTCACCGTCGTGTTTCAGAGGAGGCGTGCATCACGTGGGAAACCTGTAAAAATCAGAATGGCATTCTAGAGCCAATTAAGAGCTTGTCAATGGCCTTAAGGGCCTATCCCGCCTCTTGGAGGCAGGACGGCAACGGGATCTGAAAACACAACTGGGAAAATTCGGCGGAGGCGGGTTTGGGCCCGCCCGCCATTTTTTGCTATTTTAACTCCCCACACGCCCCCAATCCCGCCTCCATGGGCCGGTGAAAATCGAGCCCAAAAAGTTAGCATGCAGGTACAGCAAGTAATTAGGAAGGCAAATGGAATATTAACCTTTATTGCAAAGGGGATGGAGTTTTAAAGTAGGGAAGTCTTGCTACAACTGAACAGGGCGTTGGTGAGACCACACCTGGAGTACTGTGTACAGTTTTGGTCTCATTTAAAGGAGGGATATACTTGCATTGGAGGCAGTTCAGAGAAAGTTCACTAGGTTGATTCCTGAGATGAAGGGGTTGTCTTATGAATAAAGGTTGAGCAGTTTGGGCCTATACTCATTGGAGTTTAGAAGAATGAGAGGTGATCTTATTGAAACGTATAAGATTCTGAGGGGGCTTGACAGGGTAGATGCAGAGAGGATGTTTTCCCCTCATGGGGGAAATCTAGAACTAGGGGGCATAGTTTCAGAATAAGGGGTCGCCCATTTAAAACGGAGATGAGGAGGAATTTCTTCTCTAAGGGTCGTGAATCTTTGGAATTCTCTACCCCAGAGAGCTGTGGAGGCTGAGTCAGTGAATATATTTAAGGTGGAGATAGACAGATTTTTGAACGAATGATAAGGGAGTCAATGGTTATGGGGAGCGGGCAGTAAAGTGGAGTTGAGGCCAAGACCAGATCAGCCATGATCTTATTGAATGGAGGAGCAGGTTTGAGGGGTCAAATGGCCTACTCCTACTCCTATTTCTTATGTTATGATGTAAGAAAGCTGCAGACTGCAGGAAGATATCAATGGACTGGTCAGATGGGCAGAACAGTGGCAAATGGAATTCAATCTGGAGAAGTGTGAGGTAATGCATTTGGGGAGGGCCAACAAGGCAAGGGAATACACTATAAATGGTAGGACACTGAAGTCCAGAAGATCAGAGGGACCTTGGAGTACATGTCTACCGATCCCTGAAGGTAGCAGGACAGGTAGATAAAGGTGGCTAAGAAGGCATACGGGATACTTGCCTTTATTAGCCGAGGCATAGAATATAAGAGCAGGGAGGTTATGCTTTAACTGTATAGAACACTAGCTAGGCCACAGCTAGAATACTGCGTGCAGTTCTGGTCACCACATTGCAGGAAAGATGTCACTCGAGAGGGTGCAGAGGTTATTAATGAGGATGTTGCCTGGGCTGGGAAATTTTAGCTAGGAGGAAAGATTGGATAGGCTGGGGCTGTTTTATTTGGAACAGAGGGGGCGGAGGGGAGACCTAATTGAGGTGTATAAAGTTATGAGGGGCCGAGATAGAGTGGATAGAAAGGACCGATTTCCCTTAGCAGAAGGGTCAATAACCAGGGGGCATAGATTTAAAGTAATTGGTCAGAAGTTTAGAGGGGAATTGAGGAGAAATTTTTTCACCCAGTGGGTGGTGGAGGCAGAGACCCTCATCACATTTAAAAAGTACTTGGATATGCACTTGAAGTACTGTAACCTACATGGCTATGGACAAAGAGCTGGAAAATGGGATTAGGGTGGATAGCTCTTTGTTGGCCGGCACGGACAAGATGGGCTGAAAGGCCTCCTTCTGTGCTGTAAATGTCTATGATTCTATGATAGTTTACTTGTGCCAACCAAATTCTGTGTATAAACCACTCAAACTGGTTGAGAGCTGCACTGCATATGAAAATCAGATGAAACGATTTATTTTGTAATTTTGCAATATGTCAGAATTCCATGACACATTAGAGTATAAACATAATACATATATAAGGAATCTCCTGGGAATTCAATCAATTGTTATGCCAACAAATTGAACCATCCAATAATTTGAATAAAGTATCTTTGAATTAAAAGCAGACTTTGAACACACGCTGGTCTTCTCTAACGAGCATTTTAATTGTTTTGTTTAGGAACCAGCAAAGACCAATAGACTCTTTCCCCATTCCTACCCCTGTCTCTGGTTGTCTCCTGATTCCACATACACCATCTCCTTTAGTACCTGCTCACTTCCTCCAGAGCTCCATTTTGAGTACAGCACTGCACATGGGCCCAGGGGATCTCCTATAGAATATCCTAGTAGGCATAGATTATATAAATTGAGGATGACTGAGGGAGGCTGTTACTCAACTCCAGACAAGCCATCAAGGTGGTCATTCAACTCCCAATGTGCATCCCATTGCTGAGTATTTAGACATGGTACTTGCTAATGTTGATTATACTGCTTAATCAAATCTCATTGGGACTTGCATCCAACATTCTGGGGAGTGGAAATGTATGACTTTGTAAAAAAAATTAAGAGTCCTAGAAATTCATCTCGGGCAGTGATATTTATCAGGTGCTGCATATAACAGGCGGCCAATCCAATACCACCTGACAAGAATTTGTACCCACTCACTTTATTATGACTTTTACAACTTGTAAGATACAGCGTACCTGTAGGATTTAGTAAACATTAGTTATTTAAACACTGGCTTAAAATCTTAATGTATGACAATGTGGGTTAAAAACCTGAGGCCTGTATAAAATGGCGAACAGCTGAGAAGCAAAGCAGGATGGGAAATTAAGCCAACCTGGGTTAACCCTGTTAAATATGCTGAAGTAATGAGATATTCTGTTACACTGAGTGAATCAGGAGATAGTAGGAGACATGGAATTCAGTGATGTTACGAAGGAAGATAAGAGCCAGAGACCGTCACCATTCCATATCTCCTGAAACTGCAGAACCAACTAAAGATGTCTAGAACTGTTTAGAGTAAAACATAAGAACTTAGTTTGAAGCTTGCCTTTGTAGAGTTATCAGATAAGGATAGCTTTGTATGCAAGAGGAGGACTGGGAGGATGATTAAGGTGACTATTGAGGGGGGGGGGTGTGGTTATAATTAACAGATACCAGATGGTTACTAACTGCCACGTAGGCAAAAGGGAGAAAAGGGTAAAAATTGATCACCGAAAGCAGCACGAAACCAGAGGACAAGAAGCTTCAGTCAACAGAACACAGCAACAGTTAAAAGAGGCCGCGCCAGTCACCCGGAGCGCACGCCGGGGTTTCGAGGAACAGGCTGCAACTATCAACTTGTTAAGTATTACGTCTTTGGACTGGATGTAAAGTACTTAATAAACCTGTTTTACTTATACACAATATACCTGTACCCGAAGTGATTTGTTATAGTCACGGACAAATTAATCAAGCAAGGTTGAAAGTTACAAACTCTTTCCATTTTTTCCCCCATATGTACTGCATCTATTTAAAGAGGAAGCCTGTGAGGGAGAAACCATGCCTTTTGAGGACTTTGCCCCGATCTTTTGAGAAATTCTGGTACATAGACTCGAACGCGCCAGGGAACAAGAAAGAAGAGTGCAGCAGGCATAGAGTGAACAACTTGAGAGTTTGGTAAGTGTGGGAGTTTTAAGAGTTAATCTCTTAAAATCTAGTGTTAATTGCTAGTAGCTCTTGGGTAAGATCAACTGTTTAAGTTAAATTTTAAACTTTACATTTTTAAGTTTCTTTCAGGCTTAAGCAGAGACAAACAAGCAAGCTCTCCTACTGGAGAGCTGCTGTAGTTCGTTAATTAGCGAGCTAGATTAAACTGGTTACTGAAACAATAGCAGAGCATAGCAGACTCACCTGAGTTACAAACAGTATAAATACAGGGGCCTGTGAGTGCAACCGGCACTAGTGCAGCGGGCACAGAGTGAACAATTTGGGAGTTTAATAAGTGTGGGAGTTCGGTGAAGTGGGGGAAGGAGGTGCTGCTTTGCCTTGCTTTTCCTAACTTCTCCCGCGGAGCAGCGGCAGACCTGAGCAGGAGCAGACCGAGGCCCGAGAGCGGGGATAAAAGCAGCAGCAGACCTGCAACAACAAGAGAAAACTGCAGTGTGATGTCACAGGTAAGGAAGGCAAGTGATTGGTAGTGACTGTGGTAGTAACTGTGGGCTATAAGTTAACATATAGCATATAACTAAATTTTAAAAATTAAACTTAATTTAATTAATTTAATAAACTAAACGAGGTAAATAATTTGATTAACACTAAACTAATTAATTAAATAAATAAAATAATGGGAGAACAGGAGATGTGTTGCTGCTGCACATGTGGGAGCTTGTAGAAATTTTTGTCCAGGGCGACTACATCTGCAGTAAGTGTTTGCGGCTCGAGGAACTTCGGCTCAGAGTTGAGGAGCTGGAGTCCGAGCTGCAGACATTGCAAGGCATCAGGGAGGGAGAAAGTTACCTGGACCTTTTGCTCCAGGAGGCAGCCACACCCCTTAGATTAAATACTTCAGAATTGACACGTGGTCAGGAGGGTGTGACTGCGAGTGAGACAGGTACAGGGATCCAAGAGGTAGTATTGCAGGAGCCTCAGTCCCTGCACTTGTCCAATAGAGTAGAGGTTCTCGCAACCCTTGTGGACAAGTGCGGGGACGATGAGCAAACTGACCATGGCACCGTGGTACAGGAAGCCGTTCAAGTGGGGGGAAGTAAAAAGGAAGGTGGTTGTAGTAGGCGGCAGTAGTTAGGGGGGGAGAAAGACAGTGTTCTCTGCAGCCAGGAGGATGAGTCCCGAAGGCTATATTGCCTACCCGGTGCCAGGGTAAAGGACATCTCCTCGGGCTGGAGAAGAACTTGGAGTGGGAGGGGGAGGATCCAGTTGTCGTAGTCCACGTAGGTACCAACGGCATAGGTAGGACTAAGAAAAAGGTTCTGCTGAGAGAGTATGAGCAGCTAGGGACTAAAGTAAAAAGCAGAACCACAAAGGTAATAATCTCGATTATTACCTGAGCAACGAGCAAATTGGCAGAGCATCAATAGGATCAGGGAGATGCGTAGCTCAAAGATTGGTGTGGGAGAAGTGGGTTTCGATTCGTCGGGGTACTGGCGAAAGAGGAGCTGTTCCACTGGGACGGATTACACTTGAACCATGCTGGGACCAGAGTTCGAGCAAATCAAATAACTAGGGAGGTAGATAGAGCTTTAAACTAAATAAGGGGGGGGGGCGGTCCCAGTGGAGAGAAATCCGAATGCTAAAGAGAAAAGACAAGGAAGCAGTGCAGGAAAGGTGATTGGGGTAACGATAACCAGATTGTACGCTATGTCCCTTCCTGACAAACAAGAGTGCACTAACAAATAGAGTCCAGGTAAGAAAAAAATGGTAATAAGGCAAATAGGGCCATAGTACAAAAAATGTTAGAGACAAATCTAAAGGCACGATGCATTCATAATAAGGTAGACGAATTAACAGCGCAAATAGATGTAAATGGATACGATATAATTGCAATTACGGAGACATGGCTACAGGGTGACCAAGGCTGGGAGCTGAATATCCAAGGATATTCGATATTTAGGAAGGACAGGCAAAAAGGACAAGGAGGTGGGGTGGCATTGTTAGTAAAGGATGAAATCAGAGCAATAGTGAGAAAGGATATTGGCTTGGAAAATCAAGATGTAGAATCAGTCTGGGTGGAGCTAAGAAGCACCAAGGGGCAGAAAACATTGGTGGGAGTTGTCTATAGGCCTCCAAACAGTAATGGTAATGTAGGGGATGGCATCAAACAAGAAATTAGAGATGCATGTAACAAGGGTACTACAGTAATCATGGGTGTCTTTAATCTACATATAGACTGGCCAAACCAAATTAGCAATAATACTGTGGAGGATGAATTCCTGGGGTGTGTACGAGATGGTTTTTTAGACCAGTACGTTGAAGAGCCAACCAGGGAACAGGCTATCCTAGATTGGGTATTGTGCAATGAGAAGGGGTTAATTAATAATCTTGTTGTGCGGGGTCCTTTAGGGAAGAGTGACCATAACATGATAGAATTCTTCATTAAGATGGAAAGTGAAGTAGTCCAATCGGAAACTGAACTATTTTTAAAAAGCTCTTGGATGCATGGGTGTTGCAAAGTGACTTCATTATCCAGGCATGTGAGCTTGTCATAACATTTTATGGCTTTGGGGCCAGCTCAGGGTCATCTATTGTGCGCTTATCTTGACTCTACAGGTTTGAGTTGTAAAATTTCAATTAGTGAGTGAAAAAACACCCTGTCTCCAAAGCAGCTTCTGTTCTTGTCTCAAAGGCAGGTGGGTGGTCTCTGCTGAAAAAACTGCAGTTTCATGACGTTTCATATTTTCTCTTTTCATTTTAGAGTAAAATTGTTAACAACGCCAGAGAGCGTGCATTGACAGGTGGTGGTGTCGTCACGCTAAGGGATTTATCAGAGCATGAGGAAAGGGTCGAGCAGCTGCTTGTAATCAGTAGTGGCTGTACAGTGCCTGCTGCCCAATCAGACATTGGGATAAGTGTAGAATTCGCAAATTATCGCGATTTCGTAATAAGATAGAGACATACAGTTTCGTATAAACAGCTTTATTTCAGCAAAATGCTGTCAGGTTCAAAAACGGACACAAGAAGCCTGTAAAATGGCCGCCGCGCCTCGTGGCAGAAGGTTCTAGATTTTCAGTGGGCAGACAAGATGGTGTTTCAATAAACATTTCAGCAAGATCAGACAGCACTCAGCATATTGATATAAGACAAGACGCGATCGTTTTGCATTTTTTAACACCTAAGCAAGAAATATAAGTGGTGGAATCGGTTTTTCCATGCACAGACGAGGGCTATTGTACTGGGCAATCAAGGGCCCATCCAAAGACATTGATACACAAATTCCCCAAGGCTCTACGATGAGAGAGCCGTTCGCGGGTACTCACAGCAAGAATTCGGAGGCTCCCAAAACCCCTCCAGGGAGACTCCTAGCCGGTTCCACAATGGGAGAAATGTTAACGGGTACTCAGACAGTTACAAGTATCACCGAAACCCATTTACGACAAGTACCACCCCATACAAGAAGTTTGAGCGCCAAAACATGACAAAAGATGAACCTTAAGATTGGGCGGGAGATAAGGGATTACAGTACTATAACTGTAGTGTCCAAACGTCCATCTTTCTCTTATTCTTTACCGACCACCGACTCGAGCTCTTGACTCTTATTCTCTGATCCGCTGATTTTCCGGGAGTCAACCTCGTGGCTTGCCGCGAAGATCTGTGGAGAGCTGGTCTGCGAAGGCCTGCAAGCGGGCGCACCATCCCGAGAAGTCGGTAAACGGTGTTGGAACCGAAGGCCCGAGAGGAGATGAGATGAGAAGAGATGAGAAGAGAAGAAGACGACTACATGTGCCGCCGCGGTCAGTAAACCCCGACCGCGCCCGAAAAATCGATTAACCACTTCTTTGAATTCTATCGGCTACTCCACAACTGGCACCAGAAGACTTTTCTTCGAGTTCTACCGACAACCAGTGTAGGGCACAGGAAGACTCTTTTTTTTTTTTTGAGTAGTATCAGAAATCCGAGACCAACACAGATCTTCATGACAGCAGACGGTCCAGCCTGCTAGCCGGAGCAGAAGCGAGTAAACAAATGGGGTACAGAGACCCCTGATCAACACGTGAATAGTCAGGTGTTGTGGCGAAAACATCCGAGCATCGTTTTAGAATTCTCCGAGTTATCACGAGTGGTGAGCATGATTCTCGATCCTACAGATCTAGATTAGGACAGGTATTGATAGGGGAGGGTTTTTGTTTTAAGGATAATTATAATGTGTGTCCCCTTTTACGATGTGTCGTGCGCTCCTCGTTTCCCTAAACCTAGTTTCATAAATGTATGTAAGCTTGTACTGTCATTTAATCTGTGCTTATGACATGTATTTCGTAATCTTGAACAATATGCAATAAAGATTTTCCATTTCGTACTATTCAACCGGGTCTACCTGAGTTTTCTCTGCATTATTGCTCTCGCACCTAAGTCCAGTGTCAGAACCGTAAGGGCGAGTGGGTCGAACCACTCACAGGTGTCTAGTGTTACCAGGCTGGCTGGAGACCAGAACAGGCGACAAGGCCTAACCCCGCACTAGCACCCAGGCTAAGCACAGAGCCACCGTCCGAATCCCTTACAGAAAATGGCGACCGCGGCAGGACACTGGCAGCGAGAAAATAATGTGTTTGACCCTGGTATGAATGGGCGAAATGTTATGGAAGAGAGAATAGCCGATTATGTTTTTGGGAAAGTTAATTTGACTAAGAGATGGATAAGTGACCTGCTGGTGGATAAGCGTCCGCTAGACACAGCCAGCAGGTGGACAGGCAGCAAAGATCATAAAAGATCGGTAGAGAAAGCGGTTTGGCTGATGTGTTATAAAAGGCAAGTCCAGATTTCGGACCAGGTCATCGTAGCACAGGCAGCTCAGATCAAGGGTTTAGAGGTGGAGATGGATGAAAAGGTCGCGGGGGGGGGGCAGCAGCTCATCGCGTCTTTAAATGCGTTGCATCAGGAACGCCAGTTAGTCGCCAACCACCATGAGGCGAAAATAGATTACCTCGAGTGCCAGGTCACTGAGGCAAAATTAAATGAGGGCAGAATTAGGGAACGATGTGCCCGCCTAGCTGCTCAAATAAAAGCCCAGGAAGAGAGCTTAAAGGGAGTTAGGGCGGCATATAAGATGGCCCTCGAGGATAAACATGAGGGGGCCGACCACAGCGTCTGCCAGAGAGAGATAGGGAACCTTAAAGAGGCCCTCAATAAAGCGCACGGCATGGCGTGCCTTATCAGCCCGTCAGCACACCAGCCACCGGTGGGTGGGGAATTCCAAAAATCCCTACCGAACAAAGCAGAGGAGGTATTTGCCACTGTGCCCTCCGCGCCACCCAGCTATTCGGGAACCTGGGTAAAGGAGGAAGTGGTAGAAGTGGAGGAAGAGGTCCCCGAGGTAGTACAGCCCCCTGAGGTAGCAGTGAAGCCGGGACCGTTGTGTCTGGTCACGGGCCAGAAAAGGGGCCCGGTGGGAGCCAATGGGGCAGCTGGGGATCTCCTCAGCCAGCTTGTGTTGCCGCACAACGCACACCAGCTGAGGGCTATGATCAGTCACGTACGGAAGCTGTCCGAATCAGACGACCCTTCCGTACATTTCAGGGAGGTAGAGCAGACCGCAGCCATTAACGGCTGCGACGATGGGGAAAGGGCAAAAATGCTGCTGTTCTCTTTAGACAGCTCGATCCTCCAGTGTCTCTCAGACGCGAGCAAAAGGGGAAATAGGACCTATGAGCAATTAAGGGATGAGGTCCTAGAGGTGTTGGGGGTGGACGATGAAGGTCCGTTCGTTAGATTGGGACAGACAAAGCAGATGGAGGGAGAACCCCCGAAGGTTTTCGCCGACAGGCTGTGGCCTGTCTATCAGCGTAGCTGCCCAGGCGCGCCCGAGCGCGTCGATTTAGACGGTGTCGGTTTAGCTCACTGGCTCAGATGTGTAGTAGCCAACAGCTTGCCAACCGTCAGGGAGCAGGCCAAAGCATGGTTTGATCCCACTAACCCCATCACAACTGAGGAGTCGGTCTTAAACCAACTCACGGTAGGGTACCGTAATACTAGGAGTACGGGGGCACGTCCCCTTGAGGGAAAGGTGCATGAGGCACGGCCCGCAGCCCCGGCTCAAAAGGAGTGGCATCAGGAGGGAAATCGCGCCCACAAGCCAGTAGTGCTTGTTACGGGTGCGGAAAGACAGGGCACTGGCGCAAGAACTGCAGGAACCCCTGGAAGGAGTCCAGGGATAAAAATCCCGCAGCCCGAGCCCAGGCGCCTGTCTCTGAAATGGGAGCTGGTGTGCCTATCCATCCCGATGTGATAGAATCAATGTTGGGAGCCATGCGGACCCTCATGATTTCGCAAGGAAGGGTGGCAGTCGCTACCGGCCCCGCAGATGCCGCAGCCCCGTCCGCCAGTACCCAATGACTAGAGCCCACGCAGCCTGCCTACCTGTGTCCTTTTAAAAAGACACGCACAGGAGGGGGTCTCCTGTAAGGAGGCCAGGTTAAAAGAGCAGGCCTTACGGGAGGAGAACGCCCGCTTAATGGGGAAAATAGATGGGCTAGAAGGGCAGCTTAGAGAGATAAAAGCAGCCTACAGGGTAGCCAGAAGCAGGGATTTTAACCAGTGCAAGCTGTATAAGCCGGGTGCACAAGGGCCAACCAGGGGCCAAACCTGCGAGTGGGGACTCGCAGCCCCGGGTAGGACCGCAGGGCACGCAGGCTGGCAAAGCAGCTTGCATCAGGGGAGAGGACATCCTAGCAAAATGTAGGATCCTTTATTGGGGTTGGGAGTCAGATGAGGAAGAGTTCGAGGAGCTCGACCAAGATAGTGACCCGAGCGAAGAGGAGCTGGAATCGGAGGATGAAAGGGTCGCCCCCGATTCAAGTAAAAGGAAGATAGGGACTGCAGATGGAGGTCCACACAGGGTGGAAGCAGAAGCTGCAGGTCCCGAACTCAGGGAGGCGGAGCTAGGGGAGGCGGAGCCAGCGGCTGTGGTGGGACCACAGGACGTGGCGAGGGAAGCCTCAGAGCCCAGTCCGTCCGCCTTGGAAGTCTTGCCCTCGCGGGAGGTAGGGACTGCGAGTGAAGGGCCGCCTACAGGGCCAAGTAGGGCGGTGCCAGAGACTGCAGATCCCGAGTTCAGGGAGGCGGAGCCAGCGGCTGTGGTGGGACCACAGGTCGCAACGGTGGAAGTCTCGAAACCCGGTCCGTCGGCCCTGGAGTTCTTGCCCCCGGTAGCTCCCCGTAGGTCAAGTCGGACACCCCAGCCCAGGAAGGTATGGTCAAGTCCCCCGTATGTCCCCAGGCGTAGGTCCAAGGCTAAAGCAGCCCAGGGAGATCCCAGTCCCAGCGCAGCAGCAACAGGCTGCGGCAGATCAAAGGGAGGGGCCAGCGCCCTCCCACCGTTGGAAAAAGCTTGTGGCCGCCTTCACAGAATTTGAGTAGGCCGCCCTGGGAACGGGCGGCGCTGTACAGTTTATAAGATAAGTTAGAAGTTTTATAGTTTGTAAGTTTGTAAGTTTGTAGTTTTGTAAGTTTGATAAGTAAAAGATATAATGATGGGAGTTTAGATTAGGTTTAGTTAAAAGATCTATCCAGTGCACATGTCTTTTTACGTGAGGCGAGGTCAGGGGACCCGCTCACCCTTCACAAAAGCCAGAGACTCTTGGGAGGCTGGCTACATCATTTTATCTGATCACAGAAACCAAGGAAGGATGGAACAGATTCTGGTAGTGCTCGCGGCAATCGGATGTGGACTGGCCTATCGAGGCCGCACCAAGGATGTCGTGGTGTTTGGATGCTCCGGGTACACGGCCCCCATCGCGGTGGATGGGACCGGGAGGCGAGAGGCTGAGGAGACCGCCACTTAGTTCCACAAGGGAAGGTGGCCAGGATGGCTGGGAACAAACTCAACTGAATACTCCAGCACAACGGGTTTTGCCTACAAGGAGACTTCTTTAATGTGCCCCAAAGTGAGGATCATCGCACCCAGAGTCAGCGTCACCGTCGGCAAACGGATTTGTTTGACTTGTAATGGGAATATCCCATTGAGCCGATGGTGGTGGCTACGAAAGCCGAGCAGGAATATGAGGAATTCTTTGGTCGAGTGGGAGCGATTGGGAAATAATACCCATCGGACAATTACGTGGACTAACGGACAATTGAAAGTCTGTTGGGACAAATGGTGGGAACTGGATGAGGGAATTTATGTATGTATGTGGGGGTCAAAGCACGTTTGCCCCAAAGGCATCTCCATATTTTTCGTGAATCAGTGGCAGGATTATGGGAAAGGGATGAGGTGGGATGCTAGCACCAGGGGGTGCGGAGCCCCATACTCTCCGATCCCGGTAAACGCCACTGAACTCATTATGCGCCCACACAAGGCCCCGCCCACGATTCCGGTGGTTCTGGCTAAGGAAGAAGGGTGCCCTAAAACCAGTAAGGGACCCGGGAATGGTTTGGCACTGGTCCCTACAGACCAGATACTATTTCAGGGGGTACATTACGAGGTGGCCTCGGTGATTTTAAACCTCACCGAGGTGCAGTTGCCAAAGTGGTGCCCCAAAGAGACGGAACAGTTATATCAGGTCCTGTTGACCAATATGTTTAGACAATTTTATGAATTCGATTTTGCGGAGATTGATAAAACAAGTTTGTACACCGCACCACATGAAGTTTTGGGCCAGGTGGGGAGACAAAGAAGGGGTGTTGTGAACGACATGTTCACTGCGTTCAATACAGGGACATCTGTGGTCAACACTCTAGATAACGTGGAGTTGCAGACCCAGATTAATGGTTTAAAAACCCAATTAAAGAATATCCTTACAGACAAAAATAAGGTGGTAGGGTCTGGGTTACATGAGGACGAGGCCATGACTCTCCATTTAAAAGAAATCATAGCTGAACTAGAGAAACATGCGCATACAGTAAATGCCCTGATCAGGGAAGATCGGAATGCGTCCAATCAGGCTGCGCAGAATGAGGTGTGCGTGCTTTACGGGGCGTGGTTACTGGGCGAGGGCCGCAGTAATTTGGAGGATTTAAAACAAGGTTTCGTCCCGTCCTGGATAAGTAACAAACACCTGCAGGCGCTCCACCCTTTTCAGAAAGCATTAAGCCCGTGCCAGCTCAGGCTAGCTTCAGAAGCATACCCAGTCCCCGTGGACTGCGGACGGTCAAACCATACCATTATGGGTATAGTGTTGCGTATGCCGGTTTTCGGCGACACAGCAAAGCCCGCCCCGGTGTATCGGGTAGAGAACATTGGTGTCATTCAGGGGGGAGCCCACATTCGCTATGCAGCGGTCCCACCTTACGTCATCCGCTGGGAGCAAACGATGACAGGTACAGATCTCTCTGGTTGTCGTGGCAGGGGAGCACACATAATCCTGTGTCCCCAGCACTTGAATGCCTTTTTATCGCCACAGTGCGGGTTCAGAACGGCTGGCGCCAAGCCCATGAATTGCACCATGGAGGCAATGGCACAAGATCATGTGCCTCCGCAGGTAGCATACATAGGGGGTGGAACATATTGTGTTACCACTGCAGCGCAACACTACCAGCATGGAAACCGTAGCCGGTGTCCGGTGAGTGACAGCAGTTTCTGTTTTAAACCCAGGGCTGAAGTTCAAGTGGCACAGCAGCGAATTGTCCCGATCCCTGAACCATCCACTGTTCATCTAACAGTAAAGGAGAACTTCACCGACTTGCAGCGATTCGTCGCGCATTTCGGATACCTCATTCCCCCTCTCCCTGAACACCTCTCCAAACTTTTGAAAGCCGTTGAGGTTTCGCAGAAGCATTTTTATACCCTTGAGCAGAAAACTGTCGAGATAGGGTCAGAGATTTTAGACATAGTAATCCCACCGTGGTGGGATCTGTTCACCAACATCGAAGTGCCTTCCTGGATTAGAATAACCTCCCACATTTTAGTTGCATGCCAGGTGATAATTGTGATATACTTATTGGTCGTGCACTGTAAGAGAGGCAAACGCCTTACCAAGCACGAAAACACAGGAGAGTGGCGAGAGCGTTACGTGCGCGTGCACGAAGAAAGCGCTGCGTAAACGGCCAGAGTGGCGCCACTCCAGTTTTCCCACGTGCGCCTCGAAATTGTTTTAATTGATAGTTACAGGTTCTAAAAAAAATAACAAAGTTTGGAACTCTGTGGGGTAAAAATTCAGTTGGTTGCGCCTCCCGTTAGTGCCTTAAGAGGGCGCTAATGGGGCGCAAAGCCGCTAACGCCCGGGCGCAGCGATGTTTGCGCCGCTCGGGAACTTAACTTGACATTGTGCGGCGGCGCTAAAACTTACCGCTGCGACCACCTGCGCGCGCAGATTATGACGTCATTCCATGGTGCAACGCCCTTGTGGCGCCCCGGAGCGGAAATTGAGTGGCGCCTCCTGCCTTACCGCCTGGCGCTTCCAACGACCGGAAGACTGGAACGCTATCAATCGCTGTGGGGCTGGGGCGCTATTTAAAGGGGGCCTCTTCCTGTCTTTTTCTGTGGTCGACATTTTTGCACCACTCGTTCTGAGAGAGAGAGAGAGAGAGATTCGGAGAGAGAGAAAGAGAGACTTCTACATTGACTCAACGCTTTGTGAGGTAGTTTTGCCTATTGATCCTAACTTTGCTGCTACTTTAGTTGCTGTCCTTCATTACCTTGCTTGCAAAGAGAATATGGGGGCTGCACTGATTGGGGGCGTCGTCCTGCTCCAGCTGAATCGGAGGATACAGAGACGCAGAGAGAGAGTGGCAATGATGGCCAGACGGAGGAGGGCCATCAGGCGTATGTACAGGAGAGCTTACCCTCCCAGGGTATATCGTGAACAGCTCTCCTACATCCATATGTCCGAGGAGCTGTGTTTGCGAAGGCTGCGATTCAGCAAGGAGGTGGTCACTGAGCTCTGCCACCTGCTGCAGCCAGATCTGCAGCCTCAACTGAGGTCCAGGACGTCTCTGTCGGTGGCAGTGAAGGTCACAGTGGCTTTGAACTTTTACGCTACTGGCTCATTTCAAGCTGCTGCTGGGGACCTCGCCAATATCTCCCAGTTCGCGGTGCATTGCTGCATCCGTTGGTCACAAATGCCCTCTTCAGAAGGAGACGAGAGTTCATCTCTTTCCCCATGACCCCAGACAAGCAGCGTGACCATGCTCTGGGCTTTGCGAGGGTAGCGGGCTTCCCCATGGTGCAGGGCGCCATTGACTGCACGCATGTGGCTTTGCGTGCTCCGTGTGAGAATGCCGAGGAATTCAGGAACAGAAAGGGGTTCCATTCCTTGAATGTCCAGTTGGTCTGTGACCACAGACAGCTGATACTCGCTGTCAATGCCCAGTATCCTGGCAACTGCCACGATGCTTTTATCCTGTGCCAGACTACTGTGGCAGAACTTTGAGGCACCGCATCAGCCAGTTGGTTGGCTTCTCGGGGACAAGGGGTATGCATTGAGCACCTGGCTGATGACACCGCTCCGTACGCCCAACACCCCTGCTGAGCTGTGGTACAATGAGAGCCATCAAGCTACCAGGAACATTATTGAGCGCACAATCGGCGTGCTGAAGCAACGGTTCCGCTGTCTGGACCATTCCGGAGGAGCCCTGCAGTACTCGCCTGAGCGAGTATCGAACTTCGTAGTCGTGTGCTGCATGTTGCATAACATGGCAATCCTCAGGACCCAGCCAATGCCACCAGGCCTTGGAGCACCACCAGAGGAGGAGGAGGAAGAGGAGGAAGAGGACGAGGACGATGATCATCAGCAGCACCAAGGCAGGAGGGCGGCCCACAATGGTCAAACTGCAAGGGCCGTCCGTCAACGGCTAATAGCAAGCCGCTTCTAACAACATTAATGAACCCAGCACGCAACCCCTAAGCCGGTCAAGGCACCAATAATTCCAACCACCAACCATGTATATTTTGAATACAGAAACTTATTTATTTTACAAACTCTGTGTGTGTCAATTCCTCATGACAAACTCATAGAAATAAACACAAAAAAAGTCAATAACATAACTGGTTCTCACAACCTGGAGATAATGTCCAAAACACTAAACAAAAGTTGGACCATGAACCTCGACCTTTAATAAAAAAATGACCAGCATTTTGTCACACCTCCTACTTTTTGCCCTTCGAGGGTGATCTCCTTCCCTTGCGCACTTCCCCCCTTCTAACCCTACTGCTCCTCCGTAATGGGACCTCAGTGGCTGCAGCAAGGCTGGTGGAAGGCTGCTGCTCGTCAGACCCTGACACTGCAGATGCCCCTGAAGGACGGCCTCGACCAGTTCTGGGCCTGGAGGGCCCGGCTGCAGACTGCACCAACTCTGCATGGGCGGCAGCAGTCTGTCCTACAGGCGGTGGCAAGTGCAGTGGAGAAGTGACAGTGTTGGCAGCAGGAATGCTGTCATCATGAGAGAGGACAGCAACTCCCTGCTCGCCCGACACACTGGCACTCCCACGGGGCAGCACTTCAGCATCCGGAGCAATCTGCCGGAGAACAGATTGCTGGCCTGCTGCGGCGCGGTGACAGCCCCGGGGACATGTGCATGAACCATCGAGGTTGGCAGCAGTCTGTGCTCGCGTGACCTCAATCTGAGTCTGTATGAGAGCAGTCAGAGATGGGATCATGGCAGCCAGTGACTGAATTGCAGCACTAAGCGTTAGTGTGGCATCCGCCTGTGCTACAGCGAAGTGCACCACACTCCTTGCCAGTGACTCAATGCATTCGGGCACCCTTCCCACTGCACCCATGAGCTCAGTGTGCATGCCCACCACCTGGGTGTTCATTTCTGCGATCAGCCGCTCCTCCTCTGCGTCCATTGCAGTAGGAGTGTCTGGCATACTCTCCCTCTGGGGAGAAGGCCCCCGTTCTTCCCTACCGCCCCCATGGCGTTGCTGCAGCCCGCTGGGTCCTGGAGCTTCACCCTCATCAGACCCTTCCCCCCTGCTACCCTCCAGGGAAGGCGTGTTCCCAGTGTGGGCATGGGCTTCCTCGGGAGAGGGTGGCACTGATGCTCCGGCTTCCTCTTCCTCCTCAGCTGCAGCATCACTCCCAACGGCAGCTTCAGGGCCCGTCTCCTCAGCTGGTGAATCACCATCTGAAAGCAGGGAGGTACAAGAGTGGCTTTAGCGTGAGGACAGGGTGGCAGTAAGGGAGGAATAAGTGCAGCGAGTTAGCAAGTTGGATTGAAAGTGTCAAAGGCTGGTGTCGTGAGGGACAAGTGGAAGGACAGAGGACAAAAAGGTGATGACCTTACCATTGCTGTCCAGAACGGGGTCGGCGTCTCCAGTGGCGACGGGACCGATCACCCGGCTTCCCACAATCCTGTGGACGCGCTCAAGATCGCTGAGGGGTTGCAGCTGAGGCCGCCCTCCACCTGTCCGTTGCTGCTGTCTCCTATTATGTGCCAGCTTGGCCTGCAAGAAAAAGGACAGCATCTGAGTAAATATACAGCCATGGTCTTGCCTGATGTGCCTCCCATAGGTGAATAGCCCTTACTGTATGCAGCCATGGTCTTGCCTGATGTGCCTCCCATAGGTGAATAGCCCTTACTGTATGCAAAGTGTGGAATGTGTGTGTGTGTTTGATGAAAGGGCCATAGGTGTTGGATGAGTGTTGTGCATTGGGGTTTTAAGACCCTCTGGCCATAGAGTGAGGTTGAGATGGAGGGATGGAGAGGTATTGAGAAAAAGCCACTCACCCTGACGACCCGAGTGAGGTCGTTGAACTTTTTGCGGCATTGAGTATGGGTCCTGGGCACCATGCTCCTGGAGGAGACGCTCTGAGCCACCTCCCTCCACACTCTTCTGAACTCGCGTGGCAAAGGCCTCCTGCCACTCTCAGGGAAGAGCATACATCGTCTGCGCTCCACCGCGCCAACCAGAGCATCCAAGGCCCGCTCGGTGAAGCGATGAGCGCGTTCTCTCACCCTCTCCATGCTTGGCAGCAAAATGGATTCACAGGTCTCTCCAGGCCGAGATTCAAGGCTGCAATGAGCAGGGTGTGGCTGGGGAGCAAGTTGCCCCCCCCCCCCCCCCCGCTTTAAGAAGTGGCCGGCGCCAGTGTGTCTGTGTTCCCTCGCTAACTGGCAGCAGCTGCGCTGCGCTCGCGCGCTGAGTTAGCGCCTCACTCCTTGGCCTTTGCGCCTTAAGACAGGTGTGCAGCGCCTGCTTTAGCGCTCCACTCACCTCCCGGGGCGGTAAAAGTGAAGTTTCCAGTCAGTGCCGATAATTAGCGCTAGGCGCTAATATTTGCGTCCAGACGATATTTGCGCCCCAAATGGGGCGCGACCTAATTTCTACCCCTGTATGTTCAAGAGTTGGTTTTGATCATTTTACATTTGTGTTGTTAAAATGGTTGTTTGATTATTTTGTTTTCTTTTTCCTGAATAATAAAAAATATGCATATGCAGGTGGTGCGAGAGGCATCGGCCTGTTACACCTGGAAGAAATACACGCGGTGTAAGTTAAAGGCAAATGCTGCCTACGGTTCTATTAAAATGTAATTTTTCCTGGGAAATAAGGACGACACGGAGACCCTAGATAGTTTTAAGTTATGGGAATATTTGGATATGGAGAATCAAGATAATATTGCTCACCACCACTTTTTGATATGATAAGCGGAGTTATTCGCATCAACAGGAGGGACTGTAGAATTCGCAAATTATCGCGATTTCGTAATAACGAGATAGAGACATACAGTTTCGTATAAACAGCTTTATTTCAGCAAAATGCTGTCAGGTTCAAAAACGGACACAAGAAGCCTGTAAAATGGCCGCCGCGCCTCGTGGCAGAAGGTTCTAGATTTTCAGTGGGCAGACAAGATGGTGTTTCAATAAACATTTCAGCAAGATCGGACAGCACTCAGCATATTGATATAAGACAAGACGCGATCGTTTTGCATTTTTTAACACCTAAGCAAGAAATATAAGTGCTGGAATCGGTTTTTCCATGCACAGACAAGGGCTATTGTACTGGGCAATCAAGGGCCCATCCAAAGACATGGATACGCAAATTCCCCGTGGCTATACGATGAGAGAGCCGTTCGCGGGTATTCACAGCAAGAATTCGGAGGCCCCCAAAACCCCTCCAGGGAGACTCCTAGCCGGTTCCACAATGGGAGAAATGTTAACGGGTACTCAGACAGTTACAAGTATCACCGAAACCCATTTACGACAAGTACCACCCCATACAAGAAGTTTGAGCGCCAAAACATGACCCTTAAGATTGGGCGGGAGATAAGGGGTTACAGTACTATAACTGTAGTGTCCAAACGTCCATCTTTCTCTTATTCTTTACCGACCACCGACTCGAGCTCTTGACTCTTATTCTCTGATCCGCTGATTTTTCGGGAGTCAACCTCGTGGCTTGCCGCGAAGATCTGTGGAGAGCTGGTCTGCGAAGGCCTGCAAGCGGGCGCACCATCCCGAGAAGTCGGTAAACGGTGTTGGAACCGAAGGCCCGAGAGGAGATGAGATGAGATGAGATGAGAATAGAAGAAGACGACTACATGTGCCGCCGCGGTCAGTAAACCCCGACCGCGCCCGAAAAATCGATTAACCACTTCTTTGAATTCTATCGGCTACTCCACAACTGGCACCAGAAGACTTTTCTTCGAGTTCTACCGACAACCGGTGTAGGGCACAGGAAGACTTTTTTTTTTTTTTTTTTTGAGTAGTATCAGAAATCCGAGACCAACACAGATCTTCATGACAGCAGACGGTCCAGCCTGCTAGCCGGAGCAGAAGCGAGTAAACAAGTGGGGTACAGAGACCCCTGATCAACATGTGAATAGTCAGGTGTTGTGGCGAAAACATCCGAGCATCGTTTTAGAATTCTCCGAGTTATCACGAGTGGTGAGCATGATTCTCGATCCTACAGATCTAGATTAGGACAGGTATTGTTAGGGGAGGGTTTTTGTTTTAAGGATAATTATAATGTGTGTCCCCTTTTACGATGTGTCGTGCACTCCTCGTTTCCCTAAACCTAGTTTCATAAATGTATGTAAGCTTGTACTGTCATTTAATCTGTGCTTATGACATGTATTTCGTAATCTTGAACAATATGCAATAAAGATTTTCCATTTCATACTATTCAACCGGGTCTACCTGAGTTTTCTCTGCATTATTGCTCTCGCACCTAAGTCCAGTGTCAGAACCGTAAGGGCGAGTGGGTCGAACCACTCACAGGTGTCTAGTGTTACCAGGCTGGCTGGAGACCAGAACAGGCGACAAGGCCTAACCCCGCACTAGCACCCAGGCTAAGCACAGAGCCACCGTCCGAATCCCTTATATAAGGAAAGGTTAGTTGGTCTGGCCAGCTATATGTTTAGAACTGTTGGGTGTGTGCTGAATATCAGCTTCTGTGATGTGGCAGGTCATGCTTCACCTTTGTAAATGTTTACTGTTTCCTTCCCACACATGGACAGCATCCTTCTCTCACACGGGATGAACAGTGCGTTGAGTCTGCGGCTGCAGAGGGCATTGGGGAAGGGGTTACTGATGCAGTGGGAGCAGTAAGTGAGGTGGAGGAGGAGGAATTTGCGCTGTGTCAACTGGTGGAAGGGGAGAGTATGGACCCTGGGTGGCTGCACAGCACCTCTCCATCTCCTGGCACCTCTGGCTCTGGGCCAGGCACAGATGACTGTCGTTCCACAGCCAGACACCAACCCGATACTGCAGAGCAGGTGGGAGAAGCAGAAAGACGTTCAACGCAACAGAATGACATCGAAGCTCAGGTTCAACAGATTGAAGGGTTGAGGCAAGAGATGTGTACTCTTCATGGGAAGAAAGTTGACACTCTTGCCTCTATCAGGCAGGAAATTGATGATGTTGGCATGGCACTTAATCAGATTAACGAGTCTCGTTCAAATTTTACAGTTGCTTAAAACAGTTTCTGCTGCCATTACTTTGACTCCTGCAGAACCGGCCTTGCCTGCTCCCAGTGCAGACACAGTGCAGGCCTTCGAGACAGCAGCTCTGCCAATTCTGATGCAAGCAAACCTTGCCTTTCAGCAGCAGCAACCCTGTCACGAGGCAATTGCTGAAGGGCAAGAGATGGTACACAGAGACCTTTCACTTGGCAGCAGAGGGCTCCGGTCACGGGGAAGGGGAAAGCGCAGGAGACATTAGGATGTCACCATTTGCACAATCCACCGCCTTTGACCCTCAGGCACAGATGCGAGGGGGCAAATCGTTCAATTCTTTAATGTTTCATTTTATTTAAATGTTAAATGTTGTCGTTGCTTTTTTTATTGAAATATATATTTGTGACTGAAAGTGTATGCAACCGTTTCGTTTAAAAAGTACAGCCTCGAGTCACTTTTTGAAAAAAAATTCAACTTTATTTGCAAAAAAATTCAACGTTACAACGGTTTGAAAATTAGAAAATAGCTAGGGGTAAAAATTCAGTTGGTTGCGCCTCCCGTTAGCGCCTTAAGAGGGCGCTAATGGGGCGTTAAGCCGCTAACGCCCGGGCGCAGCGATGTTTGCGCCGCTCGAGAACTTAACTTGAGATTGTGCGGCGACGCTAAAACTTACCGCTGCGACCACCTGCGCGCGCAGATTGTGACGTCATTCCATGGTGCAACGCCCTTGGGGCGCCCCGGAGCGGAAATTGAGTGGCGCCCCCTGCCTTACCGCCTGGCGCTTCCAACGACCGGAAGACTGGAACGTTATCAATCGCTGTGGGGCTGGGGGGGGCGCTATTTAAAGGGGGCCTCTTCCTGTCTTTTTCTGTGGTCGACATTTATGCACCACTCGTTCTGAGAGAGAGAGAGAGAGATTCGGAGAGAGAGAGAGAGAGAGAGAGAGAGAGAGAGAGAGAGAGAGAGAGAGAGACTTCTACATTGACTCAACGCTTTGTGAGGTAGTTTGGCCTAGTTCATCCTAACTTTGTTGCAACTTTAGTTGCTGTACCTCATTACTTTTCTGGCAAAGAGAATATGGGGGCTGCAATGATTGGGGGCGTCGTCCTGCTCCAGCTGAATCGGAGGATAGTGAGACGCAGACAGAGAGTGGCAATGATGGCCAGACGGAGGAGGGCCATCAGGCGCATGTACAGGAGAGCTTACCCTCCCAGGGTATATCGTGAACAGCTCTCCTACATCCATATGTCCGAGGAGCTGTGTTTGCGAAGGCTGCGATTCAGCAAGGAGGTGGTCACTGAGCTCTGCCACCTGCTGCAGCCAGATCTGCAGCCTCAGCTGAGGTCCAGGACGTCTCTGTCGGTGGCAGTGAAGGTCACAGTGGCTTTGAACTTCTACGCCACTGGCTCATTCCAAGCTGCTGTTGGGGACCTCGCCAATATCTCCCAGTTTGCAGTGCATCGCTGCATCCGGCAGGTCACCAATGCCCTCTTCAGAAGGAGACGAGACTTCATCTCTTTCCCTATGACCCCAGACAAGCAGCATGACCGTGCTATGGGCTTTGCGAGGGTAGCGGGCTTCCCCATGGTGCAGGGCGCCATTGACTGCATGCATGTGGCTTTGCGTGCTCTGCGAGAGAATGCAGAGGAGTTCAGGAACAGAAAGGGGTTCCATTCCTTGAATGTGCAGTTGGTCTGTGACCACAGACAGGTGATTCTCGCTGTCAATGCCCACTATCCGGGCAGCTGCCACGATGCTTTCATCCTGCGCCAGACTACTGTGGCAGAACTTTGAGGCACCGCATCAGCCAGTTGGTTGGCTTCTGGGGGACAAGGGGTACGCATTGAGCACCTGGCTGATGACACCGCTCCGTGCGCCAAACACCCCTGCTGAGCTGCGGTACCAGGAAAGCCATCAAGCAACCAGGAACATTATTGAGCGCACAATCGGCGTGCTGAAACAACGGTTCCGCTGTCTGGACCATTCCGGAGGAGCCCTGCAGTACTCGCCTGAGCAAGTTTCGAAGTTCGTAGTCGTGTGCTGCATGTTGCACAACATGGCAATCCTCAGGACCCAGCCAATGCCACCAGGCCTTGTAGCACCACCAGAGGAGGAGGAGGAAGAGGAGGAACAGGACGAGGACGATGATCATCAGCAGCACCAATGCAGGAGGGCGGCCCACAATGGTCAAACTGCAAGGGCCGTCCGTCAACGACTAATAGCAAGCCGCTTCTAGGGCCCCTGCCATTGCTACAAACACGAATCAACCCAGCACGCAACCCCTAAGCCGGCCAAGGCACCAATAATTCCAACCACCAGCCATGTATATTTTGAATACAGAAACTTATTTATTTTACAAACTCTGTGTGTGTCAATTCCTCCTGACAAACTCATAGAAATAAACACAAAAAAACAGTCAATAACATAACTGGTTCTCACAACCTGGAGATAATGTCCAAAACACTAAACAAAAGTTGGGCCATGAACCTCGGCCTTTAATAAAAAAATGACCAGCATTTTGGCACACCTCCTACTTTTTGCCCTTCGAGGGTGATCTCCTTCCCTTGTGCACTTCCCCCCTTCTAACCCTACTGCTCCTCCGTAATGGGACCTCAGTGGCTGCAGCAAGGCTGGTGGAAGGCTGCTGCTCGTCAGACCCTGACACTGCAGATGCCCCTGAAGGACGGCCTCGACCAGTTCTGGGCCTGGAGGGCCCGGCTGCAGACTGCACCAACTCTGCATGGGCGGCAGCAGTCTGTCCTACAGGCGGTGGCAAGTGCAGTGGAGAAGTGACAGTGTTGGCAGCAGGAATGCTGTCATCGTGAGAGAGGACAGCAACTCCCTGCTCGCCCGACACACTGGCACTCCCACGGGGCAGCACTTCAGCATCCGGAGCAATTTGCTGGAGAACAGATTGCTGGCCTGCTGCGGCGCGGTGACAGCCCCGGGGACATGTGCACGAACCATCGAGGATGGCAGCAGTCAGTGCTCGCGTGGCCTCAATCTGAGTCTGCATGAGAGCAGTCTCAGATGGGTTCCTGGCAGCCAGTGACTGAATTGCAGCACTAAGCTTTAGTGTGGCATCCGCCTGTGCTACAGCGAAGTGCTCCACACTCCTTGCCAGTGCCTCAATGCATTCGGGCACCCTTCCCACTGCACCCATGAGCTCAGTGTGCATGCCCACCGCCTGGCTGTTCATTTCTGCAATCAGCCGCTCCTCCTCTGCGTCCATTGCAGTAGGAGTGTCTGGCATACTCTCCCTCTGGGGAGAAGGCTCCCGTTCTTCCCTCCCCCCCCCATGGTGTTGCTGCAGCCCGCTGGGTCCTGGAGCTTCACCATCATCAGCCCCTTCCCCCCTGCTCCCCTCCGGGGAAGGCATGTTCCCAGTGTGGCCATGGGCTTCCTCGGGAGAGGGTGGCACTGATGCTCTGGCTTCCTCTTCCTCCTCAGCTGCAGCATCACTCCCAGTGGCAGCTTCAGGGCCCGTCTCCTCAGCTGGTGAATCACCATCTGAAAGCAGGGAGGTACAAGAGTGGCTTTAGCGTGAGGACAGGGTGGCAGTAAGGGAGGAATAAGTGCAGCGAGTTAGCAAGTTGGATTGAAAGTGTCAAAGGCTGGTATTGTGAGGGACAAGTGGAAGGACAGAGGACAAAAAGGTGATGACCTTACCATTGCTGTCCAGAACGGGGTCGGCGTCCCCAGTGGCGACGGGACCGATCACCCGGCTTGCCACAATCCTGTGGACGCGCTCCTCCAGATCGCTGAGGGGTTGCAGCTGAAGCCGCCCTGCACCCGTCCGTTGCTGCTGTCTCCGATTATGAGCCAGCTTAGCCTACAAGAAAAAGGACAGCATCTGAGTAAATATACAGCCATGGTCTTGCCTGATGTGCCTCCCATAGGTGAATAGCCCTTACAATATGCAGCCATGGTCTTGCCTGATGTGCCTCCCATAGGTGAATAGCCCTTACAATATGCAGCCATGGTCTTGCCTGATGTGCCTCCCATAGGTGAATAGCCCTTACAATATGCAGCCATGGTCTTGCCTGATGTGCCTCCCATAGGTGAATAGCCCTTACTGTATGCAAAGTGTGGAATGTGTGTGTGTGTTTGATGAAAGGGCCATAGGTGTTGCATGAGTGTTGTGCATTGGGGTTGTAAGACCCTCTGGCCATAGAGTGAGGTTGAGATGGAGGGATGGAGAGGTATTGAGAAAAAGCCACTCACCCTGACGACCCGAGTGAGGTCGTTGAATTTTTTGCGGCACTGAACATGGGTCCTGGGCACCATGCTCCTGGAGGAGACGCTCTGAGCCACCTCCCTCCACACTCTTCTGAACTCGCGTGGCAAAGGCCTCCTGCCACTCTCCGGGAACAGCATGCATCGTCTGCGCTCCACTGCGTCAACCAGAGCATCCAAGGCCCGCTCGGTGAAGCGATGAGCGCGTTCTCTCACCCTCTCCATGCTTGGCAGCAAAATGGATTACAGGTCTCTCCAGGCTGAGATTCAAGGCTGCAATGAGCAGGGTGTGGCTGGGGAGCAAGTGGCCCCCCCCGCTTTAAGAAGTGTCCGGCGCCAGTGTGTCTGTGTTCCCTCGCTAACTGGCAGCAGCTGCGCTGCGCTCGCGCGCTGAGGTAGCGCCTCACTCCTAGGCCTTTGCGCCAAGAGAGGTGTGCAGCGCCTGCTTTAGCGCTCCACTCACCTCCCGGGGCGGTAAAAGTGAAGTTTCCTGTCAGTGCCGATAATTAGCGCCAGGCGCTAATATTTGCGCTCGGACGATATTTGCGCCCCAAATGGGGCGCGACCTAATTTCTACCCCCTAGTTTCCATCTTGAATGTCTTTATTGCACCAAGAAATGAAAAAAGTCACTTTAAACTGTTTGTAAATTTTATTCAAAAAAATTATCTTTGCGAATGTTTGCAAAGTAGAAAATAGGTAGTTAACATTTAAAACTTAAAAACCAAGAACTTCAAAACTGAGCCTCAAAAGTCTTTGATGCTGCAATAAAAGTTCACTGTTTCACTTTAAAATGTGCGTTCCTTTCTTTGCCTTGCTGGGGGAGGGGGAGGTACAAGGCGACACTATCATCACCTCGTGAAGGTGTTGGCTACTAGCAGTTCCCGAGCAGCCTTACTTTCGGCAACACTTGGCTCCTCCCCATCAGGCCTGGCCACAGGCACATTGGCATCGTCCATGTCCTCCATTTCAGCAGGGAGCTCCTCTGCAGGGTTAAGGGTCAGTCCTTCCCGCAGGGCAAAGTTATGCAAAGCACAACAAGCCACCACAATCCTTGACACTTTCAGAGGAGAATACTGCAAGGTCCCCCCTGACCTGTCCAGGCACCGGAAGCATGATTTCAGAACCTCGATTGTCCTCTCCACCACTTGCCGTGTGGACACGTGTGCCTGGTTGTATCTCTCCTGAGCCTCATTATTGGTCCTGCGGTAGGGAGTCATCAGCCATGGTCTTACCAGGTAGCCCTCGTCGCCCAATATCCTTGCGGATCCTGGAGGGAAATGTGCTGAGGGTGCCATATAAGTCCGAGTTACGGAGGACGAAGGAGTCATCAGCACTTCCCCAGTGATCTGCATTCATGTTTAGGATCCTGAGGTGCGCATCACAGACTATCATGACATTCAATGAATGAAACCCCTTCCTGTTGATGTATGTCACAGGTGCATCCAATGCAACATGGGTTCCAGCGACAGCCCCAATCACTTTGGGGAATCCAGCAATGCTATAAAATGCAAGGGTCCTCTCCTTTTAATAGCGAGTGGAGTCAAAGTCTATGAACTCTGAAGCCCTACGGAAAATGGCATCTGTGACCTCGTGAATGCAGGCCAACGCAGCACTCTGGGAGATGTTTGAAATGTCACCGGTGCCTGCCTGAAATGACCCACTTGCAAAGAAGTTCAATGCTGTGGTTACCTTCATGTTCACTGACAAGGCAGTGCGGGTCTTCGAGCGTGTTTGAAGGTCCTCCTTTAACATGTCACAGTCAGCCGATTGCCTCTTTACTGAATATTTTTTATTGTTTTTAAAAACAGTCATTTGAAAACGCATCTGAAGAACAGAAATATTATGTAACTCGCACAGCAGCGCAGCTTAGTGCTGCCGGATGAACAAGTGGCGCAGCACACAGCCTCCTCGGAGGACGAGGTGCGACGCCGGATGTGGCCAATCCAGCAGCAGGCAACCACATTGCTGGCCGTCAAGCAAGGGATGCACTCATCCATGCCAGATTCGCGTAAGCTTACACTTCAACACAGGTGGCTGGCACATGGAGATAAATATATGTCTCAAAACCCCAGGCATCATCTGTCTAATAAATGGTGGTTTGCGCTCAGTGTCACCACCAACATTCTACATGGCATTCGCTCTGAGAACTCACTCTTGAACTTCCATTTCTCAGAACAGAGGCCACACTTTTAGGTGATCTCAGCAGATCATTAAACCTTTTTCGACACTGAACCCATGTGCGTCTGCACACCTCGAACTCACCTCAGCAATTTGCAGCCAAGCTGCCTTGGTTTGCTGAGGAGGCCTCCTCCTTCCATTTCCAGGGTAGAGGAGCTCCTGATGTCCTCTAACTCCCTCCACAAGAGCATGGAGGGAGCCCTCATTGAACCTGGCTACAGCCTTAGATTTGGGGGCTCCCATTCCTGCAGCAGACAGCACTTTGAGAAAAAAGCATTAATTTTACTATGCCAATGATTGGAACACATCTGGCATATTTCTCACTTCTGCACAATCTCTCATCACAACATTCAAGAAGCATTTAGATGAGCACTTGAAACGCCATAGCATACAAGGCCACGGACCAAGTGCTGGAAAATTAGATTAGAATAGACAGGGCTTGATGGCCGGTGCGGACACGATGGGGCGAAGGGCCTCGTTCTGTGCTGTATAACTCTATGGGCTGGATTTTGATACTGGGGCAGGTTGGGGTCGTGAGATCCGCTTTTCGTGTTGCCCACCCAAATCTAGATCGATGTGGGAGAGTGATGCGATTTTAACTTAATTGGCCAATTGAGTTCTAACGTGTGGGAACCCATGGCCAATGAGTTATTCCAGTCTGAAAGTCGCCTCCGATGAAGTCATCATTGCTGCTGCATTTAAGGTCTGCAACAAGCCTTGCTTCTTCTGCAGACTGCCAAGCTTCTGGGCTTGTATCTTAGAGGCAACTGCAGGAGGAATGGCCAGCCAAAGACCCAGGTCTGCTCCCAGGTTCGATGACGTTGCCCTGCAAGCTTTAGTGGAGGGAGCAAGAGCCAACAGAGAGGTGCTCTTCCCTTCCTCAGGGAGGAAGAAGCCTCCCCAGCAGACCAAGACTGTGTGGGTCCAGGTTGCCCAGGAGGTCAACTCCTTATCCATCACCCGCAGAACCTGGCTCCAGTGCAGGAAGAGGTTTCATGACCTTCTACGCACTGCAAAAGTGAGTATGACTTTCCCTTCACCTTCAATCTGATCCCCATTGCCTCTCCTCACCAGCACTCAGCTTTAGAAACCTCTTCCTCCAGATCCCACTTGACACTGACATATATGCACCCTTACCCATTCCCTCTCCCTCTATGGTCACATTCACCTTACTATTCGACTATGCAGCCCTCACACTCCCTATCGCTGTCATGCTATGAAAACAACTTACAACACACAGGGAGGGACCCTTGGTCTTGCCACCTCACTCCATCTTTGTCTCCTAAGCATCTATGCTATGGACTCTCTACACTCACTCCTTCAATCTCACTCAAACTCCACTTGTCTCCCTCATTGCAGGAAAAGAGAGCTCACAATAAAAGGGAAAAAGCCAGGACAGGAGGAGGGCCACCTTCATCAGCCCAGCTCACCCCCTGGGAGGATGCGGTCCTGGAGATCGTGGGACTGGAGGACGATACACAAGTGGGGGACGGACAGACAGGTGCATCACAGCAAGCTGGTGACAGAATAGTGTTCCATCTCTCTCATTGACATTGCATGAGTCGCTGATAATGAATCTGAAGCTCTAACAGATGAATTTATGATCATCTGCAATATGCAAGAAACCTTGGCATCACATCTCTGACTCTTTCCTTTACTCCCCCACAGGACCATCGCAAGCACCCGTCCCCACTAGCCAGGAAGACCAGCCTGAGCATCCAGACTCCTCAGAGGAAGCTGCAACCTCTGAGGGCGCAGCGTCAGCAGAATTCAGCGCACCCAGCACCGAGACTCACACCCCGGTGGGAGCCTTAGGACATAGAGTAGTGTTGTCACCTGGTGTATCACAGCTCACAAGTGAGCATCAGCAGATGGTGGAGACAGGGACAGCAGTGGAGAGTCCTAGTCGGAGGGCGCAGGACTCTCCTAGCTCGGCTCAGCTGCATGTTGACCCTCTGCATCTGGGGCCATCCATAAGATCAGTGGTGCTGGGACTCCAGGAACAGATGCAGGAGTCTGACAGGTTTTGTCTCCAGGGTCGCTGCGAGTGTGGAGCGAATGGAGGAGTCCATAGCGAACATGAGCAGAGCCTTTGTGGAGTCATTGGCGCATGAACGCATCACCATGGAAAGGATGGCAACCTCCATGGAGGTGATAAGTCGCCAGAGTGCTGAAAACATGGTGAGTGTTCTGAATAGAATGACAACTCTGGAGGAGCAATGGACATCTATTGAACAGAGAAACCAGACCTTCATGGAAGTCCTTCTGAGTAGGACTGCCAGTGCAGATACGGGTCCCCATGGCCCCCCTGATGTGCAGCAAGGTGCTCTCAATCCACTTGCAAGCGCTGAGGTGGACCTGGCCCATGAGAGGGATGTTGGTGGCAGACAACAAGGTGGTGGGGGCTCCTCTCCAAGCGCTCACACGACTATGCCACTGACAAGTCCTCGGTCAGAGCCCCACCAGAGTCCGTACCCAACTGAGATCGGCGTCTCAACCCCTGCCCAGCTGCAGGAGCAGCAGACTGTTGCCGAGCCCTCGTAGGTTCGCAACCCCAGAGGACGCCCGCAAAGGTGTCGAGACAGGAGCAGCAACAAGCTGAGCAGGGGGCCGCCACCTCTGCTGAAGCCACAGGGGAAGCACCATGTAGGAGCATGCGTAAGAGAAAGATACTGCACAAATAGTCACAAGGGTAGTCACTTGGGTGAAATTTGATGTTTAATGTAAAAAAGCATCAGATGTAAAGTGTAAATAAAAACTCTGATGGCTACAGCTGCAGTTGTGGTGTCTGTCATTTCGCTAATGGGACTTCCACAATGAGGCCTGAGGATAACTTGCAATTGTCAATATGGTGGTCACATTGTTAGGGATCCACTGGGTCTGGGCCATTGTCGTAGCTCTGGTAAGAAGCTGCGAGGCAAAAGTGCTTGATTGTCTAGGCTAAGCAAATCTGGCCAAGATGAGTGCGTCCCTTGCATTCCGGGCAGCTATGGTCTCACGTAATGCTGCCGCTGGTTGATGGCCTCTGCAAGTTGTTCGTTCTCTCTCACTTCCTCCTCCTCCTCATCTGAGGAGGCTATGTGAGGAGCCACTTGGTCCTCCAGCATCTGTAAGCCACGACGCTGTGCCATGTTGTGAAGTGCACAGCAAACCACGACGATTCTGGAGACCCTGGCTGCTGAGTATTGCAGGGCTCCACCTGATCCATCCAGGCATCTGAAGCGCATCTTCAGCATACCGATGGTTTGCTCGATTATGGCTCTGGTGGAAATGTGGCTGGAGTAGTAGCTCTCCTCAGCTGCGTTGGATGGGCTCCTCAACGGTGTCATTAGCTAAGTCTTCAGGGGATAGCCCTTGTCTCCAAGTAGCCATCCGTGAAGTTGGTCTGGCGGACTGAATAGCGGAGGCACACTAGACTGGCGCAGGATGAAGGAGTCATGGCAACTGCCAGGGTACTTGGCACAAACATGCAAAACTTCCTTCTTGTGGTCACACACCAGCTGAACGTTGAGGGAGTAGAAGCCCTTGCGGTTGACAAAAATACCTGGATTGCGATGGGGTGCCTTAAGGGCCACGTGTGCAGTCAACGACGCCCTGCACCCTTGGAAAGCCTGCCAGATTAGCTAATCCAACCACACGCGCCGTGACACTTGCTCGATCCTTGAAGATCGCGCATATCGACACAGACATCAAGTTTCTACAGAGATGCAAGAAAGCAGACAAGATCCCGAAAGGACTACAGATCACGAACCCACTCAAGTCGACATACAACACAGACTACACGGAGAGACTTTGCCGTCGTACCTCTCGCACACCCCTCAACCATCTCGTACACCAGCTCTACAGCAGACGCCGCGACCTCGAAACCAAGATAGAGTCCATGTACTCAGCCTGTGCTCAGGACACAGACCAGCTACGAGACACCGCCAAACAGACGAGGCAACGGAACTATGCTGCCAACATGCACACCAAGAACAGGAAGTTTGAGAAACTCGGCATCACCACCAGCAGCAACCAAGCCTCCACCGGTACCACGGTTGCAACCACAGGGAAGTCCATCGTCAACTTGTCCGACCACACCCTTCAACCAGATGAAATCGAAGTTCTCAGCCGAGAGCTCAATTTCTACCCCACCACCAAAATGGACCCCATTGGTCTCGCGGCAGACAGAGGAATTCATCAGGAGAATGAGGCTCCGGGAATTCTTCCACAAATCCCAACATGTCAGCAGCGAACCCAATGAGACAATCAATGATCCGGAACAGCAGACAGAGGGACCCGCAGTGCAGCAACCGAAGAAGAAAGAGTCAAATTGGACCCCTCCGGAGGGTTGATGCCCTAAGCTTGACATGTATGTTCAAGCTGTCAGGAGATGCATCAACGCCAGATTCATCGGCCGCACTCACAAGACAGTCCAGAATGTCACCCGAGCACAACGCAACGCCATCCACGCTCTCAAGACCAACCGCAACATCGTCATCAAACCAGCAGACAAAGGGGGAGCCATCGTCATACAGAACAGAATGGACTATTGCAAAGAAGCACACTGACAACTGGACAACCAGGAACACTACAGACAGTTACCCGCAGATCCGACCAAAGAACACACCCGCCAACTCAATAGACTGATCAAGACCTTCGATCCAGACCTTCAAAGCATCCTACGCGCGCTCACCCCACGTACTTCTACTGCCTCCCAAAGATACACAAAGCCAACACACCCGGACATCCTATCGTATCAGGCAACGGAACCCTGTGTGAGAACCTCGCTGGATACGTCGACGGCATCCTGAAACCCATCGTACAGGGAACCCCCAGCTTCTGTCGCGACACTACAGACTTCTTACAGAAACTCCGCACCCACAGGCCAGTTGAACCAGGAACACTCTTCGCCACGATGGACGTCTCGGCACTCTACACCAGTATCCCCCACGATGACGGCATCGCTGCGACAGCCTCAGTACTCAACACCAACAACAGTCAATCTCCAGACGCCATCCTACAACTCATCCGCTTCATCCTTGACCACAATGTCTTCACCTTCGACAACCAGTTTTTTACCCAAACACACGGAACAGCCATGGGGACCAAATTCGCACCCCAATACGCCAACATCTTCATGCACAAGTTCGAGCAAGACTTCTTCACTGCAAAGGACCTCCAACCAACGCTATACACCAGATACATAGACGACATTTTCTTCCTATGGACCCACGACGAAGAATCACTGAAAAGACTACACGATATCAACAAGTTCCATCCCACCATCAGACTCACCATGGACTACTCAGAATCGGTTTCATTCTTGGACACACGAATCTCCATCAAAGACGGACACTTCAGCACTTCACTCTAGCGCAAGCCCACGGACAACCTCACGATGCTCCACTTCTCCAGCTTCCACCCTAACCACGTTAAAGAAGCCATCCCCTATGGGCAAGCCCTGCGAATACACAGGATCTGTTCAGACGAGGAGGAACGCGATGGACACCTACAGACGCTGAAAGACGCCCTCGTAAGAACGGGATATGACGCTCGACTCGTCGATCGACAGTTCCGACGGGCCACAGCAAAAAATCGCATAGACCTCCTCAGAAGACAAACAAGGGACACAACCAACAGAGTACCCTACGTCGTCCAGTACTTCCCCGGAGCGGAGAAACTACGCCATGTTCTTCACAGCCTTCAACATGTCATCAATGACGACGAACACCTCGCTAAGGCCATCCCCACGCCTCCACTACTCACCTTCAAACAGACCATCGTTCGCAACAAATTACCCAGCTTTCAGGAGAACAGCGACCACAACACCACACAACCCTGCCACGGCAACCTCTGCAAGACATGCCAGATCATCAACACAGATACCATCATCACACGTGAGGACACCACCCACCAGGTACATGGTACATACTCATGTGACTCGGCCAACGTTGTCTACCTCATACGTTGCAGGAAAGGATGCCCCAGAACATGGTACATCGGCGAGACCATGCAGACACTGCGACAATGTATGAACGGACACCGCACAACAATCGCCAGGCAGGAGTGTTCCCTCCCAGTCGGGGAACACTTCAGCAGTCAAGGACATTCAGCCTCCGATCTTCGGGTAAGCGTTCTCTAAGGCGGCCTTCGAGACACACGACAATGCAAAATCGCCGAGCAGAAACTGATAGCCAAGTTCCGCACCCATGAGGACGGCCTCAACCGGGATCTTGGGTTCATGTCACGCTACATGTAACCCCACCTGACGTAGAGTCATCCAGACTCGAGTCGTCGTTGGCTTGTTCTCTCTACACAGATGCGGCCGGACCTGCTGTGATTTCCAGCAAAAAAAGTCTTTTGTTTTCCATACAGACCCCAGCATCTGCCACATTTGACCCCTTGTGACCTCACCTCATTGTCTTTGATGTAATGTTTTCCTGACTGACCTGTTTGGACACCATCCACACCTTTGATTGCCGTGATTATCTCTCTGCCGAGGTGTGATAAAGGGCAGTTAGAAAGATTAACTGTAATCATCTGGCAGTGTTCTGACTATATATGCTGTGCCTATATGCATCTCTTCACTTCACCTGATGAAGGAGCAGCGCTCCGAAAGCTTGTGATTTCAAATAAAGCTGTTGGACTATAACCTGGTGTTGTGCGACTTTTCACATTTGTCCACCCCAGTCCAATACCGGCATCTCCACATCATGGATCCTTGGTGAAATGGATGTGATTGTGCGCGATGGCAAAGAGGGCATCGGTTACCTGCGTGATGCAGGTGTGTGCGGCCGCCTGGGAGATGCCGCTGATGTCTGCTGCTGATCCCTGGAATGAGCCTGAGGCAAAAAAGTTGAGTGCGGTAGTGACTTTGACGGCCACTGGTCAGGGGTGTCCACCTGGTCCTCTGGGCTCCAGGTCTTGTTGCAGCATTGCGCAGATGTCACCCACTACCTCTCGCGAAAGTCGGAGTCGCCTTTGGCACTGCTACTCAGACATGTTGAGGTAGCTGACCCTCTGTCTGTAGACCCTGTTTGGGGGGTATCTCCTGCGCCGACGGCCTTCCATGCGCTGGCCCCTTCTGGCCTGTGCAGCTTCATGCGGGTGAGCAGCAGCTTGACGCTCCTGCTGTTGCTGTTGTTCATGGTTCTGCTGGTGCCGCGGCTGGTGTTCGTCCTCATCTGATGCCCAGGAGGGAAAGGAAATAAATGGCTCCCATGCCTCTGGTATATGCCTCAGTTGAGGAAGCGCTCAATGAGGGTGGCGGGAGGGGTTTCCCAGGAGGTCACACTGGAGATGGGTGTCAGGCTCCAAACTTCCAGAGCTGTGGTTATGCCTTCTAAAAGTTCCCCCAGACCTGTGACAACAAAGTCCTGCCACCTGCAAATGATGGCTGATCAAATCTCCTATTTAATGGTTGAGCTGCAGCTGATAGTTAGCAATCCACTTGTGCTCCCGCCAGGTTTCAGATCAGGTGTGCTTCACGTGGGAAAAGGGTTAAACTCGCAAAATACTGTAAAAATGGCATTACAAGCCAATTCAGGGCTTGTTAAGGGCATTAATGGCCTCTCCCACCTCTTGGAGGTGGGACGGAGACGGGACCAGTAGACGCGATTTCATCAAAATTACGTGGAGGCGGGATTGGGCCCAGCCCGCCAGTTTCTGCAATTTTAACACCCCCACACGCCTCCAATCCCACCTCAACGGCCCTATGAAAATCCAGCCCTATGACTATTAGTCACATACTACAGTAAATTGAAAGATAAAAAAAATCAGAAATGTCTTTCTGGAATATGACCAGCAATTGCATTCAATAAATTTTGTTCAGATCAGCCGCCGTCAACTCCCCTTTCTAGATAATAGAACACCAAACCATTCCATTTACATTTTTTAAGGGGACATGGCCCGTTTAAATTTTTATTCAAACAACGCGTCATCAGATGCGAGAAACTGACATGCTCCAAGCAGTTGCCTGGAGGGACCCGCACGTCGGCTGTAACCAGGCCAATCAAGCAAAAATCAGAACTGCGGGCCGGCGGCATCCGGGAGCGGGTCCGAAAGCTGCCGAGCAGCGGGCCCGCCCTCAACCCGCCTCCTCTATAAAGATCGTGGCCTCAGTATCCACAGCCCTCTGGGGCAGAGAATTCCAAAGATTCACAGCCCTCTGAGTGAAGAAATTCCTCATCTCATCTTAAATGGCCGACCCCTTATCCTGAGATTGAGACGATGCCCCCTAGTTCTGGACACTCCAGCCAGAGGAAACAACCTCTCAGCATCTAGCCTGTCAATCCCCCTCAGAATCTTAAATGTTTCAATGAGATCACCTCTCATTCTGCTAAACGCCAGAGAGTATAGGCCCATTCGACACAATCTCTCATCATAGGACAGCCCTCTCATCCCAGGAATTAATCCAGTGAACCTTTGTTGCACCGCCTCCAAGGCAAGTATATCCTTCCTTAGATAAGGAGACCAGAACTGTGCACAGTACTCCAGGTGTGGTTCACCAATTAAGGAGACCTAATTGAGGTGTATAAAATTATGAGGGGCATCGATAGAGTGGATAGGAAGGACCTATTTCCCTTAGCAGAGGAGTCCGTAACCAGGGGGCATAGATTTGAAGTAATTGGTCGGAGGTTTGGAGGGGATTCGAGGAGAAATTTTTTCACCCAGGAGGGTGGTGGGGGTTTGGAACTCACTGTCTGAAAGGGTGGTAGAGGCAGAGACCCTCATCACATTTAAAAAGTACTTTGTTATGCACTTGAAGTGCCATAACCTACAAGGCTATGGACCAAGTGCTGGAAAGTGGGATTAGCATGGATAGCTTTGTCAGCCGGCACGGACAAGATGGGCTGAATGGCCTCCTTCTGTGCTGTAAATTTCTATGATTCTATGACTCCATTCTCCAGTTTCTCTACCTCTGTTACATCTATTCCAACACGAGTTCTTCCAAAATTTCTTAGTTTCTTCAGCCAAGGATTCCCCTCCACCATAGTTTACCAGGCCCTCAACTGTGTCAGTCCCTTTCCCACACTTCCACCCTTACTCCTTTCACTCCCAGAACCACGATAAGGGTCCCCTTTATCAGACACACTCTGGTGGTGGCATCTCACTGGAGATGGCAGAGGATGATCTTGAACGTGAACCCAGCACATCTTCCCCTGCCCGCCCCCTTCAACATTCTGAAGGGACTGTTCGCTCAGCTACACCCTGGTCCAGTCTTCCATCATCCCAACACCTGCTCATCTTTCCCCAGCACCTTCCTATGCAAGCACAAGAGAACAACTGCCCTTTCACTTCCTCCTTTCTCATCATCCAGGACCCCAAACACTTCTTCTGGGTTAAACAGCTATTTGCTTGTAATTCTTCCAGCTCAGTATACTATATTTGCTGCTCACAATGAACTGCGGAGACCAAACGCAGATTGGGTGATTGCTTCTCTGAACACCTCCGTTCAATCCGCAAGTGTAACCCTGCGCTTCCCGTCGCTTGCCACCTTAATTCGCCATCCCACTCTGACCCCTTACTGTTCCAGTGAAGCTCAATGCAAGCTCAAAGACTATCACCTTATCTGGCACTTCACAGCCTTCTGGAAGATTGAGTTTAGCAACTTTAGATCTTAATCACAGCTCCCATTGACTCGGATATTCTGTAACCACTTACAACCTCCTCTGGACCCATCTTTTGTTCACATGTTTGTCCCATTATTAGCTCCTTTTGATTTGCACCATCATCATCCCTTTTGTCATTTAATCAATCCTGCCCTCCACTCCATCACTTTTGTTCTTTCTCTGCCCCCCTTTTCCTGGCTCTGTATTTGCTTAAAACTGTTCATTGCCGAGTATATCAAAAAAATTCCAAAGGGTTCATCACAGCAACAGCGGGTTGCAATGAAAACCTAGCAATCTTGCTAAAGGCACAACAGACAAAGGGAAACAGCTTGAAGTTCTTTTAGATCTAGCTGAGGTTTTCAACTGTTGGACACACTGGTGTCCCTATCTTTGTCCGAGTAGGACAAGCTAGCTCTTAATGCACACGAGTGGGTGATGATGGGTACTCCCTTCCCAAGGGTGAAAGAAGTAAACAGCACGCTGGACGTGATGAAGGAAGTGCCACAGGTCTGGACAGGATGAACGTTGTTGGCCTAAATGACAGCCGGGAGTGATCCCACCCTCATCCCTAGACTCTTGGGGCTGGATTTTGTCAGTGTGGGCGGGCTGGGGCGTGTCAGGTGGAAATTGTGTCAGGACCCCGACTCCTAAGTGAAGTGCTGAAAAAGTGGGATTTTCCCCTAATTGGGCAATTGATTTCCTGCGTGTGGGAACCCCTGGCCCAATGAGTCTTTTCATACAGAAAGTCGCCTCTGATGACGTCATCAATGCTGCTGGATTTAAGACCTGCAAGCAGCCTTGCTTCCTCTGGAGACTGCAAAGGCTCTGCAAATTGTATGAAGGTGTTGATTTCCCGACTGTCCACGATCAAGCAAAAAAGTGTGCTCTCGGTTTGATGAGCCATCCCTCCAAGCTCTGGAGCACAGAGCCAGATGTAATAAGGAGGTGCTGTTCCCTTCCTCAGGGAGAAAAAAGCCACCCCAGCAGACAAAAGCTGTGGGGCTGCAAGTGGCCGAGGAGGTCAACTCCATTTCGCTGAGCCGCAGAACCTGGCTGCAATGCAGGAAGAGGTTTCATGATCTTCTCCGCACAGGAAAAGTGAGTATGACTTTCCCATCACCCTCAATCTGATCCCCATCGCCTCTCCTCACCAGCACTCTGCTTTGCCAACCTCTTCCTCCACATGCCACTTGATACTTACATCCCTGCACCCTTACCCATTCCCTCTCTCTCGAAGGTCACATTCACTTAACTATTTGACCATGCAGCCCTCACACTCCCTATCAGTGATGCCATGACAACAACTTTCAACACACAGGGATGGTCCTTTGTATCCTTCTAAGCATCTCTATGCTATGGATTATCTACACTCACTCCTTCATTCTCACTCAAACTCCACTTGTGTCCCTCATTACAGGAAAAGAGAGCCCACAATAAGAGGGAAAGAGCCATGACAGGAGGAGGGCCACCCTCAGCAGCCCAGCTCACCGCCTGGGAAGAGGATTCCCAAGGGGGGACGGACAGATGGGTGCATCGCAGCAAGCTGGTGACAGAATAGTTTGGCATCTCTCTCATTGACATTGCATGAGTCACTGATAACAGATTGACTTATGATCATCTGCACTATTCAATATGCATATAACCTTGACCTCACATCTCTAACTCTTTCCTTTACTCTCCCACAGGACCATTGACAGCCCCTGTCCCCACTGTCCAGGAGGAAGAGCCTGAGCTTCCAGACTCCTCAGAGGAAGCTGCAACCTCAGGGCGCAGCCTCAGCAGAATTCAGCGCACCCAGCACCAGCGCAGACACTCGCACCTCGGTGGGACCTTCCCGAGATAGAGTAGTGTTGGCACCTGGTGTATCACAGCTCACAAGTGAGCATCAGCAGATGGTGGAGACAGGGACAACAATGCAGAGTCCTCGTCGGAGGGCTCAGTTTCATGTCGACCCTGTGCCTCTGGGTCCATCCAGAACAAGAGCGGTGCTGGAACTCCAGGAACAGGTGCAGGAGTCCCTGGCAGGTTTTGTCTCCAGGGTCGCTGCGAATGTGGAGCGAATGGAGGAGTCCATTGCGAAAATGAGCAGAGCCTTTGTGGAGTCCTTGGCGCATGAACGCATCACCATGGAAAGGATGGCAACCTCCGTGGAGAGGATGGCTACAGCCATGCAGGAGCTTAGTCGCCAGAGTGTAGAAAACATGGTCATTGTTCAGAACAGACTGGCATCTCTTGAGGAGCGATGGTCAGCTACTGAGCATAGAAACCAGACCTTCATGGAAGTCCTCTGGAGTAGGACTTCCAGTGCAGAAATGGGTCCTCATGGCCCCCCTGCAGTGCAGCAAGGTGCTGTCAAGCCACTTGCTAGCTCTGAAGTGGGGCTGACCCATGAGAGGGATGTTGGTGGTAGACAACAAGGAAGTGGGGGCTCCTCTCCAAGCGCTCAAACAACCATGCCACTGCAAAGCCCTCGGTCAGAGCCCCACCAGAGTCCTCACCCAACTGAGATGGGCATCTCATCCCCTGCACAGCCGCAGGAGCAGCAGACTGTTGCCGAGCCCTCACAGGTTTGCAACCCCAGAGGACGGCCGCCAAAGCTGTCAAGACAGGAGCAGCAAGAAAGTGAGCAAGGGGCCTCTGCATCTGCTGAAGCCACAGGGGAAGCACCACGTAGGAGCACGCGTAAGAGGAAGATAACGCACAAGTAGTCACAAGGGTAGTCACTTGGGTGTTAATTTTTCAAATGCCACCAGTTGCTTGTTGTGATAAAAAATTCTGATGGCAAATTGTTGAAGTTGTGGCCTGTCATTTTGCAAATGGGACTTCCACATTGAGGGCTTAGAGCGACTTGCAATTGTCAGTATGGTGGTCAGAGTGATAGGAATCCGGAGGTTCTTGTCCGTGGGGGTAGTTTTCCAAACCGCCACTACTCAGCATCTTGGCGCTGCCTGTAGTCTCTTCAGATCCGCCATTTTTCTGTTTGTTTACATTGTGTAATTCCAAAAAGTTGGTCCAAGCAAAAAAGGAAGAAAGTGGTGTTAACTTTAAAACAAACAGAAAATCGAGATATGCCAAAGACTAGAAAGGAGAGAGAATCGTATGAACCTTATGAATTAATTAAAAATCGGTTCGTCAACAACCTACGGCATCAAATCGCAGAAGGATAAGCTGCTCAAGTTTTATTCAAGCTCGGAGACATCTAAGCGTGTAGAGAAACGGCGTACACTTCGTAAGCCTAAGCTTGAAGAGCTGGATACCGTGCTTTATGAATGGTTTTCTCTTAAGCGTTCAGAGGGTGTTCCGATTTCTGGACCCATGCTAAATCGAGAAAGCTAAGGATTACTACGCAAAGATGGAGCTCACTGACAAGTGTGCTTTCTCCGAGGGATGGCTAATGTGCTTCAAGTTACGACACGGGATACGACGACTCGATATTTCCAGGGAGAAGAAATCAGCTGATCACGCCGCCGCCGAAGAATACAGTGATTATTTCAATCGGATTTGTCACCAGAACAGATATACAATGCCGATGATACTAGCTTATTTTGGAGGTTTTTGCCAGAATCAACACTTGCTGGGGCTAGTGCTTCAGGTTACAAGAAAAATAAAGATCGTGTAACCGTGCTAACATGTGCGACGCTGCTGGATCACACCGGGTTAAACTTCTCGTTATTGGGAAGTATAAAAATCCCCGTGCATTTAACAATGTGAGGCACTTACCTGTTGAGTACAAAGCTCAAAAAAATGCTTGGATGGATAAGGAAATATTTTTGTATTGGTTCCATCATATTTTTGTTCCATCTGTGAAGGAACATTTCCATAAAATAGGGAAACCTGAAGATAGCAAATGCATTTTATTGCTTGATAATTGTAGAGCCCATCTGCATGAATCCAAGTTGGTTTCGGGAAATATTTTCACCATTTATTTGCCAGCAAATGTAACTTCTTTCATACAATCCATGGACTAGGGCATTATCCAAAATCTCAAGATTCATTACAAGAAAGACTTCCTACGTAAACTGATAAACCAAGATGACAAAATTCAAGCATTTCAGAAGGAATACAATCTTAAAGATGCCATCTTTAATGTTGCATGTTCGTGGAACTTGGTGAAAGGTCACACTCTGAGGCAAGCCTGGTGCAAATTGTGGCCTTCTGTAATGTTTGCCGAAGGTGGTTCTTCAGATGAGGAATTTGATGGGTTTAATGTTCATCCCAAGAAGAGTTCAATAATGGAAATGGCTGGCATGGTGAAAAATGCAGGCCCAGCAAACCCTCTACATCACCTCAGGTGAAAGTGATATTGAGCAGTGGGTTGATGCAGATAGAGAAGTTGGCGTTGTGCATGGTGATGAAATAATTGAGACTGTTTTGAATCCAAAGAAAGAAAAGGAAAGTGAGATGGAAAGTGAAGAGGATGCGATTTATGAAGAGAAGATTTCTTGGGCTAAAGCTGCAGATGGATTTGATTTAACCCTCCAATTTGCTGAAAGGCAGCCTTGCTACTCTGCCCAAGAAGTTATGCACCTCCATATTTTCATTCCACCTTTCTACAAAAAAGGCAAGAGTCCACTAAGCAAGCAGACATCCGGGACATGTTTAAGCAAGCTTCCAAAAGAGTTGAAGCAGTGGAAGTGCCTGATGAATCTGTTGAGGTGGAAGTGCATGATCCTGATCACCTAGCTGGCATGGGTCATATTCCTAATGAACTAGCTGACTTGGAATAAATATACAGTGAACTACAGTAGTTTATAAGTTTAGTTTTAGTGTCAAGTAATTTAAGAGTAATTTAAGTTTACATTACTGTATTTGCAAGTTTAAGTGCACTTTTGTTTTGGTGAAGTGTTACAGTATTAGTGTTATCTACAGTAAAGTACAGTACTGTAATGGATTACCCTCAACTGGCAGTACTGTACTTCATCAAGCATCTTCTACCATACATTTAACGGAACATTCTGTAGGTGAGTACCCAATTATACAGTACATTTCTTGATTTTTTATTTTTGTTTGTGTTAAAAATTGCCTTGGCAGGTATACCTCTGTTAATCGAGAATTTTTCATCAACCGGCACCATCCTGGTCCCATAGGTGCCAGATAAGAAAGAGTTTACTGTATTTAGAAGAGTCACCATGCTCTGTTGAGTCTGGCGAGTTATCTCCTCCATGGAGGTTGCCACCCTCTCCATGGCAGTACGTTCAAGCGTCATTGCCTCCACCATGGCAGTGCTGATGTTTGAGATGGACTCCTCCATTCTCTGCACACTCGCAGTTACCATGGATGCAAAACCTGTCAGAGACTCCTGCACTTGTTGCTGAAGTTCCGCTGTTTTTCTGGATGGACCCAGAGGCACCGCGTCATCATCCACGACAAAGCAGCCCGCTTGATTGGCACCCCATCCACCTTAAACATTCATTTCCTCCACCACCAGCATACACTGCAGCAACTCGCCAAGGCTTCTTCAGGCAGCATCTCCCAAACCCACGACCTCTTCAACCTAGAAGGACAAGGGCAGCAGGCGCATGGGAACATCATCACCTCCACATTCCCCTCCAAGTCACACACCATCCTGACTTAGAAGTATATTGCCGATCCTTCATCATCACTGGGTCAAGATTCTGGAACTCCCTACCAAAACAGCAATGTGGGAGTACCTTCACCACACGGACTGCAGAGGTTCAAGGCGGCGGCTCACCACCACCTTCTCAAGGGCAATTAGGGATGAGCAATAAATGCAGGCCTTGCGAGCGACGCCTACATACCATAAACAAATAAAAGAGATGAACTGAAAGAAATTAGCATTAATAAAAAAGTAGTACTGGAGAAATTAATGGGACTGAACGCCAATAAATCCCCTGGACCTGATGGCCTACATCCTAGGGTTTTGAAAGAGTTGGCTGTAGAGATAGTGGATGCATTGGTTGTCATTATTCAAAATTCCATAGATTTAAGAATGGTTCCCGCAGATTGGAAGGTAGCAAATGTAACCCCACTATTTAAGAAAGGAGGGAAGAGAGAAAACGGGGAACTACAGACCAGTTAGCCTGATATCAGTAGTAGAGAAAATGCTAGAATCTATTATTAAAGGATGTGGTAACAGGGCACGTAAAAAACAATAGGCGGATTGGGCAGTCAACACGGATTTATGAAAGGGAAGTCGTGTTTGACAAATCTGTTCGCATTGAGGTTGTAACTAGCAGAATAGATAAGGGGGAGCCAGTGGATGTGGTGTATTTGGATTTTCAGAAGGCATTCGATAAGGTGCCACACGAGAGGTTATTAAACAAAATTAGGGCTCATGGGATTGGGGGTAATATACGAGCATGGATTGAGGATTGATTAACGGACAGAAAACAGAGAGTAGGAATAAACGGGTCATTTTCGGGTTGGCAGGCTGTAACTAGTGGGGTACCGCAAGGATCAGTGCTTGGACCTCAGCTATTCACAATCTACACCAATGATTTGGATGAGGGGACCAAATGTAATATATCCAAGTTTGCTGATGATACAAAGCTGGGTGGGAATGTAAATTGTGAGGAGGATGCAAAGAGGCTTCAAGGGGATATAGACGGGCTAAGTGAGTGGGCAAGACCATGGCAAATGAAATATATGCTTTTTCTGATCCAGCTCGCACGAAATTGATGTTCTGGACAGCTGCTGTGCTGGGCTTGCGTATCCCAGCGGCGTAGTTAATTCGTGCGAGCTGTGGGATCACGTGACTCAGTTAGAGCCAATGGCAGCACACCATCTTCCATTCATAAGTCTCACAGCATGGCTGAGAGACTTATGAATCTTGCACCCCCCCAAAATAACAGCTAAACCTCAATTAAATTTTTAAAAAAAACCATCACATTAATAAAATAAGTATAGTTAATTAAATTAACCATTTTAAATAAAAAATTAAATTTTTGAAAAAATTTAAAATCTTTTAAAAAGTTATAAAAATAAACTTACCTGTCTTTAAAGTCTATAAAAAAGATATACCTGTAAAAAAAAATTCAAAAAAATACTTAATTCACTACTTACCTTCTTAAAAGCGGGTCTTACTCCTCCTTTTTACATTTCCAAAATCTTCAGTACTTACCTGCGCGTCCAAAGCATGAAGTGCACAGCGTGTGCGCAGCCTGTAGCGCGCACGCGATGCACTCCGGCCCCGCCCCCTTTTCGGAAGAGCAATTGCCGGTTTTCAGCGCATGCGCAGGGCATGCAGAAAACCGGCAATTGGAGTGGGAATACGCGAGAGTATGCAGTGCGTACTCTCGCGTCCCGGGATCAATTTTCGGCCCATAATGTGGAGAAATGTGAAGTTATCCACTTTGGTAGGAAAAATAGAAAAGCAGAGTATTTTTTAAATGGTGAGCTGGGAAATGTTCAGAGGGACCTGGGTGTCCTCGTACATGAATCACTGAAAGTTAACATGCAGGTACAGCAAGCAATTAGGAAAGCAAATGGTATGTTGGTCTTTATTACCAAGAGGATTTGAGTATAAGAGTAAAGACGTCTTACTGCAATTATATAGGGCCCTGGTGAGACCACACCTAGAGTATTGTATACAGTTTGGGTCTCCTTACCGAAGGAAGGATATACTTGCCATAGAGGGAGTGCAATGAAGGTTCACCAGACTGATTCCTGGGATGGGGTGATTGTCCTATGAGGACAGATTGAGTAGACTAGGCCTATATTCGCTAGAGTTTAGAAGAATGAGAGGTGATCTCATTGAAACATACTAATGTTTTTTTTTAATATACAGGGCTTGACAGGGTAGATGCAAGGAGGATGTTCCTCCTGGCTGGGGAGTCTAGAACCAGGGGTCACATTCTCAGAATAAGGGGTCAGCCATTTAGGACTGAGAGGAGGAGACATTTCTTCACGGAGGGTGGTGAATCAGAGGGCTGTGGAGGGTCAGTCGTTGAGTATATTCAAGATAGAGATTGATAGATTTTTGAATATTAAGGGAATCAAGGGATATGGGGATAGTGGAGATGAGGTAGAAGATCAGCCATGATCTTATTGAATGGCGGAGCAGGCTCGAAGGGCCAAATGGCCGACTCCTGCTCCTATTTCTTATGTTCTTATTACAGCAGAATAGGAACGATTTACACACACTAACCCTAGTCCTCAGAATCAGAAGATGATCATCCACAGCAGCAGCAGAACCAGGCACACCAGCAGCAGCGCCAACCTTCTCCTCAACCACTTTATGCTGCACAGGGCCACAGGAGAACAGGGTTTACAGGCAGAGGATGTGCAGGATCCGTTCCTCACCCCCCTCCAACGGTAAAAAAAGGACTATGAAATATAAAAACCCAGAACTGCACAATCCGCAAAAAGGGCTTGGCAATAAAGGGTTAATTCAAACATTGCAGCCGAAGCCATGAACCATCAAGCGACTGAATATCAATTTTCACAGACAATCTAAAATGCAAATGCTTCTGAAAAGGAACAGTTACGCTCATTTACCTTAAGGGGTTACATTGTTCACCTTGGACCATGGCTCCAGAAAGCTGGTATCAGTGCAAGGCCTAGACAATGGGCCGGGCCCTGAACCATTTGAACTCGAATGCTAACAGAAATCAACAATTAGCATATGCAGTCACCTTGGGAAGGTTGCATTGTCAGAAAGGACCTCAATACAGACAGTCAGAGCCCAAGTAATCAATGGACAATACGAGAGACAATTAGCCATCAAGAGTTCACTGCGAGAGACATTCACACATTTGATATGGCCATCGTGTGCACAGGAGGGGCCAGGATATGTGTTTCAAGATACTGCAAGTTGGTTTGGTTTAGTTTAAAGAAAAGGCACTTCGAAGAGTGTCGGCATCGGAAGCTAACGCAAGAACAGCAAGCAGAAGGATTCGGGCCTATAATCAACTCCAGGAGACAGCCCATCTGGAGTGGTGATTGTATGTTTCAGTCAAATCATAGAGGGGGCTTTTGTGATTGAGTCTGAGTAAGTTTGTAAGTTTGTCAGATCACAATAAGGGTTTTGTGATTGAGTCTGGGTAACAGTCAAATTGCGGATGGGTTTAACCGTCATATTGTGTCGATACAAATGACCCTTGCGTAGGGGTTTGTATTTTGGGGTTGTTAGTCTAATATAAATCATAGGGATTTATACTGGGGAGGTAATTGTGTTGTGTTCAATAAACGAATGAATCAAAGGTTGAGCCAAAACCCTGTGCCGTGTGTATTTTGTTCTTATAAATCCTGACGTCCAAGAACTGTGTGTAACGGGGGACCAGTATCAGAGAAAACCCCTTACAGATGAGCTTCCTCATGAGCAGCAGTGCCAAAGGAGTCAGAGACTTTCGCAACAGGTAGTCACAGACATTTGCAATGTTCGATCAAGACCTGCAGCCAAGAAGAGTGGGTGGACATGCTTTACCAGTGGCTGTCAAAGTCACCACCGCCCTCAACTTCTTTGCATCAGGTTCCTTCCAGCAACAGACATGAGCAGCATCTCCCAGGCGGCCGCCCACAGACATGAGCAGCATCTCCCAGGCGGCCGCCCACAGATGCATCACGCAGGTCACCGATGCCCTCTTTGACAAGTCCGCAAATTACATCCACTTTTCCACTGATGAAGCCAATGTTACCAAGCGGGCGCTTTGCCGCTCTTGCTGGCTTCCCACGGGTGCAGGGTGGCATCGACTGCACACGTGGCCATCGGGGCACCCCATCAGAACCCAGCAGCATTTGTAAACCACAAGGGCTTCCATTCCCTTAACGTGCAGCTGGTCGGCAACCATAGGAAGAGCATCATACATGTGTGCGCGAGATTCCCTGGCAGCTGCCATGACTCTTGCATCCTGCGCCAGTCCACTGTCGCTCAGCTGGTCGCACCGCCAAACGAACTTTCCGGCTGGCTCCTTGGAGACAAGGGCTATCCCCTGAAGAAATGGCTAATCACACCATTGAGGAGGCCATCAAATGAGTCTGAGGAGCGTTACAATCAAAGCCATATTTCCACCAGAAGTCTCAGAGCAAATAATAGGGTTGCTCAAAATGCACTCCAGATGCCTTGACAGATCTGGTGCAGCCCTTCAGTACACACCAGCCAGGGTCTCCAGAATCGTCCTTGTCTGCGGCGCCCTGCACAACATCGCACTGCAGCGAGGATTAGCGCTGCAGGAGGAAGCAGGCGCACAGCCTCTTCAGAGGAGGAGGTTCAGCAAGAGGAAGATCTGGAGGTGGCGGCTGACCCAGTGCGACCCGTGATAGCCTAATCAATGCCAGATTCACGTAACTTTATGCAGCACAGACATGTGGCTGCCACATAGACATGAAGGTTGGCATCACCCCACTGCAACACCATAAAGCATCTCTACAATGAACTGTTCAATCCTTGCACTCTCACCACCATTTCTGTACAATAAAGGTGCCCTTACCCTTGTCTGTGCCACCTCATTAAACTGTAAGGGGGAAAAATTCAGTTGGTTGCACCTCCCGTTAGCGCCTTAAGAGGGCGCTAATGGGGAGCAAAGCAACTAGCGCCCGGGCACAGCGATGTTTGCGCCGCTCACGAAATTAACTAGACATTTTGCGGCGGCGCTAAACTTTACCGCCGCGATCTCCTGCGCACGCAGATCTTGACGTCATATGAGGGTGCAACGCCCTTGTGGCGCCCCGGAGCGGAAATTGAGTGGCGCCCCCATCGTTTCCGCCTGGCGCAACCAACGACCAGAAGACTGGAACGCTCCCCAGTCGCTGTGGGGGCACTATTTAAAGGGGGCCTCTTCCTGTCTTTCTCTGTGGTTGACATTTTTACACCACTCGTTTTGAGAGAGAGAGAGAGAGAGAGAGAGAGAGAGAGAGAGACTTCTGCATTGAGTCAACGCTGTGAGAGGTAGTTTTGGCTACTGATCATAACTTTGCAGGTACTTTGGTTTTTGACCTTCATAACTTTGATTGCCAAGAGACTGTGGGGGCTGCACTGATTGGGGGCGTCGTCCTGCGCCACCAGAATCAGAGTACACAGACGCAGAGAGAGTGGCAATCATGGCCAGACGGAGGAGGGCCAACAAGCCTCTGTACAGGAGACCTTACCCTCCCAGGGTATATCACCAACAATTCACATATATTAATATGTCTGAGGAACAGTGTTTGCTAAGGCTGCTCTTCAGCAAGGAGGTGGTCACTGAGCTCTGCCACCTGCTGCAGCCAGATCTGCAGCCTCAACTGAGGTCCAGGACGTCTCGGTTGGTGGCAGTGAAGATCACAGTGGCTCTGAACTTTTATGCCACTGGCTCATTTCAATCAACTTCTGGGGACATCGCCAATATCTCCCAGTTCGCGGTGCATTGCTGCATCCGTCAGGTCACAAATGCCCTCTTTAAAAGGAGACGAGAGTACATCTCTTTCCCCATGACCACAGACAAGCAGCAAGAACGCGCAATGGGCTTTGCTAGGATAGCGGGCTTCCCCATGGTGCAGGGCGCCATTGACTGCATGCATGTGGCTTTGCGTGCTCCGCATGAGAATGCCGAGGATTTCCGCAACAGAAAGGGGTTCCATTCCTTAAATGTTCAGTTGGTCTGTGACCACAGACAGCTGATATTTGCTGTCAATGCCCACTATCCTGGCAGCTGCCACGATGCATTCATCCTGCGCCAGACTACTGTGGCAGAACTTTTCCAGGCACCGCATCAGCCAGTTGGTTGGCTTCTCGGGGACAAGGGATATCCACTGAGCACCTGGCTGATGACACCACTCCGTACGCCCAACACCCCTGCTGAGCTGCGGTACAACGAGAGCCATCAAGCTACCAGGAACACCGTTGAGCACACAATCGGCGTGCTCAAGCAACGGTTCCGCTGTCTGGACCATTCTGGAGGAGCCCTGCAGTACTCGCCTGAGCGAGTTTCCCACTTCGTAGTTGTGTGCTGCATGCTGCATAACCTGGCAATCCTCAGAACCCAGCCAATGCCACCAGGCCTTGGAGCACCACCAGAGGAGGAGGAAAAGGAAGAGGAGATGATGATTATCAGCAGCACAAAGGCGGGAGGGAGGATCACAATGTAGAAACTGGAAGGGCCGTCAGTCAACGGCTGATAGCAAGCCGCTTCTAGGCCCCTGCTGAGGAAATGGCTTCTGCCATTGAGAACAACATGAATGAAACCAACCCGCAACCCCTAAGCCGGCCAAGGCAGCAATGATTCCAAAGACCAAACATGTACATTTTGAATACAAACACTTATTTATTTCACAAACTCTGTGTGTCATTTCCTCATGACAAACTAATAGAAAGAAACACAAAAACACAGTCATTAACATAATTGGTTCTCATAACCTGGATATAATGTTCAAAAGTGTGACCTCGGCCTTTAATAAAAAAAATGACCGACATTTTGTCACACCTCCTACTTTTTGCCCTTCGAGGGTGATCTCCTTCCCTTGCGCACTTCCCCCCTTCCCACACCCTACTGCTCCTCCGTAATGGGACCTCAATGGCTGCAGCAAGGCTGGTGGAAGGCTGCTGATTATCAGAACCTGAGACGGCAGATGCCCTTGAAGGATGGCCTCAACCAGCTCTGGGCCTGGAGGGCCCGACTACACCAACTCTGCATGGGCGGCAGCAGTCTGTCCTACAGGCGGTGGCAAGTGCAGTGGAGAAGTGACAGTGACTCCCTGCTCGACCGACACACTGGCACTCCCACGGGGCAGCACTTCAGCATCCGGAGCAATCTGCTGGAGCACAGATTGCTGGCCTGCTGTGGCACGGTGAGAGCCCCGGGGAAATGTATACGAACTATCGAGGATGGCAGCAGTCAGTGCTCGCGTGGCCTCAATCTGAGTCTGCAGGAGAGCAGTCAGAGATGGGTTCATGGCAGCCATTGACTGAATTGCAGCACTAAACATTTGCATGGCATCCGCCTGCGCTACAGCGAAGTGCTCCACACTCCTTGCCAGTGATTCAATGCATTCGGGCATCCTTCCCACTGCACCCATGAGCTCAGTGTGCATGTCCACTGCCTGGGTGTTCATTTCAGCGATGAGCCGCTCCTCCTCTGCATCCAGTGCAGTAGGACTCGCTGGCATACTCTCCCTCCGGGGAGAAGGTCCCTGAGCTTCCCTACCCACATTGCATTGCTGCAGCCCGCTGGGTCCTGGAGCTTCACCCTCATCAGACCCTTCCCCCCCTGCTCCCCTCCAGGGAAGGCGTGTTACCAGTGTGGACATGGGCTTCCTCGGGAGAGGGCGGCGCTGATGCTCCGCCTTCATCTTCCTCCTCGGCTGCAGCTTCACTCCCACTGGCAGCTTGAGGGCCCGTCTCCTCAGCTGGTAAATCACCATCTGAAAGCAGGGAGGTACAAGAGTGGCTTTAGCATGAGGACAGGGGGGCAGTAAGGGAGGAATGAGTGCAGCGATTTAGTAAGTTGGATTGAAAGTGTCAAAGGCTGGTGTTGAGGGACAAGTGGAAGGACAGAGGACAAAAAGGTGATGACCTTACCATTGCTGTCCAGAACGGGGTCAGCGTCTCCAGTGGCGACGGGACCGATCACCTGGCTTGCCACAATCCTGTGGACGCGCGCCTCAAGATCGCTGAGGGGTTGCAGCTGAGGCCGCCCTCCACCCGTCCGTTGCTGCTGTCTCCTATTATGAGATAGCTTGGCCTGCAAGAAAAAGGATGGCATCTGAGTAAATACAGCCATGGTCTTGCCTGATGTGCCTCCCATAGGTGACTAGCCCTTACTGTATGCAGCCATGGTCTTGCCTGATGTGCCTCCCATAGGTGAATAGCCCTTACTGTATGCAAAGTGTGGAATGTGCATGTGTGTTTCATGAGAGGGCCATAGGTGTTGGATGAGTGTTGTGCATTGGAGTTTTAAGACCCTCTGGCCATAGAGTGAGGTTGAGATGGAGGGATGGAGAGGTATTGAAAAAAAGCCACTCACCCTGACGATCTGAGTGAGGTCGTTGAACTTTTTTCAACATTGTATATGGGTCCTGGGCACCATGCTGCTGGAGGAGACGCTCTGAGCCACCTCCCTCCACACTCTTCTGTACTCGCGCGGCAAAGGCCTCCTGCCACTCTCAGGGAGGAGCATAGATCTTCTGCGCTCCACCGCGCCAACCAGAGCATGCGCGGTGCGTGTCATCGCCGAGCGTGGCTGTGACACGAGTTCCGATTCAATCTGCAAGAAGCGGGAGTAATAGACCGGCGGGTGGGCGGGGAGCTTTCATAAACCACTGCTGTAGGCCGGAAACCCCGAATAATAACCTGAAGGTCGCGTGTTTGCAGCTTCGGGGCTTCTCCTGGTCACAGGCCAGGATAACGGCCGCCATCTTGATTCAGGTGTTAGAAGTGGAGGATTTGCAGACGGGAAACTCAAACCAAAACATCACTTCAAATCTGACAGAGTCACTCGATTCATCAGGACCTTTGAGCATGGTGCGAGTCAGCAGAGAGTGCAGTGAGTTTGGGTAAGAGAGAATTCGGGTGAGTGGGGTGTAGGGCGCTCTTTTCAAACTTTAACTCTGGGTTGCAGTTAATAAGGCCTTTCTGGTGCAGAGTGACTGTTGGTAAACCATTTAACTGGTGTAATTTAGAGGGATTGATTTAATTTAAATCCAATTAATTAGAGGGGATACTAGCATCTATAATCGGGCAGAGAGTGTCCATAACTAACAATAAAAAATTTAATTAATTACATAGAATGGAGCAGGTGATGTGTTACTATTGCGAGATGTGGGAGCCAGTGGACCCCATTGAGGCTCACTGTGATTACGTCTGTGACAAGTGTCTGCTGCTACAGGAACTCCAGCTCCGTGTTGATGAGCTGGAGTCTGAGCTTCAGACACTGCGACACATCAGGGAGGGGGAGAAGTACCTGGACTCTGTTTCAGGAGGTGGTCACACCTATGAAGTTAATTAATTCAGATGTAGCCCATGGTCAGGGACAGGACAGTGTGACTACGAGTGAGGCAGGTACGGGGATCCAGGAGGTAGTGTTGGAGGAGCCGCAGCCCTTGCTCTTGTCCAACAGGTTCGAGGTTCTTACTCCATGGGGACTGGAGCAGGGACTGCAGGGAGGATAAGCAACCTGGCCACAGCACCGTGGAATGGGGGGCAGTAAATCGAAATGTTGTAGTGGTAGGGGATAGTATTATTAGGGGGATAGATAGAGTTCTCTGCAGCTGAGAGCGAGAGTCCCGTAGGCTGTGTTGCCTGCCTGGTGCCAGGGTTAAGGACATCTCCTCTGGGCTGGAAAGAAACTTGCAGTGGGAGGGGGTGGATCCAGTTGTCATGGTCCATGTTGGTACAAACGACGTAGATAGTACAAAGAAGCCGGTTCTGTTAAAGGAGTATGAGCAGCTAGGGGTCAAATTAAAAAACAGAACCTCAAGGGTAATAATCTCTGGATTATTACCGGAGCCACGAGCGAATTTGGCTAGGACAAATAAAATTAGAGAGTTAAATGAGTGTTCAAAGACTGGTGTGGGAGAAATGGGTTTTGCTTCCTGGGACACTGGCACCAGTACTGGGGCAGGAGGGAGCTGTTCCGTTGGGACGGGCTTCACTTGGCCAGTGCTGGAACTAGAGTCCTGGCGGATCATATAACTAGAGCTCTAGCGAGGGCTTTAAACTAACTAGTGGGGGGAAGGTTCCTAGAGAGCAAATAATAAAACTGACAACAGAGAAGGTCATAGACTTAGGTAGCAGTGGGGAAATTAAAAACCAGAGTGTGTCAGGAAGGGGCAGAAGGTATGGAGTAAAAGATAAAGCAATAAAAAGGGCAAAAGCAGGAACTAAGTGTCACAAAACATATTTGAAAGTTCTCTATCTGAATGCACGTAGCATTCGTAACAAAATAGATGAGTTAATGGCACAAATAACTACATATGGGTATGATCTTGTGGCCATTACAGAAACATGGCTGCAGGGTGACAATGCCTGGGAATTAAACATACCAGGTTATTTAACGATCAGGAAGGACAGGCAGGAAAGGAAGGGGAGGTGGGGTGGCTATGTTAATAAAGGAAGGAATCACTAATACAGAGAAATGATATTGGGTCAAAAGATCAGGATAATGAAACAGTTTGGGTGGAGATAAGGAATAATAAGGGGAAAAAAACGCTAGTGGGCGTAGTCTATAGGCCTCCAAACAGTTGCAACTCTGTTGGACGGAGTATCAATCAGGAAATAGTTGAGGCTTGTAATAAGGGAACATCTATAATTATGGGGGATTTTAACGATCATATTAATTGGACAAATCAAATTGGGCAGGGCTGCCTTGAGGATGAGTTCATTGAGTATATTAGGGATGGGTTTCTTGAGCAGTATGTAACTGAACTGACCAGGGGGCAAGCAACCTTAGATCTGGTCCTGTGTAACGAGACAGGATTAATTAAAAATGTCTTAGTAAAGGATCCCCTTGGAATGAGTGACCATAACATGGTTGAATTCCATATTCAATTAGAGGGTGAGAAGGTTGGATCTCAAACAAGCGTGCTAAGCTTGAATAAAGGAGACTATGAAGGTATGCGAGTGGAATTTAGTAGAGTGGATTGGGAAAATAGATTAAAGGGTAAGACGATACATGATCAGTGGTGTACATTTAAGGAGTTATTTTACAACTTCCAAAAAAAATATTCCACTGAGAAGAAAAGGGTGTAAAAGAAAAGACAGTCATCCGTGGCTAAGTAAAGAAATTAAGGATAGTATTCGACTAAAAACAAGGGCTTATAAAGGTAGCCAAATCTAGTGGGAGGATCGAGGATTGGGAAAACTTTAAAAGACAGCAAAAAATAACGAAAAGATTGATTAAGAAAGGGAAGATAGATTATGAAAGTAAATTAGCAAAAAATATAAAAACAGATAGTAAGAGTTTTTATAGTTATATAAAAAGAAAAAAGGGTGGCTAAAGTAAATGTTGGTCCCTTAGAGGATGAGACCGGGAAATTAATGGTGGGAAATATGGAGATGGCAAATACACTGAATGAATATTTTGTATCAGTCTTTACAGTAGAGGACACTAAGAATATCCCAACACTGGGCAAACAGGGGGGGGGGGGGGGGGGAGGAGCTAAACACGATCAAAATCACTAAGGAAGTGGTACTCGGTAAAATAATGGGACTCAAGGCGGATAAATCACCTGGACCTGATGGCTTACATCCTAGGGTCTTGAGGGAAGTGACGGTAGGGATTGTGGATGCATTGGTAATAATTTTCCAAAACTCCCTGGACTCAGCAAAGATCCCGGCAGACTGGAAAACTGCTAATGTAACACCCTTATTTAAAAAGGGCAGTAGACAGAAGGCTGGAAACTATAGATCGGTTAGCCTAACATCTGTGGTAGGTAAAATTTTGGAGTCCATTATTAAGGAGACAGTAACAGGACATTTGGATAATTATAATTTAATAGGACAAAGTCAGTATGGTTTTATGAAGGGGAAGTCATGTTTGACAAATTTGCTGGAGTTCTTTGAGGAAGTAACATACAGGGTGGATAAAGGGGAACCAGTGGATGTGGTGTATTTAGACTTCCAAAAGGCATTTGACAAGGTGCCACACAAAAGATTATTGCTTAAGATAAAAAATCACAGGATTGGGGGTAATATTCTGGCATGGATAGAGGATTGGCTATCTAACAGAAGGCAGAGAGTTGGGCTAAATGGTTCATTCTCAGACTGGCAATCAGTAACTAGTGGTGTTCCGCAGGGGTCAGTGCTGGGTCCCCAACTCTTTACAATCTATATTAACGATTTGGAGGAGGGGACCGAGTGTAACATATCAAAGTTTGCAGATGATACTAAGATGGGAGGGAAAGTAGTGAGTGAGGAGGACATAAAAAATCTGCAAGGGACATAGACAGGCTAAGTAAGTGGGCAGAGATTTGGCAGATGGAATACAATACTGGAAAGTGTGAGGTTATGCACTTTGGCAGGAAAAATAGTAGAGCAAGTTATTATCTTAATGGCAAGAAACTGGAAAGTACTGAAGTACAAAGTGATCTGGGGGTCCTGGTGCACGAAACTCAAAAGGTTAGTATGCAGGTGCAGCAAGTGATTAAGAAGGCCAACAGAATGTTGGCTTTCATTGCTAGGGGGAGAGAATATAAAAATAGGGAGGCAATGTTTCAGTTGTACAAGGTATTGGTGAGACCGCACCTGGAATACTGCATACAGTTTTGGTGTCCATACTTAAGAAAAGACATACTTGCTCTCGAGTCAGTACAAAGAAGGTTCACTCGGTTAATCCTGGGGATGAGGGGATGGACATATGAGGAGAGGCTGGGTAGATTGGGACTCTACTCATTGGAGTTCAGAAGAATGAGAGACGATCTTATTGAAACATATAAGATTGTGAAGGGGTTTGTAGAATTCGCAATATTATCGCGATTTTATAAATAAGGAGGAGACACATAGTTTCGTACAAACAGTTTTATTTCAGCAGAATGCTGTCAGGTTTTCAAAGTGGACACAAGCAGCCTGTAAAATGGCCGCCACGCCTCGTGGCAGAACGTTCTGGACTTTTCAATGAGCAGACAAGATGGCGTTCCAATAAACATTTGTGCGAGATCGGACAAGACTCAGCACATTTGAGATAATTCACAAGACATAATGGGTTTGCATTTTACACATAAATACTGGAATCGGTCTCCCAGGTGCGAATAAGAGCTATTGTACCGAGCGATCAAGAACCCATCCAAAGACATTAATATGCAAAATCCCCACGACTCTACGATGAGAGAGCCGTTTGCGGGTAGTTACAGAAACATTTGGAAGCCCCAAAACCCCTCCAGGGAGAATACTGACCGGTTACACAATGGGAGGAGTATTAACGGGTACTCAGACAGTTACAAGTATCACCGAAACCCATTAAACGGAGATCACCCTATACAAGAAGTTTGAGCGCCAAAACTCTGACAAAAGAAAAGACATTAAGATTGGGCGGGAAAAGAGGAATTTCAGCACTATAATTGTAAGGTACAACCGTCCATCTTTCTCTTGACTCTTGCTCTTGACTCTTGCTGCTCGACTTGCTGAAAGACTATTGAACTTTCTGATCCGCCAGGATCAGCCTCGTGGCTTGCCGCGAAGATCTGTGTAGAACTGGGCTGTGAAGCCTTGAAACGGGCACACCATCCCGAGAAGTCGGTAAACGGTGTTGGAACCGAAGGCCCGAGATGAGATGAGATGAGATGAGAAGAGAAGAAGACGACCATACGTATCGCCACGGTCAGTAAGCCCCGACCGCGCCTGTAGGTCGAATAAACACTTTCCTTGCCCAGGAAGACTATTCTTTGAGTTTTACAAACTGGCGTGAGGGCACAGGAAGACCATTCTTCGAGTTTTATCGCATCGGTGCGAGGGCACAGGAAGACTATTTTTTGAGTCGGGTCGGAACTCCGAGGACAACACAGATCTTCATGACAGCAGACGGTCCAGCCTGCTAGCCGGAGCAGAAACGAGTAAACAAGTGGGGTACAGAGACCCCTGATCAACACGTGGGTGGTCAGGTGCTGCGGTAAAAACATCCGAGCAGAGTTTTCGGAATTCTCCGAGTTATCACGAGTGGTGAGCATGAGTCTCGATCCTACAAATCTAGTTTAGGACAGGTATTGATAGGGGAGGGTTTAAGTTTTAAGGATAATTGTAATGTGTGCCCCCTTTTTCGATGTGTCGTGCGCTCTTCGTTTCCCTAAAATTAGTTACATAACTGAGTGTAAGATTGTACTGTCATTAATCTGTGCTTATGACATGTATTTCGTAATCTTGAATAATATGCAATAAAGATTTTCCATTTCGCACTATTCAACCGGGTCTACCCGAGTTTTCTCTTCATTATTGCTCTCGCACCGAAGTCCAGTGTCAGAACCGTAAGGGCGAGTGGGTCGAACCACTCACAGGTGTCTAGTGCTCCCAGGCTGGCTGGAGACCAGAACAGGCAACAAGGCCTAACCTCGCACTAGCACCCAGGCTAAGCACAGAGCCACAGGCGTGTCACCCCTTACAGGTTGGATCGGGTGGATGCGGGGAGGATGTTCCCGATGATGGGTGAAACTAGAACTAGGGGGCATAGTCTTAGAATAAAGGGGCTGCTCTTTCAAAACTGAGATGAGAAGGAACTACTTCACTCAGGGTGGTAGGTCCATGGAATATGCTGCCCCAAAAAGCTGTAGAAGCTATATCATTACATAAATTTAAAACAGAAATAGACAATTTCCTCGAAGTAAAGGGAATTAAGGGTTACGGGGAGCAGGCAGGAATTTGGACATGAGTCTCGGTTCGGATCAGTCATGGCCCTGTGGGTAGCGTAGCGGGCCCAGGGGCCGTGTAGCCTGATCCTGCTGCTATTTTGTGTGTCCAATTCTGTTAGGTTCAGGAGATGGTTCTGTGATAGTAGATTGGCGGTTAGGATCAGATCAGCCATGATCTTATTGAATGGCGGAGCAGGCTCGAGGGGCCAATTGGCCTACTCCTGCTCCTATTTCTTATGTTTTTATGTTCTATCCAAGGCCCACTCGCTGAAGCGCTGAGCTCGTTCTCTCACCCTCTCCATAGTCCTTGGCTGGAAGATTTAGGCACAGGTCTCTCCAGGCCGAGATTCAAGGCTCCAATGAGCAGGGTGTGGCTGGAGTGCAAGATCGACCCTCCCCTTTAAGAACTGTCCAGCGCCAGTGTGTCTGTGTTCCATCGCTAACTGACTGCACCTGCGCTGCGCCCGCGCTCTGAGTTAACGCCTCGCTCCTCGGCCTTTGCGCCTTAAGACAGATGTGTAGCGCCTGATTTAGCGCTCCAATCACCTCCAGGGGGCGATAAAAGTCAAGTTTGCAGTCAGAGGCGATAATTAGCGCCAGGCGCTAATCTTTGCGCCCGGCCGATAATTGCGCCCCAAATGGGGTGATACTGAATTTCTCCCCCTAAGTGTTTAGCGATTTGGGTCTCACTGGGGTTCATTGATTTTTATGTGACTACGTTACCAGATCCGACCAGAAAAATACGCTTGAACCCTAACCGATATTCGGAAATCAGCTCAAAAGAAATAAAGACGCTGAATGCCAATGTTCAAGAATAGACTTCTAAATATTTTATCGATGCAAGTGGTAAAGCTGTGTGCTTAATTTGCCAAGTGTGGCAATGCTCAAAGAATACAATGTGAATCGGCTTTTTGAGTGTAAGCAAGCATCCAAATATAAAAACTTGTCTGCTGCAAAAAAGCTGATGACATGGCTGCGCATATAAAGAACAAACTTTTTTCCCCCCACAGGACCATCAACGGCACAGGATGAAATTACGAGAATGAGCTGCATGATTGCAGACAAGAATCACCCACGAACAGCAAACCGTTCTCTGAAGGAGAATTTATTAAGGAATGTATGATTGAATCTGCCGCGAAGTCGAACGATTGAGGCGTGTCGAGGCTGAAAGAACCTGGATCTGTAGTTAAAGTGAGGTAAACCATTTGGCCTATTTCGAAATTGGCACTCGATGGGAGTTGATATCAACGACAGCCAGTTATTGATTTTCATTCGTGCTATCACTGAAAATTGAGATTAAGAATTGGCATCAATGCAGTCAATGGAAGATATGACAATCGAAAAAGATTTATTGGGAGGCTGTAAATCATTGCATGTCAAAATTAGGAGTGGAATGGAAAATATTGGCAAATGTGACCACCAATGGAAGCCCAAATCCGACAGGCAAACGTGTTGGATTACTGAAAAGAATTCAAAACCAAGTCACAGCAACAAATCCAGAACAGAAAATTACTTTTCTACATTGCATTAACCATCAAGGAGGTCCTCTGTAAAAGCATTCTAAAACTAAGAAATGACATGGACACAGTTACAAAAGTGGTCAACTGCATTTGAGCAAAAGGATTAAACTACAGGCAATTTGTAACTCTGCTTGAGGAATCGGAATCCGAGCTGATGGTTGTTCTATATCATAGCAACGTAAGTGGTTTAGTTTGGGTAAAGCTTTGAAAAAAAGAGTGTGGGAACTGTGAACAGAGATTGGTTTGTTTTTAAAAAAGAAAAAATTTGGCATTTTCCCCCCCCACAGTTGAACAAAACGGACTCGCTGTTGATACCATGGGCCACATGAACAAACTGAATTTAAGACTGCAAGGGAAGGGGCTTTTTGCTCATGATTTGCATTTCAGTGTGAAGTCATTTATGACAGTTACTTTTCTCCCGTCAGATTAGAAAACAAGTTCAGCCATTTTCCCACGTTGCAACAGATTACTTCTGTAAGCATCGACGCAGGCCCCAAGGATTTTTTTTTGTATCGGACATTTTGTATGATTGTTACTGCTGATCCTGTTTGGCCCAGTGGTAGGGGCGTGGTGCAGTTGGACCTAGAAGCACAGACACACCGGTGAGTTTCAATTTAACTATGGAAAAGACATTGGGCTGGATTTTGTCTTGGGGTCAGGTTGGGGTCGTGTTACCCGCATTTCGTGTTGCCCCCCCGACTCCAGATTAATGTGGATGAATGATGCGATTTTAACTTAATTGGCCAATTGAGTTCCAACATGTGGGAACCCATGGCCAATGAGTTATTCCAGTCTGAAAGTCGCCTCCGATGACGTCATCATTGCTGCTGCATTTAAGGTCTGCAACAAGCCTTGCTTCCTCTACAGGCTGCCAAGCTTTTGGACCTCTAATCTGAAAACCTGCAGCAGGAATGGCCAGCCAACAGCCCAGGGCTGCTCCCAGGTTCCATGACGTTGCCCTTCAGGCTTTGGTGGATGGAGCAAAAGCCAACAGGGAGGTGCTCTTCCCCTCCTCAGGGAGGAAGAAGCCTCCCCAGCAGACAAAGGCTGTGTGGGTCCAGATAGCCCAGGAGGTCACCTCTATCATTCACATGCAGAACCTGGATCCAGTGCAGGAAGAGGTTTCATGACCTTCTACGTACTACTAAAGTGAGTATGACTTTCCCTTCACCCTCAATCTGATCCCCATTGCCTCTCCTCACCAGCACTCCGCTTTAGCAACCTCTTCCTCCATATCCCACTTGACACTGACGTCCATGCACCCTTACCCATTCCCTCTCCCTCTATGGTCACATTCACCTTACTATTCGACTATGCAGCCCTCACACTCCCCATCACTGTTATGCTTTGAAAACAACTTACAACACACAGGGAGGGCCCTTAGTCTCGCCAGCTCAATCCATCTTTGTCTCCTTCTAAGCATCTATGCTATGGATTCTCTACACTCACTTCTTCAATCTCACTCAAACTCCACTTGTCTCCCTCATTGCAGGAAGAGAGCTCACAATAAAAGGGAAAGAGCCAGGACAGGAGGAGGGCCACCCTCATTAGCCCAGCTCACCCCCTGGGAGGATACGGTCCTGGAGATCGTGGGCGTCGAGGAGGAAACGCAAGTGGGGGACCGACAGACAAATGCATCAGAGCAAGCTGGTGACTGAATAGTGTTCCATCTCTCTCATTGACATTGCATGAGTCGCTGATAATGAATCTGAAGCTCCAACAGATGGATTTATGATCATCTGCAATATGCAATGTGCATGTAACCTTGGCATCACATCTCTGACTCTTTCCTTTACTCCCCCACAGGACCATCGCAAGCACCCGTCCACACTACCTAGGAGGAAGAGCCTGAGCAGACAGACTCCTCAGAGGAAGCTGCAACCTCTGAGGGCGCAGCGTCAGCAGAACTAAGCGCACCCAGCACCAGCGCAGACACTCACATCTCGGTGGGACCCTCGGGACATATAGTGTTGTCACCTGGTGCATCACAGCTCACAAATGAGCATCAGCAGATGGTGGAGACAGGGACAGCAGTGGAGAGTCCTAGTCGGAGGGCGCAGGACTCTCCTAGCTCGGCTCAGCTGCATGTCGACCCTCTCCCTCTGGGTCCATCCATAAGACCAGCGTTGCTGGGACTCCAGGAACAGATGCAGGAGTCTCTGCGAGTGTGGAGCGAATGGAGGAGTCCATAGCGAACATGAGCAGAGCCTTTGTGGAGTCATTGGCGCATGAACGCATCACCATGGAAAGGATGGCAACCTCCATGGAGGTGATAAGTCGCCAGAGTGCTGAAAACATGGTGAGTGTTCGGAATAGAATGACATCTCTGGAGGGGCGATGGTCATCTATTGAACAGGGAAACCAGACCTTCATGGAAGTCCTTCTGAGTAGGACTTCCAGTGCAGATGCGGGTCCCCATGGCCCCCCTGATGTGCAGCAAGGTGCTCTCAAGCCACTTGCAAGCGCTGAGGTGGACCTGACCCATGAGAGGGATGTTGGTGGCACACAAGGAGGTGGGGGCTCCTCTCCATGCGCTCACACTTCCATGCCACTGACAGGTCCTTGCTCAGGTCCGCACCCAAGTGAGATCGCGTCTCAACCCCTGCCCAGCCGCAGGAGCAGCAGACTGTTGCCGAGCCCTCTCAGGTTCACATCCCCAGAGGACGCCCGCCAAAGGAGTCGAGACAGGAGCAGCAACAAAGTGAGCAGGGGGCCTCCACTTCTGCTGAAGCCACAGGGGAAGCACCACGTAGGAGCACGCGTAAGAGAAAGAAACTGCACAAATAGTCACTTGGGTGAATTTTAATGTGTATTGTTAAAAAGCCATCAGGTCTAAAGTTTAAATAAAAACTCTGATGGCTACAGCTGCAGTTGTGGGATCTGTCATTTCGCTAATGGGACTTCCACAAATGAGGCCTTAGGATAACTTGCAATTGTCAGTATGGTGGTCAAATTGTTAGGGATCCACTGGGTCTGGGCCATTGTCGTAGCTCTGGTAAGAAGCTGCGAGGCAAAAGTGCTTTCTTGTCTAGGCTAAGCAAATCTGGCCAAGAGGAGTGCGTTCCTTGCATTCCGGGCAGCTATGGTCTCGCGTAATGCTGCCGCTGGTTGAGGGGCCTCTGCAAGTTGTTCGTTCTCTCTCTCCTCCTCCTCCTCCTCATCTGAGGAGGCTATGTGAGGAGCCACTTGGTCCTCCGGCATCTGTAAGCCACGACACTGTGCCATGTTGTGAAGTGCACAGCAAACCACGACGATTCTGGAGACCCTGGCTGCTGAGTATTGCAGGGCTCCACCTGATCTATCCAGGCATCTGAAGCGCATCTTCAGCATACTGATGGTTTGCTCGATTATGGCTCTGGTGGAAATGTGGCTGGAGTTGTAGCTCTCCTCAGCTGCGTTGGATGGGCTCCTCAACGGCGTCATTAGCCACGTCCTCAGGAGATAGCCCTTGTCTCCAAGTAGCCATCCGTGAAGTTGGTCTGGTGGACTGAATAGCGGAGGCACACTAGACTGGCGCAGTATGAAGGAGTCATGGCAACTGCCAGGGTACTTGGCACAAACATGCAGAACTTCCTTGTTGTGGTCACACACCAGCTGAACATTGAGGGAGTGGAAGCCCTTGCAGTTGAGAAAAATACCTGGATTGCGATGGGGTGCCTGAAGGGCCACATGTGTGCAGTCAACGACGCCCTGCACCCTTAGAAAGCCTGCCATATTAGCTAATCCAACCGCATGCGCCGTGACACTTGCTCGATCCTTGGTGAAATGGATGTTTAACCAATTTATTGGAGTTCTTTGAGGAAGTAACATGTGCTGTGGATGTACTTTACTTAGATTTCCAGAGGCATTTGATAAGGTGCCACATCAAAAGGTTATTGCAGAAAATAAAAGCCCATGGTGTAGGGGGTAACATATTGGCATGGATAGAAGATTGGCTAGCTAATAGGAAACAGAGTAGGCATGAATGGGTCATTTTCTGATTGGCAAGATGTAATGAGTGGTGTGCCACAGGGATCAGTGCTGGGGCCTCAACTTTTTACCATTTATACAAATGACTTGGATGAAGGGACCGAAGGTATGGTTGCTAAATTTGCTGATGACACAAAGATAGTAAATTGTGAAGAGGACATAAGGAGGCTACAAAGGGATATAGATAGGCTAAGTGAGTGGGCAAAGATCTGGCAAATGGAGTATAATGTGGGAAAATGTGAAGTTGTCCATTTTGGCAGGAAGAATAAAAAAAATTATTTAAATGGTGAGAGATTGCAGAGGGATCTGGGTGTCCTAGTGCATGAATCGCAAAAGGTTACTATGCAGGTACAGCAAGTAATTAGGAGAGCTAATAGAATGTTATCGTTTATTGCGAGGGAAATTGAATACAAAAGTAGGGAGCTTATGCTTCAGTTATACAGGGCATTGGTGAGACCACATCTGGAGTACTGTGTACAGTATTGGTCTCCTTATTTAAGGATGTAAATGCATTGGAAGCAGTTCAGAGAAGGTTTACTAGACTAATACCTGGAATGGGCGGGTTATCTTATGAGGAAAGGTTGGACAGGCTAGGCTTGTATCCGCTGGAGTTAAGAGTAAACATAGAAACTAGGAGCAGGAGTAGGCCATTCGGCCCGTTGAGCCTGCTCCACCATTCAATACGATCATGGCTGATCATCCAAATCCAGTACCCCGTCCCTGCTCCCTCACACAGAATCCCCACAGTACAGATAGAGGCCATCTCGGCCCATCGAGCCTGCACCGACACATATCCCACCCTATCCCCGTAACCCTACGTATTTAATTCCCCCTAACATATCCCATCCTATCCCCGTAACCCCACATATTTAATCCCCCCCTAACACTAAGGGTCAATTTATCATAGCCAAATCAACCTAACCCGCACATTTTTGGACTGTGGGAGGAAACCGGAGCACCCGGAGGAAACCCACGCAGACACGGGGAGAATGTGCAAACTCCACACAGACAGTCACCCGAGGCCAGATTCGAACCCGGGTCTCTGGCGCTGTGAGGCACCAGTGCTAACCACTATGGCACCGTGTTGCCGTTGACTTGAGGTGACTTGATTGAAACATAAGATCCTGAGGGGTCTTTACAGGGTGGATGTGGAGAGGATGTTTCCTCTTGTGGGAGAATCTAGAACTAGGGGGTCACTGTTTAAAAATAAGGGGTCGCCCATTTAAGACAGAGATGAGGAGAAATTTTTTCCACAGAGGGTCGTGAGTCTTTGGAACTCTCTTCCTCAGAGGGCGGTGGAAGCAGGGTCTTTGAATATTTTTAAGGCAGAGGTAGATAGATTCTTGGTAAGCAAGAGGGGTGAAAAGTTATCAGGGGTAGACGGAGTAATCGGATCAGCCATGATCTTATTGAATGGTGGAGCAGGCTCGAAGGGCCGAGTGGCCTACTCCTGCTCCTAATCTGTATGTTTGTCTGTACAACAGCGATGCTTCCGACACCCTCCGCCACTAACAGTTTCCAGTTTCCTGGCCCCAACCATCTCCTTTTCACAATGGACGTCCAATCACTCTACACCTCCATCCCCCACCAGGATGGCCTGAGGGCGCTCCTCTTCTTCCTTGAACAGAGGCCCAACCAGTCCCCATCCACCACCACCCTCCTCTGCCTGGCTGAACTTGTTCTCACATTGAACAACTTCTCCTTTGACTCCACTCACTTCCTCCAAATTGACGGTTGTAGAATTCGCAAAATTATCACGATTTTATAAAATAAGAGGAGACATAAAGTTTCGTACAAACAGCTTTATTTCAGCAGAATGCTGTCAGGTTTTCAAAGTGGACACAAACAGCCTGTAAAATGGCCGCCACGCCTCGTGGCAGAACGTTCTAGACTTTTCAATGAGCAGACAAGATGGCGTTCCAATAAACATTTGTGCGAGATCGGACAAGACTCAGCACATTTGAGATAATTGACAAGACATAATGGGTTTGCATTTTATGCATAAATACTGGAGTCGGTCTCCCAGGTGCGAATAAGGGCTATTGTACCGAGCGATCAAGAACCCATCCAAAGACATTAATATGCAAAATCCCCACGACTCTACGATGAGAGAGCCGTTTGCGGGTAGTTACAGAAAGCATTTGGCAGCCCCAAAACCCCTCCAGGGAGAATACTGACCGGTTCCACAATGGGAGAAGTATTAACGGGTACTCAGACAGTTACAAGTATCACCGAAACCCATTAAACGGAGATCACCCTATACAAGAAGTTTGAGCGCCAAAACCCTGACAAAAGAAAGACATTAAGATTGGGCGGGAAAAGAGGAATTACAGCACTATAACTAAGGTACAACCGTCCATCTGTCTCTTGCTCTTGCCTCTTGCCTCGTGCCTCTGCCTCTTGCAGCTCTTGCTGTTTGACTTGCTGGAAGACTATTGAACTTTCTGATCCACCAGGATCAACCTCGTGGCTTGCCGCGAAGATCTGTGAAGAACTGGGCTGTGAGGCCTTGAAACGGGCACACCATCCCGAGAAGTCGGTAAACGGTGTTGGAACGAGGGATGAGGGAGAGGGATGAGGGATGAGGGATGAGGGATGAGGGATGAGGGATGAGGGAGAGGGAGAGGGAGAGGGAGAGGGAGAGGGAGAGATAGAGATGAGAGAAGAAGACGACGACGACAATACGTATCGCCACGGTCAGTAAGCTCCGACCGCGCCTGCAAGTCGAATAAACACCTTTTTCTTGCCCAGGAAGACCATTCTTCGAATTTTATCGCATCGGTGTGAGGGCACAGGAAGACTCTTTTTTGAGTAGTGTCGGAACTCCGAGGACAACACAGATCTTCATGACAGCAGACGGTCCAGCCTGCTAGCCGGAGCAGAGACGAGTAAACAAGTGGGGTACAGAGACCCCTGATCAACACGTGGGTGGTCAGGTGCTGCAGGAAAAACATCCGAGCAGAGTTTCGGAATTCTCCGAGTTATCACGAGTGGTGAGCATGAGTCTCGATCCTACAAATCTAGTTTAGGACAGGTATTGATAGGGGAGGGTTTAAGTTTTAAGGATAATTGTAATGTGTGCCCCCTTTTTCGATGTGTCGTGCGCTCCTCGTTTCCCAAAAATTAGTTACATAACTGCGTGTAAGATTGTACTGTCATTAATCTGTGCTTATGACATGTATTTCGTAATCTTGAATAATATGCAATAAAGATTTTCCATTTTGCACTATTCAACCGGGTCTACCTGAGTTTTCTCTGCATTATTGCTCTCGCACCTAAGTCCAGTGTCAGAACCGTAAGGGCGAGTGGGTCGAACCACTCACAGGTGTCTAGTGTTACCAGGCTGGCTGGAGACCAGAACAGGCAACAAGGCCTAACCTCGCACTAGCACCCAGGCTAAGCACAGAGCCACAGGTCTCACCCCTAACAGAAAATGGCGACCGCGGCAGGACACTGGCAGCGAGAAAATAATGTGTTAGACCCTGGTATGAATGGGCGAAATGTCATGGAAGAGAGAATAGCAGATTATGTGTTTGGAAAAGTGAATTTGACCAAGAAATGGATAAGTGACCTGCTGGTGGATAAGCGTCCACTAGAGGCAGCCGAGAGGTGGACAGATAAGCAAGGAACATAAAAAAAGTGGAGAAAGCGGTCTGGCTGATGTGCTATAAAAGACAAGTCCAAATTTCGGACCAGGTCATCTTAGCGCAGGCAGCTCAGATCAAGAGTTTAGAGGTGGAAATGGACGAGAAGGTCGCGGGGGGGGCAGCAGCTCATCGCGACTTTAAATGCGTTGCATCAAGAACGGCAGTTAGTCGCCAACCACCATGAGGCGAAAATAGATTACCTCGAGTGCCAGGTCACTGAGGCAAAGTTAAATGAGGGCAGATTAAAGGAACGATGTGCCCGCCTAGCTGCCCAAATAAAAGCCCAGGAAGAGAGCTTAACGGGGGTTAGGGCGGCATATAAGATGGCCCTCGAGGATAAACTTCAGGGGGCCGATCACAGTGTCTGCCAAAAAGAGATAGGGAACCTTAAAAGGGCCTTGAACAAAGCGCACGGCATGGTGTGCCTTATCAGCCCGTCAGCACACCAGCCGCTAGTGGATGAGGGATTTCAGAAATCCCCACCGAACAAAGCAGAGGAGGTATTAGCCACTGTGCCCTCCGCGCCACCCAGCTATTCGGCAACCTGGGTGAGGGAGGAAGTGGTAGAAGTAGAGAAAGAGCCCACTGAGGTAGAAGTGAAGCCGGGACCGTTGTGTCCGGTCACGGGTATCAAGAGGGGCCCGAACGGAGCAGGTGGGGAAGAGGGGGATCTCCTCAACCAGCTTGTGTTGCCTCACAGCTCACACCAGCTGAGGGTTATGATCAGTCACGTACGGAAGCTGGCCGAGTCAGACGACCCTTCCGTACATTTCAGGGAAGTAGAGCAAACCGCAGCCATTAACGGCTGCGACGATGGGGAAAAAGCAAAAATGCTGTTATTCTCATTAGACAGCTCGATCCTTCAGTGTCTCTCAGACGAGAGCAAGAGGGGAATTAATACCTATGGGGAGCTAAGAGATGAGGTCCTAGAAGTGTTGGGAATGGACGATGAAGGTCCGTTCATTAGATTGGGACGAACAGTGCAGATGGAGGGAGAACCCCCGAAGGTTTTCGCCGACAGGCTGTGGCCAGTATACCAGCGTAGCTGCCCAGGCGCGCCAGCGCATAGACGATGCCAGTTTAACTCATTGGCTCAAGTGTATAGTAACCAACAGTTTGCCAGCCGTCAGGGAGCAGGCAAAAGCGTGGTTTGATCCCACTAACCCCGCCACTACAGAGGAGTCGGTCCTAAATCGACTCACGGTAGGGTACCGTAATACCAGGAGTACGGGAGCACGTCCCCTTAAGGGAAAGGTGCATGAGGCACGACCCGCAGCCCCGGCTCAAAAGGAGTGGCATCAGGAGGGTAACCGCGCCCCGCAGGCCAGTAATGCTTGTTACGGGTGTGGGAAGACAGGGCATTGGCGCAAGAACTGCAGGAACCCTTGGAAGGAGTCCAGGGATAAAAATCCCGCAGTCCGAGCCCAGGCGCCTGTCTCCGATAGGGGAGCTAGTGCACCTATCCATCCCGATGCGATCGAATCAGTGTTGGGAGCCATGCGCACCCTCATGAGTTCGCATGGAAGGGTGGCGGTTGCTACCGGCCCCGCAGATGCCGCAGCCCCGTCCAATAGTACCCAATGACTAGAGCCCGCACAGCCCGTCTACCTGTGTCCGCTCAGCTATGATGCGTGGAAGCGACCCCTGGTGGAGATGGAGGTAGAAGAACAGAAGGGTAGTTATTTGTTGGACACGGGAGCTTCATGCACCGTGATTCATACGGATAGCCCTTTTGACTCACCGCTATCTACCAAGGTCCCATTCACATTAGCGGGGTTCACGGGAAAAGAGCAGGCTGGCGCGTTCTCCATTCCGCTATCCATTCATTTAGGAACACCCCGCACCACGTGGAAGTGCATACTGATGAAATGGCAAGAGGGGGGTGGGAGAGGCATCCTCGGATCAGACCTCCTATCGGGGCACGGGATCCTCGTGGACCTCAGGAATCACTGCCTCTGGGGGGCTAAGGGTGAAGAAGGCGAGGTAGTGGTAATTCCGGGGGAGGAAGGTGAAGGGGCCCTGTGTACCATGAAGCCATCCGGAGGCTACGACCTCGGGCTTATGGTCGCGGATGTCCCAACGGACATGCAAACGTACGTGTCAGATAATATGCACGCGTTTGTAACCCACAAGCACGATTGTGGGAGGGTTACCGGGTTTGAGGTCAGCATAGATGGGGACCCCATGACCCGGCCCCAAAAGCAGTATAACTTCCCCAAAGAAGCAGAACCCGACATGGAGACAGCAATGTCCTCCTTGGTGCAGCAGGGCGTGTTGAGGCCGATAGCCACACACGTGAACTCCCCATTATGGCCGGTTAGGAAGCCGGATAAATCGTGGAGGGCCACGGTGGACTACAGAGTCCTTAACGGTAACATTCCCGCCTGCGCGCCCACGGTAGCAGCAGTCGCTGACCTAATAGGGAGTATCCCAGCGTCCGCGACCACGTTCACGGTGCTGGATATCTCGAACGTTTTTTGGTCCATCCCGCTGCGGCGAGAGGACCAGTACAAGTTTGCCTTTACTTTCAAAGGACAACAGTACACATGGAACTGTCTGCCACAGGGTTTCCACAACAGCCCCAGTATTTTCCATCAGTGTATGGCAGGAAGTTTAAAGGAGTTTAGTCAGCCCAATCAGATAGTGCAGTACGTGGATGATTTGCTCCTATTTACGGATTCAAGGGAGGAGCATGGACCACTGCTGGCCGAGTTATTGGAGCTGCTAGCGAGAAAGGGTTTTAAAGTGAACCCTAAGAAAGCACGTATCGGTCAGCAGGAAGTAAAATTCCTGGGGCTGACCATTCGCGCTGGGGAAAGAGCCATAGATAAGGCTAGGAGGGAGTCGGTGCAAGAGCTACCGATTCCCAACACCATAAGGGGTGTGAGGTCCTTTTTGGGACTGACCGGTTACTGCAGGGATTTTATCGAAGACTATGCAGCCACAGCGGCGCCGCTGCTCCGACTCCTCCATAAGGGAGTGGAGTGGTCTTGGGACGAGGGATGCCAGGCAGCCTTCGAGAAGTTAAAAAGGGATTTGCAGACCGCGCCAGCTTTAGGGGCCATAGATGGGGGGAAGGAGTTTTTCCTGGAGGTAGCTGCCAGTGGGGACAGCTTGAGCGCTGTGCTGCTCCAAGAGCGTCACGGCAAGCTGAGACCGGTTGTCTATTCGGCCAGGGTGTTAACGGATGTGGAGAGAAGTTTCTCCAATTGCGAAAGGCACCTTTTAGCATTGGGCTGTGAAAAGATCAGCGATCTTCACAGGGCTCTCCCCCATCACTCTCCTCACCCATCACACACCAACTAAAATGCTTCTAGATGGGAGGATTAAAGATGGGACCGTAAGCAGCGTGCGTATTGCGCGCTGGACCCTTCTTCTTTCCCAGATGGATCTTAGAGTTAAAGGTCTTTGCGAGCCCAGGCTTGCGGCCAATTTGGTATACCCCGGTACAGCCCACCAGTGTTCGGTGGAAGGGGTGTGGGAAGTCAACATAGGTTTGCGAGCCGGGATACATCCCACTGGGCGCGAGATTTATGTTGATGGTTCCAGCACAGTGTCCGCTGGCGAACGACTCACAGGGCGTGGAGTTTATGACCCTGCGGCAAACCTTGCCCTGGCGATTAGGCTCCCCAGCACCATGAGCGCGCAGCAGGCTGAGCTGTCTGCAGTGGTGTACGTCGTTACCCACCCAGAAACTTTCCCAACCCCATACACTATTTGCTCACATGCAATTCGTGTACGGAATACCTGGCCATTTGGTCCCGCCGTGGATACACCTCCGCGGACGGACGACCTTTAACGGTGAAGCCCTTGCTGGAAAAGATCCTAGCAGCAGTAGGGGAGGAAGGGGAGATTTTCATCCATAAGGTGAAGGCTCACTCCTCCACAGAGCCCCGTGGGGAGGGCAACCAGCAGGCGGATGCGCTAGCCAGGGAGGGTGCCCGTAACGGCATTTTCTGGGACCCCTATGGGCCCAGACCCGTGGCAGCGATCCAAGGCAGGGACGGGAATCCCGGGAACACCAGGGTAGCATTGCCCCTAGACCTTAAGACCGTCCAGAACCAGGATCCCGCCCTAAAAGCAGTCCTCAGAACCCTTGCTGAGGGGAAGCAGGTAGAGGGTCCGTACAGTACGGCAACCCTCTCCGTTAAGGAAGGCATGCTGTTCCGCGAGGAGCAGTGGGTTGTGCCGCAGCAGCACAGGAGGGAATTCATCCAGTTGGCTCACGAGGGACCGGGGGCAGGGCACCCCGGGCCCGAGGTTACCTGGCAACGGGTAGAGCAAGCGGGATGGTGGCCGGGGCTCAGGGAGCAGGTCCGCGAGTTCTGTGCAAGCTGTCTCGTGTGCGCTGCAAACAACCCAGACCCCCAGAAAAGGAAAGTGCCCATGGGGCACATCAGGAGGGAAGAGGGACCATGGCAGTCGATACAGGTCGACTATATAGGGCCCCTGCCCACCACCCAGGGAGGCTATAAATACTGCCTCGTCTTGGTGGATGTGTTTTCCAAATGGGTGGAAGCCTTCCCCTGCAGAACAGCTACGGCACTGGGTACTGCAAAAATCTTGGTCTGGGAAGTGTTCTCGCGGTGGGGACTTCCCCGTTTTGTGGAGTCAGACCAAGGGAGTCATTTCACCGGCCAGGTGATGCAGAACACCCTCATGCTTTTGGGCACTGAAGGGAAATGGCACGTAGCGCACAATCCCCAGTCATCCGGGATTGTTGAACGCATGAACCGGACCCTGAAGGAGAAATTGAGGAAAGAGACTATGAACTCGCCCCAAAAATGGGCGGAGGTTCTGCCTCTAGTCCTCATGGGGGTCCGGGCCAGTCAGTCGAAAAGTACGGGGTATTCCCCGCACGAGGTGATGACTGGGAGGATCATGCGAACCCCCACCCATGTGCTGGCGCCGGTGCTCACTGAAGGTCAGCTCCAAGAGGTAAGCAGGGACAAGTTCGTCCAGACCCTCTTGGAGCGCCTGAAGCAGGTTTATGAGCAGGCGGCTGGGAACATGGGAAGGCAGCATCAGGGCAATCGCCTGTTGCTGGAACCCCGCAAAAAGCGGGAGTGGGAAGTAGGAGACCAGGTCATGGTCAGAAACTACGCCAGAGTAGGGAGTCTGGAACCACTGTATATGGGACCCTACAGCATTGTAGATAAGGCGAGCCCCATGGTATACGCCGTAAAGGTACCTCGGCGCACTAAGTGGTTCCATGTAAATCAGTGCAAACTGTATAAGCCGGGCGCACAAGGGCCTACCACAGGGGCCAAACCTGCGAGTGGGGACTCGCAGCCCCAGATAGGGCCACAGGCGGGCAAAGTAGCTTGCATCAGGGGAGAGGACATCCTAGAAAAATGAGAGATATTTTATTGGGGTTGGGAGTCAGATGAGGAAGAGTTCGAGGAGCTCGACGAAGATAGTGACACAAGCGAGGAGGAGCTGGAATCGGAGGACGAAAGGGTCGCCCCCGATTCAGGTATAGGGGAGACAGGGGCTGCAGATAGAGATCCACAGGGTGGAGGCCGAAGCTGCAGGTCCCGAACGCAGGGGGGCGGAGCTAGGGGAGGTGGAGCCAGCCGCTGTGGTGGGACCACAGGGCGTGGCGATGGAAGCCTCAGAGCCCGAGCCGCCCGCCTTGAACGTCTTGCCCTCGAGGGAGGTAGGGACTGCGAGTGAAGGGCCGCCTACTGGGCCAAGTAGGGCGGTGACACAAGCTGCAGATCCCGAGTTCAGGGAGGCGGAGTCAGGGGAGGCGGAGCCAGCGGCTGTGGTAGGACCACAGGTCGCAACGGTGGAAGTCTCGGAACCCGGTCCGTCGGTCCTGGAGTTCCTGCCCCCGGTAGCTCTCCGTAGGTCAAGTCGGATACCCCAGCCCAGGAAGATATGGTCAAGTCCCCAGAGTGTCCCAAGGCGTAGGTTCAAGGCTAAGGCAGCCCAGGGAGAGTCCAGTCGCAGCGCAGCAGCAACAGGCTGCGGCAGATCAAAGGGAGGGGTCAATGCCCTCCCACCGTTGGGAGAAGCCTGCGGCAGCGACCGCAGAATTTGAGTAGGCCGCCCTGGGAACGGGCGGCGCTGTACAGTGATAAGTGTAGGATGAGTTTATAAGATTATAGTTTTAAATCAGGTTTATAAGTTTATAGTTTTAAATCGGGCTAAGTCGGTAGTTTAATTTTGTTTAACAGAAAGAGGTAAAATGATGGGAGTTTTTAGAGATAGGAATAGTTAAAGTCTATCCAGCGCACATGTCTTCTTACGTGAGGCGAGGTCAGGGGACCCGCTCACCCTTCACAAAAGCCAGAGACTCTTGGGAGGCTGGCTACCTCATTCTATCTGATCACAGGAACCAAGGAAGGATGGAACGAATTCTAGTATTGCTCGCGGCAATCGGATGTGGATTGGCCTATCGAGGCCGCACCAAGGATGTCGTGGTGTTTGGATGCTCCGGGGACACGGCCCCCATCGCGGTGGATGGGACCGGAAGGCGAGAGGCTGAGGAGACCACCACCTATTTCCACAAGGGAAGGTGGCCAGGATGGCTGGGAACAAATTCAACTGAGTATTCCAGTACATCGGGTTTTGCCTACAAAGAGACTTCTTTAATGTGCCCCAAAGTAAGGATCATCGCACCCAGAGTCAGCGTCACCGTCGGCAAACGAATTTGTTTGACTTGTACTGGGAATGTCCCATTGAGCCGATGGTGGTGGCTACGAAAGCTGAGCAAAAACATGAGGAACTCTTCGGTCGAGTGGGAGCGACTGGGTAATAATACCCATCGGACAATTACGGGGACAAACGGACAAGTGAGAGTCTGTTGGGACAAATGGTGGGAACCGGATGAGGGAATTTATGTATGTATGTGGGGGTCAAAGCACGTTTGCCCCAAAGGCATCTCCATATTTTTCATCAATCAATGGCAGGATAACGGACAGGGGATGAGGTGGGATGCGAGCACCAGTGGGTGCGGAGCCCCATACTCTCTGATCCCGGTAAATGCCACTGAACTCATTACGCGCCCACGCAAAGCCCCGCCCACGATTCCGGTGGTTCTAGCGAAGGAAGAAGGGTGCCCTAAAACCAGTAAGGGACCCGGGAATGGTTTGATACTGGTCCCCACAGACCAGATACTATTTCAGGGGGTACATTACGCGGTGGCCTCGGTGATTTTAAATCTCACCGAGGTGCGGTTACCAGAGTGGTGCCCCAAAAAGACGGAACAGTTATATCAGGTCCTGTTGACCAAGATGTTTAGACAATTTTATGAGTTCGATTTCGCGGAAATTGATAAAACAAGTTTGTACACCGCACCACATGAAGTTTTGGGTCAGGTGGGGAGGCAAAGAAGGGGTGTTGTGAACGACGTGTTCACTGCTTTCAATACAGGTACATCTGTGGTCAACGCTCTAGACAGCGTGGAGCTGCAGACCCAGATTAATGGCTTAAAAACGCAATTAAAAAGCATTCTCACAGATGAAAATAAGGTGGTTGGGTCTGGGTTACACGAGGACCAGGCCATGACTCTCCATTTAAAAGAAATAATAGCCGAACTAGAGAAACATGCGCGTACGGTCAATGCCCTGATTAGGGAAGATCGGAATGCGTCCGATCAGGCTGCGCAGAATGAGGTGTGCGTGCTTTACGGGGCGTGGTTACTGGGCGAGGGCCGCAGTAATTTGGAGGATTTAAAACAAGGTTTGGTCCCGTCCTGGATAAGTAACAAACACCTGCAGGCGCTCCACCCTTTTCAGAACGCATTAAACCCGTGCCAGCTCAGACTAGCTTCAGAAGCATACCCAGTCCCCGTGGACTGCGGACGATCAAACCATACCATCATGGGTATAGTATTACGTATGCCGGTTTTGGGCGACACAACAAAGCCCGCCCCGGTGTATCGGGTAGAGAACATTGGTGTCATTCAGGGGGGAGCCCACATTCGCTGTGCAGCGGTTCCACCTTACGTCATCCGCTGGGAGCAAACGATGACAGGTACAGATCTCTCTGGTTGTCGTGGCCGGGGAGCACACATAATACTGTGTCCCCAGCACTTGAATGCCTTTTTAACACCACAGTGCGGGTTCAGAACGGCTGGCGCCAAGCCCATGAATTGCACCATGGAGGCAATGGCACAAGATCATGTGCCTCCGCAGGTAGCATACATCGGGGGTGGAACATATTGTGTTACCACTGCAGCGCAACACTACCAACATGGAAACCGTAGCCGGTGTCCGGTGAGTGACAGCAGTTTCTGTTTCAAACCCAGGACGGAAGTTCAAGTAGCACAACAGCGAATTGTCCCAATCCCTGAACCATCCACGGTTCATCTTACCGTAAAAGAGAACTTCACCGACCTGCAGCGATTCGTCGCGCATTTCGGATACCTCATTCCCCCTCTCCCTGAACACCTCACCAAGCTTTTGAAAGCCGTCGCGGTATCGCAAAAACATTTTTACACCCTAGAACAAAAGACTGTCGAGATAGGGACAGAAATTCTGGACATAGTAATTCCACCGTGGTGGAATCTGTTCACCAACATTGAAGTGCCTTCCTGGATTAGAATAGCCTCCCACATTTTAGTTGTATGCCAAGTGTTTATTGTGATATACTTATTGGTCGTGCATTGTAAGAGAGGCAAACGCCTCACCAAGAACGAAAACACGGGAGAGTGGCGAGAACGTTACGTGCGCGTGCACGATGAAAGCACCGCGTAAACAGACAAAATGGCGTCACTCCCGTTTTCCACGTGCGCCTCGGAAGTGTTGTAATCGATCGTGATTTTTCTTAGAAACTGTAATTAAGTTTGGAACTCTACGGGGTAAAAATTCAGTTGGTTGCGCCTCCCGTTAGCGCCTTAAGAGGGCGCTAATGGGGCGCAAAGCCGCTAACGCCCGGGCGCAGCGATGTTTGCGCCGCTCGAGAACTTAACTAGAGATTGTGCGGCGGCGCTAAAACTTACCGCTGCGACCACCTGCGCGCGCAGATTATGACGTCATTCCATGGTGCAACGCCCTTGGGGCGCCCCGGAGCGGAAATTGAGTGGCGCCCCCTGCCTTACCGTCTGGCGCTTCCAACGACCGGAAGACTGGAACGCTATCAATCGCTGTGGGGCTGGGGGGGGCGCTATTTAAAGGGGGCCTCTTCCTGTCTTTTTCTGTGGTCGACATTTATGCACCACTCGTTCTGAGAGAGAGAGAGAGAGAGAGAGAGAGAGAGAGAGAGAGAGAGAGAGAGAGAGAGACTTCTACATTGACTCAACGCTTTGTGAGGTAGTTTTGCCTATTCATCCTAACTTTGTTGCTACTTTAGTTGCTGTCCCTCATTACTTTTCTTGCAAAGAGAATATGGGGGCTGCACTGATTGGGGGCGTCGTCCTGCTCCAGCTGAATCGGAGGATACAGAGACGCAGAGAGAGAGTGGCAATGATGGCCAGACGGAGGAGGGCCATCAGGCGCATGTACAGGAGAGCTTACCCTCCCAGGGTATATCGTGAACAGCTCTCCGACATCCATATGTCCGAGGAGCTGTGTTTGCGAAGGCTGCGATTCAGCAAGGAGGTGGTCACTGAGCTCTGCCACCTGCTGCAGCCAGATCTGCAGCCTCAACTGAGGTCCAGGACGTCTCTGTCGGTGGCAGTGAAGGTCACAGTGGCTTTGAACTTCTACGCCACTGGCTCATTCCAAGCTGCTGTTGGGGACCTCGCCAATATCTCCCAGTTCGCGGTGCATCGCTGCATCCGGCAGGTCACAAATGCCCTCTTCAGAAGGAGACGAGAGTTCATCTCTTTCCCTATGACCCCAGACGAGCAGCGTGACCGCGCTCTGGGCTTTGCGAGGGTAGCGGGCTTCCCCATGGTGCAGGGCGCCATTGACTGCACGCATGTGGCTTTGCGTGCTCTGCGTGAGAATGCAGAGGAATTCAGGAACAGAAAGGGGTTCCATTCCTTGAATGTCCAGTTGGTCTGTGACCACAGACAGCTGATACTCGCCGTCAATGCCCACTATCCTGGCAGCTGCCACGCTGCTTTTATCCTGCGCCAGACTACTGTGGCAGAACTTTGAGGCACCGCATCAGCCAGTTGGTTGGCTTCTGGGGGACAAGGGGTACGCATTGAGCACCTGGCTGATGACACCGCTCCGTACGCCAAACACCCCTGCTGAGCTGCGGTACAATGAAAGCCATCAAGCAACCAGGAACATTATTGAGCGCACAATCGGCGTGCTGAAACAACGGTTCCGCTGTCTGGACCATTCCGGAGGAGCCCTGCAGTACTCGCCTGAGCAAGTATCGAACTTTGTAGTCGTGTGCTGCATGTTGCACAACATGGCAATCCTCAGGACCAAGCCAATGCCACCAGGCCTTGTAGCACCACCAGAGGAGGAGGAGGAAGAAGAGGAGGAAGAGGACGAGGACGATGATCATCAGCAGCACCAAGGCGGGAGGGCGGCCCACAATGGTCAAACTGCAAGGGCCGTCCGTCAACGGCTAATAGCAAGCCGCTTCTAGGGCCCCTGCCATTGCTACCAACATTAATCAACCCAGCACGCAACCCCTAAGCCGGCCAAGGCACCAATAATTCCAACCACCAGCCATGTATATTTTGAATACAGAAACTTATTTATTTTTCAAACTGTGTGTGTGTCAATTCCTCATGACAAACTCATAGAAATAAACACAAAAAAAGTCAATAACATAACTGGTTCTCACAACCTGTAGATAATGTCCAAAACACTAAACAAAAGTTGGACCATGAATCTCGACCTTTAATAAAAAAATGACCAGCATTTGGTCACACCTCCTACTTTTTGCCCTTCGAGGGTTGTGGTAACACAATACAGCTTCCTGTGACTCAAACTTTATTACATCACTTCCTGTGATTAGTCCAGGATAAATACTGGGCTGATCAGTTGGATCCTGGAGAGGCATAGAGTAAGACCTCTTTTGTAT